>JAGIQG010000030.1:24581130-25212380 GCA_024679065.1 Sphyrna mokarran | reverse complement strand
GCAGTGCCAGGCGACTCTGCCCACGTAAGCCCTGCCTTGTCAGGACCCCCCCCCACCACCCTTGTCACTGTTTGGTTCTGGGTGGAGAGTGCCATGGTTCCCATTGGGCAGTGCCAGGGTACCAGATTGGCAGTGCTAGGATGCCAGGCTGGCACTGTCAAGATGACACTGCTAAGGGACATCCCGCTGTCCCTAACCTCATGGGAGGGGAGGCCTCAATGGCTTCTATCCCCACCAGCGAGGCCATCACATCCGGTCCAGCTTTGATCTTCACCAGTGGGAACTTCTCCCAGTGGCAGGTGTGTGGGAGGGGTGGGGGGGGGGGAACATTTGCAAGTCTGGATAACACAATAACGAATTCACTAATGATATTGAAATTTCTGAATTTCAATTTGGCAATCAGCATATGGCCCTACCATATATTAGGCTGATCTTTCTCTTTATCCTATCTGTAACTATAACACTATATTCTGCACCCTCTCCTTTCCTTCTCCCCTATGTACTCTACGAACAGTATGTTTTGTCTGTATAGCACGCAAGAATCAATACTTTTTGATGTGTTCCAATACATGTGACAAGAATAAATTGAATCAAATCAAACAGAAATGTATTTAAAGATTCACATCGGTTTTCTCAATGATGCAAGATGCATAAGTATTTCTTCGTGCCAACTTGCCAAATCACAGCAAGTCAGGATTTCAAGAAAGGAGAAAGAAATGTGACAACGTTGAAAAATATGTTACGGGTGAAGAGAATAACATAATCCACCATTCTTTATCTCCCCATCATCAAATTGGGACAATGTTGGCTGTTTGTTAGTCCTTGACCCTTGTGCATTCATACATTCCCACATCTATAGAAAACTTTCAGGTCCAACTTCGAAGCTCCCCAGCAAGAACTTGTGATACACTGAGCGGCCTTTGCTCACTCAAACTGATTTGGCCTCTACTGCCCTCTGGTGCCCCCCCCAGTCTTGCTCCTTAATCCTTCAGACCTTTAAAGGTCTTTATTGAGTCTCCGCTAGAACACAGGGCATTTGAATTACACAAGAGCTGTATTTTATACTCACAGCCACAGATTCAAACCTGTTGCCAGCTGATCTGTTAATCACAAGTTCCATCTGAATTAATTAACCTTTAATTTGACCCAAGTTCCTTGGAAGAAAGGGCATGCTTGCCAGAAGTTACAGGCAGAGATATAATCAGGGCTTAAAAATCACTGCCTGTACATGAGATCAAAGAAAACCCCAAACCCTTACACTGGTGATTAACGTTAATTAAATTAAATAAGTGCTATTTAGACTCCATTATAGACTAAAAGAGGAAAAAAAATCTACGCTTGAAACGAGACTTCATAATGCTTCAAGGTTTGTATTGTAAAAACAAAATTCAGCTTTAAATATTGCCTTCTGAACTTCAGAATCCTCTCAATTATTTTTAAAGATATTTAAAGCACATAGAAATTGTGCTGTGTATATCATTACGGATGAGAACAGGTGTCACAGCCACAGCATAAAACACACCGCAATCAATTAAAATATGAATAGCTTCCTCTCAATATTTTTTGATTGCTGAAATTCCCTAATAATGAAAATGGAATCACTTACCACCAACATTGTGGCTCCAATTATGCTCTATTTATAAGCTCATCTATTTATAAGTTGATTACCTTGCTAAGTTTTATCAATAGTAGAATTATGGGGCTACACACATAGATTGTAATCATTACATAATACAATGATATGAATTCTCACAGATAAGACTAAAAATAAGATTGTTTCATGAAATAAGGTGAAGGGGCCAGTGAACATGCCAATGATATAAATTCAATTCAATATTCATAAACTATATTCATATATGTATTTTGTTTTTATACTGCATAGGATGGAACTTTCACTGCTACTGTCCCATCTGCACAGTTACAGCATGAATATGCATGAAATTAGATAGATAGTGCTCAGTCCATTAATAATCTTGTCATCTGACTTGTGCAAAGTTTCAGTTCCTTGCCTTCGATGCGCTCATTCTCCAAGAGGGAGAAGGAGGGGAGAGAAATATAAAAAAACATGTTTTCATTGGGATTAAGTCGCTGAAAATTTGGGTGGATTTTCAGATCTCGGAAGAAAGCAGCAGTGAATGTAGAGTCTTGTTGTAAAGCAGAAAGCAGTGGGTGTAATGGTATGTGCACTGACCTTGAGGAGGGACTGTGGGTAGCCTGCTTTCGTAGGTAGCAGTTGCACAGAGGTTTGGGTTACAGCCTCTCTAGTCATCCATCATCTAAGCCTATTCTCCTCTCTGACAGCTTAGTACAAGGTCTGACATTTGACACCAAGACCCCAGGAGCAGACCCAACTGGGGCCCAGGGAGTTTGAAAAAAAAGGGGAATGTACACAGGGAACTATTAAAATAAGAAGAAAATGCATTCTCAAATTGAGCATAAACCACAACAACATTTGAAATCTAAAACTGCATGGCTAACCATCCTGAATTGTAAGGGAAAGTATAATTAGATTCATGTGGAACTGTGCATGGTAGGCACAGAGAATAGGGGAACTCTCTCTGCGTGACACCACTATCCAGTGCATTTGCTGGTCTCACAATGACAAGTGATATCCCCCTTTTTAATATTCTGGTGTAAGTTGAAGAATTTGCATGCTTCAATGAAGAGAAGAGCCAAGCACAAAGGAGAACTGATGCAAAGTTTTTAAGCAGGGGCTTAACAATTAACACATCTCAATGGCCTTACATCAAGTAAGATAGTGAGACATAGAGGGAGAACTAAAAAAGAGAGAGGGCTGTCCATAGCCCAGTGGTATGTCTGGTTGATTTTATTAGAGATTTTTCATCCGCACTTTCACGGATTGACATCGGGGAGGAATTCACATGTCGAGACAGATAACATCTTACTGCTGGCAAAAGGGTCTATTCAGACTTATATGTTAGTTCGTTGATAACTTATTCTGCATTGCCTGGGACTGAAAGATAGACATTTCTCCTTTTATCTCCTTACACTTGCTCCCTGCATACTAAAACCCTACAGTGACACAGATACATCGCGTCACCCAGACACATAGGACAACATAGCTTACAATTTTTGTAACTGAAACTGGGATCCTTAAAGGTGATGTAATGACTGAAAGACTTCTGTTATTAACATATATATGTGTTTCATTCATTTCAAATGCAATTAGGATTTTAACTAGAGATAGATTTTTTTTAAAATAAAGAGGGTACGTGATTTGGACTGGTGATGTGTCAGAATACTTACTGCGCTGTGGTGTTTAACTGAATAGTGAAACCAATGAAGAGAGTGCTTCTTATTTGTACCCATAGCAATAAACAGGGATATAGGACCTTGCATAGACCCAACTTGTCTTCCCACATATACTGTTCATTCATTCTCAGGCATATTATGAGGAGACACAGGAAATGTATACTGAGTCAGAAGAGGCACATGCTACTATCAGAAATGTTAATATATATCCTTCTTCCCAAGTTCATTCCTGCAGGCAGCTGAAACCTTTTGTATTTATTAAGTGAAATGAGTTTGTAATATTTCTAACAGGTTTGGTCACAGAGCTTTATCTTTATATGAAATTAAAATGCGCTACTCATAAATTTGTGAATGATGGCAAACAAAATAAATAATGGAAGTTTTAATGGAGCGTGCAAGCCAAAAATTATGTCCCCGGGCATGTGACTGCGATTTCCTATCGATGTAAAAGGGTATCATTGCCATAAAAATGTAGAGGCAAATCTCGTTCTATGTAACCACAAAATACAACTATCTCATTTACATCATAAAGTCGTAATGTACATTGAATACAATTATGTCATAGAAATGCCATTTCATATGATGTCAGCATAACACTTGCCACACCTGCTCTTCTAACCGTCACACCCTGCACATCAATAGCCACCATTAAATGTAAATATGCTCTCAAAAATGCCACACAATTGGGAGGTTTACTGATGAGTACATAATATTCAGTACCATTCGCAACTCCTCAGATACTGAAGCAGTCTGTGTCCAAACTCAGCAAAAACTGCACAACATTCAAACTTGATAAGTGACAGGTAGCATTTGCAACACACCAGTGCCAGGCAATGACCATCTCCAGCAACAGAGAATTTAACCATCAGCCCGTTCCCCCACAACAACATCCTAAAGGTTACCATTGACCAGAAATTGAACTGAACTAACCATATGAATGCTGTGGTCACAAGAGCAGGTCAGAGGCTGGGAATTCTGTAACTCCTGATTTCCCCAAAGTTTGTCTATTATCTACAAGGCACAATTCAGGAGTGTGATTGAATACTCTCCATTTATCTGGAGGGTTGCAGCTCAAGCAACACTCCAGAAGCTTTATCTCATCCAGGACAATGCAACCCAATTGATCAGCACCCCATCGACCAACTTAAATATTCATTTCCTCCACCACTAACACATCACCTACAGATGCATTGCAGCAAATCGCTGAGGATCCTTTGACAGCACCTTCTACCACCATAACCTTTACCACCCAGAAGGATAAAACAAAAATGCATGGAAACTCCCTTCAAACTCTCCTCCCCTTACTTGAGAAAGGATATGACACTGGAGGGAGGGCAAGGGAGATTCACTAAGTTGATTCCAGAGTTGAAAGGGTTTGCTTATGAGGAAAGACTAAGTAGACTGGGATTATACTCATTGGAATTTAAAAGAATGAGTGGGGGCACTTTATAGAAACATGTAAAATTATGAAGGGAATAGATCAGATAGAAGCAGAGAGGTTATTTTCATTGGTGGGTGAAACCAGAAAGGACCTGACTCAAAATAAAGAGGAGCAGATTTAGGACTAAGTTGAGGAGGAACTTCTTCACCCAGAAGCAGTTGAGGCTACCTTATTTAGGCAAAGATAGATAGATTTTTGAACAGTAAAGGAATTAAGTGTTTGATGAGCTGAAGGGTAAGTGGAGCAGAGTCCACTAAAAGATCAGCCGTGATCTCACTGAGTGGCAGAGCAGCCTCGAAGGGCCAAATGGCCTACTCCTGCCCTAGTTGTTATGTTCTAATCATATGCCATCCTGTGTTGGAACTATATCAACATTCTTCCACTGCCACTGTGTCAACATTGTTGAATCCTTGTGTCAACAGCAACTCAAGAAGCTGGCTAACCAGCACCCTCTTAGTTAGGGATGAGCACAAATGTTGGCCTTGCCAGCAATTTCCTCAACCTGTGAAAGAACAAAAAAAAATGCAATCATATATATCATACTACAAATAATTGCATTTGTATGACACCTTTCTCCACATCTTACCAGGATGCTGCCTGGTATTTACCAGGATGCTGCCTGGTATGGAAGGACTGTCTTATGAGGAACAATTAAATAGACTGGGGTTGTTTTCCCTTGAAAGACGTCGGTTTAGAGGGGATCTAATAGAGGTGTATAAGATTATAAGGGGTATAGATAGAGTAAATGGTGGTAAACTTTTCCCACCTTCAGAAATGGATAGGACGAGGGGTCTCGGCCTTAGAGTGAGGGGGGCTATGTATAAGACGAATATTAGAGGGCAGTTTTTCACACAAAGGGTAGTGGGGGTGTGGAATGCACTGCCGAGTAAGGTGGTGGGAGCAGGCACGCTAGGGCTGTTTAAGGGTCTCTTGGACAGCCACATGAGCGTTATGCAGATAGAGGGATATAGTAGGACTGTTTAACTATGGCTTTTTTTTCCACAGGTAATTCGGTCCATACTTGACCATCAAGGAGCATGCATTCGGCAGGTGGTGCGAGGACAGCTCTTGGATGTTGATTCATGGGTTGCCTGGTGCTTCATGTCGTAAATGAGTGCTTTATCTGGACCATCTGAAGGGCACCATGACAGCTCAGTGACTATCGCTGTAGCTGTGCAGACACTTGGAATTGGGCCGGTGTCTGCGGGAGTTTGCGCGTTCTCCCCGTGGTTGCGTGGGTTTTCTCCAGGCGCTCCGGTTTCCTCCCACATCCCAAAAATTCGCTCTTAGGCTGATTGGGAAACAAATTGTCCCTACATTTAGACTCTTCTATATTAGGAATAACCTAAAATTAGGATAGGATAATGAAACTGTTACTATATAGTTATGACGGCAGCACGGGCTCGTTGGGCCGAAGGGCCTGTTTCCCGTGCTGTGTGTTGCTCTAAATGAAAGAGTGATCTCCCAAATCACTTCACAACAATTTCTTTTTGAAGTGCAGTCATTGCTGAAAAACAAACTTTGCATTTTGTACCTCTCTCTCTTTGGTGATGCCTTACATTAATGGTGTGTGAGATCAACGTGCCATTTGGTTCAATGTTGAACTTTAAAAGTCACAATGTCATAACCACTAAGACTGTGTATTTGGAAAACTGCAGCATCCTACATCTCTACCCATGCCTCCTACCCCTTTACCACCCTCATCCATGGATCACTGGGGTAATTTTAATTTTTGGTGTGCAATAGAAATCAGGGGTGGAATTTTCTGCCCATTCACGTCAATAGGATTCTCCGATCACGCTGCAGTGAACAGAGATTGAGCTGAACACTAAATGTTCCATCCTCTCTTGCAGTGGCAGTGGAGCGTGAATGGCCAGAATATTCCGGCCAAGATCTGTCACCCAATCCAATGACATTTCTATTGTCTTCAAAGTCAAATACAATACATGGTACAAAATAGACTCATACTTAGCAATCCACCTCCAAAGTATGCACCCTACCAAACTGAAATGAACCAAAATTTGCACATTTCTGTAATTATTGCTTCTTCCTTTTCCACTCCCTCGGCCCATTAACCATTGTCCCTGACTAAGAGGAAGAGAAAACCTGGAAAGAGAAGGCTTTCGGTCAGTGGTCATCTTCAAGACTTCCTAGAACGTTATGAAGAATGACCCAGGATAAACAGCTGTTCTCTCCTCTGGGTAAATACCCCCTTCAGCCCTGCTTACTGAGTGGGAAAGCTTGACATTTTATGGATAGACATCACAACCGTTGCATTGACTCTGCCTATACTTCCTGTTGCCTCAGAAAAGCAGCCAGCATAATCAAGGACCCCATGCACCCCGGGCATAGTCTCTTCCACTATGTTCCTTTGGAAAAAAGGTACTAAAGTTTGAGGTCATGTACTAACTGATTCAAGAACAACTTCTTCCCTGTTGTCATCAGACTTTTGAATGGACCTACTTCACACTAACTTGAACTTTATCTACACCCAAGCTATGACTGTAACACTACATTCTGTACTCTCTAGTTTTCTTCCCTATGTATGTTATGTTGTTTATCGCACAAGAAACAATAGTTTTCGCTGTATACTAATGCATGTGACAATAATAAATCAAAAACCTTGCTTTGATTAATGAAAGATTTCATAAATGCACATATAGCTGCAGTTTTCGATCCTACTGCAATTGTCACCTTCTTATCTTAATGGAAATATACTTTTTAGAAATGGAAAACAATTGGGAAATGATCTGAAATTAAATATTTTAAACAGGAAAGATCAGTTACAATTGGAACTGTGGGTTGGTGCCCTCTGCCATGGTTACTCACTGACGTAACACAAATTCATTTAATTTAACCTCACTTTTCGCCCAGTACATTCACTGGAGTCAGTGAAGCATAAGATGGGTTAGTATGTAAAACAATATCCTTCACAAACCAATTCTGTTCCTGTTGGCTATGTTTGCTTAAAATTGGATCTTTCCTGTGTTTCCCTGATCGGTGTTGGCTCATTGGGCCAAATGGCCTCTTTCTCCACTGTAGGCCTTCTATGATTCTATAAAGTCTAATTAATTCTTCCAGCAAAGAAAATTCTAAGTATTTCTTCAAAACAAAACTTGTAAAATAGTGAGAAGTTCTGATGTACAAGTACAGTTTTCGGATACAGGTCTGCATCCTGTAGTTGGATGGGACTGAATGGATGGGATTCAGCAGTAGGCAGGATGGTGGACAACAGTAGGCAAGACTTGTTCCCCTATGTGACTCACAGCACGATTATTTGGAGGGTAACTAATTTTTTTTAAATAGAATCCTTCTTGCTCCATTTACAAAATGATAATACATTTGAGTATTAAAATAGCGCTCTAAAGGAGATTTAAGTTTTGCTGTTATCACAGCTGATGAGTGTAACCTGTCTGATTCATGCAGGCTGCTCCCGATAGAGACGAACAATATGAAAATATTGTTACCTGGGACTGAAACAAACTAAGCTGATTTGGGCAACCCCTGGATTATTCCATTTTATCTGAATTTGACCCAGTTTAGACACTATGAAATATGCCTGTTACTTTAAAAATAAACGCATGACACCATTTTCATGTTCCTCCTTCCCTTGTGTTCCTCTGTGCGTGTGTAGCCATTTTTCATGTCCTGCCACATCATTTCCCACTGGTCTGGCAGTTACAGGACTGGGAGTTGCTCGTGTCTTTTTATGTAGTTATTGTTTCTTGACTCTATTCTATTTTTGCTCCATTTCCTGGTGGTCCACAGTGGGTATGTGGCCTTGCTCTCTGACCACCTTGGTAGCCTCATTGATCAGGCCGAGGTTGGGGGGAGGAGAAGGGAAGGTTACAGGCGATGGTTGTAATAGATTTGCATCCAATGCTTGACTAAGATATATCCAGGTTATATTGTAGTCAACTAAAACATAGGTCGGAACTCCACCACCCTGTCCGCCATGGAATCGGAGTGGACAAGGAGCGGACAACGGAAGTTCTGTTGACCTTGGATGGGAATTTCTGGTCTCACTCAAGCAAGGCCTTAGAATCCTGCCCATAATTTTGATTATTATTATTTGTCTGTCTTTAGCTTCCAAGTAATAGAAATCCACAGAATTCTTACAGTGCAGAAAGAGGCATCGGGCCCATCACTCCTGCACCGACTTTTTCAAACGGCATTCCACCCAGGCCCCCATCACCCTTCAGCCATATTCTTGCAGCCCTGCGCATTTCCCATAGATAATTCACTTAATATACACACCCTTGGACACTAAAGGCCAACTTAGCAAGGCCAATCAACCTAACCTGAACAACTTTGGAGTGTGGGAGGAAACCGGAGCATCCAGAGGAAAACCTTGAAGCTGTACAATGATACAATGTTTAGCATTGCTGCCTCACAATACCACGGATGCAGGTTTGATTCCTGACTTAAGTGACCGTCTTTGCATAGCCTGCACATTCTCCCAGTGTCTGTATGGGTTTCCTCTGGGTGCTCCAGTTTCTTCCCACAGTCCAAAAGATGTGCTTGTTAGGCATGTTGGCCATGCTAAATTTTCCCTCAGTGCACCCGAACAGGTGTCGGAGTGTGGTGACTCAGGGATCTTCACAGTAACTTCATTGCAGTGTTAATATAAGCCTACTTTGTGACACTAATAAATAAACTTGAAACTAGGCAGACTCAGGGAGAACATGCAAATTCTACGTAGTCACCCAAGGCCAGAACTGAACCTGGGATCCTGGCACAGTGAGGCAGCAGTGCTAACCACTGTGCCACCCCTCTTAATGATTTGATCAACTATCCATAGCAACCACATGAGTTTTATTTGTTGATTTCAATTCTTAGTGGTGACAACATTTCTTAAAATAACTTAATGTAATTTTCCAATAGTGAAGCAGAATAATTGTATCTGGGTGGTAAAGTAGCTAAGCCTTTTGAATATAAATCCACTCAACTCTTTATAGACAGCTAACAAACAGCATGGCAAAACTAAGTTTGTTTTCTTGTAACCATGTTTTATAGAATCATACATGCTTAACTTTGTTTAGCGTCTGTTTAGTTAGAATATCACACTGTGAGTCAAAGAATGCATCCTTCACACAATCCAAAAAAGACCCATTGCTTTCTAAACTGATGCCTGCCACAGGTGCATGTATTTGAAATTCAGATTGAATCAATTAGAAGTCAAAGTTGGCTGGGGAAGTTAGTTTGGAGCAACAATCACTGCAATTCAATTTCAAGTCTAATTAAAGATCTTTGTTATTCTGCAAGGACGGAGGAAATAACTTGATTAAAGCTACCAAGAAAGTGGATCAATGCCTTTACTGATCGTGACAGGTATGCAAATCCTTTGCAATCTTTATACTAATGATGATTTTGCAAAACGCTAACACATTTGCCTTTGGATACCATTTAGCTAGTTTGAACACAGAGCAGTTTCGAAATGTGTGGATGGAAGCCACAATTAAGTGGATATTTATCACACAAGAATGATCGAATAACCCCCAGGGACAACATGTGGTGGAGGTGATAGGCCAACGAAAGTTAGCCTCTAAACAAATGATGCAAACATCTAGAGAAATTCTGAATCAACCTAGACCGCTTCAGATTAGCAGACAAAAAAAGAATGCTGTGCTTTTTTTTTGCAAATTTTGCTTGCAGGTGCTGGCTCCTGGCATTTTACCAAATGTGCTGTACACCCTAACAACAGGACATTGAGACCTCTTGCGAATTTACAATAAATATAACTTGAAATGAATTTGATAGGGAAAACCTCATAAAAAAGATCCCACTTTTGATCCATTTCGCATTGATTTGTCACTAAATCACAAAGTGCTTGATCAAGCTGCCAATATTTTTGCTATGAATCAATGCACTCTAACAAGAAAAGCATGGCTCAATCAAGCCTGAATAGACATCAAGGGACCTTCAAATAATCTGATAATGAAAGAGGTACAACCAGTGGCTGTAAAGTATAATTGTACTGAAAGTTAATCTAGACACAGGTTTTCCAGAGAATATGATGTTCTGCATAAGCAACAATCCTTACCACTCTGGTTTATTTGTAAAGCATTGGATTAAACCAGAGACATCTCATATTATTCAGCACTGAAGGACCTGTTTGTTTCTAGCATTTGCTAGCACTTTCACCTCTGAATCATAGTGTGCTGGGTTCACGTCTCACTCTGAGACTTGAATAGAAAATCAAAGTTGACAACCCAGCACGCTGCTGAGTGCTACTCTGTCAGAGATGCGGCTGGTCACAAAGATGGGTAGGATTTTCCAGAAATTCCCACCCAAGCTCAATGGACCTTTAAAAAATTTGCCAAAAATTCTGTCTTGCCTGTTGCTATTCCCACTGTGGATGGAACAGGGAAATTCACGGTCTGATGATCCGATCATTAGCAGATGTGGGAGCTTGCTGTGTACAAATTAGCTACCATGTTTTCTGAAGTTAAAGTTTATTTATTAGTCACAAGGTAAGGCTTACATTAACACTGAAATGAAGTTACTGTGAAGTTCCTTTAGTTGCCACATTTCATTGCCTGTTCGGGTCAATGCACCTAACCAGCACGTCTTTCAGACTGTGGTTGGAAACCAAAGCACCCGGAGGAATCCCACACAGGCACAGGGAGAATGTGCAAATTCCGCACAGTGAACCAAGCTGGGAATCTAATCCACGTTCCTGGTGCTGTGAGGCAGCAATGCTAATCACTATGCCATCCCCTGGTAACATGGTAACTTTGGCAACCTTGGTCTACATGGTAACTTGGAGTACTCTTTGGAAGTATTCAATTGGCTGTAAAGAGTTTTGAGATGTCCAGTGGTCACAACAGATACAATTTAATGGGAAGTCTATCTTTAATTCTTTAAATTATGTAAGATTTCTAAAATAGTGCTTGAATACATACCTGGAGATGTTGTATGAAAGAAAAAGGGATAAATATTGGCCAGCAGGGAGAACAATTGTTCTCTTAAATGAAATATAAATGGAGATTATGTTGCTTTATTGTCTTGTGTTGGATACAGAGCTAACCATTAGAATCATAAAATAGAATTCCTACAATGCCCTATCCCCGTAAACCACATATTTACCCTGCTAATCCCCCTGACAGTAAGGAGTAATTTATCATGGCCAATCAGCCTCACTCACACATTGTTGGACTTGGGAGGAAACCCACACAGACATGGTGAGAATGCGCAAACTCCACACAGTCACCCAAGCCGGGAATTGAACTTTTGTCCCCAGTGCTGCGAGGCTGCAGTACTAACCACTGTGCCATCAAGCCAGGTTTTCTCAAACCTCGTATTCTTGTTTCAGTCTACATCACAGGGACAGAGCCACATCCCATTTGTTGATGGTTTTGTTTTGTGGGACAGACTTCAAATAGAATACAGCACTATTGAATGTTTACAATCCTCTCCCCACTTCTTTTGGCTCTTTTTGTGTCAATTCAGCACAGCTTACCCTGGTTTCACTAGTAGACAGCAGTTATGAGTCTGCACAGTCCTTGTGTTAATGCGAAGCCTTGGAGTATCCCTGTGCCAATGCAAAGTGGGATAGAAATTACTGTCAGCAATATTATCATAATAAAGCTTAATGTGCTCATATCAGATTCCTCTGTTATTTTAATGTGCGCTCACTTAAAATAGCAATGCAGAGCATTAAGAGGAAAGTACACCAAGACAATAATTTCTACTCTGGTAGGTTTTATGCCAGGGTTTAATGAGAACTTGTGCCTTTCCACTGACTAAAACTAGGCTTACTGCGTTCTAGAAAGATCAGAATTCTATTTTGTTGTATAATATAACTTAAATGTGAGATCTCTTTTTCAGGAGCTGTGCAGCAGAGGTTTACCATTCCTGTGTTTGGTCATATCACATTGTTTGGCTACTACATAAACAGGGAAATTGGATGGTAGAATTAAATGCCAATAACTGAGCTTGTCAGGTGCTTTATACTTGACTTTAATAGGTAAAAAAGCACCCAGGCTCCACTATGCAATCAAACAATCCCTACAGTGCAGAATTTTGATTTGATTTGATTTATTATTGTCATATGTATTAGCATAAAGTGAAAAATATTGTCTCCTGTGTGCCATACGGACAAAGCTTAACGTTCATAGAGAAGGAAAAGAGAGGGTGCAGAATGTAGTGTTACAGTCATAGCTAGGGTGTAGAGAAATATCTTCTTAATATGAGATAGATCCATTCAGAAGTCTGATGACAGCAGGGAAGAAGTTGTTCTTGAGTCAGTTGGTACGTGATCTCAGACTTTTGAATCTTTTTCCTGACAGAAGAAGGTGGAAGAGAGAATGTCCGGATGCATGATGTTCATGATTATGCTAGCTACTTTTTCAGGCAGGTGGAAACAGATTCAGTAGACGGGAGATTGGTTTATGTGATGGACTGGGCTTCATTCACGAAGTTTGTAGTTTGTTGCAGACTTGGGCAGAGCAGGAGCCATACCAAGCCGTAATACATCCAGAAAGGGTGCTTTCTATGGCCATCTGTAAAAGTTTGGTGAGAGATGTGGAGGACATGCCAAATTTCCTTAGCTTCCTGAGAAAGTATATGGAGGCCATTTGGCCCATTGAGTCTGCACTGATAACAATTTCACTATCCCTATTAATCCTGCTAGTCTCTCTTACAGTAAAGGACAATTTAGCATGGCCAATCAACCTGTCCTGCATATCTTTGGAAAATGCGAGGAAACTGGAGCACCTGGAGGAAACTCACACAGACACAGAGAGAACTTGCAATCTCTAAAAGTCTCCCAAGGCCGGAATTGAACTCGGGTCTCTGGGACAGTGAGGCAGCGGTGCTAACTACTGTGCCCACTCATAATCCTTCCTACTTGATTTTCCTCTCTGTGCTTAAATGATGATTGATGTCTAAGTACAATCAGAGGAAGTAAATTAAGGGACGCTGTGCAGTGTAGTGGTATTGTCAGTGGACCAAAACCCAGGGAAATGCTCTGGGGACCACAGCAGATGGTGAAATTTGAATTCCTTTAAAAATAATCTGGAATTAAAAGTCTAATGATGACTATAAAACCACTGTCAACTGTTGTAAAAACCCATCTGGATCACTAATGTCCTTTAAGGAAGGAAATCTGCCGTCCTTATCTGGTCTGGCCTACATGTAACTCCAGATCCACAGCAATGCGCCCATCTTAAATCCCCTCAATAAACGCTGACCAACCAGTGAAGCCCACATCCCATAAACAAATAAAAGTAATCAGAGGAAAGTTGGCCCTTGCGTGTCTTTCACTTCCCTAAAGTTCTAACAAGGTCTTATTTTCATCGTTGTATTTCTTTTATTCATTCATGGGACGTGGGCGTCGCTGGCTGGGCAACATTCATTGCCAATCTTTAGTTGCCTGAGGGCAGTTGAGAGTAAACCACATAATTAATTTGAACAGAGTAAAAGCAGACATTTCAAGAAACTTGATGGAAGGTTGCTGATGAGCTGCCATTTTTGCGAGGCTCGTGGCAGAGCAACCCAAATTGCTCAACAATTTGTGATGATTCCAAACTCATGCGCAATGTTCCCCTCAAAGTATTATTGCACGGCCATTTCTTTCAACTTGCAAATATCTTTGAATGTTTCTGCTGTTCGCGTAGAGTTACTGGCTGAGATTTATTGGCCGTTTGCGCCCCAGGGCTGCTGCAAGCGAGGGTGGAGAATTTGGCACTTAGCCAAATCTGCATTCACTGCATTCACGGGACGAGGAAATCCCATTGGCATGAATGGCTGGAAGCTCCCACCCATATGTTGGAATTCTATTACCTCACCAGCCATGGAATCAGAGTGGGAAGGAGGCAGACTACAGAAATATTCATTGAGCTCAGGTGGGAATTTTCAGTCTCGGTTGAACGACGCCATAAAGTTCCACCCGTAGAGTTTTACAGAACAGGGGTTCCTTCGGCCCATTGTGACAATGCTAGTCATGAAGCAACCATCTATTCTGATCCCATTTTCCAGCAATTGGCCCATAGGTTCATATGGTGTGATGTTTCAACTGCTCATCTAAATGCTTCTTAAATATTATGAGGGCTCCCCCTTCTTCCATCCTTTGAGGCAGCAAGCACCAAATTGCCCCCCCACCTCCCCCGGGTGGGAATGTTTTTCCTCAAATCCCTACTAAATTTCCTGCCCTTTCCCATAAATCTCTTGCCCCCTGGTTATTGACCCCTCTAAGTAGGGCAAAAGTTTCTTCCTAGCTACCTTACCATGTCATTCAAAATTCTGTACAACTCAGTCAGGAACCACTCTCTCTACCAGCCTTCTCTGCTCTATGGAAAACAACCCCAGTCTAACCCACCTCTCTTCATAGCTGAAATACAAGTGTTATATTTAATACCGCGAGGCTTGTGTGGCATTTTCTGGGCCTCCGTGGTCGTGTGGCCACCTTGTGCCATTCAGTGGGAATATTGCCCATGGAGTACATCTTCCCACCCACAACCTGCTGGCTTATCGCACTCATAACTGAATGCAAATTAAACTCTCCATTAATTACCTTGCAAATTCTAGGCCAGCAGGTTAATAGTAAAAAAACGCATGCCTAGTTTTGGAATCCTCTATTTTACAATACTAATTTTATATGCCCAAATTGTTTAGTAATTTTAAAAATGTGCAGAATGAGAAATGCAGAAAAATAATCTGTGAAATTATAAAATATATCCGTTCCAATTGCATTTACTCTTCCGAGGTAAATGCCTCGCTGTGAAAGAAATGCTGTGCACATTTTGTGTCATCAGTACAAATACCTCTGCAGATACATCCATTAGATCATGTCCTGGTTTGGACCTAAATCAACGAACTACAAGCCGCGCCATATGGTTAATTTTTAAGCTGGCTGATTTTGTGTTTAATAATAAAGTGGGAGGCCGGGAACAGTGAAGGCTGTGTCTAAAGGGCAGCGCATCATCTTATTAGTCGAAAGTGACTTAATTGGGAGGTGGGGGGTGGTGGGGAAGGAGAGGGGTGGGGGGTGGTGACGGAGGAGATCTAGTCATTGCGTGCCAGTCGCATTATCCTCTCCAGTGACTTCGGCAATCTTTGTAACAAATTGTGCTCATTCAGTGGGCAAACTGCAGCCGCACGCGTCCTGCCAGGAACACTGGTGCAAAAGATCATCCACTCTGTAAATCAAACTCATCCCACTTTATTCCTGCTCATAGCCCTCCCAACAACGCTACAATTGTTAGGTCACTGTCCATTTCTGTGTTCTCGAGGTGAGAAGAATCTGCTTTTAAGTTGCCGGAACTTAATATGCATTTAAATCAAAATCCTTCCTGGCTCTTGCTCTGATCTTTCTGTCATATAATTTTCCTGTCTGGCCTTTTGTGCTTAACCTTGTTCTAATTTTCATCTCTCTTTCCTTCCTTTTATTTCCCTCTCCTCCCTTCCCTCTGTCATTTCAAATGCTCTTTATGTATATATATATAAAACCTCACGGATGTAACTCCATAGATTTTTTGCCTTGCCGAAAGGATACGAAGTAAGTCAGACAGATAACAGGCTGCCATAAGCTCCACTACTGAAGCAGCTAATCTCAGCATGATGTTAAGACAGTGGGAGGCCATTTTCTCAGCAAATACTGACAGCTGCTTCGTGCAAAAAAAAAGAGTCAAATCTATCTGCAGAGCATGGAGCCGAGAATGGGCAGGGTGAGAAGAGCAAGATTGATGGAGTTATGGTTGGCCTGTAAAGGGCAGCTGGGAGTGCAGGGAAATAATCAGGAAAGGGCGGCCAACACCAGCTCTCCGACGGGAAAAATGAATCCTGCACCTCAACATTATTAAGTTGTCAGGAGCAGCGATGATGAAAATCTGAAGGTCAGGCATAACAAGAGGCACCTTACAGGGGTCCTGACCTTCAGAAGTGCTATGTTCTTGTTTATCTGCACCTGACCTCTCTCCACAATTCTTCATTTGATAAGGGCTTGTTTTTTTTTCATAATCTGTATACCTAGTGATATTGGACTTCCTCTAAAACTGATTGCCGAGGCTCTGAGCTATGCACACAACAGGAGATAATAAACAAAAGGACACACAAGGGATGTGAATGGAGTACAATGGGGCTGGATAAAAGAAGGCATTCGGCAGATGAAAGATTTTAGTAATATGCTTTCGAGTGTGCGTTAGTGTTTGGTAACATCTCAAAATGCTGTTCAAACAATGCATTATTTCGAATGAATCACTGGCTTCCCAGTATTAATAAGAGGAATATAGTCATGTATTTTGGGATAATTTTAATCATAATGGATACAATCCTGGAGATTTCCTAATGGCCATCTGTGGTACTTGTATGCAGGTAGAGACTGAAACATCACTTCTGATTAGGGTACAGCGGATATTGTGGACTCCGCAAATGGCAGTGAACTTGTTTGTGAATATTTATAATAATGTTCAAGCATCTGTGAATGAATATTCAAATTAGGAATTCATACTTATGGCAGCCCTAACGTAGGAAAATACCACCAGCATTCCTGATCCAACAGTGACGGCACACATAGTTAGAATTTGGATCTTACATTTTAGGAATAAAAAGGACTTTAAGTCACCTTTCAGAATTAAGCACAGTCAGAAATGCATTTCCAATTGTAAATGTTATTTCACATTTCCTATGTGTTGTTGTTTTACCTTTTTGTTTTGTGTGCCTCATGCGCAATAAAGTACAGCCTGTTAGTTTCCTCTTACCCTAGGCGGCACAGTGGTTAGCACGGCTGCCTCACAGCTCCAGCAGCCTGGGTTCAATTCTTAGTTTGGGTAAACTGAGGGAGAATTTACACGCCCAATGCACCTAACCAGCATGTCTTTCGGGAGGAAACTGAAAAAACCCACGTAGGCAAGGGGCGAACGTGCGGACTCTGCACAGATAGTGACCCAAGCTGGGAATCGAACCTGGGGGCCTTGGCTTTGTGAGGCAGGGGGTGTGGCGACTGGGGGATTTTCACAATAACTTCATTGCAGTGTTAATATAAATCTACTTGTGACACCAATAATTAAACATTAATGAAATTCAGGTGGCTCTAATTATGTAAGTAATACAACTGATGAAGGAGAATAGTAAAATGGCCAACCCATCACCCGTGTTTCATTCTAAACCCCTGTCTAAATGTTGGGAGGAGTGTAAAAGTTGAACGGAATTCAAAATGTATTGACACCTGCATGCATTAATTAAGCATGTTAAAGTGTTCCTTTAAGATTTCCCTTCTTTAAGCTCTCTGTCCACACCTTTATGCGTCTCACTGATCTCCCAAAATATTCTGCTGAACTGGAGAATATGCCATTTCCTAACAGTGTTGAATTAGTTAATGCACAATATATTTATTTTACCATTTAAGTGGGGCCATGTGTAATCCAGCCTTGTCCCTTTAAAGCCACAAGGTCTAACTTGTATAAATAGGCATGACCTGGAGTCAATTTGAGGGGAGGTCAATTGGCAGCTACTTTTTAAAAAAATGTCTGGGGTCTACCCCCCCCCAAAAGGATGGAAAACCAGCAGGAGTGACGGTGTTCCTTTTCTCTTTTACTTTTTAAAAAATGTTTTGCATCCATGACAAAATGTGACACTCTGCTGGATGTGAAACAGGCAGGGGACTGTCGATTTGATAGCAGCGATTGGTTGTGAGAATGAGCACCAACAGATTTTCAGAATCAAAACCGCTCTGCATTAAATTTATTCTTAGACATTTGCAATTCTAATTTTTACAGTGGTTGAATGGCTATGCTTCTGAAATTTCATTATGTGCTCCACCAAGAAGTACCCTTCTCTGGTTCTCCATCATATCCACCAATGCTTTGGGGTGAGCTGGTACATTTTATGAAGGCAGAGGCTTGACTTGATCTCTGGATTTGAACAAGTTCCAGTTGATCTCACAGAAGAAATAATCTCCCCCTCCCTCTCCACAACCCACCCCCCCACCCTCCAACAACTACCAGCAGGAATGAGTGTGTTTCTTTTCACAGTTAGTGTAAAAATCCCCGAGCTGCCACACTCTGGCACCTGTTCGGGTACTCTGATGGACAATTTAGCATAACCAATCCACCTAACCAGCACATCTTTTGGAAGGTGGGAGAAAACGAGTACCCAGAGGAAACCTATGCAGACACAGGCATAATGTGCAGACTCCGCACAGACAATGACCCAAGTCGGGATTGAACCCATGTCCCTGGTGTTGTAAGGCAGAGTGCTAACCACAGTGCTGTCCTATATAAATGCAGCTTTGGGGTTCATTGAGTGTTGATACTTCACTATGAACTATTTTCTTGGCAGTTTTTATTGGTGATTGTTTACCATTGCTTTCCATCCTTGGGGACAGGGTAAGGACATGGGTTCCAAATCTATCTCATTTGGAATAGGGAGCAAACAAATGTTGTTGGTGTTATTGTGAATGGCACCCTAGCCATCTTAACTAAACTAACCACCCCACGTGCTTTTATCTCGAAGTAACAGCATATCTCTGAGTCCTCAGCAGCCTAGTTTTATTTATGTGCCCAGGTCCTTGGTGACCTTTTGCAAGCTTTTGTTGCTCACTCAGCCATTTAAATTTTTTACTCTCATTTTAAAGAGCAGATTTTGCAAAATGGGTAATAATGCATTAACTGCCTGCAATCCATCTCATCTGATTTTCATTCAGGAAGTTACCGCCAGTAAGTTTTAATGTCATTCATCTTTGGAATGGAGTTCCGCACACTTTAGAATAATGGGGTAAACTTTCTTTACAATTTAAACTTAACTTTAAAAACTTGCCTCAGTCAATTAAAATTTCAGTAATTCAGTGGACAGCACAGTTGTTAGAACTGCTGCCTCAAGCACCAGCGATCCAAGTTCAATTCCGGCCTTGTGTGACTGTCTCTGTGGAATTTGTACATTCTGCCCATTTCCTCTGGATGCTCCAGTTTCTTCCCCTAGTCCAAAGATGTACAAGTTAGATGATTAGCCATGCTAAATTGTCCCTTAGTCTCCCAAGATATGAAGGGTTGATGAATTAACCATGATAAATGTGTGGGGTTGCGATGATAGGGTTGTGGAAAGATCCTGGATAAGGTAATCTGTCACAGAGAGTCAAGTGCAGACTTGAAAGGTCAAATGTCCCTCTTCTACACTGTTGGGATTCTGTGATTCCAGCTCTAGAGTTTGTAAGTCAGTGGTTCAATGAGGTACTGAGAAACAATTTTGATATCAAGAGGTGATATCATTCAGAAAGGGCCTTAAACCCACTTATTCAACCTCCAGTGGTTTGAGTGCAGTTGCTGAATAGTAAAAGGATATAGAGAAGGTTCAGAAAAGATTGACAAGGCTAATACCAGAAATGTATGGGTAAACCTATCAGAAAAGCATTGCTCTCCTTTCCCTTGGAAAAAAAGGCTGAGGGGGTGACATAATTTAAAATTCTGAAATGTGGACACAGAGTTATTCCTCTTGTGAGAAAGGGCAAAGCTACCGGCCATCAGAAAAAGTCACCAAGAAATCCAATCGAGAATTCAGAAGAAACTTCTTTACCCACTGAATTGCAAAAATGTAAAACTTGCCACCACAAGGGGTAGATGAGACAAATTACATGGATGCATTTGAAGAAAACTAGACAAGTATATGAGGAAATCGTTAGAACTCCTTGAGTGCAGAAGGAGGCCATTCAGCCCAATGAGTCTGCATCAACTCTCTGACAGAGTCTCTTACTCAGGTCTTCTTCCCCAATATCCACCCCTACTTTTTTCCTGTTGGCTAAGCACATCGGTTATATTAAATTTAATTTATATAACTCTTTGATCCTGGGATCTATTTAGGTAAGAGTTGAAAGTTCTCCCAGTGTTTAAGCCAACATTCATACCTCACCAAAATTATCAAGGGAAATAGTAAGTTGTCCTATTGTGTTCTACAGCACACTGCTGAGTTCAGAATGGCTGTTGCAATTGCATTCATAAGGATATTCGCAATTCAAATTAATTCATTACTCGTGAGGCTGTTAAGAATGTGCCATATAATTGCACATCTTTATTTACAAATGTAAATAAGGTCCAAGTATCATAATTAATTTAATACAGAGGACGGGATTTTCTAGCCATGCCAGCCCAAAGGCCAGGAAATTTTGCCCAAGGTCAATGGACCTTTACATGTTCTGTGTCCCGTCTGTGACAATTCCCGTGGCGAGCGCGACGGTAAAATTTCACCCCAAGTCTTCATTAGCACTGATGCGGAATTTCTTTCTCAAAACATGCATCACTTCATTTCGAGCAGTTTTAGAAACGTACAATATGCAAATTGCACATGTGGGTCATCACAGAACCAGGATGTAAAGCAGCACGTGATCCAGCAGGTTGTATTGTTGTTGCATAAGCTGAACTTCCAGAGTAGACTTGTTTCTTGAGCTCTGCTGTAATGTGCATATATAAATTAGCTCGAGTCCTCAAACAAATAGAAGCTACCCACAGTTTATCAATCTTGCAAACAGATATGTGACACTGACATCCAAATCCAATCATGGGATCAGAAAAACAGCAACTTCACAACATCTACAAGAGGCATGTGGATTCTATTTTTTGAAGTCTGTTCATTCAGATGGAAGTATTCAGAAACTTTGTTGATTTTCATGTTGTTTTCTTTGACACACAGATTGTATGGAAAGATGTTAAATTGAACAAGGAAAACAAATGGTGGCCATTCAGTGAATACCCTGTTCTATATTTAATTCCATTGACTTCAATAAGACCTTGATATGATGGGTAGCTAATGTGAAACTGCTTATTTTTAGTCTCATCTTCTTTTCATGATATGAATTTTACTGTCCCTTGTATACCTCAGGTTTTTTTTCTTGTTAGGCTACGGCTCCATGGATTGCACTCCTAACTCTACCAGAAAATCATTGAGTCAGATCCAGTTCCAAAGACTTCACTATGTAAGTTTACTCTTATATTGTGTCTTTTTGACGTAGCCCCAGTCCATCACACAAGCCAACCTCCCATCCATTGACTCTGTCTACACTTTCCACTACCTCAGAAAAGCAGCTAGCATAATCAAGGAACCCACGTACCCTGCGCTTACTTTCTTCCATCTTCTTCCGTCAGGAAAAAGATACAAAAATCTGAGATCGTATAATAACTGACTCAAGAACAGCTTCTTTCCTGCTGCAATAGATTTTTGAATGGACCTACCTTATATTAAGCCGATCTTTCTCTACACTCTTGCCAAGACTATAACACTGTATGCTGCATCCTATCCTTTCTTTCTCCCCTATGTGCTCTATGAACAATGTTTTGCCCTTTTAGTATGCAAGAAACATTACTTTTTGCTGTTTCCCAAAACATATGACAGTAGTAATCAAATCAAAATCAAAAAAGAAATGCTGCATTGTCGAAGTGCCATCAGTCAAATGATTTGTTAAAGTGAGGTCTCACCTGCCCTCTCAGATTGCTATCAAAAATATTTTCGATTGTATTTATTTCTCAACTTTTGTCATTAAAATCAGATTGTCTTGTCAACATCCATTTGCTCTTTGAGGGATCTTGCTGTGCGCAAATTAGCTGTCTCATCTCTTATCTTACAACGGTGACCACACTTTAAAAGTGCTTCATTGATTATGAAGTATTTTGGTATGTTCTGATATGTGTAAGGGGCTATGTAAGTGCAAGTTCTTCCAATTTTATTTCTTTTCAAATGTGCCACTGAATGCTACATGTGTATCACTACTGGAACACTATACTTAGCATTGGGCATTCTTCAGCAATAGAGGGTTGTCATGAATGTGACAACCTCTCCTCATAGCCAACACCCTCAAGACCAGACAACATCCTGACGAACCTTCTTCGTACTTTCTCCAAAGCTTCGTCCTTCTGGTCATTTGGTGATCAGAACTGTAACAATACTCCAAATGCAGCCGAACCAAGGTTTTATACAGATGCAACATGATTTCCCAACTCCTGTGCCTAACGTCCCGGATGGTGAAAACTCTTTGAATTCACCTGCACAGGTCTATTAAGCATTCGTTTGCCTTCTAATTTGGGGTTCAAGCCTATTTCCATGACTCGAGCACATAGCCCAAGCACCATAACACTTCATTCCAGTATTGAGGACATAAGATTCTGATTTGACTGATAGCTAATTATCACACTCCAGTTGCCAGTCATTATGTCAGAGTCACATGAAGAACTGTCAATATTATTGACATAATGTACTCATATCCAATCTTGTCGACCTTTTCAATATCTTAAGGGCAGTTCCTATCAACTGTGTATTAAAGACTGTGGGAAAGTAACGGTAGATAAGTAAAAAAAAATTGTGATAGATTACAACTTGCTCTTGTTGTTCCTTTGATTAATAAGACACTAAACTGTGTGGAAATTCAATTTCTCCTAGTGTATATACACTTCAGTTTGATCATTGAAAAGAGCCTGATCTGATTTTTAACATCAGGAAATACATAATAGAGAATACTTCCTGGGGAATCATGAAATACCATTTATATTCTGTACATGACCTGGTAACTCATGAGTAATGAAGTTCTGAGTGAAGGTATGAAGGTCACTTTTACGCACTGAATATTGAGCATGTCTCAGTATCTCCCAGTATTCTTTTATTCTGAAAGTTTCAGAGAAAAGAATAAATTTATATCAACCTTCTGGTTTTGAAATTTTGAACACAGAGTGAAACTACACAACCTACTTTTGGGTTCACCAAATCAACAAAAGCAACAAAATTGAGGGATAAATTAAAAGGTGGCTCCATGAAGTAAACGGAATCTCAAAGGAAACTTAAAGCATCAAAGCAAAATGTGATTAAAGGGATTGATAAGAAAATACCCCAGTCCCCACAGTGCCTGATAGGCCTTGATTGTGCTAGTGGGCATTGTGTTTCTTCCTTTCCAGGGATATCCAGCAACAGACATAGTTTCAGAATTGGGCCAATCAATGCTTTTCACTGTAACTCAATACATGCGACAATAATAAATCAAATCAAAACAAAACACATCATTTGTTGTAAAGAGCAAGGGGACATGTTAAGGTTGTGAAAGATTCTACAGTAATAAGCTATGGATGATTCCCTTGATTACCCACTGCCTGGATCTATTAATTGTGATGTTAATGTACCTTTAAGAAGTGTTTTTTTTAATCATGTTCTCTGCATTGTAAAACAGGCCTTTTGATTTCATTGTTGCCTGGCTGTCAGTTTAGAAGTCCTTTTATTGCTGTTTCAATGGTTTAAAAGATGTATTGTTTATTTTTACTTTGGGCCTGAGATACTTTCTGGGATCTTTTTATGACCCTGCATTATGAGGGGAAAGATTGACTGACAAGTCAAAATCAGATGGTTCCTCTACAAGATCCAAGACTTTCACTTTTGGTTTTAGAGTCAGAAGCTGCCCCGATTGTCCAATAGCAGACGGTTTTTGTTTGCTTCCATCCTGGTATTATAGATTCTGCTGGCAAGCTGGAAGAAGGTCTCCGAGCCTTCCTGGAGTGGAAAATCTGCTGTTGGTAACTAGCTTGCCGAGACACTTTCGCTTCCTGGTGTTTTGGGAAGCTGTTCTGATTTCAAGTTGCTCTTGGTGTATATTCAGAGGGCTGCTAGTATTTACAAAGCTGGGATGTCAGAGTTTCAATTCTCCACCCAAATACTAAGTTCCAGCATCATGTGAGCATTCATATTTTCTGTGCTAAACCAATGGCAAGGGTTTTGTTCAGGGAAGTTTGTTTGGTTGGAATAGTTCATATTTATTCAGGGTTGTACAATATCACTGTTTTCTTTGTTTGTTATTGGTAAAATTATTGCTAATTTCCTTTCTATACGTGTTAACTGTATTCTTGAATAAATTTTATTTGATAAAAGCTCTTTAGCTGATCAGTAGTGTCGGCATGGGGGGACCATGATAGGTTGTTGGTGGTCTGGACACCTAAAAACTGAAGCTCTTGATTCTTTCTGCTTCATCCCCATTGATGTAGACAGGGGCATGTTCTCCTTTATGCTTCCTGAAGTTGATGACAATCTCCTCCGAACTGTTGACATTGAGGGAGAGATTATTGTCACCACACCAGTTCATCAGATTCTTTATCTCACCAGTGGATGTTCAAAATAACTTCATTGTACTGTTAATGTAAACCTACTTGTAACACTAATAAAATAAACTTTAAAATTTAAACTTCAAATGATATTTGCGAGAATTGAAGATTATGAAATAACATTATATCCTCTGGAAATTTGGTCATAAATGATACAGTAAGACTGCACAAATGTACTTTTGCAAAACAACATAAAAACATTACAGATGGAATTTTCTCAAACATATTCAAAGTGTAAAAGAGGCAAGAAAATGAGAGGTTGCACAGGCACTCCAATCGCCCGGTGTACTATGTAATCAGACAGGTCATCCAATACCTCGAAGAGCAAATATATGACAAGGTCAAACTCCTATAGGAAACAAAGAAAAGAAAGGAAATAGCTTATATTACTGTAGAATCATTTACAGTAGAATCTTAACATGTCCCCCTGCTCTTTACAACCAATGATGTACTTTGTTTTTGATTTGATTTACTATTGTTACATGTATTGGAGCACAATGAACAGTATTGTTTCTTGTCCTATACTGTTCATAGAGTACATAGGGAAGCAGGGAAGGTGAGAATGAAGAATATAGCGTAACAGTCGTAGCTAGGGTGTAGAGAAAGATCATCTTTATATATGGTGGGTCCATTCGAAGAGACAGCAAGGAAGAAACTGTTCTTGAGTTGGCTGGTACATGTTCTCAAACTTTTGTATCTTTTTCCCAATGGAGGAAGATAGATGAGGCTGGATTGCATGTGATCCTTGATTATACTGGTTGCTTTCCCTTGAAGTGTAGACAAAATCAATGAATGGGAGGCTGGTTTGCATGCTGGCGCTGTTATAATCAAAACCTCTAGCCATTCACACTCCGCTGTTGCTGCCGGCGAAGACAGAGAACTTGACACTTAGCCAAATCTCCATTCACTGCAGTGGGACCAGAGAATCCTGCCTAGTTGTTCTCCTGAAAAAGCAAACCTTGTTTTACGCAGCTGTGTTGAGGCCCAATTTTCTGAAGTTCCCCTTAATATTAACGTTGAACTCTCCAACAATATTCAGAATTCTTCCAAACATGAATTCCAACTTTCATCATCTCTTAACTTTGCCTTGATTAGTAGGTGATGTAATTGGAGCAAAATCACTCGCTGTTAATCTGTGAAAATGCAGCACTGCATTTTTTAAATCAAAAGATAAAGTGGAACATATGAACTAACAGACATACCATTGGAAAAAGCCTTGACGTGTATCTGCATGAAGGATTTCAGCTATCACAATAGCCTCTTCTTACTTTTTTAAGAATAAGTAATTAATACATTTTGAGTCTTTTTTTACATTGATAGGTGATTAATCGTCTGTTCTGGAGAGGGGAAAGGGTGCAAGGTCATCTGTTTTAGAGAAGCAAGCCACGGTTGGAAAAGGACAATGCTTTTCAGTGGAAGTGCTTGCTCTGAACTGGAGTTTACCAGCAAAGAAATTAATGTAGCAGCAAAATAAATCCACTTGTGGATCACATTTGCTGCTAAATAGAGCTAGCTGCTATCTGACTTGTTCCCTAAGTGAGATGACCTGTATTTGTCACATGTCAAAGGAAATGGGCTTCAGCCAGTGGAGAGGTCTGAGAATGAATTTAATCTCCTATTAAAGACTGGGTTAACCTGGAAAAAAGATCGTGCAGTGGGTCAGGCTATCCAAGCTTAGCTCTGCTATTGATGACCGTGTCACACGGACTTGTACTTGCTTTCGTTGCACAGGGTCATGCTATACCCAGTGACACATTCGAAGTCAGTTTTGCTGTCAAAAAGTGCAAAGATCTACAGCACAAAATGAGGCAGCTCTGTCAGTGTTACAGAGAGTCATAGAATCCCTATAGTGCAGAAGAGACCATTCAGCCCATAAAGTCTGCACTGAATCTCTGACAGAGTATCTTACCCAGGTGCTATCCTATAATTGCACACATTTACCCTCTAACCTGCAGATCTTGGGGCAATTTAGCATGGTTAATCCATCTAACCTGCACATCTTTGGACTGTGGGAGGAAACCAGAGCACCCGAAGGAAAGCCACACAGATACAAGGAGAATGTGCAAACTCCACACAGTCACCCAAGGACAGAATTGAACCCAGGTCCCTGATGCTATGAGGCAGCAGCACTAACCACTGAGCCACCCTTACCGCCCGCTCTCATGAACCTTCTGCTACATCCAAAGTACAGCCCTCAGCAAAAGACTCAAACCTATGATGCTGGAATTGAAAATTCTCTTCTTGCTGCCTGAGCTAACTAGATTCGCTTGGAAATTCTTTCGCGTAGTTCCGACGATTTTCTTGCAATGGTTGGAAGATCGTAGGCAGCATGCATTCCAAGTTTCCTTTTGCAATGTGGACAGGTGAAGCTTCCCTCTGGCAGTGCAAACTTACAAGTATAATCTGTAGTTGCTGAAGTTTGAGGAGGCTTCCAACAAAATTCTATTGCTTCAGATCTATGGCAATTAATCTGGAAGCCAGAAAATCCTTTGCTGGGTTATGTAGAATTCAATCTAGTCAAGACATCAAGAATACAAGCTTGACTAGCTTTGCCTCTCACTTCCTTTTCACAGACAACAAGTGTAAAAATGTGAATAATACTTTGAGAATTTGACAGGGCAGATGCTGAGAGGTTGTTCCCCCTGGCTGGAGAAGTTGGAACTAGTTTAAAAATTTGTTTATAATTAGCATGACAAGCAGGCTTACATTAACATTACAATGAAGTTACTGTGAAAATTCCCTAGTGTCACATTCCAGTGCCTGTTCAGGTACACTCAGGAAAACATTTGCATGACCAATTCATATCTTTTAGACAGAGAGGATACTGGAGCATCTGGAGGAAACCCACATAGACAAGGGGAGAATGTGCAGAGTCCAAACAGACAGTGACCCAAGACTGGAATCGAACCCGTAACCCTGGCATATGAGACAGCAGTGCTAATCGCTGTACCACTGTTCAGCCATAGATTCAGGATAAGGAGTCAGCCATTAAGAACTGCGGCAAAGAGAAATTTCTTCATTGAAAAGGCTCTGAATTGTTGGAAATCTCTACACAATGAGTATATTCAAAGCTGAGATCGATAGATTTTGAGCACTAATGGAATCAAGGGATATATGGATAGATTCAGAGTGGAATTGATGTAGAAGTTCAGCCATGATCTCACTGAATGAAGAAACAGGCTCAAAGGACCATATCCCTATTCCATTTTCTTATGTTTTGTTGAAACACAAACATCCAACAAATGCCTCTATTGCCTCCTATTCTCTTTAAATTGAGAAGAGCTCACCAAATGTATTACAATGGAGTGATAAACACTGTTGCCTCACCGTGCCAAGGACCCGGGCTCAATTCCACCCTTGGGTGACAGTCTGTGTGGAGTTTCCACATTCTCCCCATGTCTTTGTGGGTTTCTTCAGGGTGTTCCAGTGTCCCTCTACACTCCAAAGAACAAAGAAAGTTACAGCACAGAAACAGGCCCTTTGGCCCTCCAAGCCTGCACTGATTATGCCTGAACTAAACCCCCAACCTTTCCGGGGATCATATCCTTCTATTCCCATCCTATTCATGTATTTATCCCAGACATCCCTTAAAACTCACAATCATACTGTTTCCGCTCCCTTGGCAGCGAGTTTGAGGTACCCACCACCCTCTGTGTAAGAATACTTGGCTCATACATCTCCTTTAAACCCTGCCCCTTGCACCTTAAACCTATGCCCTGAATAATTAACTTGTCTACCCTGGGAAAAAAGCTTCTGACTATCTACTCTGTCCATGCCTCTTATATTCTTGCAGACTTCAATCAGGTTGCCTCTCAACCTCTGCCATTCCAGTAAAAACAAACCAAGTTTCTCTAACCTCTCCTCATAGCTATGCCCTCCAAACCAGGGAATATCTTGATAAATATTTTCTGTACCCTTCTAAAAGGTATTCTTCTGGTAGTGTGGTGACCAGAATTGAACACTATATTCTAAGTGTGGCCTAGCTAAGATTCTAATGTGACTCACCAATTTTTAAACTCAATACCCTGGCTGATGAAGGCAAGCATGCCATATGCCTGCAGGTTAGGTGGATTGGCCATGCTAAATTTTTCCTCAGTGTCCAAAGAAATGTAAGTTAGATGGATTGGCCATGGTAAATGTGTGAAGTTATGGGGATGGGTTGGCTGAGAAGACCTGGATAAGATGTTGTCAGAGAATCGGTGCAGACTGTGACATGTTCATCCCTGCCCTCCTCCTTGCTATTGGCATAACACGGTTCACATTCAGGAAGATTGCGATCCTCTCTTAAATACATCTCAATATCATTAGCAGGCTTTGCGGCTGTAAAAATGGCCCCATGTTCAGATTTCCTATCCTTGTCACAGTGACATTATGTTGATGTGATTTACAACAGGTAAGGAACAATGTGAACCAGGTGATGAGGCACTCAGCAGAACACAGCTTCCAGAAGGGAGGGGAACATGCCTGGCCAGTGCCTTGGTATTGTCTCCTGGCACTAGGGCAGTGCCATGGACAGTATCGTGCAGTGGAGGAGGAGACTTCCTCTGGGGAGATCCATGAGGGAGACTGAAGGTGGGTTTCCTGTGACCACAGGAGAGGGGGGGAGACATTTCCTGTGTCCATGGAGAGTTTCTCATGCATGGGAAGGGGTTTCCTTATGTGCTTGGTTGGGGAGAGTGGGGGGCCTTCCCTGTATGTGGTATGGGAGGGAGGATGGGATTTTTAATTTTGTTTTTGCCCTTAGAAAGGATACCCTGAGCTTTGGAAGGCTGATGTCGCTGGAGATCCCGTGCCATCAGTGTTGGGGGCAGCGTGGGATCCACCTTCAGCATTTTCTTTCGCAAAGCGCTTGAAGGGGCGGCACAGTGGCACAGTGGTTAGCACTATGGCCTCACGGCAGTAAGGACGTGGGTTCAGTTCCCAGCTTGGACAACTCCCTGTGCGGAGTTTGCACATTGTCCCCATGTTTGTCTGGGTTTCCTTTGGGTGCTCCGGTTTCCTCCTTCAGTCCAAAAGACATGCTTGTTAGGTGCATTGGCCATGCTAAATTCTCCCTCAGTGTACCTGAACCGGCACCAGAGTGTGGCGACTAGGGGATTTTCACAGTAACTTCAATGCAGTGTTAATGTAAGCCTACTCGTGACACGAATAAATAAACTTAAAATTACGGCGGAAAAAGCCAGCAATACCACAAACACACTGCACTTTTGACAACATTTTGAAGAAAAGTTCTGCCGTGTGATGTGGCCACATGAAGCAGGGGTAACTTGACTCAGTAAATTAGGTATAATGTTTGCGGGGAATATATGAAAGTCCGGCAGTTGGGAGATATTGCGGCTCTGTTGCTAATCAGTTGCAGCAGAAACTCCATGGAGTTCATTCAGGATCGTTAAGATAAAGTCCAATTTAGGATCAATTCTTTCCCTGAGAATAAACATTTTGATTTACTATTGCATGATTCTTAGCAGTGATTATGCAAAATCTGTTTAAAATCAATCTTGTTGATGCAAAATTCAACTTAAAAATCAAGGGATCTAATTCATTGATATCAACAACATTCCCATCTATATTTGATGGCTGGCTTGAAGGGCGGTGACGATTTACCAGTCTCGTGGTGATAGCCAGCAAGCTGTGATCTGACTCTATTCAAATCAGATTAATATCATCCCCTTTTTATTTTACATGTCAGATATTGATAGAAAAAGAAGGCAGACTTGCAAGATCATTGTACATCCGATGGCGCATTACAGCCAGTGACGGCTAGTATGAGGGGACATAGCTTTAAACTGAGAGGGATAGATATCGGACAGATGTCAGAAGTAGGTTCTTTACTCAGAGAGTAGTAAGGGCGTGGAATCCTGTGCCTGCAACCGTAGTGGATTTGCCAACATTGAGGACATTTAAATGGTCATTGGATAAACGTATGGATGATGTTGGAATAGTGTAGGTTAGATGGGCATTAGATTGGTTTCACAGGTCGGCGCAACATTGAGGGCCGAAGGGCCTGTACAGTGCTATAATGTTAAAAGAAATATGCTTATTGCAATATGGGAAGTGCTGAAGTCCAATTACATGCAACAAGCTCCATAAACATCAGCATGATAATCACCTCTTAAGCCTTTTTTGATTTGATTTGGTTTATTATTGTCACATGTATCGGGATAGTGAAAAGTATTGTTTCTCGTGCACTATACCAACCATTTCAGACTACACTGGGGAGAAGGAAAGGAGACGGTGCAGAATATAATACAGTTCCAGCCTAGCGTAGAGAAAGATCAACTAATATAAGGTGGGTCCATTCAAAAGTCTAATGGGAAACTGTTTTTGAGTCATTTGGTACATGAGATTGAAGCCTAAAGATTGGCCAGGATACCAGACGAACCCTCTTACTCTATCATAGGAATATCATAGGATCTATTACATTAACCTGAAGGGGCAGATAAAACCCTCAGTTTAATATCTGAAAGATAACATCAGATTCTTTTAGTGTTATTGCCAGAGTGTCGGTCTTGCTTCTTGCACAAATAGTGACGGAATGGGACTTGAACCTTTTAGATCGGAGGCAAGTGTATTGCCAACAAAACCATTGACATGATGCTGGGATACATTGCCAACAACTGCTCTCCTTCAAGAGTATTATTTTTAAAACTATTTAATTATTAATGATTAACTAATCAAGGTTTACTTTCTCTCTGAAGATCGTTAATGTCCAGTGAATTCTCCAGTGCAAGAGTACAGTGGAGGTCATTGAATATATTCAATGCTAGATTTTGAGATTTTTGGTTAACAAGAGAGTCCATAGTCGTGGATGTGGGAGGGTAGGGAAGTGACATGGTGGGAGTAGGGGGGCAGGAAAGTGGATTTAAAGTCTCAATCAGTTCAGCCAGGATGTTAGGGGACAGTGTCAGATTGCCTGGCTATGCTCCCAACCACCAAGGGTCTCCAAAGCCTCCATTCCTGCCCCCCCGCACGGCTATCATATCTGGTCTTTGCTTGTGGAGTCTAGCAGTGATTATCGCTGGCATGCAGTCTTGTTGGTGAGATGGTAAGCATCCCTGAGGCCGTAAATGGCTGTGTGGGACGTTAGTCTTGTAAATCATGACAATATGCAAATCGTGAAGCCAATCCCGCCGGCAGCGCAGCAATGGGAACATTGAGTGCAGCACCAAAATGGGCCAATTTCTGGCCTCGCGCACAAACTTACTTGCTCACCATGCCAATTGATTGGTGAAGCAAGCCGGTAAGTTTGTGACCCTGGTTTCCACAAACAGATGTGGGCTCAAAGGCTCTTGTGGTTGGTGACATGGCTGGGCATTGCCCATCTAGCAATTCCAGTTGGCACCCTGACACTGCTAGGAGGGCACTGCAAGGTACTTCCAGATGGTAACTACTAAAGGGCCAAGGCAGTGCCAAAGGGGCTGAGGTTTGAGATGGGGTGGGGCCTGAGGGGACTGGGGCATGATGAAGGAATCTTTGGAGAGTCATGGAGGTGGGTATGAAGGGTGGTCATGAATAGGGGATCACAAAGGAAGCATGAAGTGGGGATTCAAGAAGAGGGGAGCCACAAAGTGGATTATGAAGTGAGACCCAGTACTTATATTCCAGTGATCTTTGTTGGGCAAGAGGGTGGATAAATATCCTTTCAAAGAGGGAGTATCCCCGATGTCTGTAGGGGAGGAAGGGGGAATTTTCAATTGCAAAATGGCACCCGATCTTTGTGAAGCTGGGCTTACTGCCATGTTTAAGTCCCAACCTTCTCAGAATCCATGTGAAACTCAGCACTGTCCCAAAAAGTACCTCTGTGCAGGAAAATTGCAATCTGATTCACACCAATTTTCTTGTATTTATTTCAAAATGTTACTTTCTGAATAATGATCTACGTTGTATCTGAATTAATCAATACTAACTGCTTCCACCATCTCCCCAGGCAGCCCGCTTTGTAGATTTTCCACTCTCCTCTCTGAAATAATGTTTCCGCAGATTAGTTTTAAATTTACTCCTCTTCGAGTGGAGACCATGACCTATAATTCTATTGTTTTGAATAAGGTGAAACAGCTTGTCATATGGTGCAATTTACATGTTTTAATTTGTGGCCAGCCACCAAGTTTAGACAATAGCCGTGGCAGAAATAAAATTATTTCCACTCGCAACAAGCCATCCGTCAACCTGTAAGGATTTCCACCCCCCTCCCCGCCGGACCCAGTGACACACACACGAATGAAAATAGTCTATTTTTGTGACATCACAGTGCGGCCAATTTTCCAAAGAGTTATGATTGCCCAAGGTGTTTCTGACTTTAATATTGCTGCAGAATTTGTTCTAACCATGACTTATTTTCAAACACAAAAATTCCCGTGAGTTGACTTGGGGGAATGGGGGTGGGGGAAGACATTGCTGTGGTGCTTAATGTCTCAAGCGGGGGTCATATCGCAAAGCAGTTGGAACTCCTCCACCATGTGCAGTTTTCAAAAAAAGAAGTCCATACTCTCCAAAACTACTGACTTGAGCAAAAGTGTTTCATGCCTCTTCTAACTCATTCTAATACATCCACAAGGACCAGATATAGACTGGTAACTAACCACAGCCTGAGCAGCTGTTTGGGCCTTCCACAATTCGAACTGTACAGCCACATACATCACACAGTGAAAGCGCACACACCACATAATGAAATGCATGCATCACACACTGAAATATCTGCATTATAGGGATATTGCATATCACATAGGGAAACGATGGCTAACAGAACCATTTACGTGTTACACAAGCAAGATTGAATATTCTCTTAGCACTTCACAGGTGGTGGAGACAGTTAAATATATGCTTTACAATCAACTCAGTAGGAATTTAGCAACACCAATTTTAAATCCAACCGATTTATTTGATAGTAAAATTGCGAGCTTTCGACACTCTGTGTCTTTGTCAGGCAAATGCAGTGTTCTGGTCAGTGACCAGACCAGTGGCCGGCATCTTTACATCTTTACAATCAACGCAGTCTTCTGTTTGACATTCACTCTGCAATCATGCCCTTTGTGAAGAAGGACACAAACCAATTGATTCTTAATCAAATAGGTTTGCAGTGTGCACTAATCTTACACTTTCAAACACAAAACTTTAAAGTATGTTTATTAGAGTCACAAGTAGGCTTACATTAACACTACAGCGAAGTTACTGTGAGAATCCAACACTGTTTGAGTTCACTATGGGAGAATTTAGCATGGCCAATACACCTAAGTAGCACGTCTTTGGGAATGTGGGAGGAAACCGGACCACCTGGAGGAAATCCATGCAGATACGAGGAGAACGTGCAAAAACTCCACACAGACAGTGACCCAAGCTGGAAATCAAACTCAGAACCCTGGTGCTGCGAGGTCGCAGTACTAACCATTATGCCACTGTGCGCAACCTGATCTATCTCAAGCATGTTATTAGAGCTGTGATATGTCATAGAATCCTTGCAGTGCAGAAGGAGGCCATTTGGCCCATCAAGTCTGCACCGACCACAATCCTACTCAGGCCCTATTCCCAGAACCCTTCATATTTACCCTGCTAATCCCTCTGACATGAGGGGCAATTTAACGTGGACAATCAACCTAATTTGCACATTTTTGGACTGGGGGAGGAAACCGAAGGACCCGGAGGAAACCCGCACAGACATGGGAAGAATGTGCAAACTCCACACAGACAAATCACCTGAGGCTGGAATTGAACCCAGGCTCCTGGCACTGTGAGGCAGCAGTAATAACCACTGTTCCACCATTGTAAAATAAAAAAAAAATGAGACTTTGGAACTTGAAAGGATCCCCACCCCCCAAAATAAGGATATAAAACATACTAGGAATTAATAATTAAAACTATGTGGTCCAAGATACTCAGCAATGCCAGGTAGCTGGAAAACTGAATGGTCGATGCAAAATTATTGACATTTTAACAGATGAAGTCAGTAATCATGGCAGTTTAAAAAAGCTCCAGTCAGTGAGAGAAAAAAAACTTGTAACATGAGTGGAATGTAGACCTGGGGGAACAATGAGAATTTAACAGCAAATCAACAAGCCTGCAGGCATTCAACAATAGTCTGGCTTTGCAACATAGCAATAATCTTTATTTCAGCATGGACTTACACTGTGGGACCTGGTTGTACAAATCTCCTGCTGTGTTCCGAGATGAGAAAGGTTGCCTGGCAAGACGGAAATGTGCAATCCCACTGTGGCTGCAAATGACAGAAGGACAACTAAAAATCATTGAAAATAAAAGAGCTGGCATAAAGTGGTTAGATAACAAATAATTTTTGCACTAAGATTCACTGGGAGTCTCTGAAGAGAAAAATAACGCTCGGCAAGATGGCAAGGAGAGAAATTAGTGCCATCACGTTGAGCTCTTCCAAAAGGTCACCACAGCAACCTGGTTATTCAGAACATCGTAAAATGCCGGGAAATGAATATCACTTAGAAAACAGAGCCAGAGATTTCATGCCACTTCACGTCACAGAGATTGGGTTCCCAAGCTGGATATTTTCATTATTTGGCAGCTGGGAGTGACGCCAGTGCTGGAGGACACATTTAGATCCACCGTGGGATCTCTCAGAACTGTGGGCTGTCATCGAGTCTGCATTTTCTTAATTTCATTCAAATTAGGTTGCCAAAAACCATCCATATTACACGCTGACGTTAGTTTCTCACCACATTTTCGCCAACATGTTTGAGTTTCACGAGAAAACCTGACATTGGGATTGGAGGTAATTTGGATTAACCAAACGGTTAGAATGCAGCTTGGAGTCGATTATCAGAATTTTTCTGTGTCTCTCACTGTTGCTTGTGTTTCAAGACAAATCATAGAATCCCTACAGAACAAAAGGAGACCGTTTGGCCCATTGAGTCTGCACCAATTCACCTTTATTTATTGTCCCCCTAACCCCATATATTTATCTTGCTCCTGTCCATAACCTCCACAACTTGGAATACTGAAGGGCAATTTAGCATGGCCTACACATTTTTGGATACTAAAAGCAATTTAGTATAGCCAATCCACCCAACCTACACATCTTTGGACACTAAGGGCAATTTTGTATGGCCAATCTACCCAACCTACACATCTTTGGATAGTAAAGAGCAATTTAGTATTGCCAATTCACCAAACTTACACATCTTTGGATATTAAGGGGCAATTTAGCATGGCCAATCCACCAAACTTAAACATCTTTGGATATTAAGGGGCAAATTAGCATGGCCAATCCACCCAACTGACACATCTTTGGATACTATGGGGCAAGTTAGTATGGCCGATCCACCCAACCAACACATTCTTTGGATATTAAGGGGCAAATTAGTATGGCTAATCCACCCAACCTACAGTTCTTGGACACTAAGGGGCAAATTAGCGTGGCCAATCCACCAAACTTACACATCTTTGGGTACTAAGGGGCAACTTAGTATGGTCAATCCACCCAATCTACACATCCTTGGACACTAAGGGATAATTTAGCATGACCAATCCATCTAACCTGCACATTTTTGGAGCATCTGAGGAAACCAGAGCACCTGGAGGAAAGCCACACAGACACTGGAAGAACATGTAAACTCCACACAGTCACCCAAGGCTGGAATCAAACTCAGGTCCCTGGTACTGTGAGGGAACAGTGCTCACCACCATGCCACCTGCTGTCTTCTGTTTTTAAACACATATAGTTTACCTGAGAGAAGCTTCTTTGGCAATCTGTTTGAATTCCTTGGGCAAGAGGGACAGGATCAATTGCTCTGTGAATGATTACACTCCCTTGGAGCATCAGATTTAAATCCTCCATAGCAACAATGCAAACAAGGAAATACACTGACATTCCTAACACTGAGTGTTATTATAGCGCAGATAACAGGAGCTACATCTATGAAGTTATCCCAGGGTGGAGCATCATGGGAAATTCCCTAGTAGAGGATTAAAGAAATAATGGCAGCATGAAAACAAGAATGAATATTATATAAAGTATCAGCATAGCTAACATAGAAAAAGGAGCTCAAGAATAGAAGCATTATTATTTATTCACACTTTAACTGTGTAACTACATAAAGACTTAAAGGGGAAAAAAATGCAGGAAACAAACAAGCAAATGGGACCAAGAGAATAACTCTTTTCAAGATCTGATACAGACACAATGGCTGGATTTTAGTTTCCTACCCACCATGGGAATCAGAGCAGGCGAGAGGCAGGTCATGGAAAGGTCCATTGATCTCGGGCAGGATTTTCCGCTGTTGGGAAAATCCCGTCCAGTGGGTCAAATAGAAACAAAAGGGGGCAATTCTCCCAAAAGAATTCTAAGTGTCAAATGAAAACTGGAGTAAATCATGTTCAAAATGAATCTCCCACACTCTATGTATTCTATAATCTGAATTATTCTATAAAGCTGTGGGCTATCCCCACTGGAGAGGGTGATGGCATAGTGCTGAGTGGGCCATTGCGCATGTGCTGATCTGTCAGTCCCAAGATCAGGGCACATGCAGTGGCCCCTGTGTGCCAGCCTCTGTATCATTGGCCATTTTTTTGGAGTGTATGAGGAAATTGGAGTGCCTGGAGGAAACCCACACAGAACTGGGAGAACATGTAAATTCCACATAGTCACCCAAAGCCAGAATCAGACTTGGGTCCCTGGCGCTGTGAGGGAACAGCGCTCACCACAATGCTGCAATGCCAGTCCTCTCATTGCCCCCACAGTCTGATCGCTGATCCCGGACATGCCTGGGTCAGTCTTGACCACTACCTCAGCTCCCCTTCCCCACTATCAGCAGTCTCAAACCCTACTCGCCCCCCTCAAAGCTGACATCCTCCCTCAGTGCTGACCCACCTGCAGCCTTAATCCCCACAGCAGACCGCACTCCCCGTCCCCCACCCCATGGCCAGCTTCGATCACTAGCTTCCCTCCCTCCCCTAACAATTCCGACTGCAGAATGGCAGCAGGACTCCACATCTCCAGCGATTTGCACCCCTCCCCAAGAGGCTCTGTCCCCCATCAGGCCCACCTCCATCATGCCCCATCCCCTTGGCCTGATGGGCATTGACATTATGCCTTTTGGGCAACAACAGGGAGCCCAGGCTGGCACTAAGGTGTCAATGCCCAGGCCACACCACCAGCACCCACCCTACTGGGTGCCAATGTTGTGCTAAACAAGACTCCAAATTAAAGTATCCCTTCTCCCTGCCCTTGATCCACATTCCACTATCTCTTACATATTCATGTGCTTATCTAAAAGCCCCTTAAATGCACCGATTGTATCTGTCTCCACCATGCCTTGTGATGTGTTCCAGACATCTATCACTCCCTATGTAAAATACATGCTCCTCACATCTCGTTTGAATTTCACCTTTTCACCATAAGTGCATGCCCCCTAGTATTAGACATTTCAATTCTGGGAAAAAAACCCAATATATTCCTCTGATAATTTTATAGACTTCTATCAGATCTTCTATAGATATAGCTCTTGGCGGTGAATGGGATAAAAGTTTATGGGGAGAAAGCAGGATTAGGTTATTGAGTTGGACGATCAGCCATGATCGTGGTGAACAGGCTTGAAGGCCAAATGGCCTCCTCTTGCTTCTATCTTCTGTGTTTCCCTCAGCCTCTGCCATTCCAGAGAAAACAATCTTAGTTTGTCCAGCCTCTTCACAAAGCTCATATTCTACCTTCCTCTCTGTACTCATTCCAAAGCCTTCACATCTTTCTAGTAACGTGGCGGCCAGAGTTGAATGCAATATGACCAGAATTGCACTCAGTACTATTTCAATGTGGTCCATTGGCCTACGAGTCCAGTATTCAATGATGTTTGCTAGTCTTTGAAGCTGTTTTCAGTTTGTTTATGAGCTTGCTGGGGAGAGTCCTTTGTTCGCATGCGGGGAGCTTTCCACCACCAGTGTTGGAGTGGCTGACATCAGCAGGGAAGTCTGCGAAGTGACATTAATAATCAATAAGAGTATAAGATTGCAAATTCCAATCTGGAGTCAAAGACAATCAACTCTAGTTTAGAATGCATAATTCTTACTTCCTTTGGCAGTTGCTGCACTTCAGTTATTTTTTGAATGAGTGCAATGTGTGAGACTGTTTATTTCCAGAATAAACCTTCAAGACAGGGTCAAAAGAGCAATGGGGGCAGATAAACATTTAATATGCAAGTACGGCATTACACTATCTGCTATTTTAACTGAGGCATTGTGCTGTTTACTTTACCTAAGTAAATGTCTTCGTAATAATAGGCGTGAAAGGAATGCCATAAATAATAAGCGTTCATCTACTGTCAACATTCTTTCCAGTTAAGTGTGTTTTAAAATCTTTAAGAATCAGGTTAAGGATCAAAAGGGAAATGCTAGATTATTGTTCTAAAGTTTTATTCTGGTGCTACTGATTCACAGTCATCCCTTCCGAATTTACTGGAAATGATTGGAAATGAATTACGTGGTACACCCTCAGCCAAGGGAATTGCCTTTAGGCTGCAGTGGAGTTCAAAATAGGGACGAGTACAATTTCTGGTCTTTTTTCTCATCTTGTGAATATATAAAGCACTATTAGGTAAGACCATTGTGTTGTAAGAAGTTTTAGCTGGTGAGTTAACATCACGCAGATGAGATTCTCACTGAAAGAAATGTGACTCTGGGACAGCATGGTCGTATAGTGGCTAACACTGCTGTCTCACAGCGCTATGGACTCGGGTTCAATTCCACCCTTGGGTCACTCTCTCCATGACTCTGGTGCTCCAGTTTCCAAAGATGTGAAAGGTAGGTTATGTTAAAATGCCCCCAGTGTCACAAAATCTGTAGGTTAGATTGATTAACCAAGGTAAATGTACAAGGTATGGGGGATAAGATGAGGGAGAAAATCTGGATATGATGTTCTATCTGTGTTGGTGCAGACCCGATGGGCTGAATGACCTGTTCTGCACCACAGGAATTCCATGATTCTACGATTTTCTAAAGTTCTATTGAAATCCAGGTCTGAGGCATTAAGTCAGGTGACTCTGACCTTACAAGAAAGCCAAATATGATCTACAGGAGACCCTTTAAAGATGCTAAAAAAGAGTACCAGACCAAGCTAGAGTCCCAGCCTAGCCACATGGACTCCCACTGACGATGGTAAGATTTGCAAGACATAAAAGGCTCAAGATAACCCCATGTAAAATCACTGACTCCAATGTACCAGCTCCAATCCCCTCCCTGATGAACACAATGCATTCTATACCCGTTCTGAGCCAGTGGTCAGTAAGAACACGCCCTCCACCCTGAAAGCCTTGGACAAATCTATATCCAAGGTCACCATTGCCACATCAGAAAGTCAACCCACAGAAAGCAACTGCCCAGACGGGTACCCGGATGAGCACTCAAGTCTGGCATGAACTAGTTGGTCGGGGTATTCACATATGGCTTCAACCTTTCTTTATGCTAACCTGAGTTCCCTACCTGCTTCACCCGATACCAAAGAAACATCAAGGATTATGCTTTAATGACCGATGTCGGATGGCTCTGACATCCATCATTATGAAGACCTTCAAAAGGTTAGTCATGGCACGAATCAATTCTGGCTTCTGAACTACCTGGATCCACAACAAGTCCACAGCGGACACTAACTTATTGTTTTACGCTCAACCTTGGAACACCTAGATAACAAAGGCACTCTTTTACATAGACTAAGCTCAGCCTTTAACACCATTATTCCTAGGAGACTCATCTTCAAACTTCGTGGCCCAGGGCTCCATTCCTTCCTCTGCAATTAGATCCTAGACTTCCTAACCTTCAGATTGCAGTCAGTAAAGATAGGCAACAACAGCTCCTCCACAATTATCCATAACGCTGGTGCTTCGCAAGGCTAGGTCCTTAACCCTTTACTATACTTCTTATACACCTTTGACTTACGGCAAAATTCACCTCCACCTCGAATTTCAAGTTTGCTGATGACACCACCGTTGTGGGTGGGATCTCAAACAATGATGAGACAGAGTACAAGGAAGATATAGAGGGCAAATTTTTTCGACCATGGTGTTCTAAATGCCGGAAAGTCCTGTTGACTGTCAAAGGTGTTTCATGTTCTATGCAACCCACCCACTGAAATTCCTGTGGTGGACAGGATAGGAGAATTCAGGTCAGAGATTCTGGTGAAATGGTGTAACAACAATAATCTTTCCCTCATTGTCAACAAAACAAAATAGATAGTCATCAACTTCAGAAGGCTTTGTGAAGGACATGTCCCTATCCACATCAGTGGGGATGAAGGAGAAATGGTCAAGAGGTTTTTCAGGTGTCCAGATCACCAACAACCTGTCCTTGTCCCTTCATAGTTAAGAAAGCCTACCAATATCTCTACTTTCTCAGAAGACTAAGGAAATTTGGCATGTCCAGTATAACTCTGCCCATCTTCTACAGATGAACCATAGGAAGCATTCTTTGTGGTTGTATCACAGCTTGGTATGGCTCCTACTCTGCCCAAGACTGCAAGAAACTACAAAGAGTCATGAATGAAGTCCATCACTCGACTCAATCTCCCACCCATTAACACTGTCTACACTTCCTGCTTCCTCGGAAAAACAGTCGGCATAATCACACACCTTGGACATACTCTCTTCCACCTTCTCGATAAAAGATATAAAAGTCTGAGGTCACATTCCACCTGACTCAAGAACAGCTTCTTCCCTGTTGCCATCAGACTTTTGGATGGACTTATCTTGCACTAAGTTGATCTTTCTGTGTACTCTAGCTATGACTCTTAACACCACAGTCTGCACTCTCTCCTTTCCTTTCCTATATATTGCATGCTTTGAGAGAGAAGTAGAGAAGCCTGCTGATTTTGAGATAGACTGGAAACCAAGTGCTGGCACTTTCAGTGGCTTAGACTGTGATTTTCCAGCCCTGTCAGCCTATGTGCTATTCCAGTCCTGCTGAAAGTTAATGGTGTTTTGGCTGGCGCACCACCATGGCTGGGCTGGAAAATCCCAGCTTTGCTTTTGCAATGTTATAAGACCTGTAAGTAGGACTGTTTCTGTCTTGTCAGTGTTTGAGGATTCCGTTATCTTTTTAGGTCAGTTTTGTGCCAGGTTTCTTGCTTGATTTTGATGCAATAAGTCCTATTCAGGCTCAACAGGGTAAGGTTACTGTCAGAATGCAGCAAGATCCAACAGACTGTGGTATTTCCGATGTTAATTCTGCAGCGGTGGTTTGAGAAATTGACAGGAGTGTGCTCTCAGATCGAATCGAGCTATTGGTGGAAATTGCTTGACCGAAATGAGTTGGTAAATCCAAATCTGGGGCTTAGTGTCAGTCCTGAAGAGCTTCCCAGCTTAATGGAATGTGTCAAATTATCCTGGTTCTGCATGTTCCGACTCTGGGGCACTGAAATAAGCAATCCACCGATATGTAATGCTCTTGCTAATGGTGGGGCCTGTACTGGAATTAAAATAACAGCTGCTGCATGGGCTACAGTCCACACGTGTACTCCACCGTAACCATGTTTACTGAGGCGATCTGATTGTTGAATGTTAACCAAGTTTAATTGATGGCACTTAAAGAGAAATTTTACATGTAAATCGAGGCATTCAAAATCATAAAGGGTTTTGCTAGAGTAAATATAGAGAAACTCTGTCATTGCCAAAAGGATTGGTAACCAGAGAGTACAAGCTTAACTTCATTGGCAAAAGAGCCAGAGGAGATAGGAGATTTTTTTTTAAACTCAAGTGCATTGTTATGATCTGGAATGTGCTGCTGGAAGGGAGGTGGAATCCGTTCTAATATAAGTTTCATAAGGGATACTTGAGAGCGATGGTGCAGTGGTATTGTCTCTGGACTAGTAATCCAGAGACTGAGGATAACACTCTGGGGACCTGGTTTCAAATCCCACCACGGAAATTGTATTCAATAAAAATTTGGAATTACAAGTCTGATAATGACCATGAAACAATTGTTGTAAGAGGGTATTGGCAGCATGGTGGCCCAGTGGTTGGCACTGCTACTGACTCACAGCGCCAGAGAACCCAGGGTCACTGTCTGTGCCGAGTTTGCATGTTCTCCTCATGTCTGCATGGGTTTTATCTGGGTACTCCAGCTCCCTCCCAGAATCCGTAAGATGTGCTGGTTAGGTGCATTAGCTGTACCAAATTCTCCCTCAATATACCCAACATGTGCCGGAGTGTGGCAACTAGAGGATTTTCACAGTACCCTCACTGTTGTGTTAATGTAAGCCTACTTGTGACAATAATAAAAAAGTAGGGTGCCTGTCATACATACTTCCTTGGCCTACATGTGAGTCCAGATCCACAGCGATGTGGCTGACTCTTAGACGCCCTCTGAAGGCAAAGGTAATTAAGGATAGGCAATAAATGCTGACCCTGCCAGTGATGCAAATATCCTTGAATAAAAATGAAAATGAAAACTGCAGGGTCTTGAAGAAAAACACAGGGCAGTGAGATTAACTTTCAACAAACGGGGACAGGAAAATTTGTCCAAATGGCCATCCTCTCTGCTGTAAGATCCTATGATTACATATCTTTAAATGGGTCTAATCGTGTCTCACTTTCCACCTTAAAAACAGCTTAGCCATTTTAAAAGATCTGGGTCAGTAAGTATCAGGAAGCTTGAACGAGGGCTGGGACGGTCTTCATTCTTCTCGAACAAGGAGAACTTAAGAAAGCAGGATTGAGAAAATGCCATTCAATCCATCAAGATAAATTAAGTAAGCCGGAATTTGAACAAAAGCTGAGAGAATGGCATTTGTGATGTAAAGTCTGCAAAGTAATACAGTAGATGGCAGGGCCTTAACTTTCAGTGCTCTGTGAGATTTCCCATGTACATTACATTACAATTTTTGAAAAGACAGGTTCCAGTGTAATAGATCTGCACCACAAAAGTGTACATCTGTCAAGACCTACCTTTGCTACATTGATTGTTTTAGTATAATAAGTCTGGCCTTGCCCCGAAGGATAATGTTTCAGATTCATTCACGAATTGTTTTGAGTTTCTTTTCTATAGTTTAGTTCAGGTATGCAAATCAGTCGAGAGGCTTGCCTGTAAACTGTGGGCTGATTGAGACTCTTGGGCACGGATATTGGACATGACTGGCTCAAAGTGCTTGTGTCATTTAAAACAATTTTCACCGTTGATTGCCATTTCACCTTCAATGGACAATGGCCCTTCCTGAGTGGTGTCAAAGGGCATAAATCACAAGATTATTGATTCCTGGCATCAGACAGCTCTGACTAAAGCTCTCTGAGGTGGTCACAGCAGCGGCCTGTGTAATAACCCCAAACACAATCTTGACAAGTGCAAACAAGAAAAGAAACATTTAACAAGCAATATTAATGAGACTTTTGAATCTCCAGGGGTGTCAGAATTTCAAGGGTTCAGGTACCGACCAGTGGCTTTAGTACGTAGACATAATAAAACAGATAGCTTCTGCAAGGGTGAAGGGTTCAAGCGCAAAAAAAATTGTCTCATTAATACAGTGACATTTAAAATAATAACTCATTATTAAATGTTTGACAAATCCTGAGGTAATCCTTTAATTAATTTATCCTACTACCTTTCTAGTAATTAGTAAATCCTACTGAATTTTCAATATCATTCTCAATGTATCTACAATGTTATTAAAGCAAGTATTGAAAGCTAAATGGTTCATGTTTGTCTGAACTATTGGATGAATCATAGAATTTCTACAGTGCTGAAAGAAACTATTCGGCCCATATTTTTGTCCGTGACTCTTCATTTTGGAACAGCTGCATTGTCTTTAAGGCACGTTGAGATGGCCTGTTCTTGTGAAAGGTGCTACATAAATGCAAGTTCTCTTTTTTTCCAGTGCCAGAAACATTTATTCCAGATAGGTTATTGCCTTTGTTAAGATTACAAAAGAATCTCGTACAAATGCAATAATGTGTTTGGATGCCGAGATTGTCGCTTTTGTAATTTGCAGGCCTCTGTATTGCCTTTTATTTTGACCACTTCAGTTAAAGAGCTCTCACCCACATCTTATTAGCATCTTCACTTAGTCCCCTCAGATTGGGGCCAGAATTCTCCAGCCATTCATGCCCTGCCATGCCGTCAGCGAGAACGAAGAATTTGGTGCTCTCCGTTCAGTGCAATGGGACAGGAGAATCTCAGCTGCAGGCAAGGCTGGAGAATCCAGCCCTGGCTGTCTGAGCAAATCACTTTGACTTGTCTTCAGGCAGAAAATTAGTAACAAACTGACTAGCCATTTGGCAAAACAGGCAGCCGTAAGACATCTCCATTGTGAGTCATACTCCAGAATTTTACCGGCATGCCACCCTGAAATTGGGGTGGGCAAGGCTCGCAGAATGGCATTCTCCATTTGCATTGGGCAGGATCTTACAAGCCTTGGGCAAGTGAGGCGGTAGAAGTCCGGCAATAGAGTCATAGAGGTTCACAGCATACAACAGGCCCTTCAGCCCAACTTGTCCATGCTGCTCAGCTTTTACCATTGAGCTAGTCCCAATTGCCACATATCCCTCTATACCCATCCTACCCATGTAACTGTCTAAATTGTCTTTTTAAAAGACAATTAGTACCTGCCTCAACTATTACCTCCCAGATACTCACCACCCTCTGTGTGAAATAATTGCCCCTCTGGGCACTTTTGTATCTCTCCCTTCTCAGATAATACCCCCCTCACGTGGTCCTTGGGCAAGGTTTGGCAAGTTTAATCGATGGCTTGGGCAGAATTAGCAGAACGTGTGCTTGGATCGGAGACAACACATTAACAAAAGTGGCAAAGTGCAGACTCAATCCAGCCACATGCCTGCATAGTTCTGCAAATCCTGGCTGGACGGAGGCCAAAAGGTGCTCAGATGGCGTCTGGTTGGAGCCCCGTGGAAGATTAAATTCAGCTTGGAAAAAAAGATCCAGGATCCAAGTTTGCTTCACTGCAAATTAGATCAGATTTCAGAGCTCCATTCAGTCTGAACACAGCTGAGACTCCCTTTTTCCTGGAATGGGAACGGGAGCAGGAAATGGGAACAGGCAGTGCTCGGATTGTCAACTTCCCAGTGTCAAACCTGTGGAGCTGGCGATGCGTTTGGACACAGTATTTTATACACAAGCAGGCCTCTCCACAATCTTCCTCCTCATCTTTGCCTGCAGGTTGAATGTGTTCAGGCAACTAACCCTGTTCAGACAGTGTTATCAGAAGGAGGGGGAATTACTGAAATGATTCACTGGCAGTGCAGAGAATAAGCCATCTGGAGTAATCCTAATTAAATCAATCCCTCTTAGGGAAAATCAAATAATTCCTCCACACTAGAATTACTAAACAATAGGATGTACTGTCTTTAACTGAAGTTAACAGAGAAAATGACTCAGAAATGATGATCTGGCATCGTTCAATTACATTCTGAACAATACGCTACTTTACTGCAGTGGATCTACCACATTTCATTTTAAAAGCATTAATTATCCTCTCCCTAAAAAAGAGTTCTAATTCCTCCAAATAATTCAATTTAGAATCAAACTTAAACAGACACAGCAATTGTCCTTGTTTTAAAGATGGTAATATTAAAGTAAATGGTGGGTAACGGGACCAATCCAAAGATGTGCGGGTTAGGTGCATTGGGCATGCTAAATTGCCTCTTAGCATCAGGGGGATTAGCAGGGTAAATACGTGGGTTAAGGGGATGGGGCGTGAGTGGGATTGCAGGCTCAGTGGGCCGAATGGCCTCCTTCTGCACTGTAAGGATTCAACGATTCTATAAACTATGGAGGCAGGACAGTGGCATAGTGATTAGCGCTGCTGCCTTACAGTGCCAGAAACCTGGGTGCAATTCTGACCTCGAGTCACTATTTGTATGGAGTTTGCACATTGTCCCCCTGTCAGTGTGGGTTTGTTCCTGGTGCTCTGAATTCCTCACACAGTCCAAAGGTGGATTGGCCATGCTACATTGACTGTAATGTCAGGGGGATTAGTAGGGTAAATGTGGTAAGGTAAGTGAGGTTATGGGAATAGGGCTTGGGTGGAATTGTAGTCAGTGCAGGCTTGATGGGCCGAATGGACTCATTCCGCACTGTAGGGATTCTATAAGTGATCCACAGTCCCAATTTAATCCTGCCTACTTGGTGGCAAGTTAATTTTCATCAATTAGGTCTGGAAGGGCACCATTTGGCCCATCAAATTCCTGCAAGGGCAATTTAGCCAAGTCCAATTTCCTTGTCATCTCTCATTCAATTTGTTTCCTTTATGTGCTCATCCAATTCCCTTTGAAGACTATGAGTGACTCTTTCTGCACAAGCTCTTCAGGCAATCAAAATTGATTTGAGAATTCTCTGCGTCCCTTTGACGCAATTCACCCAAAACATTTCTAAATGTTGTCTCCGGTGGGAAAAGTGGTACGATTCCTGCTAAGTGAATCGCGTGATCCAGATCACTATCCACCCATACATGTACATGTCTTTGGAGCTTGGGAGGTGATTTCCACCAGGAAGGAGATGTGTGTGACCTAAAAACATCAGCATGGTGGGCTCCTCTGAGATTTTTTTAAAGGGCGTCCTGATCTCCAGACATGCCAACAGACCACAATTTGCATCTACATGCACGGGATAGGAGAATGACCCCCAATATTAACACTGGGGACTATTTTGTCCCTATGGAGGCTAGAGAAGATGGCAGGCAAGAATAACATTTCCAACGTTACACATCAGTGATTAACTCGATCAAAATTCTTAAAATGTAATTTCTACAACATTATATACTATGGCCAGAATTTTACCTGCCCGCTCGCCACGGAAATTGGAGCAGGTGAGGGACGTACAAAAGAAAGGTCCATTGACCTCGGGTGGGATTTTACATTTTTGGGATGAGCACAGTATGTGTCACTTGTACCATGTGTTATCATTATAGAATCTGCTGTCTTGGAAACATCTTTCTGCTGTGGTGAACAGACATGAGATTTAACTTTCCCAATCAGACATGATGTTAAATAATTCTAATCTAAAAATCAATCACGTTCATACTTATAAATTTGGACAGCAATTGCTATTATTGTTCCCAAACTGGAATGAGCAGGGCAGGGTGGGGGAAAACTGGAGGTTGAGAGGAATCCCTTTGACACAAATCCACTTCCATTCATGTCACCCTTAACCACAGAGACCAAGGTTAAAACCATCATGGGACGAGGATAGAAATTGAATTCAACATTCTCTCTCTCAATCTCTGAACATCTCCTTCTCCAGCCCTGTAACATTACTTCCTCTCAGACCATCAATAGTTATTAGCTTTCAGAGTGCAGCTGTCCAATTAGGACCAATTAGTGCCACATTAACATAGTATAAAGCAATGCAATCAGCTCCAGAAGGAACGCAATTCACTCAATCGGCTAACAGGTTAATAAAAGAATATTCATTGATGAATGTTAAAATAGAATCATAAAATCCCCACTGCGTAGAAAGAGGCCATTCAGTCCATTGAGTCTGCACCAACTCTCTTAAGGAGCATCCCAGGTTGTCCCTCATAACCCTGCTAATCCCCCTAATCTTTACGTCTTCGGATATTCAGGGGCAGTTTAGCATAGCCAATCCAGCTAAACAGTACATCTTTGGACTGTGGGGAAAAACTAGTGCACTTGAAAGGCACTGGGAGAAGCAAAAGAAGCAAAATCTCAGCAAGTTTGGCAGCATCTGTAAGGAGAGAAAAAGGCTGACATTTCAAGTCCAGATGACTCTTTGTCAAAGCTCGTCCCCCTCACATTAAAGGTCAATTTAGCATGGCCAATCCACCTAACCCACACATCTGCTTTGACAAAGAGTGATCTGGACTCGAAATGTCAGCTTTTTTTCTCTCCTTACAGATGCTGCCAGGTCTACTGAGATATTCCAGCATTTTTTGTTTTGGTTTCAGATTCCAGCATCTGCAGTAATTTGCTTTTATCTGGACATTGGGAGACTGTGTAAACTTCACACAGACAGTGACCCAAAGCTGGTATTGTACCGGCTCCCTGGCGCTGTGAGGCAACAATGCTAACCAGTGTGCCACTATGTCTATATTTGTGGTTTCTTAAATGATGAGGCTCTAGGTGAATGAGTCTCTTACACTACCTCCCCCCTTTCACCCCCAAAATTTTGTATGAGTGTATTTAACCAGAGTAGGGGTGGTATTATGGCACAGTGGTTGGCACAGTGCCAGCTAGGGACCTGTGTTCAATTCCGGCCTTGGGTGATTCTCTGTGCGGTGTCTGTATATTCTCCCAGTATCTGTGTGGGCTGTCTGCGGGTGCTCCGGTTTCCTCCAAAGGTGTGTGGGTTAGGTCAATTGGCCAAGCTAAATTGAACCTTAATGTTAGGGGGGTTAGCACGATAAATACATGGGTTTAAGAGGTTACGACCTGGCTGGGTTTGTTGTTAATGCAGGCTCGATGGGCCAAAAGGCCTCCTTCTGCAGTTTAGAAAAATATAGCACAGGAAACAGGCCCTTTGGCCCTCCAATTTAGGGATTCTATGATTCTATGTATTATCAGAGGAAATAAATCTCCCTTATAGCAAAGTTAGAATGAGCTTACTGTCTCGATGAAACTGATTTTACCTAGCTGAGCAGTGGTACCAACAAGGAATATAAATACTCAGAGTCTAGACAGTGCTAAGGTCTTCTTCTTCAAAGTTAGATTTATTTATTCTTCTCACTTATGGTTCCAGCAGTTTTTTTTTTGTTATCTCAGAATGTAACTTTTCAATTCCTGTTTTTAAGTACAACAAAGCTTTCAACATGTTCACTCTCCAGGATGTAAGTATAATGGTTTCTGCAATGTTCCATCACATGTCATGACCCTTGAACTGACTGCTGCTGTTATCATTTATCTATCCAAGTAGAGGGTGTCTTGTATTGGAGAAATGATTTCCACCACTAGAATGTTGTACTTTTGATGGCACAGTGGTTAGCACTTTTGCCTCACGTCACTAGCGATCTAGGTTCAATTCCTGGCTTGGGTCACTGTCTACACGGAGTCTGCACTTTCTCCCTGTCTCAGAGCGAGTTTCCTCTGGGTGCTCTGATTTCCTCCCACAATCCAAAAAACACGTTGGTTAGTTGCTTTGGCCATGCTAAATTCTCCCTCAGTGTACCCGAATGGGCGCCAGAATGTGGCGACTTCAGGAATTTTCACAGTAACTTCATTGCAGTGTTAATGTTGCGCTGTTCTTTGTTCTTTACTCCCAAAGTGCGTATGGTTTTAGTTTTGTTAGATCATATGATTGGCGCAGGCTTGAAGAGCCAAATAGCCTGTTCCTGTGCTGTACTGTTCTTTGTTCTTCGTATTTTTAATATGTACATTCATTAGAATGTACAAATGAAATGTGCTGCAGAGATGTCCTGTTGCATTCATTCAATGGTAGCGCTCTTTGTCTCTCAGGCACATAGTTGTGTGCCCACTCCAGAGACTTGATCACAACAGCTTCAAGTTTGTAGGTATCCAAATCACCAACAACCTGTCCTGGTCCTTCCACACCGATGCAATAGTTACGTAAGCCCACCAACATCTCCAAATTCTCATGAGGCTAAGGAAATTCCATATGTCTACTACGACTCTCACTAACTTTTACCAATGCACCATAGAAATCATTCTTTCTGAATGTGTCACAGCTTGGTATGGCTCCTGCTGTGTCCAAAACTGCAAAAAAGCTACAAAGGGTTATGGATGTAGCTTAGTCCATCACACACACACACCAATCTCACATCCACTGACTCTGTCTGCACTTCCCACTGCCTCAGAAAAGTAGCCAGCATAATCAACGATACCACGCAACCCAGGCATACTCTCTTCCACCTTCTTCCATCGGGCAAAAGATACAAAAGTCTGTGATCATGTACCAACCGACTCAAGAACAGCTTCTTCCCTGCTGCCATCAGACCTTTGAATAGACCTACCATATATTAAGCTGATCTTTTTCTACATCCTGGCTATGACTATAACACTACATTCTGCACCCTCTCCTTTTCTTCTCCCCTATGTACTCTATGAACTGTACATTTTGTCTGTACAGCACGAAAAAAAATATTTTTCACATTATCCCAATACATGTGACAGTAATAAATCAAATCAAATTAAATCAAATCACAAATTGTGATGCAGGAGTAATGATCGGAATTGTTAAAGATAGGAGATCATTGAAGCCATTTGACCTGTCCACCCGGTTTCCCGATTAACAAGCAAAGTTAAACTTGTTGCTTGTGTTTTGTTCTATTCATAAAGCTCCTAATAATGCTCAGAACCTCAAATGCGCTTTTGTGGAAATGGTCCGGTACCGTTTTCATTCATAAATGAAAACTTTCCAACTTGCCCTGGGCTGGGATTCTCCAGTCCCACTGCAGTGAACGGAGTTCTGCCTGAGTGCCAATTTCTCCGTTCTTGATGGCACCGGGATGGGCATCGACGAAGTTGAAGAATCCCACCCTTAAAGTGTTTGCCTGGACCACCGAAGAAATTTCAGCTGTGAAAAAAAAATATATCACCGGAATTCTATCGTGTCATTTGCCATGGAAATCGAAGCAAATGAGAGGTAGACACTGGGAAGGTCCATTGATTGTTTTGGGATGAATGAGACTGTAAAACCCCAAGTTATATTTTTCTCTATATGCTTAATAAGTACGTTAAGCAATATTGTCCAGGCCAGTGCAAAACCCATTTGGATTGCTACTTATATCTGCAAACATGTGAGGATATAATATGTTACAGTATATATTCCGCAGAAGCAGGACATTACTGGCAACTAATCTGTGCTGGTATTTATATTCCACACAAGATTCCTTTTTACTCTATCTCACCTCAGCCATTCAGCTTATCTTTTTATTCCCTTTGCTCCCATGTAATTGTCTTGATTCTTGTGGAAATATTTTCCCTGACCACATCCATGTTCTAACCACTCTTTCAGTAAAACCATTTCTCCTTGCTTCCTTATTTGATTTGTTCACAATGATCTTATATTTAAGTCCCTTAGCTTTGGATTCCCCCACAACAGGAAGTGCCTTCTTCACATCTTCCCTATCTAATTTTACAGGACTTCATGTTCTCTCTAAGTTTTTACTTTTCAAGAAAAAAAAATCTTTGATCTTCTAATCTTTCCCACTGACTGTAAGCTCTCATTTGTTTTAGTATTTTCTCTTTTTATAGTGTGTGGAATAGAACTTGCAATAGTACTTTAAAGGGGGGGTACTTTCTGGAGGTCTTGGTCTCTGCTGGGGAGGCAGAGAGAGGGAAGGCCTGGGGAAATACAAGCCATTAACTGACCATCACTAGACCTTTCTCTGTGTCATAACCCCAGGGACAGAAGGCCCCACTCACAAAAATTGACTGGCTAATCACAGGCTGGCAGCTATTTTGCTCAGCAACACCACCAGGGAGGTGGCAGTGCACCCACTAGAGGGTGAGGAGCACAGAATGACACAGGCTAGGTATAAGTGAGGGTGGGAGGTGGGAACATAGGGGAGGAGATGCACAGAACCAACAAGGTGGTGGCTTTCAGACATCCTCCCCTTCCCAATGCTTCCTGAATCAGGCACTAATTGTCTTTGAGAGTGCCCCTTGACCCTTTCCGTCAAAAGAAAAACCAAGCTACCTGCTCAAATGTATCTATTATATATTAAGTTGATCTTTCTCTACACTCTATACTGCATTACATCCTCTCTGTTCCCTCTCCCCTATGTACTTTATGAACAGTATGTTTTGTTGTATAGTGTGCAAAAAACAATACATGGGACAATAATAAATCAAGTCAAATCAAAATTGTGACTCATGAGTTAGCAATGCTTGCCATGCTCCTTGCATGCTGAGAGGCCATGGTTTAATGCCAGCTGCAAAGGGGTAAGACTCTTATGTAAACAGTTGAGGACCTTAACTGGTGACAGGCTAGGAAGGATATCCATGGGCCTTCCTGTCATTGATTTAATTGGGATGGTGGCATGAAGGAGGCAAGGTCCCTAATTAAATCATTCCCCCGCTACTCCACTAATCTCACCAACAAACCTAGCATTAGTTAGGATATGAAATATCATCTTGCATACGGTCTTAATGGAAGCCTACAGAAGGCGAATATATTTTTTGTTACCTTTAAATTCTTCACCCCTCAAATAAACTCCTGCAGTTGTTGACCTGCAATGCTGTTTTTGATGTTTCGTTCACCTGTGTCCCTCAATCTGCTTTTCTCTCTAACCTCATTCTGTTTCTTTTTCTCAAAGGTGCAGATGATGTTTCTGATCTCTCACACATCACATTTATCTAGGTTAAAATTAATTTGCCCCTTCACTGCCCAACCAACAACTTTTCCAATGTCGTCTTGTGATATTCTGCACCCTTTTCAGTGTTCACCACACATCCATTTTGATGTCATCTGCAAATTTTGATATTGAGTTACTGATTCTTAAGTCCGATCAATAGTGCATATGTTATGTAATATTCTTCCCTATAATGAACTTTATGAGCCGTAGCTTTCTATATTCCTTAAATCCAAGAAAAGTATACTTTACCCCTACTCTGTGCTTTCTATATTTAGTCAATCATTTGATCTGTCTAAAATTCCTGCTGTCTTAGAAAAGCAGCCAGCTTAATCAAGGACCCCATGCAGCCCGGAATTGTTGCCGGAACTCTACTGCATTATCTGCCATGGAATCGGAATAGTCAAGAGGTGGACAATAGTAATGTCCATTGACCTGAGACGGAAATTTCTGGTCTTGCTTGAGTGAGGCTGTAAAATTCCACTCTATTTCACCCACCTTCTCCCACTGGGAAAAAGATACAAATATCTGAGATCATGAACCACTCAACTCAAGGATTTGGCCATGTTAAATTCTCCCTCTGTGTACCCGAACAAGTCCCGGAATGTGACAGATAGAGACTTTTCACAGTAACTTCATTGCAGTGTTAACGTAAGCCTACTTGTGGCACTAAAAAATAAAATTTAAGAACTGCTTCTTCTCTGCTACCATCAGACTTTTGAATGGATGTACTTTATATTAATTTAATCTTTCTCTTCATCCTAGCTGTGAGTGCAACTCTACACTCTGCACCCTCTCCTTTCCTTCTCCCATATGTACTCTATGAATGGTATGCATTGTCTGTATAGCACCAGCACTTTTCACTGTATCACAATACATGGGACAATAATAAATCAAATCAAAAAGTTACACATTGCACTATATTTATTTACATTTTTAGTTTGGAAAGTGGATGACATTTGCATTGTAGCATTTACAGGTTGTTCTGAGTACACTGAGTATCAACCACCAAATATGAGGTGGAAATCTTATGTAGACCAGACCAGATGAGAATTTCAGGCTCCTTCTCTGAAGGCCTGTAGTGAATTTTTATGACAATTCAGAAGTTTTTATGATTGTTTCTTTTTTTCTGATGTTCACCGCCATCTTTCCCAGGGTGAAATCTAAACTCGTAACCTTTGGGTTATATGACCTGGAGGCCATTGCTTCCCTCAGAATTGGATTTTGACTGCCAGCCTTCAAGACTAGGCCAAAGTTCTCTTTGTGAGCTTTGTTAGATAATTATTGTTAATTAATTACTAAAAAGCAGTGGAATATTGCTGGCTAAAAATGCTGAAGTAAATTTTCATAGAATCGTAGAATGCCTACAGTGCAGAAGGAAGCCATTCAGCACATTAAATCTGCACTTTCTCTCCAACAGAATATTTCACCCAGGCCCACTCCTGCCCTACTCTATAACCCCACCTCTGCCTTACTCCATAACCCCACACATTTAATCTCCCTAATCTTCTCTTATAACCTTGCCTGCTTAATCTACACATTTTGGGACACTAAGGGGCAACATAACATGGCCAATCCACCCTACCTGTGCATCTGTGAACTGTGAAAGGAAACTGGAGTACCTAGAGGAAACCCACACAGACATGGGGACAATGTGCAAACCTCACACAGTCACTCAAGGCCAGAATTAAACAAAAGTTCCAAGTGCTATGAAGTCGTAGTGCTAACCACTGTGCCACTGTACCAACCATTTTACCTGCACTTGCCTTGAAGATGTTAGTTTTTTGTTGTACTTTGCAATCTTTTCCTCTTAACTTCTAAGAACCGGAGTTAATTTTATTTTCACCGAAAGTTACATCTTCACAGGGTTGCATCATATTGTTTTATTATACATAGAGAGAAACACATACTGGGAACAAAAACTTAAAAAACTGTTTCAGTGAATGTTACAAGTGTTGAACTAACAAAGATTCGCATGGGGGAACTCATCTGAAATATATTTTACCCACATCAAAATATCTGACTGACTATTGCTGAAGACAGAGATATATTGGCAAAATATTTTGTCTTAAGTGTGTCAAGACAAATGCAAGAATGTCAAATTTCAAATGATCACAACAATTTATGCTGTCAGAGAAAAGGGTGCTGATTGATTGGCAAGTTGCTTCTGATTGGACAAGCCTTTCCAAAATTGCATTTATCCTGATGAGTGCAGGGAGAAAAACTTTGGCAATGTGTCTTTCTTCTCAGCAATACTCTATGTGGCCGGGCAACGTTCCAACTATCTCTTGATTGGAACATTTCCCTCCACTATCAAGTCTAATTTTTATTTTATTCATTTTTGGGATGAATGCTTCACTGGCAAGGCCAGTGTTTGCTGTCTATTTCTAACTGTCCTTGGGAAGGTGATGGTGAGCTACCTTCTTAAATCAATACAATTTATTTGCTGTAATCTTAAACACCTAGAGCAATTTGATACAACTGAATGGCTCGCTCTGAATACCATTTCAGTAAAAGCCAACACATTGCTATGGGTTGGAGTCAGGCGTAGGCTAGAGAAATAATGATGGCAGATTTCCATTTTGAGAGGACATTAGTGAACCAAATAGATTTATATGACACCCCAATAGTTTCATGGTCACCACTGCTGATTTTATTTTGATCCAGATTCATTAAGTAATGAAATTGAAATTCAAACTCATGACTTTGGAACATCAGTGCAGACCTTTGGATCACTAATCCAGTAACATAGTGGTGACTGGTAACCTCTTAATAGGTGAGACACAGCTGTACGTATCAAAACAAGCAAGTGTGTTGCTGTGGCAACATGAACTTCTTGTGGAATGCCATCACCTAACTCATCAGCTCAATGGTATTGGTTAATGTCCAACAAAATCATCCATGAATTTTCCCACTGGGAATCCTTCATCACGTTGGCTTTTAGTCATGAAAGGAAAATGAGTAAGTCTTGCAGGCTTTCATTTAGCAGCAGTGGGCCCAGAACTTGCCAGCAGAACAACTTCCTTCACAGTGCCACAGCCAGTAAATAAAAGAATTTTGGGCATCCCATGGATTTAAAATATACCTAAATACCTGCAGGTTTCTATCTGGAAGTCTGCGCAGGATCCAAAGTGGGTCAATATCTCCTTAGCTATGCCTAACAAGCCATCTTTCTTACCCACTAGGCCATTTCCAAAATGAAGCCCTTTCCAATATGAAGACCACAAGAAACTACAAAGTGTTGCGAACATAGCCCAATCCATCACACAAACCAGTCTCCCACCCATTGACTCTGCCTATGCTTCATGCTGACTCAGAAAAGCAGCCAGCATAATCAAGGAACCCTCCAAGGAGTCCCCCTCACCCCGAGAGCATTCCGACATATTGTCTTCCATCTTCTTCCATTGGGAAAAATATACAAAAAAATCTGAGATTATGTACCAACTGACTCAAGAACAGCTTCTTTCCTGCTGCCATCAGACTTCTGAATGGACCTTGCTTACATTAAGTTGATCTTTCTCTTCACTCTGGCTGTGATTGTAACACTATATTTTGCACCCTCTCCTTTCCTTTTCCCCGATGTATTCTATGATGTTATGTTTTGTCTGCATAGTGCATAAGAAACAATACTTTTCACTGTATTCCAATACATGTGACAATAAAACCAAATCAAATCACAAGCATGAATTCTGAACTGACCTTCTGCCCAGCTTTTATCTATGATACCTTTCCCTGCAAAGTTGGGTTGACTTGAAATAGTGGTTAGAATTAACCTTGTCCACAGCACTTAACATTTTGTCTACTCTGCAAAGATTTCCTTCTCCTATTCCCATAATATCCTACATGCATACATGGCATATACAATTAAATGGAGTGCATAAAAGGAGAGGCAAAGTATTTAAACTCAGTTTAAGTTATAAAACACTGCAGCACGGTGTTTGCACTGACTTCCCCTTAATAATCAGCTGAATGTTTAATGAAAGCATTTGATTTTCCAGATAACAAACAGGTAGAGACTACCACAAATTCTAACCATGGAACCTATGAGTTTACAGTGTTTTAAAGTGAGAACCAAAATAAATGCATCTGGGTAGAAATGTGATTGTTGATAAGAAATTGAGCTTCACTTAAGCAGGCAAGTTGTGCATTCGAGATAAACATCTTTGTACATAAGCTTTATTTAAACAATGCCCCCACCACTGTCTAAAACGAGCATTAAAAATATTAATAATCTTACATGAATAAATGCACTAAGATTAATAGTGGCATTCATGTGGATCAATATTGTGTTGGAATATGGATTAGCCACCATTATTTTTCTGTAGCGATGAATCTGGGTAAATAAAATAACACTTGTTTGAAATGGTGTCTGGGGATTAGTTTTTGTATGTGAGCATTGTGAGGCATTTGGCTCTCATTTCACAGGCAAACATTGTCAGCCCATGTTAACAATGGACAGAGCTTGCCGTCACTGCTACTGTTCATGAGGAAATGGAAAGTCCAACACAGACCAGGTGCTTTTATTGTGGTAGCAAAGGTTAGACATTATAAAGTCATCAAACGCAAATTATAAGACTATTCATTACTGTCTAGACTTGAATTATTAGGGATATTGCCTCTTGACCCAGTTACTCGCTCATTGTTCTTTTTTCCTTCCCTTCAGTAACCCTCGTTTGCATTTGAACTCTGGCATGGCCCCAGTATTTAGTTCGAGACTAAAGCAAAAAGAATAAAGAAGAATGATCCAAATTTTTCCCAAATCCCTAGCAGTAATGTTGATGATAAATTGTTGTATTTATAATATTTCAAATTCTTCTCAAATTGAATTATAACGAAAGTGATTCAGTAAATCACAGGCCCAGTTTAACGTATGCACAAATTCTCAGTTACAAGTGAAATATAAGAGTGAATTCACCGTTCCCACAATCCTGACAGAGTACATTTGAAGGTAGCATTTGTCTTTGATCTTTGCTTTCTTTCTCAGATCAGTGGAGGTTTACTTAAAGTCATAACTGTAATCTGATAATTCTCTTTAAATTATTATCTCTTAAAAATAAAAACAGAACATAAAACATGGACTCAAAAGCAAACTCATCTCTCAAATGAATAGCGACTGAATTTACCATCTGAAGCCCCACAGCATTAACTGTCATACCCACTCTCACCTTAAATAGCATTGAACAGCAGAAGCCAGTTATAATAATATTTAAAATTTTAAAACACCACAATTCAGTAATGACAAGGTGAGCGAGTATTTGAAAGAATATTTTCTCCACTGCTGTTCCAAACATCAGACTCTAAATAAGTTAAATCAGCTGAGAAATATCTTTTATATTGAGTCCAAACCCCCTGAGTCTTGGCTTTCTGTGGCTTATTGACTGGCTCCTCGTGCCTCATTTCATTGAGGATTATCACCAATGTTTCAATTACTATTGAACTCTACAGGCTAGTGAAAGGCAAGTGTAGCCCTGATGTCAGGAAGTCCTTGAGGCAAAGAGTAATGAGCACTTGGAATGGACTTCCAGGTGGGTTAGAAAACCAAATGTTTCAGACATGTTTCACAGAATCACAGAATCCCTACAGGGCAGAAGGAGGCCATTTGGCTCATCGACTCTGCACTGACCACAATTCCACCCATGCCCTATCCCTGCAAAGCTATGTATTTACCATGCTCATCTCTCTGACACTAAGGGGCTATTTAACATTGCTGATCGACCTAACCCGCACATCTTTGGACCGTGGAAGGAAACCGGAGGAAACCTACAGAGAGATGGGGAGAAGGTGCAAACTCAACACAGAAGGCTGGAATTGAACCTGTGACCCTGGCTAAGCACTGTGCCACCGTGCCGGTCTAACGGACAATTGAAGCTGGATTTATTTTTCATAGAGGTGGGGAGCAGAACTCCAGAAATTTCCTGGCTCAACCCACCTACCTTGGGAAAACGTGACAGCAAAAGTGAGACTTTTGTCCTGACGAGGTGGGTACCAACAATGGTAGAGCCTGTCACCTCCAGAAAGAGCTGGAGGCACCACAAGGACTGTCAGATGCAAAGAGTTCAGCCCACTTGTAACAAAATGAACAAAACAGCCTTTATGACCCTTACCACTGCTACACACACCCCATGCCAACCCATGCTCTTCTAAACTCCAGAATTTCTCCGAATTAAGTTTTCTGTTTTTTTTCTCTGACTCTTATTACAATGTGTATCCCTTGCCAAGATTTTCCACTTTAAAGTAAACTACTTTGGATGTTTTATCAAAATATGGAAAGTAACAAGTCATGAGTGGACAGAATAACAATTTTCCCAGTGGCTCTGTTCCAGCTTTGCCGTCTGGCCTTAGAATTTTCTCTCAAGGCAAGGGTTCATGACTATGAAGGGTAACTCGTAAGACAAACGGTGCCAATATCTGACCAGCTTTAAATACAAGGCTGGAGCACAAACTATTCTAAATTCAGCACCTAATTTGGCAGTATTAATTATGAAGTTCTCAGAAAAATAAGAAAATGACCATCTGTAGAGTTTTGTATTTTGGGGAGGGGTGTATGGCAGTGGGGAATTATGATTCCTGTGTAGGAGTCACCACATCCTCTGTCTTACACTGACTGAGCTCAGAAGCACGTAGGATGAAACAGATGCAGCAGGCAGGAAGTTCTTCATTCCTGCTCTCCAAAATTTCCCAAGAGGAGTCACGGGGGGGAGGGGGATGTGCAGATTATGGATGTCCAAATATGGGCATGGGCATTCAATTAATATGCAGCTGCCAGAAATGTATTTTTTAACATGTTTCTCAATATTTTGCACCCTCATAATACTGGATTTCAGGAATAGTACCCCTGGCATCCAACGTTGCTATGGCAATGGGCTGTAAAGTCCACTGATTTAATTATCGAGTGATCCAGTTAACCTTCATCTGGGAAATGTAATTTCCAAAATTAAAATAAATTTTGCTGTCTCACAAATAACTGACCCTGGAATGATAATGCTCAGAATGGAAGCTTCAATCCAAGACAGAATGCCTTCAACACATTAGAGAAATGAGATACAGAGGACTAGTCTGCATGTGTTCACTGGCCTCCTGTCTACCTGAGGTCTGCATTCATGCAGAGCAGAGGATAAGCAGGTAGGATAACTGGCAGGATAGGTATAGGCAGCATGGAGATAGGAAAGTTTCTGCCAAGCAAAGGCCTATCCAGCCCTCTCAAGCAACAACATCCCCTGATCCAGTATCCGTCAATTACCAAAATTAATTTAGTTGTGATTCTTCATAGAATCCCTACAGTGCAGGAGGAGGCCATTTGACTCAGCGAACCAACACCAACAACAATTCCACTTAGGACCTAACAACGGGGGTCAGGCTGGCAATGTCCAGGGGGCACTTCCCTTACCTCCAACCCTCTGGGGGCCTCAATGGCCCCACTTCACTTGAGCGGGGTTGGGCCACCAGCTCCCTACAAATGGTGAGCTATTGTGAACTCCAGTGGAGTGAAACACTCCTGGCGGAGGGCGAACTGAGCAGGCCCAGAGACTTCAGTCCTGAGCCTGCTAATCAAATGCAAATTATATTATAAGGATCATTTAAATAAATTAGATGGTTCCACGTTGATTTCTGGCATGGAGCTGACAGTCTCAGAGATCTGATGGTTGGAAACTTGTGGATGCCATGGCACCTGCTAAACGGCCTCTGCTTGAGTCTCCTGCCACAGTGGGCAAGGTGAATCATTCCCTGAGTTCGGTGCTGGTTTTGTACACCACCTGAATTTAGTCTTCATCGAAGTCAACAGATTAATGGGGTATAAAACTAATGTTGGCTGTCTCCTGTGGTCTAGTGGTATAGGTCACTCATCTGGTAAACCACAAGGCTCTGCTTTTCCTCACCACGGTATATGATTAAATTTGAATTCTGAAACCAAATGAGTGTTGGCTTCTTCCTGTGGCCCAATAGTACAGATCATAGTATAGGTCATTGAACTGTTAAATCACAAACCAAGAACTATACTGTGTTTCTAGGTTTGATCCCACCACAGTAGATGGTTAAATTTGTTGGTTAGAAAATAAAAACAAAGCGTTCTACCCAGTGGTGTTGGGTGAGTTAAGTTTCAATTACCCAAACAGTGGGTTAGTACGCAAAAAAAATGTTCTTGATTTGTTACTAAATCTCATCTGCTTTAGGGATGTCTTACTTGACTTATAAAGGTGTGCAAAATTATGAAAGCCATGATAGAGTGGGCAGAATAAAATTGCTTCCCTTGGTGGAGAATTCTAGAAGGAGCAGCACTCTGGCTTGTGCAACTAAATAAACATGTTGGACTTTAACCTGGTGTTGTGAGACTTTTTATCCCAGTCTAACGCCAGCATCTCCACATCATGGAGAATTCTAGAACTAGTGGACACAGATTCAAGATAGTTGGCAGTATGTGTGGAGGTGACATGAGGAAGAACATTTTACGCAGAGCATGGTAGGTGTCTGGAATTCACTGCCCGAGTTGGTGATGGAGGCAGAGACCCTAAGTTCTTTTAGAACATACCTAGATCCGCACTTTAAATGTTGTATGGGCCCAATGGCCTCTTTCTGTGCTGTAATTTTCTGTGCTTTTGTGGCTGAAGTATAACTTCACCATCTTACAATCATTTTTTTTTCAGAAATTTGGGAGAGGCAGAAAAAAAAATTAGTGTAGCCTACATCCTGAGAGCCAATTTTATGAATGCAAAAGAAAATCCATCTCCAAGACTTTTCACAAATATAGCACTTTCAATATTGTGTAAGGCTTACAGCAATGACATTGGTTCATGTCACCTCTTCATAAAAAATCCAATTTGTTCAGTAATGTCCTATCGCAAAGAAAACATGTTGTTCTTCCTACATCTGTGTCTAAGTCTGACACCAGCCCCACAATGGTGCAGTTGACACTCAGGGCAACACTCACCTCATTCAGTAGCATTCTACTGTCGAATATAGAATGATCCCCGCTGTGGAGGCAAACCACAACATATCTTCCATAAGACCATGAGACATAGGAGTAGAGTTAGGCCACTTGGCCCATCGAGTCTGCTTCACCATTCAGTCATGGCTGATATTTCTCTCATCCCCATTCTTCTACCTTTTCCCCATAACCCCTGATCTCCATATTAATCAAGAACCTACCTATCTCTGTCTTAAAGACACTCAATGACCTGGCCTCCACAGCCTTCTGCAGCAAAGAGTTCCACAGATTCACCATTCTCTGGCTGAGGAAATTCCTCCTCATCTCTGTTTTAAAGGATCATCCTTTAGCCTAGGTTGTGCACTCTGATTCTAGTTTTTCCTACTAGTGGAAACATTCTCCCTCTGTCCACTCTATCCAGGCTTCACAGTCTCTGCAAGTTTCAATAAGATCCCCCCCTCATCCTTCTAAACTCCAACAAGTAAGACACAGAGTCCGCAACCGTTCCTCATATGACAAGCTCCTCATTTCAGGAAATCATTTTTGTGAACCTCATTCTTCCAGACCTGATCCAATTAATTATGCACCCTGGGATTTTGTGCTGTATTCCATAATGGAGTGAGTCCAATTATAACATTTGGGTGCCATATTTTAAAGATCCCTAATGTCGCTGACCCACTGCTGAAGAAAGTAAGTGAAGCTTCTGGGAAAGAAGACGGATCTCTAGGAATGATCTAAGGCTGGAATGACATGGAATCTGGAAGATCCACCTGTAGATGCTCCCAGTCACCCACAGCTGTGGTGTTCCAGTATCCAGGATTGTTGGCAGCCTCCACCCCAAACTCCAGAGGCAGCCTCCTGTATTGTTTCCAAACTTTTGCATGCCAAGTTGGCCCAGACATGCTCAGGACCAGTGTGTTTTCCTACTGGCATAGAGGAGAATCAGGCATTGGTAGAGGTTGGAGTGTGGAAGATTTTGGTTTGGGCCTTGCATCCCATCCACTGGACATGAAACACTTTCACATTGGCCTCAAGTGGGTTTCCCAATTCCCTATGGCGGGCGCCGGCGCAATATCCCATGGAAAATTCATGCTGATCTGAAACCGATTCTTGGACCCTTGGAAAATTGTCCACCCACCCCCAGGAATTAAGAGAATTCTGCTCTTAATTTGCGATCTAGCGAGCTACTTATTTCAGGCCACTATCAACAGTTCCAGAATTAGAAAACTCACCACGACCAACTTCTCATGACACCAGAGATAGGCAATAAGTGTAAACAATTCCTGTATCCGAAGAATGAATTGAGTCGATATTAGTCACCAGAGTATCATAGAGTCATAGAATCAGTACAGGGCAGAAAGGCCATTCGGCCCATTGTGTGTGCACTAACAACAATCCCACCCAGGCCCTATCGGCAAAACCCCATGTATTTACCCTACGAATCATCCTGAAACTAATTGACAAGTTAGCAGTGGCCAATCCACCTAATACTTGCATTTGTAGACTCTGGGATGAAACCGGAGCACCTGGAGGAAACCTACACAGACACGGGGAGAACTCCACACAGACAGTTACCCAAGGTCGACATAGAACCTGGGTCCCTGGAAGCTGTGAGGCAGCAGTGCTAACCACCGTACCAGCATGGAATGGAAGATTAGCAACATTAAACTGTCATCACCTCTGCTGCTTTATAATGATTCAGTCAGAATTACTTGATGTGAAATCACTACAAAATGCATTAATATTCTTTATTCTGAGCACTGCAAATGTCAGGGTACCTGATGAGGTGAACTTTGAGCCCTGGCTTTCAATATGGTGGGAGTGGAATGGTGGGGTCAGCTGGATGGGGAGAATGAGGGTCAACCACAATAATATTGCTGTTGCTAAGATTCAAGGTGTGCAGTTTCCCCACAGCAATAATATGATACTGATGGTGAGGTGGATTCCTGGGTTGTGCGGCGAGCCAACCGAACAAAAATATTAACTCACAGCCAGACTTTCCATCCTGCAGTGAGTGTGGTGTCAGGAGACACCAGCTGGAAGAGGAAAGGGCGTGGGGAGTGGGGGGAATCAGTCTCTTTGTTCGAAAATAATGACACGTTTTCGGAAAACGGGGTGAACTTTCCCAACAACGTGCAGAGAAACGTGCGCGGAGCAATGAGCTGAACCACTCAATGCTGAACCGACCTTTTGTAAAGCAGCCACTTTCTACAGCAGCTGTATCTCCTAAACACTGCAGCTGCTATTTAAAGGGGCCACTTCATTGTCGCTGGGCAGCTGACTCGGCCCGGACAAGAGGCAGAGCAGCCCCACTTTCAGAGCGATTTTCCGATATGGTAATGGCAGAGGCGCTTCAGGGGAAGAGAATGCGGCACGGGGGTGGGTGGGTGGATGGGGGTGTCATCATTGGCAGGTCGGGAACATCCCTCAGGCAAAAAAAGGCCAGAAAACTTGGGCCTTTGAAGTTTGAAAGAAAGTTTTTCTTTGACATTCCCAGAGAGTTGTGTAAATCCCATCAGGTACGTTTCTAAAGTTTAAAGTTAAAGTTTTGAAATTTAAGTTGTATTCATTAGTGTCACTAGTAGACTTTCATTAACAGTACAATGACGTTACTCTGTAAATACCCTAGTTGCCACCCTCTGGTGCCTGTTCGGGTATTCTGAGGGAGAAATTAGCATAGTCTATGCACATTACCAGCACGTCTTTCAGACTGTGGGAGGAAATCGGAGCACCCGGAGGAAACCCGCGCAGACACAGGGAAAATGTGCAAGTTTCGCACAGACAGTGATTCCCAAGCGGGAATCGAATAGGGGTCCCAGGCGCTATGAGGCAGCAGTACTAACCATGGTGCCACCATGCCACCTTAATTCTTTTCATGGTTCTCCAAATAAGCCATTTGGAATTGGGAGCCATGATGGCACAGTGTTTTACATTGTTGCCTCACCATACCAAGAACCAGATTCAATTTCAGCCTTGGGTGAATGTGTGGATTTTGTATGTTCTTCCCATGTCTGCATGATTTTCTCCAGGTGGCCCAGTTTCCTCCCACAGTCCAAAGATGTGTAGCTTTGGTGGATTGGTCATGGTAACTGCATAAGGATAGGGCAGAGGGGGGTGGGCCTCGATATGATGTCCTTTGGCAGAATCGGTGCAGACTTGATGGGCAGAATGGTCTTCTTCTGCATTGTAGGGGTTCTACGGAATGTTATTTCAAAAATGTTAATTGCAGGAAGGTGGAATCTGTCAAAGCTCTGAAGGAAATTTCCAAATAAAGGCAAATAAATATCCAAGTAACCACAAAAGATATATATAAAAAAAGTAATTTACTTTCGCATGCGCTGGAGTTGAAACAATAGCTGAATCCCATGTTAAGTCTGACTTCCCAGCAGTGCTTTGGTGCCTGTCTCTCATTGCTGGTTTGATCAGGTTGTCATGAGCAAACAAAAGCCAGGAATCTGGCCAATTAACTCTCCACCTAAACTCGAATGTGTGGTTGATAAAATTTACTCTTTCAATCTCATACATTGTCTATTGAGTTCTGCAGCTGTCTAATTGGAGAGAGTTGTATCCATTGTACTGGTGGTCCAGAGTCTGAGTTCCCTTGCGGTCTGACACAGAGGCACACATCTGATTTTTCTGCTGATTCAATGTGAGGAAATGCTTTTGGTTATTGCTGGTGGTCCAGAAAGGGAACATTCTGAGTTCTCAGGTGGTGATGTGAAGAGGGATACATCTGATGTTGCTGGTGGTCTAGTGAGAGGGAGTGTGTCAAAAATCCCTGGAGGTCTAGTGGTGAAAATACATCTGATTTCATTTGAAATCTGACGATGTAGAGGAACTCCATACTCTCTATTTAAAATGATCTCTATTTGAATTTAGTTAAATTAAAACTTAGCATTCATTCAATTGCTTATCCCCATTACATCAATGTCAGCAAATATACTTTTGGTAAAAGGGCAAAGATGTCATAGTCCCAAATGACCATTGGTTATTTAACATCAAGGTCATCACACCTTAGTTAAAGTATAGGGTAGAGAATTCCTGAACCGCAGCCAGTACAGGAATTGAACCCATGCTCTTTGCGTCAACTCCACGTTAGTAAGCAGTTTTCCAGCCAATTGAGTTAAACCAACTCCCAGTTTGGTGCTACCCACCTGCTTGTTCTAAAAGTGCTCTTTTGGTACTGTGTGTAGTACCGTGGTTAGCAGTGATGCCTCAAATGGCCACAGACTCAAGTCTGATTCCCAGCTTGGGTCACTGTGCAGAATTTGCATGTTGTCCCCGTGGGTTTCCTTTGGGTGCTTTGGCTCCCCTCATCACAGTCCAAAAGACATGCTTTTGGGTGCACTGGCTATGTAAATTCTTCCTCAGTGTACTTGAGCATGTGCTGGAGTGTGGCAACAAGGGGTTTTCACAGTAACTTCATTGCAGTGTTAATATAAGCCTACTTGTGACACTCATAAATAAACTTTACAAAGCTTACAGATTACCTGACAACTGCAATTTTGTGGTAAATATGTTTGCCATGAGAAAGGTACAAAAACTTCAGTGTTTGAATAGAAATATTAAAAATAACATAATAAAATTGTGATTTTAATCAGCTAAAATATTGCCTTTGCTTTTTATACTCATGTTCATGAGTGACAGCACCTCTTGCTCAAGGCCAGAGTCACAGGATCACCAGAAGCTTATGGTTAAAGAAGATCATTTATTTCATCTTTTCACATTCTTCCAGAATAGATTTCACCACTAGTGTTGCATGAATTGTTTCTTTAAAAAAGTCCAAGGTTTTTGCCTCCACCTCACTGTTTGGGCATTGATTAACTGTTGATCACGCTCTGAATGAACAAAAATGTTCTAAATTTTTCCCTAGTTTTAATCTGCAGGCCCTTATCTACCCTCACTGTTTCATTTAAAAGTCAGATTCCAGGCCAATTGTTTTCCTAGCATTTATTATCTTACATATTTCCATGAAAACTTTACAGGGCATTCAGGTAAGATTAATAGATTTATAGTTATGCATGTCTGTTTTGTTTTGTTTAGAACATAGAACATAGAACAATACAGCACAGAACAGGCCCTTCGGCCTTCGATGTTGTGCCGACCAAAATAAAAAGCAATGCCCCTCCACACTAAACCATTCCCTTCTCTTCCATATACTTATCAATTAACCTCTTAACCGCCACCAAACTTGGCGCATCTACAACAGCTGCAGGCAGGGCATTCCACTCCCTAATCACTCTTTGAGTAAAGAAACTACCTCTGATATCCATCCTATAACTCATACCCCTTAATTTAAAGCTGTGTCCCCTCGTGCTAGCTTTCTCCATCCTAGGAAAAAGGCTATCACTGTCCCCCCTATCTAAACCTCTAATCATCTTATATGCTTCAATAAGATCCCCTCTTAGCTGCCTCCTTTCTAACGAAAACAACCTCAAATCCTTCAACCTTCTTCATAGGACCTGCCCTCCATACCAGGCAACATCCTGGTAAACCTCCTCTGTACCCTCTCCAATGCCTCCACATCTTTCTTATAATGTGGGGACCAGAACTGCACACAATACTCCCAGTGCGGCCGCACTAGAGTTTTGTCCAGTTGCAACATGACGTTGCGGCTCCGAAATTCAATCCCCCTACCAATAAAAGCTAAGACTCCATATGCCTTCTTAACAACCTTATCGACTTGATTGCCAACTTTCAGGGATCTATGCACACATACACCAAGATACCTCTGTTCATCAACACTATTAAGAGTCCTACCATTAGGCCTATACTCTACACATTTGTTATTCCTGCCAAAGTGAATTACCTCACACTTTTCCACATTAAACTCCATTGGCCACCTCTCGGCCCAGCTCTGCAACTTGTCCAAGTCTCTCTGCAAACTATAACACCCCTCTTCACTATCTACCACTCCACCGACTTTAGTGTCATCTGCAAATTTACTAATCCATCCCTCAATACCCTCATCCAGATCATTTATAAACATTACAAACAGCAGGGGCCCCAAAACAGACCCCTGAGGCACACCACTTGTCACCAAACTCCACGATGAATATCTCCCATCAACACCACCCTCTGTCTTCTATCTGCCAGCCAATTCCTAATCCAATTAGCTAAATCACCCTCTATTCCACACATCTGCATTTTCTGTAGAAGTCTTCCATGGGCCACTTTATCAAACGCCTTACTAAAGTCCATATATACTACATCAACCGCCTTACCCCCATCCACCTCTCTGGTCACTTTCTCGAAAATCTCAATGAGGTTAGTTAGGCATGACCTACCCTTCACGAAACCATGCTGACTATCCCCAATCAATTCATTTCTCTCTAAATAACTATAAATCCTATCCCTAATAATTCTCTCCAATACCTTTCCCACAACAGAAGTAAGACTCACTGGCCTATAATTCCCTGGAAGGTCTCTCTTCCCCTTCTTAAACAATGGGACCACATTCGCTATCCTCCAGTCCTCCGTAACCACACCCGTAACCAACGAGGACCTGAAGTTCAGAGCCAGAGGCTCTGCAATCTCCTCTCTTGCCTCCCAGAGAATCCTAGGGTAAATCCCGTCCGGCCCAGGGGACTAATCCAACTTCAAACCCTCGAGAATTTCTAACACATCCTCCCTATCTACTACAATACTTGCATATGGGAACCCTCTGATCTGTTTTCTAATCCATCAATATCTTATTACTGCCTACTGATTCATAGAATCGCTACAGTGTAGAATGAGGCCATTCAGTCCACCAAGTCTGCATCAGCCCTTTGGCAGAGCATCTTATTCATTCCATCCCACCCCTTCCTCATAACCCCAGTAATCCCAAACCTAAACCCTAGTAACCTACACATCTTTGGACACCATAGGGCAATTTACCACACAGACATGGGAAGAATATGCAAACTCCACACAGTCAACCAAGGCTGGAACTGAACCTGGGTCCCTGACTCTGTGACGTACTGTGCCACCATGCCATTTTTCATGACTCCTTCACGTTGATTATCAAATATAATGAGCGTGAGTTTATAACCTCGCTCTTCCCAAAACTGTAGAATCCCACCAGAGTTCAACAGATCTTCCCATCTTCTGCCTCTTCCCTGCACCAATTGCCACGGCGAACGGGCGGGTAAAATTCTGGTGAATATCTTTCATAACTGCAGAATGTTCCAAAGTGTGTTATTGCCAATTAAGTGCTTTTGGAAGTGTGTGCACTGCTATAGTGTAGAAAGCACAGAAATCAACTTGCATAAAGCAATGTCCCAGAAAACATCAATGTAATGTTGAAAAATCATCTGAATGATGTTATTATAAAATCCTACAGTGCAAAAGGAGGACATTTGGCCCTTCAAGTTTTACAATCACATCTAGGCCCTATCCTCATAACTCCAAGCATTTACCCTAGTTAGTCCCCCTGACACTTAGCATGGCCCACCCACCCATCTTTGGGCTGTGGGATCTGAAGCACCTGGAGGAAACCCACACAGACACAGGGAAAACGTGCAGACTCCACACAAACAGTGAGCCAAAGCGGGAATCGAATCCTAGTCCTAGGCGCTATGAGGTAGCGATACGAACCATTGTGCTATTGTTCTGCCCTTAAATGTTGGTTAAGAGCTAAACATTGTCCAGGATATTGGGAACACTCCTGTTTTTTGAATTGTGCCAAGGGCTCTACCACATTTACCAGAGAGGGCTGACATGATTCCTCTTAAATATATCACTCAAAAGATGGAACTTCTCATAATGCTCTCCACCTTGGTACCTGCCAAGATTTTCTACTCAACCCTGTTGAGCTGGACATAAATCTACAATGTTCTTAATTCAGAAATGAAAGGCAGAGCAAACACAAGTGATCAGGTTCTGGACTCAGAACATAAGTGCGCCATTTATAGAGGCAAGCTATCAGCCAAGATGGCACAGTGCCTCACAGCTCCAGGGACCTGGTTTCAATTCCGGCTTTGGGTGCCTGTCTGTGTGAATTTTTCACGTTCTCCCTGTCTGCATGGATTTCCTCCACATGCTCCGGTTTCCTCCCACAGCCCAAAGATTTGTGGGTTAGGTGGATTGCCTGTGCTAAATTCTCCCTTGCATGTGTACCCAAACAGGCACCGGAGTGTGGCAACCAGGCTAAATTGCCCCTTAGTGTCCCAAGATGTGTATGTTAGATGGATTAGGCATGGTAAATGTTATGGGTTATGGGAATAGGGACTGGGTAACATACTCTATCAGAGAGTTGGTGTAGATGCGATGGACTGAATAGCTTCTTCTGCACTGTAGGGATTCAATGACAGGTTAAGACATTTTATAGATAGCCACTCAGCCCATTTGCTCTGCCATTCAATTATGGTTGATAATTTTCTCATAGATCATAGAACCCTATAGTGCAGCAAGAGGCCCTTCGGCCCTTGAGTCTGCACCGAACACAATCCCACCCAAGCCCTATCCCCAAATCCCTACACATTATACCCGCTAATCCCTTGGATCTACACATCCGTGGACACTAAGGGACAATTTCTTAGCGTGGCTAATCAACCTAACCCGCACATCTTTGGATTGTGAAAATCAGAGCACCGGGAGGAAACCCACACAGACATGAGGAGAATGTGCAAACTCCACACAAATAGTGACCCGAGCCGGGAATCGAACCCAGGACCCTGGAGCTGTGAAGCAGCAGTGGTATCCACTGTGCTACCATGCTGTTTTAGAAGCGGCTATATGTTTATAGCCAATTCTAAAACTGGCGAAAGAACTTCATATCATCCAGGCAAACACTATTTAAACAATGCAATTGGATAGAAATGGCAAACAAAAAAATGATTTCAGATAAGCGTAATTCGATTCTGTAGTATAACCCTGAGCAAGTACCTTGAGGAAGCATTCAACAAATGTTCCTACAAGCAGCTGCTGAGACAGGTCTGGCTGTCATGTAAATTAAACTTGGAGTACAATAACACACTTCTCAAACTCCCCGTACAAGAATTAAGAGCGTGCTGCTGCTAACCTATGACTTAGCACTCAGTGGGTCAGACACCCCGACAGCCCCGCCTTTCGTCTCCTGGGACCTTGAAAAAATATTCCTCTGACACGGAATCCTGAACACCTGCATTTTCTTTCACTGTTTGCTCCATCAAGCTGGATCTTCTTACTGTGAGCTGTTTCTGTTCCTGGGGTGGAAGTTTGATCAGGTTTCACGCGTGACAACAGAGCTGGTGTCGTTTCTGAATTTGAAAATGTGCTCCGAGCAAAATGCAGCTACCAGACAGGACCTTTCCTGATTGAGCTCAGGGATTACACCACAAATGCTCGTTCAAACCAAAACCTATTTACGCAACCGGAGAAGCTGGAAACTTGCCCCCTGTTCAGGCGAAATCATGCCAATTGCAGAAAGCAAATGCTACTGATGTGAAAATGGTTTTAGGAGGGTTGTGTGTGTTGGCTTTCCAGCCTTTCTCACCTTACAATCATCTGCTCCTCAGGAAATTGACCAAGACGCTGTAAATTTCAGTCATGTGACAAAGACACAGATGGTAGGGACAGGCGGGGATTTCTTCCGACATTGATGAGTTCAGACAAAAGTATAAGAAATTCAGGGACAGCAAGTTAGTAGCTGTTTTACACCATTCCTCATTCAAGTGAAATGAAATAAAAGTGAACTCGCTATTGTCTATTTTACAATATTGTCCAAAATCAGGATCTTGACCATAAGACACAGGCCACTCAGCAGCAAGTAGAATAATAGAGTCCCTACAGTGCAGAAGGAGACCATTTAGCCCATCAAGTCTACACCAACCACAATTCCACCCAGGCCCTGTTCCCATAACCCCACATATTTACCCTGTTAATCCCCTGACACTAGAATCAATTTAGCATGGCAAATATCAATGGCCTAGTGGTATTATCACTAAACTATTAACCCAGAAACTAAGCTAATGTTCTGGGGACCCATGGTCAAATCCTGCCATGGCAGATGGTGAAATTTGAATTCAACACAAGAAGGAATCTGGAATTAAGAATCTACTGATCACCATGAATCCATTGTTGACTTTTGGAAAAAAAATCATCTGGTTTACTAATGTCCTTTTGGGAAGGAAATCTGCCATCCTTTCCTGGTCTGGCCCACATGTGACTCCAGATCCACAGCAATGTGGTTGACTCTCAACTGCCCTCAGGCAACTAAGGAGTGTCAATAAATGCTGGCCAGCCAGCGATACCCATGTGCCACGAATGAATAAAAAGAAAATCAACATAACCAGTACATCTTGGACTATGGGAGGAAGTTGGAGCACCCCAGAGGAAACTCATGTAGGCACAGGGAGAATATGCAAATTCCACACAGGCAGTGACCCAAAGCTGGACTTGAACCTGGGTCCCTCTTGCTGCGATGCAGCAGTGCTAATCAATCTGCCACCATAATGGACTATTGCTTTACTGCTGATCACACAGTCCAGACCATAATGTTGGGTATAGTTAAAACTTTATTGAGGTACAGGCTTAGTTTAGCAGTTAGTTCAGACAGCCACATGCAATTGCAAGTTCACATTGAATGAATGTGCAAATAATCCAAAGTTCCAGTCATTTTACCTGGTTTGAAGGCATTTTGCTTTTGTACCCTGAGGTAGGAGAATAAGTTTATGCATTGAGACCTAAAAGAGGATAGCGCTTTCTTTTTGGCATGACTTTCTGAATACTTTCATGGTGTAGTATCTCTCAGCTATAGACCCAAGACTTAGACTTCTGGCACAAAGTATTAGCATCAAGTATCACTGCGTAAGTATATTACAGAACAACTGCAGAGTAAAATGCCCGTTAATCTGCTTTAACAATGTGCCATGAATATGATTCCAAAAGAACATCTAGCACACAAAAGATTAATCTTTTCACTTTTCATGCCAGCTACCCTCATGACCCTTCTGAAAATACTTTAATACCAGCAGGTCCAAGATGTTAGCAGATATACATTGCTCACACAAAAATGCACACAGACATACACAAACATGTACCCATACTTAATTGTGTAAAATCAACTCATCAAAGGTTATTAACAGCCTAAGGTTTTGCTCACATGTATTGAATTTAGATCTTGGATCTAGAAGTGAAGACCATGTCTTAACTTTACTCAGGTAACTAGATTTAATTTGTTAACCTTCTTTCCTCTATGTGGTGACAAGAATAGAAAAACATGATATTATTCAGATGAAAAGAGAAGACCGTCACAGACAGAATTTATGGACTGAATTCCTCGACCTCGCCCACATCTGAAATTCTTCGCTCTCGCTGCGATGAATGAGATTTGGCTGAGCGCCAAATTCTCTGTATTCTCTGAGAGTGGCAGCCGGACAGGAATGGCCAAAGAATTTCAAAAAAAAAATTGTTGTCACAGCTCATGATCAGTATGTTTATGATATTTTTTGACCTCAGAGTGAGAATCCCTTACAAATTATTCCAGCAGCAAGCTACTTGTGAGTTAAAAATAAAGGAAAATATTTATTATTATGCACTTGCCCTAGGTTTGAGAATGTGACACCTTGTTCACCCATCTCATGCACACAGATAGATTATAAATAGGTGCACGTAAAACAATATGGTCACAACTTATCATAGTCTCTTTCATGGGAGGTTTGTAGTTTCTTAGATGAAGTTGATATATTAAAGTTGAGGTGAAAGTTTGGTAAAGTGAAATATTCTCTAAACTGAGATTTCTCATAGTTAAATTTCCAGGAGGTGGATCTTAGATGAATTTGAAGTTGGGAAAGGTTGGCAAGCATTCTCCCCCCATTGTCAGGGTATTGCTGTTTATTACTTGGCTGTTTGGATGACTTGCAGGTGATTTGATGGCTTTCAGTCAAATTCTGTCTCAGCAAGCGGCTTCATCCTGAGTTAAAATAGACAGAAAATGGAATTGTTCAATCATGTGTTTTTTTAAAGTCCTTTTCTAAATACGATGAGTACATATCCTGTGTCGTGGATTTAGCACCTTCAGTGCATGTGACAGTGGTGTACCTGTGTGTGAATGAAATAATTACTCTTCTGAAATAGTTTCAGCAAAGGGCATTGATATAAAGTTAACCAAGGACTGATTATGGACAGTCAGCCTGGCTTTGTGTGTGGAAAATCATGTCTCACAAATTTGATTGAGTTTTTTAAAAGGGTATCCAAAAAGGTAGATGAGGGCAGTGTAGTTGATGTTGTCTACATGGATTTTAGCAAGGCCCTTGACAAGGTACCGCATAGTAGATTGTTGCATAAGGTTAAATATTATGCTCATCATTTAAATAGAAACTGAACAGAATCAGTAAATTAAATTGGTGAATCACAACTGGACATTCCACAGTGAGTGATTCACGTTTTGTTCCCCTTCAGTTTTTTGACCATCTGAAAGGCACAAGTCAAAAATGTGATAGATACTCTCTCTTCTTGCCTGGATAAGTGCAACAAAACTCATGAAGCTTGACAACATCTAGAAAAAACAGTCCACTTGGCTGGCGTCCTGTCCAACATTTGAAACATTCACTCCTTCCAGCAGAACATTGCCTGGATGCTGCGTACCATCGAAAAGATACACTGCAGCAATTTATTAAGGCTTAATCACCACCAACCTCCAAGACTAAGCCCTCTGTTTTCTAAAAGGACAAGAATAGCAGGCACGCAGAAACACCTGGATGTTCCCCTCCAAGTTCCTCACCATCCTGGCCTAGAAATAAAGCATCTCTCCTCTGTAGCTGACTGGAGCTTCCTAACAGCACTATGACGGCACAGTAGCACAGTGGTTAGCACTGCTGCTTCACAGCTCCAGGGTCCTGGGTTTGATTCCCAGCTTGGGTTACTGTCTGTGTGGAGTTTGCACATTCTCCTCGTGTCTGTGTGGGTTTCCTCTGGGTACTCCAGTTTCCTCCCACAGTCCAAAGATGTTCAGGTTAAGTTGATTCACTATGTTAAGAAATTGTCCCTTAGTGCACTGAGTCCCTTAGTGCATTATTGACTGGCCCTAATCTTGCCCTAACCAATGTTGAGGAACAGAAGGATCTTGGTGTATGTGTCAATAGATCCCTGAAAGTAGGCAGTCAAGTGGATAAAGTTGTTAAGAAGGCAGATGGAGTCTTAGCTTTTATTGGTAGGGGGATTGAATTTAGGAGCCGCAGCATCATGTTGCAACTGTACAAAACTCTAGTGCGGCTGCACTTGGAGTATTGTGTGCAGTTCTGGTCCCCACATTATAAGAAGGATGTGGAGGCATTGGAGAGGGTACAGAGGAGGTTTACCAGGATGTTGCCTGGTATGGGAGGGCAGGTCTTATGAAGAGAGGCTGAGGGATTTGAGGTTGTTTTCGTTAGAAAGGAGGCGGCTAAGAGGAGACCTTATTGAAACATATAAGATGATTAGAGGTTTAGATAGGGTGGACAGTGATAGCCTTTTTCCTAGGATGGAGAAAACTAGCACGAGGGGACACAGCTTTAAATTAAGGGGTATGAGTTATAGGACGGATATCAGAGGTAGGTTCTTTACTCAAGAGTGATTAGGGAGTGGAATGCCCTGCCTGCAGCTGTTGTAGATGCGCCAAGTTTGGTGGCGTTTAAGAGGTTAATTGATAAGTATATGGAAGAGAAGGGAATGGTTTAGTTTGGAGGGGCATTGCTTTTTTATTTTGGTCGGCACAACATCGAAGGCCGAAGGGCCTGTTCTGTGCTGTAATGTTCTATGTTCTATGTTCTATGTTCTATGCCCAGGGATTAGCGGGTATGATATGGGGGGTAGGGCCTGGGTGGGATTGTGTTTGGCGCACACTCTCCGAAGTGCCTCTCTCTGCACTGTACAAAGGACAAAGAACAAAACAGCACGGGAAACAGGCCCTACGGCCCAACGAGCCCACGCCGCCACCCCGATGTTCCCATCTCTACCCGCGATCCCTGTCCATGTTTATAGATCTATGGATTAAAAACCAAATTTGAGACAATTTAGGAAGAATTTGTTTTGCCAATTAGCCTAAGAGCACATCTTTGGGATGGGGGAGGAAACCGGAGCACCCGGAGAAAACCCACGCAAGCACGGGGAGAATGCGCAAACTCCCACAGACACAGGCCCAAATCCATGTATCTGCACAGCACAGCGATAGTCACTGAGCTGTCGTGTTGCCCATCAGATGGTCCAAGTCAAGCGTACACTAACAATGTGAAGCACTAGGATACTCTCGAAAAAAATCCAAGAGCAGCCCTCCCACGACCCATCGTGTGTATGCCCCTTGTTAGACAACAAGGTGGACCAAAGCACCTGTAGGATAAAAACAAGTACATCAATATCATCCTCTATTTACACACTTCCCAGGGACTCCCAAGGCGCATGATCCCTATTTTAAATCAGTTTTCTATACCCCTCCATTCCCATTCTGTTCATGTGACCATCTAAGTATTTCTTAAATAACTCCAGAGTATCTGCCTCCACCACTTTACTTGGCAGCACATTCCATACCCCCACCACCCTCTGTGTGAAAAAACTCCCTCTAGCATCCAAATTATACCTTACCCGCCTCACCCTAAGCCCGTGACCCCTCGTGCTACTTGAGTCCATCCTAGGAAAAGCTTAACCCTGTTTACTCTATCAATCCCCTTCAAAATCTTGTACACCTCTATGGTCCTATGGAAGGTATACCATCACCACATGGACCCCAGAATTCCAAAAGACATCTCACCACCTTCTCAAGGTCAATTAGGGATGGACAACAAACGTTGGCCCTGCCAGCAATGCCCACATTCCACAAAGGAATAAAAATACATAAATAAGTCCATCTTGTTTACAATCTTGCTTCTACATCCCCAAATTAATTTCAATGTGACACAATATTCTGTTCAAGGTTTATTTCTTAATTTCTCTTTCAACTTCTTTCTTCATTTTCTTTTGAAGTATTGTACAGGATCAGGTAAGTGTTCTGGTGCATGATTACACAATACTCTATGATAATAACATACTCTGGAGAGGTCAAGTAAATAATTGGATTTCCTTGAACTGGCTTAGACAAGTGGATCTTCCCAGGTAATGGAACAAACACTGAACAAGGTTATATTCTCATCTCTATAGTATACTTTGTGTGCTTTGAACAGTTATCAGCAATGACCATAGAAAATCTGTTTGAAAGCAGAAATGTCTAAACCAAATATTCACTTTTAAGTGATGTCAGTTGACAACAAATTACATTTCTGTATAACAATTACTCAACATAACTTTTATTATGAATTTGTTTAGTTCAGTTTATTTATTAGTGTCACAAGTAGGCTTACATTAACATCGCAGTGAAGTTACTATGAAAATTCCCTAGTCGTCACATTCCAGTGCCGGTTCGGGGGAGAATTTAGCACAGCCGATGCACCTAACCAGCATATCTTTTGGACTGTGGGAGGAAACCGGAGCACCCAGAAGAAACCCACACAGACACAGGAAGAATGTGCAGACTCTGCACCAATAACGTCCCAAGCTGGGAATCAAACCTGGGTCTCTGGCTCTGTGAGGCAGCAATGCCACCATGCCATCCTCTGTTGAATTTGGGTGTTTTTACACATTTTGTTTTAAGCTCTGTTGCATCAGTTGTTCTATCAAGCAGTACGAGCTCCCTATTTTTATAGAATTTGGCTCATAATCCAGGGACGCAACAATAAAGTCACATCGCAATTCATAGCAGTCACTCATCCTTCAGCTGGGTATATCTTTGGTTTCTGATATAAATCTAGTTAATAATTGGAACTAAATACTGATTTATTAAACAGCTTCATTCCGAAGAAATCATAGAATCTCTATGGTGCAGAAGGAGGCCATTTGGCCCATCAAGCCTGCACCAACAATAATCCACCCACCATTGTAACCCTGTGTATTTAACAAAGGCTACTTAGCATGGCCAATCCACACATCTTTGGACTGTAGGAGGAAATCCATGCAGACCCAGGAAGAACGTGCAAACTGAACATAGACAATCATCCAATGCCAGAATTGAATTTGGGTCCCTGGTGCCTTGAGGCAGCAGTGTTAACCACTCTGCCATCATGCCACCCATGGACAATTCAAAGAATAATACAGCACGGAAATGGCCCTTTCGGCCCTCCAAGCCTCTAACTAGACTATTTGTTTGTATCTCTCCATTCCTCTTAACTATGGGCAATCCACCTAACCTCCATATCTTTGGAGGAAGCCAGAGCACTTGGAGGAAACCTACGCAGACATGGAGAGAACATGCAAACGCCACACAGATAGTCACCCGAGGTCAGAATTGAACCTGGTCCCTGGAGTTATGAGGCATCAGTGCTAACCACTGTGCTACTGTGTTGCCCCTGAGATAGACATGCAATGTATTTGATGAAAAGCAGGATAAAACGTTATGGCAAACAGACAGGAAAGTGGAGTTGAGATCAGGATAAGATCAGCTGTAATCCTGTTAAATGATAGAGTAGGCTCAAAGAGCTGAATTACCCACCCCGGCTCCTAATTTCTATATTCCTATGACATACTGAGCAGTAGTCATGATTATATTCATGCAGCTCATTTATTTAAACTTATCACTGTGCAATGGTACAAAATAAAGAATATGCCACAATTTCCCTATTCAGTTAGGTGCCTAACTTCTCTTAAGGGGCAGAATCCTAGCACCATAATCTCTGTGGGATAACTTTCAGATGGCAACTCCAAATCACTCAATTAATCCTCTGTCCCATTTGTCAAATAAATGCCTGCCACCCTGCGCACCCCAACACTTAGGAAGCACAATACTAAATAGACATTCTGCTATGCACCTGGACCTCAGCAAGGCAGGAGAGGTGAGTGGCAAAAATTGTTCAAGTGCCAGTCCCACATTCTGACTAGTTCAGCGATCTACAGTATGGATCACTTCAAATTAACACACCTTGTAGCAACGCACATTCCCATTTTTCAACACATACAATAAAATGTGGCACAGTAGTTAGCACTGCTGCCTCCAGGAACCCAGGTTCAAATCTGGCCTCGGGTGACTGTCTGTGTGGAGTTTGCACATTCTCCCTGTGTCTGCGAGGGTTTCCTCCGGGTGCTCTCCTTTCCTCCTACAGTCAAAAAATGTGCGGGTTAGCTTGATTGGCCGTGATAGGTTGTCTCTTAATGTCAGCGGGATTGGGAGGGTAAATATATGAGGCTACAGGGATAGGACCTGGGTGGGTTTGTTGTTGGTGCAGGCTCGATGAGGGAAATGGCCTCCTTCTGCATTGTAGATTCTATGAACGATTATTGGACCATCAAGTTATCTTTTATCATCTGAAGAACGCTGATTCAGACCTAAAATCTAATAAAGACTTGCCAGCCATATCATCTTGTAAACTTAATTTCTTGAGAGGTTACAAGAACAGAGAACGCAGGACAGAATCAACACTTCTGACAGCATCTGTTGTATGAGGAGAGACTAAGTCAGTGAGGATTATATTCATTGAAGTTTAAAAGGATGAGAGGAGATCTCATAGAAACTTTTAAATTCTAATGGGGTGAGAAAAGATAGATTCAGAAAGAATGATCCCAAAGGTGGGGGAGTCCAGAACCAGAACTTTACCCAGACAGTGGTGGCACGCTGGCACAGTAGTTAGCACTGCTGCCTCACAATGCCTAGGACTTAGTTTCAATTCCCAACTTGGCTTACTGTCTGTGTGGAGTTTGCATGTTTCACCATGTTTGCATAGGTTTCCTCCAAGTGCTCCGGTTTTCTCCCACAGTGTGTAGGATGTGCTGGTTAGGTACAATGATCTGAACAGACACTGGATTGTGGCAACTACAGGAATTTCACGGTAATTTCATTGCAATTGTGACTAATAAATAAACTTTACTTTTGGTGAATGTTTGGAATTCACTGCCACAGAAAGTAGTTGAGGCCAAAATCTGTGATTTCAAGAAGAAATTAGATGTAGTTCTTGTGGCTAAAGGGATCCAAGGATATGGGGGAAAGTGGGATCCGGATATTGAATGCAACGATCAGCCAAAATCAAAATGAATGGTAGACTGGCTTGAAGAGCCAATCAGCCTACTCCTGCTTCTAGTTTCTATGTTAATAGTTCTAAGCAGAGAAAGCAGAGTTAAGGTTTCAAGACTTTTTGGTTCTTCACCAGAACTGAAGGGAAGAAGAATGTATTTGAAAGATTGACTCAATAGCAGAACTTTCCAGATAGAGGTCACAAAATTCATTCCACAGTGCCAGAAATTGACATTCCAAAACGTTATTTATGTGTTGATGGTAAATTTGTTCCTCCTCATTTCTGAGGTAACAAACTTTGAATTCTAATTGTTTCTATTCCACCCTAATCATCCCCATCACACGCCAGCATGATTGCAAACATACAAAAGTGTTTTCTGAAATAGCAGGAACAGCCAGCCACGTATAAAATTCCCATCCATACTCCTAAGTTAAATAATCGCAAAGAAAGGCATTTTTGGTTAGATTAGGCCGTAAATGCTTGCATTGCTTTGAAGCTGGACTTTGTTAAAAAGCTTGAATCAGAGAGCTGTTGGGCTACAAATGTTTGTGCTATCAGTGCACAAATCTATAATTAAGATAGTGCACTCTTTTGAGGAAAGCTGTCTGTTTCGAACTATATACGGAGACCACAAAAAAATTGCTTAATGTCTACCAGACAAGAGACTTGATGCCTATCAGTGGTCCACTGTGAATGTTCTTTGTGAAAACAGCCTTTGGAGATTTATGTTAGAAGACCTCTCAACAACACAGGAGAAATCAGCAGGTTTCTATAAAGTAATAACATTAATTTGTCTAATGCTTTGTAACATAATCTCCAATAAACACTTGCACCATAAAAATACATTTAACAATGACAAATCTTTATCTGACACACAAATCTAATTTTCATTGACTGAATGAGTTCAGTGCAATATGTAGCATGTTAAAAGGTACAGTTTAGTTCAGCTTATAAAAATATCTCATAAAAAGATATACCTTTGTTTTAAAGCATTTGTGTTTGTTTTGTGTGGACATGTGTAGAATTTATTATTACCAGTGTTCCCTTTCATGTGCCTAGTCTTATAATATTAAAGACTTTTTTTTGTACATAGTTGGTCGAAAGAGGAAACCTGAGCTTTGTTCTGATCTTGACAGAAAATGTATTTGTGGAATTAAAGATGAAAATTCTCAAATGCTTCAACTGCCTCCTGCGTAATTGTATCGTTGATGTAATAGCATATGTTCCATTCTGAGATGATCCACAGGGATCTTCTGAGTGTTGATAAAATTCTCACCCATTTTCCACCAGTGAGAATCCTGGCTTTGGCTAACTTTCAATCAATCCAAATTTGTACCTTGATTCACTTGAACATTGTGCACACTGCCACGTCCTACAATTTTATAAGTAAACCCGTTCACATATTTGTGCCAATCCAACTAATCACATGTGAATAGAAACTTTGCAAAGTGCACATGTCCAAATAAGTCATTAGAAATAATTTATATTTATGTTGGAAGTCAGACAAGCTAAATTAGAATCATAGAATAGAACCCCTACAGTGCAGAAGGAGGCCATTTGGCCCATCAAGCCTGCACCAACAATGATCCCACCCAGACTTTATCTCTGTGACCCAACATATTTACATTGCTAATCCCTCTGACACTAAGGGGCAGTTTACCTTGGCCTATCCAACTAACCTGCACATCTTTGGACTTTGGGAGGAAACCGGAGCACCAAGAGGATACCCAGGCAGACACGGGGAGAAAATGCCAACTACACAGCCACTGTGGTCAGAGTTGGACCTGGGTCCCTGGCACTATGAGGCAGCTATGGTAACCACTGTGCCACTGTGTTGCCCATATATTGTATTCAAATTGTATTCTTAACTAATGTGTAAGTCATGATAGAACCATCGGGGCTTGTGAGACAGATAATTCTGGATGCTCTTTTTGAAACATGTCGCAAGCTCCATTCTCAAATTGCCAATCATAATGAAGTCTCTTATTGACAGTATATGAAGTGGGTCCTTTGTGCTTCACACTTCTTTATCCCTGAATGAAGCCTTCCAAAGTACAAACCCAGAACATTTGACAGTTGTGCTTCTATCCAACAAATAATGTTGTGTTTAGCTAAACTCTTCGGGTGGAATTTCCCTATCCCATCTGCCACAGGCGGATGGAGGAGTGGACCATATCAAATTGCCCCTTAGTGTCAGGGGGACTAGCTAGGGTATATATATGAGATTATGGGGGTAGGGCTTGGGAGAGATTATGGTCAGTGCAGACTCAATGGGCCGAATGGCCTTCTTGTGCACTATAGGATTCTATGATTCTATATGTTTAATAGAATCATAGAAACCCTACAGTGCAGAAGCAGACCATTTGGCCCATCGAGTCTGCATTGCTACCAATCCCATCTAGGCCCTAACCTCGAAGCCCTACATATTTACCCTGCTAATTCCTCTAACATACACATCCCAGGACACTAAAGGGTAATTTAATATGGCCAATCAACTTAACCTGCACATCTTTGGAGTGTGGAAGGACCCGGAGGAAGCCCATGCAGACAGTAATCCAAGCCGAGAATCGAACCCAAGTCCCTGGAGCTGTAAAGCAACAGTGCTGGCCACTGTGCCATCGTGCTAAGATTAGAGTTAATTTTAGATTCACCTCAAAGACATTGCCCTGAATTTTATGGCCATTCACACCAGTGGGACTATTTGGTCCCGCTGCAGTGAATGGAGATTTGCTCAACACCAAATTCACTATCCTTGCTTGCAACAGCAGCAGACCATGAGTGGCTGGAAATTTCTGGTCATTATATTCCTTCTAACTATTGGAGTGAAGCAGTTTCAATGCAAAAGTGCAGCATTTTCCAGCCCCAAACTGGAAAATCCTGCCTGAATCTGGAATGCTTCTAGATTTGTAAGTTCACCCACCACTCTTAACTGGATAATGAATCTATTCTCTTGACAATAAGTTTAAAGTTTATTTATTAGTGCCACGAGATGGCTTACATTAACACAGTTACTAATTTACTGCGAAAATCCCCGAGTCGCCATATGCCTGTTTAGGTACACTGATGGAGAATCAATTTGGCATTGCCTAACCTGCACATTTTTAAACTATGGAAGGAAACCCATGCAGACATGGAAAGAATGTGCAAACTCCATACAGATAGTGACCCAAGTATCAGTTTATAAGAACAAGGTGTGAGAAATAAAAGCAGAGGGAAGTCAAACAGCCCCAAAAACCTACGGACCTATTCAGTAAGATCATGGTTAAACATTTATATCCAGTCCAATTGTCTGTCCTATCCCTTGAATCTCTTCATCCACAAGGATTTCTCAATCCTGAACATGCTCCTCAAGTAAACATCCGCAGCCCAGTGGGATTAAGAATTCACAGCCCTCTGAGTGGAGAGATTATTCCTCATCTCCACCCTGAATGGCCAACCCATTATGCTGAGATGATGACCTAATTGAGATATTATAGCCAGGAGCAGCAGCCTCTTAGTATCAAACCCTCTCAGAATCTCATATGTTTCAGAGAAATTACCTCATTATTCTAAGGCACAGAGAATATTGGCCCATTAGACTCAACCTATCCCTCCAAGGATAGCTCTTTGTCTTAGGAATTAATGTTGTGTTGCATCCCTGTAAATAAAACTAATTTTGTTATATTCCTTTGCTTTTCAAAATAAAATGAAAAAAAAGATATTAACATGGTCTTAAACTGTTCAAATTTTAGTAAAACTATAATATTTTCTATTGAATAATAGCCCATTTCAAATTTTTACAGTAATTATTAATTCACTGTAAATCTAATGAGTAACACTTTAATTTCATTGGGAGGGTTTGATCACTCTATCTCTCTATTGAAGACCATTGGTGGAATCCTCCCATCTGGGGGTTATGTCCTGTGGCAAGGGCTGGGAATGCAGGGCATTACGCATTCTGTAGGTGGCAGGAAAACAGGCCAAATCTTTTGGCCTTCACCTCATCAATTACGCGATGAGATGCATTACACATTTCCATGATGGGCAGGGCTGATGGCACATTATCACCAACTTGTCTGGTGCCATGTTAAAAAGGCACCCAACATCTCCGACACATTGAAGAAAGACCTCTTGGCAATGAGGGTAGATGTGCAGGAAACTTGTTGAGAATGGAAGACGGACCTTCTGTAGGACATCAAATCTAGAAGGTCCACCTGTAGATGTTCTCCCCTCCTCCCCTCCACCGCCCCCCACATACACACACCCACTACAGTGATGTCGTGGGATCCAGGGTTGCTGGCAGCCTCCATCCTGAGCTCCAGATGTAGCCATAATAGGGTTTAGCTTTGATGGCTGATTTTGTAAATGGTCTAACCGATAGTGGACTTTGATCACACAGAGGTGAGAGGCGGCTGGGTAAGGGGAGGATGTTGCTATATGGAGGGAGGAGGGGATGGAATAGCATGGAGGTGGGCAGGAGTCAGAATAGTATAATGTATAGAGCACTGGTTAGGCCACAGCTGGATTACAGTGTGCAGTTCTGATCACCCCACTATGGGAAGGATGTGATTGTACCACAGGGGATATAGAGGAGATTTACCAGAATGCCGGTTGGGATGGAGCATTTCAACTATAAGGAAAGACTGGATAGGCTTGGATTGTTTTCTTTAGGACTGTGAAGGCTAAGATGGAAGAAGATTGAGATGTATAAGATTACAAGAGACAGGGTGAGAAGGGAGCATCTGTTCCCCTTGGTTGAGGGGTAAATCAAATAATGGCATAATTTTAGCATAAGGGGCAGGAGATTCAGAGGGAATCTGAGAGAAAAAAAGTTTCTCTCAAAGGGTAGTGGGAATCTAGAATGCACTACCTAGAAAGGTAACCTTACAGAAACCTTACCATAAACCTTACAACCTTTAAGAAAATATTTAGATGAGCACTTGAAATATCATAACAATCAAGGATATGGGACATGTGCAGGAAAATGGAATTGACGTACCTTTACTGATCATTATTGTCGGTGCAGATTCGATGGTCCAAAGGGCCTTTTCTGCACTGTGTGACTTTATAGGAATACCCTATGTCAGATTAGACTAAACATTTGAGTTGCTTATTAGCAATACTCTGTGTCAGAGTAGACTGACTTGGGAAATGAGCAGTGCACACGCACTCTCACGTTCAAGAAATGTGAAGAAAGCAGTTCATTGCAATTAGAAATGCTCACTTCTGTGAGTCAATCCATATACTGGGTATTAAATAATGGAACTTGTTGTAAAGCTGAACAAGCTGAGAATCTGCTTTGATCCCCTGGATTTAAATTGAGAAATTAAGAGGTCTCATTATCCAATCAAAACAGTCGAAGATTGCCAGAAAAACTCAACAAAGCCAAGATTTTGTTCGGAACAGATGCCAGAAAATGGGTTCTGGCAAGTTAACTTGGGCAGACATTCAAGGAGGATGATTTTCTCTGTTATGTGTAACACATTCATAAACCCATACCTTATAAACAGCTCATAATTTAGTTACAGGTAGCACACTCAGCGCCCCCTCCCCTGAAAAAACAGTCTGCTCATAGACTTCTTTCATATGTTATATGGAAGGTAACATTGGTATAAACTGTTTGTCATTGTATCAGATCCAAGGAGAGATAAATGCATGAAACCCTTGAGAGATTTTTAGGAGCTGCAATCAGTACAGACCTCAACAAGAATCTCCAAAGCTCACTTAAGGAAGCATGCAAGAGAAGTTAAACAGAAACATACTTAATTTGTGGTGTACAGAAGTGTCCTACATAAATCACTTGTCAATTGCTGATGGATTGTAACGAGTTCCAAAGAACATTGATGGTGCCCTACAGATGTCTAAACCAAGTAATATCAAAATAGTCAAGCACTTCTTGGGCACGCTGAACTTTTGTTCCAATGTGTTCACCATATGGTCCAATCAAGGAGGAATTTGCACTTATATAACTCCTTATCACACACACTTGGAGAAATTTAAAGCACTTGATTAATTATCCCTGGAATGAGGCACTTGTGATAATTCAAGGTAAACTCCTGAGATGTTTAGAAGGTGAAGTGAGAGAAAGCATGAGACTCATCAGTGAGTTGAACGTAAAGTTTAATTCAATTCTTGGAAAGAAACTTAGGTGCAGCGGTAGGTTATTCTGGGTGACATGGTGGCACAGTGGTTAGCACTGCAACCTCACACCGCCAGGGACCCAGGTTCAATTCCGGCCTTGGGTAACTATTTGTGTGGAGTTTGGACGTTGTCCATTTGTCTATGTGGCTTTCTTCCCACAGTCCAACGATGTGGAGGCTGGTGGTTTGGCTGTTCTACATTACCTGTTGGTGTCCCAAAAAGCACATATTAGGGGGATTAGCAGACTAAATACATGGGGTTATGGGAATAGGGCTTCACTGACAAGGTCTATCAGAATGGCCTCCTTCTGCACTGTAGGGATTCTATGATTCTGTCCTTGTTCTTCTTCCACCATTTCATTAGATGGTGGCCTATTTGTACCTCAAATCAATTTACTGACTGTAGTTCCAGATTGCATAAAATAACAAAAAACAGCAATCAGAGTGTTGAAATTTTCAATTGATCGAGCCTCAACAACTCTTTTGGAGCAGAAAATTTCAGATTTCCACAGTCTTGTATGTCAAGAAATGTTTCCTGACATCACTCTAATGACATCTTTCACTCAAATTTTAGTATCAAACCTCCTTATCCTGGATTCCACATCAGAAACATATGTTTCTCTCTTCCCGTCACATCAAATCCTTTATTCATCATAAACACTTTTTATTATTCATTTATGCAATATTGCTGGCTAGACCACCATTTATTGCCCATCCCTACTTGCCCTTCAGAAAGTGGTAGTGAGCTGCCTTCTTGAATTGCTGCAATCATGAGATGGACATACACTCACAGTGCTTTTAGGGAGGGAGTTCCAGGGTCTTTGACCAAGCGACTGTGAAGAAATGGCGATATATTTCCAAGTTAGGATGGTGAATGACTCAAAGGGAGACTCCGAGATGGTGGTGTTCCCAGGTGTCTAAATGGTAGAGGTTGTGAGTTTGGAAGGTGCTGTCTAATGAAGCGAGATGAGTTCCTGCAGTGCATCTTGTTGATGATACCCAGTATCAGTATTACAGTGGTGGAGGAGTGCATGTTTGTGGAAGAGGGTAACAATCAAATGACATTGCTTTGTCATGGATGCTGTTGAGCTTTTTGAGTGTTGGAGCTGCACTCATCCAGGCAAGTGGAGAGCAATCCATCACATTCCTGACTTGTGCCTTATAGATGACAGGCAGATTTTGGGAAGGTAGGAGGTGAATTAATCACCACACGATTCCCAGCCTTTGATCTGCTCTGGTAGCCACAGTGTTTATGTGGCTAGTCCAGTTCAATTTCTGGTCAGTGGTAACCCCCACTGGATGTTGATGGTGAGGCATTCAGTGATGGTAATGTCATTGAAGTTAGATCTTGTCTTGTTGCAGATGGCAATTGCTTAATATTTGTGTGGTGCAAATGTTACTTGTCACTTGTCAGCCGAGCCCAGATATTTGGACATGAATTGTTTCAGTATCTGAGGAGCTGTGAATAGTGCTGAACATTGTGTACTCATCTGCTAACATCTCCACTTCTGACCCTATGATGGAGAGAAGGTCTCCGAAGATTGTTAGGTTTAAGACACTACCTGAGGAACTCTGGTGGAGATGTCCTGGAGCTGAGATCTCCAACCTCCAAAACCATCTTCCTTTGTGCCATGTATGACCCCAACCAGTAGAGACTTTTCCTTCCAATTCCCTCTGACTCCATAGAACATAGAACATTACAGCACAGAACAGGCCCTTCGGCCTTCGATGTTGCGCCGACCAATATAAAAAGCAATGCCCCTCCAATCTAAACCATTCCCTTCTCTTCCATATACTTATCAACTAACCTCTTAAACGCCACCAAACTTGACGCATCTACAACTGCTGCAGGCAGGGCATTCCAGTTTTGCTAGGGCTCCTTGATGTTGTACTCAGTTAAATGCTGTCTTGGCGTCAAGGGCAGTCAATTTCACCCTACCTGTGAAGTTCAGTTATTTTGTCTCTGTTTGACCCACGGCTATAATGAGGTCTGAAGCTGAGTCTGTGTGACTCAGTAGCTGGCACAGGGACATAGTAATTAGCACTGCTGCCTTACAGTGCCAGGGGCTGAGATTCAATTCCAGCCTTGGGTCAATCTCTGTGTGGAGTTTGCACATTCTCTCCAGTTCTGTGTGTTTTTTTTTTCTGGTGCTCTAGTTTCCTCACAATCCAAAGGTGTGCAGGTTAGGTAGATTGGCCTTGCTAAATTTTCCCTTAATGTCCAAGGATGTGTAGGTTAGACAGATTAGCCTTGGTAGATGTATGGGGTTATGGGGATAGAGCAGAAGGTGGGTGTTGGTAATTGCTCTTTTGGAGAGTGGGTGCAGACCTGATGAGCTGAATGGCTTCTTCTATGCTGCAGGGATTCTATGGTTTTAACAAAAGTCTAAAAGCACTTTCAGCAAATAGTGTAGAAAATGTATAATATGCTCGAGGACAGTCAGTTTGAGTTCTGCCAAAGTCACTCAGCTTCTGACCTCATTATAGCTTTGCGTCAAATATGGACAAAGTAACTGAACTTCACAGGTAACATGAGAGTGATTGCCATCAACATCAAGATAGCATTTAACTCAGTATGGCAGCAAGGAGCCCTAGCAAAACCACAATCAATGGGAATTGGGGGAAAACTCTCCAATGGTTGGAGTCATACCTGGCATGAAAGAAGATGGTTGTGCTGGGTTTGTCCTGTGGATGAGACAGACATACCTGGGACATATCATCAAAGATATCTGATGCTTCTGCAGCTTAAAGAGTTTATGGGGTCAGTTGTGTCCGATCTCATGGTATCCAACCTCACTGAGAACATCAAGATTTTTTCTCTCCTTCTCTTCCCACCTTTCTCCAAGGCTCTTCTGACATCCTACATCATTTCAACAATTTCCAATCTCCTGGCCATAGCTACCTCCTCTTTTCAATGGGTGCCCAATCTCTATATATGTATGTCCACTTCCTGCCAATACAATCTGAGGGCCCCCCATTACTTCCTTGAACTTCCATCCTTCACCACCTAACTAAATTTGTTCTCTCATTAAATAATATTTTCTCTACCACACCTCACTACCACTTGCTCTTATATACTCTAACACGACTGATGATGAACATAGGCACATCAAATATCTCAGTCGATTCTGATGCAGAATGTTCATTGAAGTCGACAAAGAGCTTGACAGACATAACCATACATATTTCTGGTAGTATAGCAATAACATTACTGGACAGCATGGTTAGCACTGCTGCCTCACAACTCAAGGAACCCGAATTCAATTCTGGCCTCGGGTCACTTTCTGTGTGGAGTTTGCACATTCTCCCTGCATGTGCATGGGTTTCCTCTGGGTGCTCCAGTTCCTCCCCGAGCACCCAAAGTCTAAAAATGTGTGGCTTAAATTGATTGGCCTTGCTAAATTGACCCTCGTGTCAGGGGATTAGCACAGTAAATATGTGAGAATGTGGGAATAGGGCCTAGATGGGATTGTGGTTGGTGCCGAATAGCCTCCTTCTACACTGGAGGGATTCTCTGTCTGGTAATCCAGAAATAAAAACAGAAAATTCTGCATCTGTGACAGTATCTGTGGAGAGAGAAACTGTGTTAATACTTCTTCTCTGGTGTAAACTGATGTGTAATCTTCTCTTGAGAAGATACATACAGGCTCGAAACATTATCGCTGTTCCTCTTTCCACAGATGCTGGCAGGCATACTGAGTTTATTGAGCATTTCATGTTTTTATTCCAGATTTCCAGCATCCACAGTATTTTGCTTTCGTGATAGTAATCTAGAGACCTGGATGAAAGCTTCAACACCTTAAGTTTAAATTTGCCCAGCGCTACAGCTGGGTGAATTTAAATTCAATTAAATAATAAATTTGGAATAAAATGCTAGTCTTGTTAATAATGATCATGATTCTATTGAATTGTCGTTAGAAAAAACATTTGCTTCACTAATAACCCTGTTGCACCCGCACAGTCTATTTTAACCCTTGCACAATGGACAAAGAATTGCAAGTAGACTTCTTGTTAGTATAACAATACTTATTTAAACACACAATCAATAATTACCCACCCAACCAACAATAAGTTATCTTACAGAAATACTAAAGTTCAAGTCCAATACTAGATCTTGACTTAACTTTGCGTGACTGGCAAGTACACAGGTAGATATTGGCCTTTATTTCTGTGCTGGTCTCTGCAGTCCTCTGTGTAGTCCAGTCCTTTGGTCTCGTCTGACACTGTGGCTTTAGTCTTTCTTCCTTCTCGGGTGTGGTGATTCTCCTTGTGCTGGAGATAGTCACTGCTCCTGTAGCTTATTTGTGGGGTCAGAGAGAAAGAAAGATTCTTGATTGCGCAGCACCCTTTGTACCCCATTGATTTCTGTGCCTGTTTTGGCCATTACCAATCAATCAATCAGGGCTTGATCACTCTGATCACTAAAGTTCCATCGGGTGCTGCCACACTAGTCTCTGGGTGTGTTCCCAATGGCCATATCTTTAGGAGCTGGGGTCACGTAGGACACACACCTCCCTCCCAAATAAGAGGTTAAAGTGCCCCAATGTCTGGCAAACAACCCAGTTTGACCAGAAAGTTTCCTTTGTCTTGGAGATGGCCCATATCCTGTGTATTCAGTCGTCTGAGCTGCAGTCTGTTTATCTCTGTCTTCTAGGCTGCAGCCTGCTGTTTTAGTTCTTGCCCAATTGTCCCAGAGTGCTTTACAAATGGCCATTTTGCGTGGATCTTTTGGCCACAACCCTCAGAGGAGAAAATATTCCATCCTTCCATAGTCTGTCCTGAGTGTGACCCAAGACCAGCAGTCATGTGATTGGCCCACTGGGATTGCCAAGCGAGGCACTCAGTTGTCCAATGTCTCAATACCATCTTCTCCTCTCTGTACATGGAGGGCATCACCGTCTTCTGCTTGGATCTGCTGTCGGCATGTAGGTTAATTAACTTCTACGACCATTCTAACTGGCCTCGGGTACCAAGGTAAATCAAAGCAAGAGCAAGGCCATGTCCTTTGGGAATTGGGATTGGAATTGACATCTTGTCCCCTTCATTGTCAAGTCAGATAATCTGAGGGTGCTAAGAAATTGTTCGGAAGGACCAAGGCAAGAGTTAGAAACTGAAAAGATTGGTGGGTATAATGATCCAAAAACTGGGTATGTAGGAGGAATGATTCTCACTCTCCATTGCAGGTGTGAATCTGGTCATCAGGTGTGAGGCATTCATGGCATTACAGGTCTGGCCATTCCTCACTCCAGTGCAGTGACAATCACCCGAGACTTTTCCACTTCATCTGGGAGTCAAAAACCAAAATGTGTTTGCAAGAACACAAAGTACAAACCTCTAGATAAAGGGGGAAAAAATGTACCCAAGTGTTGCCTGAATTCTGGTAACCACCTCTGTGTGTGGCTGCATTGAGCTATACATAAATCATTGGTGTGCAGTTTTCCAGCCGTACTCACCCCAAGACTGGAAATTCCTGCCTGAGGTCAACGGTCCTCAGCATGATGCACCAAATTTTCTGTCCCCACCGCCCCCCACCCCCCTGCTATGATTCCCGTGTGGACCAGACAGAAAAATACTACCCCAAGTATCACTATGTACGAAGGTTTTACCTGACCCTGTATTGTGAAATATGAGTGTGGCTACATTGCCACGGAATATTTCAAGTATTTGGCCTGTGCCATACCAACTGTCCCTTGTAGAAAACATTATGCAGTGAAACACATTTGATTACATATCCATCAGACAGTGGTTTGCATGTAATGTCCTAAAGGCCCTACAGGAAAAGGAGATGGTGGATTCTGTTGAATGGTTCCTTGACCAGACTGTCAGAGTTATTTGACAAAATGTCTCATCACTAGAACTTTCAAACAAGCACCCAGAGCTAGCTTGGCTGGTAGTGAGAAAGGAATCCCCTCTTGTCAGATCCTTCCTACATACTCAGGATCTCACCCCATTATTCATTTTCCTTCAAGGTGACTGTGGTGGGAAAGAGGTCATTGTCCACCTCATTGTGGGATGTATCTTTACAAAAAAGGTCTGGAGAAAGCTGAGATGGTTTTTGTCAAGGTTCATAAAATCCTACAGTGCAGAAGGAGGCCATTCAATGCATCATGTCTGCAGTGACCACAAAGCGACCCAGTCCCTATCCCAATAACCCAAGCATTAACTAATCCCCATGACATTAAGAAGCAATTTAGCATAACCAATCCACCTAACCTGTACATCATTGGACTATGGGAGGAAACACATGCCAACATAGGGAGAATGTACAACCTCCACACAGACAAGCCGAGAATTGAAACTGGGTCCCTGGCTCTGTGAGGCAGCAGTGCTAACTACTGTGCCACCGTGGCAAGTTTCATCCTGAGCAGCTCCGTAATGGAAAATTCTATGCTCCTTGGGCTGTTCCCAGGGATGCACTCAGAGACAATCATCAGCTATTGCTGGAGCATCATCAGCTTGGTGAAAGACTCTCTTTGATCAGCCTGAAACGAGTTTGTCTTCCAGTGTAAAGAACTGTTCCCAACCAAGTGTTGCAGACTGGCACATTTCAAAGTTCTGGATTATACGCTGAGTGATGTACTAAAGCTTGGGGCAAATTCATCTTGGAGGAGGGTTGTTGGCTGAGACCTTTCAGCTGTAGTGAATCAAAGGGAATGGATTTGTATAGAACCACTTCAGACTGTGTAACTCAGATTGAAAGTATATGCTGAATATTTCATGTATCATAATTGTATGGAAGCATCTTAGATTGTAACATGATCTATGTAGACAACTTAAATATTTTTGCGTCTTTTAAATTATCATTTAGAAATGTCTCTAACATCTCTTTGACTATACATCAAGAGTATAACATAAGATATGCAGAGATCCTGATCATTATTGTACTCTGTGCGATGGTCATTTTGAAATGTTTGCAATGATAGTTCAGATATTTCATGAATAAAGCATTATTTTTGCAACAAATAAATTAGGGAAAAAGTTTCTCGACCTTTTGGTTAAAATCAAACCGAAGATCAGATGCAAAGCCTTTTCTTATCAGCTTAGATCTTATATGCCTCACTTGTCAGGACCATGAATTAGATTTGGTTTGAATTTGAATTGGGTTCTTGGAGAAAGCAAAGAGATGGATTTGGGTTTTCCTGGTCCACTCTGCGCATTGGCTTTGTAACTTTAAGATTGGAGCAAATTTCTTTTAAAGTAACGATATAAAGATGGACAAAAAATGCTGGCCTTATCAGTGATGCTCACATCCCATAAATGGAACATTTCCTTTAAAAAGATCAGCTCTCAATATGGTAATATTTAAATAATTGTTTGTTAGCATCTTTAGGACGGCTGGTTTTTAAGACAAATTTTCTGCCTGTATTGCCATTATTTTCTGCGTTGGGCATCTTCAGCCTTTCTTATACATCCACAACTTTCTTAAAGTCAAAGTTTAGGTCCCCTTGCCATCTTTTGGCCAGTTTATGATTTCACCTAGTCTTTTATTCAGATTCACCACATAATTCAGCTTTCAAATGATAACTTCTATTTATATTGTGCCTTTTACATCTCAAAGTGCTTCATAGACAGTGAAGTGTTTTTTTTAAGTGTGGTAAGTGGGAAACGAGGCTATCAACTTGCACACAGTGTGGCCTGTCAAATAACAATACAATAATGACCCAGTAACCTGTCATTAGGTGTTGGTTGAATGATAAATATGGCCAAGACTCCAGGGACACTCTCCAGCTTCTCTTGAAATGATGTAATGGGATCTTTCACATCCAGCTCAGTGGGCACCCGGGTCTTTTGTTTAATGTCTCGTTCATAAGACTGCACTCCGGAAATGCAGCACGCCCTCAGTACTGCACGGAAGTGTCAGAGTTAACTTTGTGCTCACACCTCAAGGAATATAAAGGTTCGCTGACAGGTAAAACATCTAGCACAGTGCTCCATAAAGTGAACAACCTACCTTTGTATCGTTGATAACAGTACTGAAAGGAAAGTGGTTAGCCCAGTTGGCTGGATGGCTGATTTGTGATGTTAACAGCGTGGGTTCAATCCCCACGTCAGCTGGGGTTATTCATGAAGGTCTGCTTTTTCAATCTTGTATCTTGACTCAGGAGAACCACCAGTCAGCTCTCCCCATCAAAAGAGTGATGAGCCAATGGCCAAGTGGGACTATGATGACTTTTAATACTAAAAATGAGATGGAATATCACAATACTTTTTGATCTGCTTGTTAGGTAGAAAAACATCATGCTGACAGACCATACATTTCTGGAAAACCACAAAAGATTTGCAGAATAATTGTTTGCCTTGTACCAGATTTCAAACTTAATGGTGTTTTGTAGATATTTTACTGCACAGAAGGCTCTATATCAATGCAAGTCATTGCTGTTCCTTTATAAGTTCGCCAATTGCTTCCTCTATTTGAGGGGTAAAATGGTGAACAGATTCTCATCCAAGGCAACAATCAGAAACAAAGTTCATATTGTGCATTTGGGCTCGGATCTTTAAAAAAGCCTTGCCGAATCTCCCAGGTACTGTTAATACTCATTCATTATTACTCCAACTATGTGAACCTCGACTGATACATTATTCATCCTATAAATCTGAAATGAGAAGTTGCAAGAATACAAAGTAGGCTTCCAGTGGAGGGAAGGTTATGAGGAGGAATGCCAAAAGGGAAAAAAAGTCAGGAGAAATAATTGAATAGTTTTTTGTGGGTTTCTTTCTCCAATCGACAAGAGAATTTTCATATGGCCATTGGGCCTGTTTCCGGTGGTATCACATCTAGGCTTGAGGCACAGAATGGAAACTGGAACTTGTTTATATATGTGATTGCGGGTGATTGATATCCCACTTCATACTGTGCAATATTTTGCTAAGGAAGTATTTTTAATATTATTGGTAACTTTTGGCAACTCATGCCTCCCCTCCTGATAGGATTTACTCCATGCTGGTGTATAGTTTGTTAGGTGTGAATCTCAGCGTGATCATAGATAAGGCATTCAACTTTGGGCTGCAACTCAGCAGGTTCTGACCTTCATTTGACATCGACATATGAGTAGTGGCCAGTGCCTCCTTCCTTTAAGCCAAAGGGCACTGCATGAGGCCAACTTCAGGAATTCAGTGCCCAGCTCAGCAATGAAAGACAGACTGGACATAATGATGCGCTGATGGGCAGTTAGTCAAGGCAAGGTAACATGGCGCGTTCCATGCAAATGGACCAATAACACAAGCCCTGAATCTCAAGTGAAAGGAGAATCTTAAAAAAAAAATCAAATCTAAGAACATATGTTCAAGAACTCAAATTTAAGATTTAAGGTGAGGAGGGGGTTCAAATCCAACAGTTTGCAGAACTAGCATCTTGTCTGCCAAAGGCTTTTCAAGTGAATTAGATACAATTTTGCACTACAAACTAAATAGTTCTTGATAAGATTCAACAGTCATTTCCTGGAAGTGTGTGTATGAAGATAGCACTGTTATTGCACAGCACCAGGTGTCTGGGTCCGATTCCTACCTTGGATCACTGTCCATGCAGAATCTGCATGTTCTTCCTGTGTGTGTATGGATTCCCTCAGGGTGCTCTGGTTTTTTCCTACAGTCTGAAAGATTATGAGTTAGGTGCATTGGCCGTGTTAAATTCTCCCGCAGTGTACCCGAAGAGGCACAGAGTGTTGTAACTAGGGGATTTTCACAGTAACTTCATTGCAGTGTTAATGTAAGCCTACTTGTGACACGAATTAATAAACTTAAACTTATGATGGTCTATAGGAAAGAGTGGTCATTAAAGTACTGAATAACATTCACTGGTAAAATTACTGCCTACCAAGCTGGAACAGATCAAGGACTGATTCAAGAAGCCAAAAAATCCCCATGTGAAGATGTTGATAAAAAAAATGAAAAGAATTCTTAATGAAGTATTTTTAAGGAAAAAGTAAGACACTGACATTTGCCTGTAGGATATTAAAATCATCACACTTTATGGTGAACAGCAGCTGTGTTGTTTGAAGGTTATATTGTCCATGTGGGTTCTATGTCAGAGCATCAAACAGCCCTGGTTAACTATGCAACAAGATGAAGGTTATCATTCAGTGATGAACCTGAATGTAGAAATAAGTTATTAATCCGGCAGAACATCACTAAGTCAATGTATTGCTCACTGAGAAAACTTTAAACTGTAAACTTGTCAAACTGTGTACTGAGGAAAGCCCCAATTTTCCTCTCCACTGGTGCCGTTGCAAGTTCTGTGGGTAAATCTGACAGCGAGTTCAGCGAGGATGTAAAAGTGTGACTTTCTCCTGCTGGCACTGCATCTGCCTAAATATTAATATCTCATCAGCATCCTCCAGTGGGCTTTGCCCACCTCTGTGGTCAACCTAGGATTTTATGCGCAGTTGGTGTGCTGTGGCGATAGACATTTTTTTTGGAGCTCGGATTTTATTCTTTTTGCAGTGAAACTATGCTCAAGATTTTCCGGGTTTCTGCCTTTGCTTGCCAGTATCTCGTTAATGTTGTCCCGAACGTGAGTCCATTCTCTTCAGAGTTGTGCTAATTCAAGCTCTCATTGTGGACAATCTCAACCTCATTTCTGGCCAAGATGCTAAATGCCGCTGTTACCCTGAGGGCCAACTATCTGTGGAAGTAAAGTTCAAACAGGTTATTGTCCATTAATACTGTATCAGTGTCATTGATACATTATTAATGTTGGTGAAGCACCAAGGTGACATACAACTATTTAATGCGTGGAATTGCACCAGCTACAATGCATTATTTCATGTACAAAGGCCTATAATTCATAGGTGACAAGGATACTTTTAGGATGCCTGTAAGAACACTTCTTCTGGGCCCCTGCCAATGCCTTTCTTAACCTTTTCAGAAGAAGGTGCATGAGTTACTTATGTACAATGTAGTTTAGAATAGATGATCAATTCTTGCTGGTTTCTTTCCTTAATTACTGGACCTGACTCAAGACTAAATGATAAATCTGGCTAGGCCGATGCAACTCAATAGATGGGCTAATGTAGGGGTAGGGAAACAGCCACACTCTGTAAGTTATTACTTGAATGAACAGAGACCACCTGCTCCCAAAGGATTGTGAACATCTTCCAAGGTCAACCAAGGCCTGAACAATACCTTAATGCATTTGCAGTACATCGTACTATGGCTTTACATTGCACACTCTTTCTCACTTAGCCGGTTCCCATTATTTCCTGACCTTGCAACATTCACAGAGAGAACATTGCTCTGTGCATTACAAAAAGGTGAGAATTTCATCCATGGTTCAAAAGCAACATCAAACTGTGTGTGTGAATATCAGTTGATATGCAGCATTATCAACTGAAGGACATACACAATCAGAATAACCCGATGAAGATTGTCATGGTTAGACTATTGTCTAACTTCTGGTATGCAACAGAGAGAATTTTAAAAAAAAATTCCCTTTCCCTTTGAAGTGTTTATTTGCTTTAGTATAGTGACTTAAACATCTGTTAATAAAAACTAAAGTCATAATTTAAAGTTATTTGTTTCAAAAATGAGTTCAAACTGTTTAATTGTTACTCCTATTGCCCACAGATGGATTGCATTTTCATAATTACCTCTAATCAACACACATGCTTATCAAAAGACTAAACATCGAGGGACCTCATTGAAAATGAAAGGATGGTGCACATTCTTCTATGAATGGTACTACCATCAGTACATTGTGAAAATCAGTTATTATGAGATAATTGGTATAACAACTATTCCCCATTTTATATTGTTATATAGAAAACGCTTTACTTATTTGTTGAGCTGAACATTTGGGGTGGTATTTTCTGGCTGCACTCTCTCCAGGGACAAAAAATTCTGACTGTGGTCAACTGGCCTTTGCATGGTCCGTGTCCCACCCGCTCCAATTCCCGTGGTGGGCAGGACTGGAAATATTTCACCCTTAGGCTGCGTTTTATAATAGCATTTCTGTGACTTAAGACAACCACATCTACGATGGCCGCTCATTTGCATAATTGGACCTTACAAACCCCAAACTCATTAAAATGGGCTCAGGTTGGCCAGAAGAACACATCAAAACAACCAGCTGAGAGGAATATAAATTACTCATGTCTCCTGGCCCCTTTACAAAACATCCAAAACATCACTCATACCTTTATCTGGGTGTAGAAATAAAAGCAATCACTTTGTACAATGGACCCCGGCTCAGAGAGAAACTCACCTAGCCATAATGTGTACATGTCTAAATCACAGGCCTACAATCAATGACCATGTTTTGATAACTGGTCAGTTAATGCAACGGATCATATGATAAGTTATCTATTCCTCTTTTGTGTTCAGGTCAGGGATCAGAAAAAGTAGGACCCTAAGTGGGTACTAGCTTGCTTTCTATCTCTCCCTCTTTCTTCATCCAGTCTGAAAACTTAAGCCCTGCCCATTGTTTGGTCACAGGCTGCATCTTCTCTGCTGCCATCAGACTTTTGAATGGACCTACCTCACACAAAGTTGATCTTTCTCTACATCCCAGCTATGACTGTAACACAACCTTCTGCACTCTCTCCTTTCCTTCTCTAAGAGCGATATGCTTTGTCTGTATAGTGCGTAAGAAACAATACTATTAATTGTATGCTAATAGATGTGACAATAATAAATCAAATCAATAAACCAACCCAACACTGACTAACTCCAGCAAACAAATTGGATTTTTCTGGACTTTTGAAAACTATGTAATTTATTCACTCAATTTGTAACTTGAGTGTGCTTGTGCGTGTGTGTGGTGTGTGTGTGTGTGTGTCTGCACACTCTTGAAAGGCTTTTGCGCGAAAGTCTGAGCCAACCACTATTATTTTCATTTACACTGAGTGTGAAGTACAATAAACATAATTCTTCCTTCCTTTAAGAATCTTAAAAGAAAACTTGTGTGTCTGAACCTTTTACAGTCAGAATATGTAAATAGTTAAACAGTCACTGAGTTGGCAAGTATATCCTTTGAATTAAAAACTGTTGTGTCAAATGAGGAGTGGGTGAAGAGGATTGTACTCAACTGATTGTAAGAACATTGTATGAGAAGTAAGACATAATGCCACCAAAACTGCAACTGTGATCTTTCAGGAGTCAATGTGATTTGCAATATAGAAGAGAAGGCAGTGGTGTGGTGGCATTTATATTGGACAAGTAATCCAGAGTCCTCGGGTAATGCTGTGGGAGTTGGATTCGAATCCCACCATGGCAGGTAGTGAAATTTGAATCCAATTAAAATCTGGGATTAAAAGTCAAATGATAACCATAGAACCGTTGCTGATTGTTGTAAAAACCTATCTGGTTCACTGATGCCCTTTAGGGAAAGAGATCTGTCACCCTTGTCTGGTCTATCCTACAAGTGACTTCAGACCCACTGCAATGTGGTTGATTCTTAAAGTGCCTCTGAAATAGCCAAGCAAACCATTCAGTTCAAGGGCAATAAATGCTGGCCCAACCAGTGATGCTCACGTTCCCTTGAATGAACAAAAAAAATGCATGTTTCAATTTCATGTTTTAGATCCATACACCTGTGGTTTGACAAGACTGAAATGCGTTTTGGATGCTCTTCTCAGTGTCTTGTTTCAACCTTGAATAATGATCCAGGGACTAAGGAAGGATTCAGCACAAAGAAATTGCTACAAGGGCACAAACATGTCTGGGAATTACATATCAATGGGAACCCTGAAGTCTGCACAATTGGAAGATTACTGAGCAGGGGTCTCATGCAGTACACATTTCCTGCTTGTTTCTTGCATGCTTGCCATATTTTAAAAGTGGGCTCTGTGCAAAACGATGATGAAGGTGTACATTAGGATAATCAATCTTACTGTTCTCGACACAGTATTAAGTAGAAAGTACGCCAAATTCTACTGCTAAGGCATTGCACAAGCATTGCATTGCTGAGACTGGAGTCTGCTTAACTGAGTGTTGAATGGAAAGTGAGCTGCTGCTGGCAGAACTGCAACCAGGAAGCCTTAGTGTCCCATGCTGATTGTACTTAATATTCCACTTCCTCTGCAATTGACTGGCAAGGATCAATAAAAGCGCGGAAAAGTGCTATTTTGTCCTACGAATACACAACTCAACAGGAAAGAACAAAAGACTTGCATTTATATAGTGCCTTTTTGTGACCTTAGGATGGCATGGTAACACAGTGATTAGCACCAGGGATCAGGTTTTGATTCCCGGCTTGGGTCACTGTCTGTGGAGTCTGCACCTTCTCCCCGTGTCTGTGTTTTCCTCTGGGTTCTCCAGTTTCCTCCCACGAGCATCCAAAACGCATTTCAGTCTTGTCAAACCACAGGTGTATGGATCTAAAACATGAAATTGAAACATGCATTTTTTTTGTTCATTCAAGGGAACGTGAGCATCACTGGTTGGGCCAGCATTTATTGCCCTTGAACTGAATGGTTTGCTTGGCTATTTCAGAGGCACTTTAAGAATCAACCACATTGCAGTGGGTCTGAAGTCACTTGTAGGATAGACCAGACAAGGGTGACAGATCTCTTTCCCTAAAGGGCATCAGTGAACCAGATAGGTTTTTACAACAATAGATGTGCTGGCTAAGTGCATCGGCCATGCTAAATTCTCCCTCAGTGTATCCGAACAAGCACCAGTGTGGTGACTCGGATTTTCACAGAATTAAATTGCTGTATTAATATACGCCTCCTTGTGACACTAATAAATAAACTTTAAACTTAAAAGGACATCTCAAAGCATTTCACAGATTGCCATCATAATATAAGAAAACCAGCAGCCAATTTGTGCACAATAAGATATAGTAACATGGGCCCAAACCCTCCAGCTGTTCATGCCCTGGTACCAGTGTCAGTGAGGATAGAGAACTGAGCACTCAGTCAAATCTCCAATCTCCGTTCGCTGCAGTGGGACAAGAGAATCCCTCTGGTATGATTGAATCTCACCTATGACAATGACGAGACAAGCTTTTTCAGTGATATTGACGGATGGATAAGCATTGTTCAGAATACCAGGGAGAACTCACCATCACTAGAGATGTACGGAGTTACATTTGAATGGAAAACTATGATAGGATTGTGCTACTTCTTTCTTTCTGCAGACAAAGATTAACACCTACACAACATTACCAGTGAACTTCAGGCACCATGCCCTCAGTTGTTATGCATGCATTTCTTCCAAGCTAATTTTGGAGACATCAATACTATCAACTAGTTGCAGTCAACAAATGCACCAAGGAAGTCACCGATCCTTCATTCACAACAGTTAATGATTTTGTTATTTCTACTGTTAACTGTAAGCAGCAATACAACGCTATAAGTCTGCAACTGTGCCAATCAACACAGGAGAACAACTGATTATATCCATGTCATCAAATGGACCCCTCTACACAGAACTGTATCCTACTTGAACCAATGATTTCAACAGATATGTGGCTGCAAAACAGAGCTTCTTCCTTGAGGAACCTCAGTTTTCTTTTTCAGGCAAATGGAAGGAGAAATCCAAGGATTGTCTTTTGTTCAGTGATAAATTCTCACCTGTCTCACGGGAGCCCAAATTCGATCTCCCGCCAATGCAAAGCTGATACATTTTGGGGTGGCACGGTAGCTTAGCACTGCAGCCTCACAGCACTAGGGACCCAGGTTTAATTCCGGCCTCAGACCATTGACTGTGTGGAGTTTGCATGTTCTCCCCCATGTCTGCGTGGGTTTCCTCCAGCATTCCAAAGATATGCAGGTTAGGTGGATTGGCCATACAAAGTTACCCTTGAATATCAGAGGGATTAGCAGGGTAAATATGTTGGGTTACAGGCTAGGGCTGGGGTGGGATTATTGTCTGTGGGCCGAAAGCCCTCCTCCAGTATTGTAAGGATTCTATGATTTCTATGAAAGCTGCAGCAAATATTTGCAGCCATGACTTATGACATCCTGATGCCAATTATAGAAGCCCGTTAGAAGATAATTATGAGAATTAAACAGATCAGGTACTCATCAGGTGGTTTCTGCATAATCTCATCCTGCAAAGTGGCTTCTTTAAACAGGTTGAAGAACTGAATGGTGAATATCCAAGATATAGAGAGCTAATAACAAGAAAAAAATCACAGGATCTCTACAGTGCAGAAAGAGACCATTTGGCCCATCGAGCTTGCACTGACAATAATCCCAGTCAGGTAACTCCATTTCTTACCCCGCTAATCTCCTTGACATTAAGAGACAATTGAGCTTAGCCAATCCACCTAACTAGAAAGAACTTTAATGTGAAACAATACAGTTAGGAAGATAGGTTATCTGGGTGTTAATTGTGGTTATTACACCAAATTTATGCAATTTCTAACAATTATTATCAAACTTCTCACAATGACCAGCCCCATTCCTGCTCCTCTCATGCTTTTGTGTGCAACTTAGAATGTAAGAAAAAGAAGGATTTGATTTGATTTGGTTTGTTATTGTTACATGTATTGATATACAGTTAAAAGGCATGGTTTCTTGTGAGTTATACCGACAAAGCATACTATTCATAGAGAAGGAAAGGAGAGAGCACAGAATGTAGAGTTACAATCATAGTTAGAATGTAGAGAAAGGTCAACTTAGTGCGAGGTAGGTCCATGCAAATGTCTGATGGCAGCAGAGAAGAAGCTGTTCTTGAGTCTGTTGGCTACATGGGCTCTCGGTCCTGCTAATCTGATTGTTGCCTTAATTCCATTTTCCTGTCCATCACCGAAACAAATTCTGGTTGAAATGTGAATCTTTACAGGTAATCAAGTCTTAAAGGACTTATATTGCCTGTAAAAACTTGCATCCCAACCATTAATTTGTAAATTGAGTTTGTGTCTTTATATGCACTGTTTGTAAACAGAACTCCCACTTCCCTGAAGAAGGAGCAGCGCTCTGATAGCTAGTGGATTTTGCTACCAAATTAACCTGTTGGACTTCAACCTGTTGTTGTAAGACTTCTTACTGTGTTTATCCCAGTCCAACTCCAGTTCTCCATATCAGAATTTTCCTAACATTCCTATGGTGGGTAGGACACGGACCATGCATAGGTCTGTTGACCTGGGGTGGGATTCTCCAGTCTTGTGCCAGTGCAGCTGCAAATCTCATTCTATGTTTATGTCAGAAAAATTATTTAATGGCAGATTTTTTTGAATTACAGCTGTTATTTATAATTTCATTTTTATAATAGGCTTTACGGACAAAGGCTGAGGGGCGACCTGATAGAAGTCTGCAAAATTATGAGAGGCGTAAATAGGGTGGATAGCCAGAAGCTTTTTCCCAGGGTGGAAGGGCACAAGTTTAACATGAGAGGTGGTAAGTTTAGGGGAGACATATGGGTTAGGTTTTTCACACAGGAAATGATGGGTGCCTGGAAGGTGCTGCCACTGGGGATAGGGGAAGCAGGCACATTAGCAACATTCAAGGTGTATCTTGAGAGACACGGGAGGTGAACAGAGGGATAGAAACCACGTATTGGTGCAGACTTAGTGGGCCAAAGGACTTGTTCCTGTTCTGTACTGTTCTTTGATTTATAAAAAATGAAATAAAATGTAAATTCTTGTTTTCCAACTAATGAGCTTGGAGTTTACGCAGCTATGTTTGTGATTACAACCTATTCCTGTGCTGTAATTTCCTTTGTTCTTTATTGGAAGTAGATTTAGTACTGGCATTTAAGGGGTCTTGACAAATACATGAATAGGATGGGAATAAAGGGATACAGTCCCTGGGAGGATGGGTGTTTTAGTTCAGTCAGGCAGCATTGTTGGTGCAGACTTAGAGGGCTGAAGGTCCTGCTCCTGTGCTGTAATTTTCTTTGTTCTTTGTTTGTTCTTTGATTCACTGGGATGGTGACAGTGCAGCAAAGAATATGTCAGCTATGGCCTTCCTTCCATTCTGAAAATGAGAAGCCAGCTGACCTCCACTTTCTCAAGGGGGATGGGCAATAAATGGCAGAATTAACCATATCATATTACATTTTTTTGAATGTGCTTGAATTACACTGAAGGAGTACAATATCAAGGGTAGGACTCTTAGCAATGTTGAGGAACAGAAGGATCTTGGGGTCCGGGTGCATAGAATTCTTAAATTGGCCTCGCAGGTGGACGATGTGGTCAAGGAGGCATTTGGTGGTCTGGCCTTCATTAATTGAGGGATTGAGTTGAGGAGGTGGGAAGTAATGCTGAATCTTTATAAGACCCTCGTCAGACCCCACTTGGAGTACTGTGCACGTTTCTGGTCGCCTCACTACAAGAAGGTTGTGGAAGTTATTGAGAGGGTGCAGAGGAGATTTGCAAGGATGTAACCTGGATTGAAAGGCATGTGTTATGAGGATAGGTTGAGAGAGCTTTGTCTCTTCTCCCTGGAGAGACGAAGATTGAGAGGCGACCTGTCAGAGATTTATAATATGTTGAGAGAATAGATTGGGTGGATTCTCGGAGGCTATTTTCCAGGGCTAAAATGGTAGCTACAAGAGGACATAGATTTAAGGTGCTGGGGAGCACGTACAGAAGAGATGTCAGGCGTAGGTTTTTTACTCAGAGGGTGATGAATGAGTGGAATCAGCTGCCATCGGTGGTGGTAGAGGCAAACTCGCTGGGGTCTTTTAAGAGAATTATGGATGAGTACGTGGGATTTAATGGGATTGAGAGTTATGGATAGGCCTGATAGATAGGGACATGATCGGAATGGATATGTGGGCCGAAGGGCTTGTTTGTGCTGTAGTGTTCTATGTTCTATGTATTGTCAAATTGTAGGGCATGGTCTTATCCAGCAAGCTTATATATTGTTTTTTTCAGGTTTGGAATTGTAGGTCATTTTCTGACCATTAGGGAACCAATTACCCATCACTTACTCTGCATAGGGTTATTCAGAGGGTCTGACCAAAGTCAATCCTTTTTAAAGAAACATTTTGTAATTGGAGCCAGAAAGAGTCGCAGATATACCTTGGCACATCTACCAAGCTCAGTCTCGAGATTGGGTGTGTTCCATTCAACACACTAAGCTGATTAGAGCCCATCCAGCAATACTGGGCAAAAGCTGCCAATTCCTTGAATACAGGCAAAGCAAGCTAAATCGCCATCAGTGTGCCAATTAGCTTTTGAGTGCTTAAAATTGAAGAAAGGTTATCCCAAAATGGCTACTTTACAGATACTTATGAGCAGAGAGACCAGAAAGGGCAAAATGCTCTCTCAGAGTCAAAGATCAGCCCACCACAAAGCAGAGGGCCCCACAGGGCAACAGTGGAGTTTGCGTATTCACCTTGCATCAGCGTAGGTTTCCTCTGGGTGCTCCAGTTTCCTCCCGCACTCCAAAAATGTGCGGGTTAGGTTGATTGGCCATGCTACTTAGTGTCAGGGGGCTAGCTAGGATAAATGCATGGGATTATGGGGAAAAGGGCCTGTTTGGGATTGTGGTCGATGCAGACTTGATGGGCCAAATGGCCTCCTTTTGCACAGTAGTGATTCTATGAAGTACTGAGGTAAATAATGAAAATCATTACCAATAATTCAACCCTATCATCTGATTGCAGAGACACCCTGAGGCATCGTGCAAAGCTGGTTAACACAAAACGAAGGGTGGCATTTTCCATCCCATTCCCCCTACTCCTTGCCCATGATGTGTTTTCTGGTGGTGGAGGCGTCTTGCTGTTAGCTGGTGGCGAGATCTTCCAGTCTTGCCGATGTCAAACTGTTTCGCCATATCCTCAGGAAGGACTTATGAGTGGGAACGGATGAACCCACTGGCAAGAAGGAGCTTGGAATCCAACTCTATGCATTTTATTTAAATGATTCTTTCGCGGGATGTAGACATCATTGACCTGGTGGTATTGTCCATACCTCATTGTGCTTGACAAGATGAGGCTGAGCCTGATGAAGCGTCAGGGCTGGCTGATCATGTGTTCAGAAGATGGCAGGAATCACAGTTAATGGTGGATTGTATCAAGCTGCACTGTGACCACCTCCCACACTGCACCCTGCCACCCCCCCACCCCCCCCAACCCCTCCCCCCCACCCCCCCCCCCCCACCCCCCACCACCCCCACCCCCTACCCCCCACCCCCTACCCCCACACCCCTACCCCCTGTCGCCCCGCCTTGCAAATGTCATGATCTGAATCATGACCAACTGATCAGACATAGGATACTTCGCAAGTTTGATCCTGGAGGGGAGGGGGGAAGGTGGTGGATGGAGTCACTTGCTCCTTGAACGTATGCAAGTCAGTCTGATTAAGGTTTACCAATCAGTTAGACAATGTCATGAAACAAGAATTTTCTTTTGCTTACTGCTACTTATGCACTGCTTGTTAGAATGTAACTAGTGATGTCATTGGATTTGTTGTAACATGCTATAAGGATCAGCTGACCCAGCAATCCATGTGACCAATGGCAGAATGATGCAATGATCAGCTGACCAACCAATTCAGTATAAATGTTGGGAATTGTGGGAAATTTGGAATAGCCCAGGATGAGGCCTTAAGTGGTGAAGTAATGAAATTTCTTTATTAAACCTTTTCTTTGATTTATAAGTAGGAGTAAGTTTTTTTTTATTTGTATACATTTGAAGAATTTTTTCTGGATGAACACTGCTTGGCTTGGGGCACATCATCCGAGAGTTTCCTACTTTCATTCCCATTCAGTGACTCCTCCAAACATCAGGCTTAGACTGCAGATCATCTGTTGGAGATAACAAGATCACGTCCTTGTCAAAGTGCAGCTTCTGTAGATACTGTCACTCACTGAGTCCTGGTTGTAGGGTATCTACCAGTCTTGAACTGGTTAGGACATATCCTGATAGATTGTTTCCTGTCCTCTGCAATTCCCTCAGCTATTCTCTCCTTACTTGTCTTCTCCAGGAAGTGAGAAATTCAAGTTTCAGCAAGATTCCTCTTTGACTGTTTCTATAAGTTTATCTCCTGTCCTGTTCACCCTCACTTTTTTTTGCCTGTTTCCATTGTTATTTTCAACACCAAGAGCTCGAATCAAATAAATCCTGAGGATGATATGTTTTGCATGTTTGCAGATAAAAAAATAAAACGTGGAAAATTATTTCCACTAATCAATGGATCAACAATTAAAAAGGCATCAATTTAGGGTAAACAGCAAAAGAACAAAGTAGGAAATTAAGAAGCACTTGTTTTTTTTAAGACAGATGACTGGACCAGAAGCTGTGAAAGAAGCTACATCTGCAGTATATTTTAAAAGGGAAGTGGACATATTTTGGAAAAAGAAATATCGGAAAAAAGACAGAGGGTTAAGAATAGGGATTAATTGGATATTTGTATCTGAGAGCTGTGATGTTTCCTTCCGAGCTGTAAAGTTTTTTGATTCCATGAGTTACACTTAGCAAACCAAAACTATATTAATACCAGGTTAGACCCGTTTCTCCCAGGAATAATTTGGATGTGTGGACAAGAGTTAGCACCCATCCTGTTAACACTAATTAACAAATTCACTGCACCTTGGAGTACAGCTGTGCGTGCCAAGTCAAATGCTCTGAGCAAATTAAACCCTTTAGTATTTCTAAACTACAGGGAAAATTATTTCCAACCCGTGTATGAAATGAATACATCTTCACTGGATTCTTTGTCGAATTTTTAAACTTTCTACTTGAAGTGCAAAATGTGTCGTATATGCATAAAAGTACATTGTCAAGTGTAGAAGTACAAAAAACAATTGATCTTGCATTGAAAGAGATTGCTTGAAGAAAATATAAAGTAAAATAATTTGGAAGCAGCATGAGTGGTTAGCAGAGTGCTGCCTCACAGACCAGGGACCCAGGTTCAATTCCGGCCTTAGGTCAATGTCTGTGTGGAGCTTGCACATTCTCTGCGTGGGTTTCCTTCGGGTGCTCCGGTTTCTTCCCAGAGTCCAAAGATGTATGGGTTAGGTGGATTGATCATACTAAATTGATGCTTAGTGTCAAGGGGATTAGCAGGATAAATATGGGGGTGTTGCGAGAATGGGGCCTGGGTGGGGTTGTGGTGGGTGCAGACTACACAGGCTGACTGGCTTCCTTCTACACTGTAGGGATTCTGTAATGGGTGTTCTCAGAGATAAATCTAAATTTATTACTGCATGTCTGTGGGAAAAATGAGGAAATTCCCACCTCTCTGAGTTTATTTTTAGGTTTTTGATGCATGATTGACATTGCACCAGTGTAGGTGTCACCATTAAAACTTGGTCACCTTTCAATTGTGAAACCAGTTTTAGCAGGATCTCTCTATATCACCTTGGTCGAAGCCAGGATGAAGCCACAATTAGAAGCTATCAGACTGGAATTCCGCAGCACTCACATCACTTGTATTATTTGGCAACAAGGCCAATGGAGAAGCACTCTTGGAAAACTTCACCTCGTAGAATCATTGAATCCTTACAGTGCAGAAAGAGGCCATTTGGCCCATTGAGTCTATGGTGACTCGCCAATGGAGCATCCCACCAAGATCCCATCTCTGTACCCCACGTGTTTAACCCCACTAATCGCCTTCACCTACTCACACTATTTTCACCACACACACTTCAACAGTTCAGGGAGTTCGTCCCACCACCACATTCTCAAAGGCAAGTTGAGCCATTTTAACATTCAAAGATGTGCAGGTTAGATGGATTGCTCATGCTAAATTGCCCCTCAGTGTCTAAAGATGTGTAGATTAGCCAGATAAATATGCGACTTTGACAAAATCTGAATTTGAAACATCAGCTCTTTTTTCTCCTTACCGATGCTGCCAGACCTGTTGAGATTTTCCAGTACTTTCTCTTTTGGTTTCAGGTTCCAGCATCTACAGTAATTTTCTTTTATCCAGTAAATATGCAGGATGGGTATGTCAGTCTAGGTGGGATGCTTTTTCAGAGGGTTTGTGGGCCGAATAGCCTCCTTTTGCACAGTAAGGATTGTATAGTTCTATTGGTGCTACCATGCTCATCACAGGAATAAAGAGCTGTGCTTATCAGGTGTCTCACATCGCTCATAAAAGAATCATATTTATAAGTATCTTTGGTGTTACAAAGGCAAATGCAGAAGTTTGATGCACTATGGTGGCACAGTGGTTCGCACAACAGTCTCACAGCATCAGAGACCCACATTTGATTCCCGGCATGGATCACTGTCTGTGCGGAGTTTGCATGTTCTCCCTGTGTCTGTGTGAATTTGCCCTGTGTGCTCCAGTTTCCTCCCACAGTCCGAGAAATGTGTTGATTAGGCGCATTGGTCATGATAAATCTCTCTCAGTGTACCCAAACAGGCACTCGTGGTGACAAAGAGGGGATTTTCACAATAACTTCATTGCAGTATTAAAGTAAGCATATTTGTGACTAATAAATAAATTTTAAAAAACTTCAAATTCCTACAAACAGCATTGATATGATTGACTGGATAGTCCATCTTTGATGATAATTGAATATTGGCCAAGACACCAGAGCTCTTTGTTCATCTTTGAATAGTATTGTGGGATCTTTTAACAGTCAACCAAAGTAGCAGAATAGGCAGAATCTTGATTTGATAACTCATACAGAGGTGAACCGAGTTTAGGCAGAGAGGTTATCCATTCCAAACAGTTAACAGGATCTTTTGAATGAGTTTTTCTGCCAAGCATTTGTAAATTGTGTCCATAGAAGTGACAAAGCACCTTACTTAAAAAAAAAACTATCAAGTAATATGGAACAGCAAGCAAATGGGACTGAAGTACTCTTGAATGGAATGGCATATTGAGTTTGAGGAGCTGAATGGGCTGCTCCCATTCCTACGTTCTAAAGCATACCCCCGCCCCCTCTCCCCAATAGATATATCTTTAATCAGGGTGGCATGGTGGCACAGTGGTTAGCACTGCTGTCTCACAATGCAAGAAACACTGGTTCAATTCCAGCCTAGGATGACTGTGTGGCGTTTGCACGTACTCCCTGTGTCTGCATGGGTTTCCTCTTGGTGCTCCAGTTTCCTCCCACATTGCAAAGATGTACAGATTAGGTAGATTGGACATGCTAAATTGTCCCTTAGTGTCAGAGGGTTGAGCAGGGTAAATGCATGGGGTTGCATAGATAAGGCCTGAGTGGGATTGTGATCAGTGCAGACTCGATGGGCTGAACAGCCTCCTTTTGCACTGTCGGCATTCCATGAAATCCATTTCCACTAAGCCCCACTCAGACTAGCATTGCTGCCTCAAGGCACCAGTGACCTGGCTTTGATTCCCGGTTCCACATTCTCCTCGTGTCCGAGTGGGTTTCCTCCGGGGGCATTCCTTTCCTTTCACGGTCCAAAAGACGTGCTGGTTAGGTGCATTCACCATGCTAAATTGTTCCTCTTGTATCCAAACAGGTGCTGGAGTGTGGCAATTAGGGAATTTCCACAATAACTTCACTGCAGTGTTAGCATAAGTCTACCTGTGACAATAATAAATAAAGTTAAACTTTAAAAAAATTAAACAAAAAACTCACACATCAACTGTATTTTCACAATGGAAAGCACAAGCATGTTAATTTTATTAACAATGTTTCCCCTTCTGGCTCATTATAACAGATAATGTCCTGCCGTTGTTAGCATTTTTGTTCATACTTTTAGTTTCTGTTAATTTTTCTCATTAAAAAAGATGAAACTCTCAGGTAAGAATTTTGATCAGAGTCCTCGCAGCCACTATTCCTCATTTATTGCTTCATTTGTGACTGTTGATAGAGCAAGCCAAATTTATTCTGATTTGCACAACCTGTGCCCATGTCTTGACAATGACTAATTATAACCTGCTTTAAAATAATGAAAGTGTCTTAAAGTGTCTAAATGTAATTTGTTACAAAAACATGTGGCACGGTGTATTATCCCAGCTCAGAGAAGGCTGATTGATTAGATAACGCAGGGCATCGAAGAGTCTTTATAAACATTACAAATGGATGGCCGGTCCTGTCCAAAGGTGCACTGGGAAACATTGCTTCTCCACCCACCCACCCACCGCCAACCCCCGCTTACTCTCCCTTGTAATCAGGTTTTTACAAACTCTCCACTGCAGATTGAACCTTCAGGTAATATCCAAGGAGCAATCATTACGTTTTAACAAAGTAAAGACACAAAACATGCTGCTTTAATAGATTTGATTGGGCTTCATTTGAAACCGTACACCTTCATGCCAGGCAAATATAATGAGACGATTGAATTAAGTCATGCCCTGAGAATGTTTTATTTAATTATTCTCTGGTTTTGCACAAATAAATGCAAGAAGAGCTTGAGCCACATTTGGTTGATGCCAAGTAAATAATTATGGATAATATTATAGTGGAGGTTTACTTGCCAGGACTTGTGGCACTATGATTGCATATTAATGACAGATGTGTTAGTTGTTTCTGCTCATTATGCGTTCTATTTATATATAACTGGAATGTACTTCAGTCTTTACAGCAGTACGTGAACCAAGTAATTCAATTCACAAAACACTCTTCACACAATTAAAAACAGGGAGATCAATTCTACTCCATTGTGCATGGGCACATTTTATGAGCTGAGCTGTGCCTTACGCCAGTTGTGTTTGTTTATAACATGCGCCCTGTTTAATAGGAGCACATCCACTCATATTGCGAGGGGACCCTTGTGGCAGTGCTGCGGAGCTAGAGGCTCTGGGCACAAGTCCCACTCCAGGATTTGGTGACCAAGGAAGGTGCATTTGTCATGTGGCTGAGTATCAAATTATAAGTTCTCCCAATGTACAGCAATGGTGGTAAAAGTGGGACATATTTCTGGTGACTCATGTGACAGAAAGAAATTGGAGCCGCAACCATCCCTAACCAGATGTTCCAGGGGTGGCACAGTGGTTAGCGCAGCTGCCTCACAGCACCAGGGATCCTAATTCAATTCCTGGCTTGGGTCACTGGCTGTGCGGTGTTTGCACATTCTGCCTGTGTCTGTGTGGTGCTCTGGTTTCCTCCCACTGTCCATAATATGCAGGTTAGATTGATTGGCCAGGCTCAAATGACCTGAGTGTCAGGGGGAATTAGTAGGGTAAATATGTGGGGTTAAGGGGATAGGGCCTGGATGGGACTTGATGGGCTGAATGGCCTCCTTCTGTGCTATAGGGATCCTATGGGGAAAACAATGTATGTGAGATCAACTGAGACTCCTTTGGAAATTAGTTGGCTGGTGTGGATCAGACTGGTGCCAACATCACAGGGATCCCTAATTCTGCCTGGGATAGATTCAGGATCTGCTTACCTGTGGTGGAGATTGCAGCACAGTGAATCAGGCCTGTCTTTGGACAGAGAATTGAAGAAGAATTGTTATCCCTGTATTTTCATAATATGTCAGAATGACATTAAGTGCCCTATGGTATGGAACTGGAGGTATGTTGTCAGCGGGCAAAGATGGCAGAATCTCTTCCAGTCCATGAAGAGCGCTAATAAACCAGTGGGTTTTGTTAAATTTTTGACAATCTGGCAGCTTTAATTAATATTATTTAGGACGCCAGCTCACCAATTGCCAGATTGATTGAATTCAGTTGCAGAATTTTATGTGATTGGATTTGAATGTGAACTTTCAGTCCAGTGCCATCGCGACTGTGCCATCACAAGTGGAGAGAGATCACGTCCTCACACGACAGTTCAAAATACCATGCTGCATTTGGAGCAAATGCTTCTTAAAATGTTCATATTCTGAAGCAGCTTGAATAATGGTGCAATGTGTAAATAGCTGCTGTTTGGTCATTCATTTCATCGATTTTCCAAAAGGTAATGGATGAAAATGAAGGGTGTATTGTGGAAAAGGGGGGACGGGTAGATCGTTTCAGAAAGTTCATATGCGACAAGCATTTCTATGATAAATTGCCTTCCAGTTGACAAGCGTTTTACAGATTCCCATCTGAGTAACTGTGGGTATAAGTCAGGGATGTCTATTGTTATTCCTCAAGGCACCTTTCTTTGCTCACAAGAATACTTCACCATAGGAGTTTCTACAGCAGCAACAACAACAGAAAAGGTATCCTTTGCCCTTGCTTTGTCCCCACTGTGTCTTGGGCTCTCGACTTTGCGTACAGATCTCGACTGAGAGCGAGCCAGATAATAGACAGGCAGCACCTAGTGTCAGCGATGTTGTATGCCAGATTGCCTAGCAACCTCATTCAATCTTGAGAACTCTTGATTCACGTCAGTAATATGTGGTCAGAAGGAGTGACCAGTGCTAAATGATAACAGCATTGTCGTGCGTTTACAATGTAAAAGTAAGTTGGAATTATGAATACTCCTCCAGCCACTTGCATTATCGGTGGTTCACAATTCACATAAAGGCATCACTGCGTCATTGTATCACATCTGTTATTTGCAGAAATTAGAATTTCATTTGCGCTCCATTTAAAGTTTACATTTATTTATTAGTGTCACAGGTAGGCTTATATCAACTCTGCAATGAAGTTACTGTGAAAATTCCTCAGTTGCCATGTTTTCATGCCTGTTCCGAGAGAGAATTTAGCATGGTCAATGCACCTGACTATAATGTCTTTGAAACTGTGAGAGGAAACCCATGCATGGGGAGAACATGCAGACTCCACACAGACAGTGATCCAAGTCACGAGCCTGGCTCTGTGAGGCCGCAGTGCTAACCATTGTGCCACCGTGCCTCATTTAAGCATCCTTCTCAACTGATGCGTGCTTGTGTAACAGTGCAATGCACCCAAAACAGAAATAGTAAAACACGCATGTCTGCAACTAACACAACTGAGCCATTTCTAGTGGCAATGCAGAGAGAACTGAATTCAGCCCTCTCTGGTTTGGTCTGAAATAGTGCAGAAAGCACCAAGCCCCAATTCCCAGTCTAGTGTCAAAAACACATTCCTGAATGCAATGTCGATTGAGCTGGTTCCATTTAGATTGATAGGCTCTCAGCGGGATCCTCCGCAATAGGCTCTATGCATCCTTCACATACACATGCCCTTGGTGACCCTAGCACATGCACAGATGCTGACTACATCAGTACATTCCTGCAGAATGAATGCACAAGGGGAGAGGCTGAGCGGGATTGCGGATCACTCACAGCCTCCGTTTTACCGTCTCTGAAATAACCCTGACATAAAATCTATCTGAGTTAAGTTTATTACAATCAGGGATGGGAACATCTAAAATTGGAGCAGATCTGACCAGTGTCTGGGGCTAAAAGCAGCTTCCGAGCCTGCACAAGCTGGCAACGTGGGACTTGCTTGACAATCTTACCTCAGAATTGCCCGCCTGTGGGTGTACCGTCTATTTAAGGATGGTGGACAGCTTCCAGATACTGCCAGTCCAATCACAGGGCCAGCAGCTCTGGAGCATCGAAAGTGCCAGTGGGAGATCTGGTTACCACCAAGGCAGACAGGAGAGTTCAGACAGAGGAGCTTTAAGAAAGAATTCAGGAGCTGGGATCAGTGGGGAAACTGGTTTGGAAGGTTGGTGAGGTCACAGGGAATGCACTCCCCGCCTGTGGTCTTTGTGTTATGGAGCCTTCAGCTCTGATTTTTTTCCAGACTGGTGCAGGGAAGCCACATCGATGGCAGACTCCTCGTGTGACCCTGTCAAATGATCCCTAATTGGGCCTTTAATAGGCTAATTAGTTCCTTGCTATTTTATCAGTATCCTTGCATCTCAGTTCCTGTGCAGTACTGGCCTATGTTACCCTAGTAAGTTGAATTAATATCAACCAATGGTCTGGTGTGCAATGTAAGGAGGTTGTTCATTGAGATGTGAGACAATTCGACAGCCAGTGTGTTTTTGTTGGAAAATGTCCCTTTCGGGGCAACATGGTGGCACAGTGGTTACCACTGCTGCCTGCCCGCTCCAGGGATTGCCTTTGTGGAGTGTGCATGTTCTCCCCGTGTCTGCATGTGTTTCCTCTGGATACTCCAGTTTCCTTTATGGAGTTTGCATATTCTCCTGTATTTTGCGTGGGTTTCTTCTGGGTGTTCCTGTTTCCCTCACAATCCAAAAGCTGTGCAGAGTAGATTGATTAGCCATCCTAAATTGTCCCTTGGTGTCCAAAGATGTGCAGGTTCAGGGGACCATGTGAGATTCTGAGGTTGGCTGGGTATGAGACAGTGCAGATCTGATGGGCCAAATGGCCTCTTCCTGCACTGTAGGGATTTTACAATGTGTAACTACATATTTACTGAGGTTAATTGGCACATAAAGCCCATCGATAAGATGTTTCTGAAATATTTTCTTTCAGCTGTGACTGTGATAAAAGCCTTTCTGGTCAACTAGTTTAAGAGCATGTAACCTACATGTTACAAAATGTACACATATCAGCTGTGGTTCAGTTAGCCCTCTCACCACGAGGTTAGAAACCTCAAGTCCCACAGTGACCAAGAAGAAAGTCTAAGCTAAAATTAGCGCAGTATTGGGGAAAGCATCGCGCAGCCTGAGAAGTTGATCTTTTAGGTGTGATGGTCCCACGAGCTCGTGTGAATGAGCTGTGGCATTGTTTCAAAGAACAGTGGCACTCTGCTCCCTGCGTGCTGACCAACATTCGCCAGAACAGATTGTCTGCAATTTGTGGGATTGAGCTGTGTGTTCCTTACATAGCAACAACAATCACCTTTCAAAAGGTGAATCATTTTGGGATGTTCAGACAGCATAAAAGATATCACGTAAATAAGAATTATGTTTACCTATACTTTCACAGGACAACAAGGAATGTAGTTTGGAGAAAAGTAAGACTCAAGCAGGGCCATTGATTTCAAATATTTTCATTGCAATGATTTGTTATTCGTAGAAATGAATCCTTCAGCCAGAACTTTCTGTTGCGGAATTTCCTAACAGCGAGATGTGCATTTTAACAGGAAACTGCGTTGGCAGCGGCAGAATAAGAATATCCCATCACCGGACAATGTTGGGCCACCTCTGCTGCCACAAGACATGGAAATTCCTACCTTTCATTGCATTCAACACCTTTCAAAAATTTCCTTTATTGGCTAGCTTCTGAAAGTTTCTGCATCTTTAACTGAGGTTATAGAATCATGAAATCATTACACATTCTCCCCAGGTCTGCGTGGGTTTCCTCTGGCTCGTCTGGTTTCCTCCCACACTTCAGTGGGTTAGGTTGATTGGCCATGCTGAATTGCCCCTTAGTGTCAGGGAATGTGTAGATTCGAGGGATTAGTAGGGTAAATTTGTGGGGATAGGGCCTTTGGAGAGATTATTGTCGGTGCAGACTCAATGGGTCAATTGGCCTCCTTCTACACTGTTGGGATTCTATGATCTTTGGACTATGAGAGGAAACCAGAGCACCTGGAGGAAACCCACACAGACACGGGGAGAATGTGCAAGCTCCACATAGACAATCACCCGTGGCCAGAATTTAACCCATTGTGAGGGTTAAATGAAGTAAGTAGCATGGGAAGAGGCTGGTGTAGGGATTAAGTTATCAGCACAGACTGAATGTGGGCTGAATATCCTGATTCTGTTCTGTAAGTTCTAGTCCTAACTCTTTTGAGGTCTATAATAAGACTTCAGTCTTATTATAGATAAAGAATGTCTTTGCTTTGCCATTTCATTGTGTCCAAAGCCCAAAATCTTTGAAAGAAAATGGACATGTTTTCTGCCAATTTTCCTGTCCCATAATTATATTGAGTGTGGGTTCAGGTGGCTTTTTTTTTGTGTTCTGATGCACCTAAACTTAAAGGGTTAACACCTTTGTGTTAACCTGATGAGGACCCTGTATGCCTTGCTAGATGATATCAGACTGCAAGGTTTTAAAGATCTAAAGATATCTATTTTATATCTGAAAATCCTCCTATATGTGCTGCAACACAGATACATTAGGTGCTGGTTGCAAATTAGTCCAGATCCTATTTCTGATCAGGAATCCCCATAAAGTAGCATAAATAGCTGTATCTAATCTGCAATATCTATAAAGCAGTGCTTTAAAAAGTCTCTAATCCTTTGGAACTGTAACTAACCAGTGCTCTGCGTGTTCTACCACTTTCTTGAGCTTCTGGTAATTGAACACAAAGCCCTGCTACCATTTTATTGCTTTTTTTTGCTGCAGCTGTCATCAGATAGAGTTTTAAGAAGAATTTTATCCGCAAGTCATAAAACTTTAAATTTGATGTTGAAGCTATATTCCTCAACAGGTTCAATTTATGATACCTTGTTCGTGTTTTCTCATTTCCAATTGTGTCTAAGGTTCGCAGCTCCTTCTCTGGAGACTCACACTCTGTACTCTAAACTTTACTCAAATGATCATTGATTACGCATTGAGCCTAGACCCTGCCTTCACTCACAGCGAACCAATTTTTCCTTTTCCTCGCACCAAGTGCTGGGGATATTTGTATATCAGCCCCAATTTTATTTTTCTGTATTTAGGAAACTTCCGCACAGTGACACAGCACTGCTGCCTCACAGCACCAGGGACCAGGTTGAATTCCAACTTCGGGTGACTGTCTGTAGGAACGTTTGTACATTCTCCTCATGTCTGCGTGGGTTTCCTCCAGGTGCTCTGGTTTCCTCCCAAAGGTTAGGTTGATTGGCCATAATAAATTGCCTCTTAATTTTAGGGGAACTAGCAGGGTAAATACGTGGAGTTACGGGGAGAGGACCTGAATGGGATTATTGTCAATGCAGGCTCGATATGGCCTCCTTCTTCAGTGTAAGGATTCTATGGTTCTATAAATCAGAGAATCAAATATACTTCCTTGTTAGTTTGGCTCTGTATCAGATGCCCGAAGCAATTGGATCATCTGTGGGATTGTTCTAGAACAAAGAACATAAAAAAACTACAGCACAAACAGGCCCTTCGGCCCACAAGTTCTGCTGAACATATCCCTATCTACTAGGCTTACCTATAAACCTCTATCTTATTCAGTCCCATGTACTTATCCAGAAGTCTCTTAAAAGATCCTATTGAATCTGCCTCCTCCACCACCGCCGACAGCTGATTCCACTCACCTACTACCCTCTGAGTGAAAAACTTAGCCCTGGCATCTCCTCTGTACCTATTCCCTTACCCTGTGTCCTCTTGTGGCAGCCATTTCAGCCCTGGGAAAAAGCCTTTGAGAATCCACACAATCAGTACTCTCAACATCTTATACACTTCTATCAGGTGTTCTATTGGCTTACTGTCCTCATTTTGATCCTGTTGGCTTGATGGTCCAAGCACCTTGGCTTTCTGCTAAGAGGATGGTTGTGGATAGACAGATGGACAGATAGTGCTACCCAAGTTGGAATCTTGGAATTTCTTGAGTGTAGGATCATAGTTACCTGGGCAGGAGGGAGCACCCGATTTGCCATGGCTAAGATTGGAAGTACTCTACAGGGACCATGTTCAAGTTTACAGAAGATTACACAGGGTCATACCCCTAATTTGGTGTTTTCCATGAGACTGGAAACCATTGCAGAGATTTTCCACTCCCACTTTCATTGGGTAGACAACGGGAATGGAAAATCTTGCAAGTAGCCCAGTGTTTCACGCTAACGCAAATGAAAGATGCAATTGTTTCCCCCACCCAATCAGTAATAGGCATGAACATCGGGAACATCATGTGAATAAATTACCATCTCATTATGTCCCAGTCATTTTCCCATTGCCCCCCCACCCCCAACTCCCTTCCCCCACCACCCGATAGGAAAGTCCATTTGCGTTGGCATGGGGAAAAATGTGAAGCATGATTGGTCTCCCAAGGCGTGCATCTGGCAAGCTGACTTCCCAGGGGAACTCAAATGAGTGCATAACTCAAGGGGATGCCCAGGCAGTGCCAGGGAACAGTGCTGGAAGGAGGAGTATGAAGGGTAGAGGGCAGTGGCAGAGTGCGAGGTGTTCCAAGTGAATTGTTGAATCCAGTGGCAGCCTTTAACAATGACGCTCCAATTGTTTGAGAGACTAAGTTATTGGCGGCGGGTGAGTGGGTAGCCAGCGTCATTTTGTGGGTTCTGCTGGGAATATCTCGGAAAATGCCACCCTGGCCGGAATTTTACCACCCTGCCCGCCATGGGAATCGGAACGGTCAAGGGCCGAACAATGGGGAACTCCATTAACTTCAGGTGGGATTTTACAGTTTCAGCACGAGCGAGGCTGTAAAACCCTGCTCCCTGTGTTATTTGATCTGAAGCCTAAATTGTTTATATAAATTGTTAGCAACAATGATTCTGCAATAGATCCTTTGGAGTTTATGTCAAGGTGTTTATAGGATGGCCTTATATAAACTGGACATTTTCTCCAGTGTCCTGGCTGGTAATTATCCTTCAATAAGATCACTAGAATAGAATATCTGTTCATATCTCATTGCTGTGTGCAAATTGGCTGCCACCAATCTTGTGTTATAAGCTGACTGACTTCAAGAAATATTTCACTGGCTGCGAAGTGCTTTGGGACATCTTGAGGTCACAGAAGGTGCTACATAAGTGCAAACTCTTGCCTTAAAATAGCAGCTAATTAAAATATGGGTGAAATCCACATGGATCAACATCTCAATAATTTTCTTTCATCACCTCTTTGCTGATAAAGGAAACTTGTAGTAAGAGTGTATGGCAGTCTGTGTTGATCTGGCGTGATTCAGAGGTATATCATAGAATCATCGTTCAGAAGGAAGCCACTCAGCCCAGCTGCACTGACCACAATCCTGCCCAGGTCCTATCCCCACAACCTCATGCATTTTACCTTAACTAGGTCTCCCCATACTAAGAGGCAATTTATGATAGTCAAACCACCTAAGTCACACATTTTTCAGACTGTGGGAGGAAACCAGAGCACCTAGAGGAAACCCACGCAGACACGGGGAGAACGTGCAGATTCCACAAAGACAGTGACCGAAGCCAGGAATCGAATCCGGCTCCCTCCCTCTGAGGCATCACTGCCAAGCACTGTGTCACCGTGCTGCCCATCCTGGAATTCCCCTGAATCTGTCTCCCCAGGCTCTTCCAGTGAAACAATCTGACCCTCAGAATTCTTTCAACCTGCTGCAAGCATATGTCACCATTCCCCCTCCCCACTCTCCCTGTGCTTGGACCATGGTTGCGTGCAAAGCAAATCAACTCAACTGTTTTATCAGAAGTTCGTGACGTTTGTCATCTGCAGAGTCTAAACTCCCAGCTCTTCCTTTTAAAAGTCCATTGCAGTGAGCACGAGCTGCTATTTCCTGTAACCCAATATTCCTGAATCCTTTTTTCTCACATGTTTAAAGATTCCCTTATAAGGCGTTTGGCTCAATCTGATGAGGAGAAAGCGGGGAGTCCCGCTCTGTAACCGAAAAGTTGGCGATTTCCTCTTAAATTACCAAGTATATGGGAAAGTTAATGGGAAAAGTATTCCTTTGAGGTTCTTCAAGCATGGTTGCGCATTTTGTTTATATTTTTAACCCATGATTTAGCATTCCGGAGCACAGATTGTGGGAATTAGCAATATGCTATGTCACTGCTCAGCCTCTAGCAGTATTTATAACAATTTAACTAAATTCCCCCAATCCCTCTTAATTACAAACTGGTAGCATTACAAAATGTTTCAATTAGTAGCTGATTAACAAGTGGGTGTTATTTTAAGTCTTATGTTATTATTTCCTTACCTTGTACTGCCGCTCATTTCAGTTCCTTATAATAACCCAATTACTGTAACTTGTGACAGAAATGAGAAGATGTAAATACCTGACAGAGTAGGATCAGATCACAGAGAGAAGAGCAGCAAGACATTTATTATCTGACTAATCATCAATTGCTGTCGTGATGTCTCTGCTCGTTATGGTATGAAACCTTTTCTATCCTGTTTTACAGCTGTTCAGCAATACAAAGAAGTCATTTAAAAGTGGCAATAAAATTAAATGTGAACCCTAAAGCACTCTTTATTTTAAGAATTCATCTAAATAATAATGCCTTGTATTTATATAGCACCTTTAGTGTAGAGTAATCTCTTGTAAGGTCTGTTGTCTTCTTGGAATTTATATAGGCAAAAGTGGCCTGAAGTGAAACTTCCTTTATTGATTAATATTTAAAATTTAAAAAAAGTACAGACGGATTTACTGGAGAAAGAGAAAGTGGGCACAGGAAACTGGTCCTGATACAGACTTGAACTCATACAGGAATCAATTGAAAAACAGGTAGCTGTATAGAGCATTATAACTTCTTATCTGTTATGAAATTTCTGGGCACACATATTCTGTAACTTTCAAAAACAATTTTCAGCTGTGACCATGAAAGCTTGCTTATGACAAAGCCCTGTTCTGTTAACATGGCACTTTCAAATGTAGTCAATTTCTAAGTTCATCCCAAAATTCTAAACTGAGATTAAAATGTGGGCAAATTAGCTGTAAAGCTTTGCATAATTAGTTACATAGGCAGAAATATCTTAAAATGAAGCCTTTAATTAAAGCAAACCATACAAAAGATCCCACACCTCTCAAGGTGCTTCACAGAATATTACGAAGTGATGCTTTTGAGTGAGGAGAAACAAAATAAACAGATATTAAATAAAATATTGTTGCTGTTCCAAAGGATGCACAAGGCAGACTTTCATCTGATTCCATAGCTAGTTTTATTTTCTGGAACAAGTCAATACTCTGTTGCCACGGGCTAATAACTTGAAGGGTGCCACGCCATATCAAGCATTCTGACAAAGAGTGGAATTTTCCAGTCCCACCCACCATGGGAAGTCAATGGACCACGTGAAGGTCCGTTGACTTCGGATGGGATTTTCCAGTCTTGGGCTGAGAGTGGCTGGAAAATCTTGTCCAAGTGTCTGCCTCATTCTTACCACCTGTCATTACCACATTGGCAGGATTTTCCAGGTTGATGCGCAACCTGTTTGGCAGTGTAATGAATGCAATCTCCTTGGCCATCAAGTCCTGGGGTGGGATTGGAACACAGAGCTTGTAGCTCAAAAGCAGGGATGCTACTGCACAACAAGTTTTCCCATGTGACGAATATAGATGCACAAATCTTTGAAGGCAACACAAGTTGATAAGACTGTTGCTAAAAAAAAACACAGGATCCTAGTCTTTTTAAGCAGAGACAAAACAGTAAAAACAAACTTGGTTTGGAAAAAAATGCAGAGCTACAGGGAGTGTGGGATCATTTGGACAGCACTTATGTAAAGAACCATATGTAAAAATATACAGGTATAATGGGCCAAATGGCCTCTGCTCTGTGAGTTTCTGAACAGAACTGAAATCTGAGTCAAAGAGGAGCAGGTAGGTCTCATCAGAAGCCTGGATAAGGAAGTTGGTTTTGAGGGGAGAGTTAAATCGAAGGATTGCAGAGGGAATCGTAGAGTGTGTGACTGAGACTGCTGAAGACAAAGCCAAAAGAAGAAAAGCATGCACTGTGAAAATCCCCTAGTCACCACATTCTGGTGGCACACTGAGGGAGAAGTTGGCAAGGCCAATGCACTTAATCAGTACATCTTTCGGACTGTAGGAGGAAACCAGAGTGCCCGGAGGAAACCCATGCAGACACGGGGAAGATATGCAGATCCTGTACAAACTGGGAATCAAACCTGCGTCCCTGGCATTGTGAGGCAGCAGTGCTAACCAATGTGCCACATTGCTGCCCTCTTATTTGTTTAATATAGTGCACCTAGCACACACCCATAAAATACTGAGGTCACAGTTCAATGTGACCTATGTTGCTATAAATGCAAAACAGTTTAAAAGAAAATGAATATCATATGTTGACTAAGAACTAGAAATTTATAAATTTACGTTGCTATAAATGCAAAACAGTTTAAAAGAAAATGAATATTAGCCATTGACTAAGAACTGGAAATTCATGGATTTGCAGAAAGAAGAGGTATGTTGCCAAAGCTTTCCCTTCTTGTACTCATCAGGACAAATGCAAGAATTTCAAATAATTTCCACTATTTATATCTCAAGATGAAAGAGAACTGACTGATTTGTAAGTTAACTGATTGACCAAAGTATTTCCAATCAGCATCAACTTACCAATCAACTCAGCACACTTTCCTCCAGTAGTCTAAATTATTGTTTGACATTTGACATTCTTGCATCTGTCCTGAGGAGTGGAAGAAGGAAAAGCCTTAGCAACATGTCTATCCTTTTAGATGTCTCTCTTCCCAACAATATTCAAGTTCTCTTTTATCAATTGACTGTTAATTTACAAATAGTCACTCATCACTTTATAGATAGCTGCAGTCACTATGATTTGCCTAGTCAGAGTAATGAACTTGGATACAAAGGGCAGATTCACTGAGCATCAGGCACCATAGGAAATTTAATTAACTTTTTTTCTGAAAAGCGTTTGAATTACCTTTACACGTTATGGAGAAACGGGAATAATAATTCCTTGTGATCTACGATAGGCCCCAAGTCTCACAGGTAGGTTCCTTGTTTAGTTTCAAGGCATTAAAACCTTAAGATACCTTGGCAACACTGTGCTTGGACACTATCCCACAGATAAAGGATAAGCCATGGGATAGTGTCTCAGGCTTCACACTTGCTGCTAGAAGAGGTGACTGGGTGCAAGTGTGTAAAAGAAAACTTTTAATAAGAGTCTTGAATGATTGTCTTTTAGACATTTTGGGCCAATTATACTTGAGCTTTAAAGCTGGCATAGAACAGTATTCTATTTGGTCCAGAACTGTGCTCTTGACCCATATTTGCTCCATGTTAAATGGATTATATAAATACAAGTGGGTGTTACTTTATTCAGTTGAAATGCTGTTCCAGAAGTGTAATATAAATGCCCTGGATAACTCCCAAAAAGTTTTAAAATTGGAAGAAATAAAGGCAGCGAAATGTTTGTGTCAGGTTTCTATCTGGTTTGACTACAATCCAATTTTAATTTGTAATTAAATTAAAATTTAAATTCTTCAAATCTGTTTGGATTTTGGATTATTTGCCAAGTATGTTGGATAGTGTGTGGAGACTGATATACACTGCTGATGGTACAAGCCTGGATTAAGTGAATGTGGATGAGAAATGGTTGAGAAAATTTTCTGTTCCCCATTGTGCTGAAATCAATTGGGAGAAGTTCCCATGACATCTCAGAATATCCATCGCAACCCCCCCCGGGACTACCCAAAAACATTTGATTGAATATCTTGAAGGTACAATCTTATGTGTAAGGAACGGGGAGGCAGTGTCACAATGGTAATGTCACTTAATGTGATGCTGAGGGAATGCCTGGTTCCCTCAGAATGTAGTCTTCCCTTGCCTCTAGCATGGTTATTTACTGTTATTAGGGTAATGGATTGGGATTTTTTTTCTTTATTCTTTTATCCTTAATTACACTCAAACTGAGCAACTTTTTAAAAAATTGTTCAGGAGGTATGGATGTCATTGGCCAGGCCAGCATTTATTGCCTGGCCCTAATTGCCCTCATATAGAATGCTTTACTAGGACTCAAAACACAAGATCTTGGAGGTTATCAGTAGGGATGCATTGAGTATCAATAACATCTGGATATAGATGGTAATATCACCAGGCTAGTAATCCAGAGCTCCAGGCTAATGCCTCTGAGATTATGGATTCAAATCCCACCATGGAAACTGCTGGAATTTAAATTCAATTAAAATAAATTTGTAATATGAAGCCTTAGTCTTTGTACTGAAATTATCAATGATTTTTATATTTAAAAAAAAAAACCTCTGCTTCACTCACGTCCAAGAGGGAACCAAATCACTATTTGGACCTGGCCTGGCCTACATGTGACTTCAAAGCCACAACAGTGTGATTAACTACCCTCTGATGGCCAACGGAAAGCCATGACACAGTATTATTGTCATTGGACAAGTAGCCCAGCGAACCAGGATAATGCTCCAGAGACCTATGTTCAAATCCCACCATGGCAAACGGAGAAATTTGAGTTCAATAAAAATCTGAAATTAGAAATCTAATTATTACTGTGAAACCATTGTTGTAACTCTTTCCCTTTAAGGAAGGAAATCTGCCGTTCCTGCCTGGCCTACAAGTGACTCCAGACCCACTGCACTGCCCTCTGAAATTTTCTGGCAAAGCATTCTGTACAAGGTGCAATGAGGAATGGGAAACTGCCCAGCTAGTGACACACATATCCCCTCAAAAAATATTTTAAAAAGTCACTCAGTTTGAGGACAATTAGGGATGAAAAAATGAAGAGAAAAAGAATCCCCATCCGCCACACTGATAATAGTAAATCACCAAGTCAATGGTGAGGGAAGTTTGCAGTCTGAGGTAACCAGACACTCTTCTCAGCATCTCACTGATTTGTGTGGGCAGAGAGATTCGAGCTGTGATGGCTGTACAGCCCTGGATAATCATCCAATATTAGGAAACTGGATAGCCTGATGCAAAATTGCAGCTCGACCAGTGAAGCAACAGACTGAGAATTCATGAGGTGTACCCACTGTCACTGGGTTGCTCTCTAAATGTAGCTGAGAATTGTTACACATTCTACTCCGTGACTTCACAGATGCTGATATTGGACTTCCCCTAGAATTGTTGCCAAACCTTTCAGTGTGTTTTCTACACTCTCAAATGTCCACACAAAATATTAGTACAGTTAGGTGTATTGGCCATGCTAAATTATTCTTCCGTGTATCTGCACAAGTGCCAGAGTGTGGGGGTGGGGGGTGCGTGTGTGTCTGTGTGGGGGTGGGTATGTGTGTGTGTGTCTGTGTGAGAGTGGGTGGGACCACATGCAATTTTCAACTCCTTGAATGAAAACTTGCTGGATGATTGTGACTACAGGGAGATTTTCAAAGTAACTTCATTGCAGTATTAATGTAAGCCTACTTACATTAAATAAACGTAAAACTTAGTGTTCAAGGGTCAATTCTGTGAGGTCCACCAGGGTGTAGTAGCTGAGGAACAGCTATTTAGTTTCGTTCACCAGCTTCACTCCCCTACTACCATATCCACTTGTTCCTCCTTTGCTAATGTTCTACGCTCCATCCATCGGTTCCTTCACAGAACAGTGACCAAAATGTCTTGAGTAGATATATCCATCTTGGTGACGGTGATAGGTGGAGTCAGAGGTGTGCAATTAGGTGTTGGTGTTATTTCCAACACTATCCAGCAAGGCTGGCCGGTGAAGAAATCGTCTCCAAAAATTAGACCCTAGGCTGAAAAATCAACATGGTTGTTGTGGTGCACTGTATGTTTGTGTGTGTGTTTTGAACGATGCTGTTTGAGAGGATGAGTTTTTCTTTGATTCTGAGTGAGAAACCTCCTTACCTGCACTTTTATGGCTGTGGCAGAAAAAGAAACAGTTTTGCTTCTTCTGTTTCTTCCATTAAGAGCAATTAAATTGAAATGGTTCATTTATAAACTTGGCACCCAGTCACTCAATAAGTGACTGTCTTTCAAGCAACAACAACAACCCTTTAAGTGCTGCTGCAATATAGGAGATGCCATCCCTCCAATCAGCTACCAGTGCAGAGGGTCAATCTGCAGATTGAAGTGCCTCCTGCAGATATCTAAATCATTTGACGACAAGTTCATTCTTTCTTGAACAGAGCCAGAGGGACAAGCAGCATCATCTAATCTTGCTTGCTCAGCATCAGAAATGGAACATTTAGCTCCCAGTGACATTGGGGTGAGCAATTCAGAGTCAATTCCTGTAAAACAGGTTGGTTAGCATGGTAGTTAACATTGCTACCTCACAGCGCCAGGAACCTTGGTTCAATTCCAGCCTTGGGTCACTGTCTGTGCGGAGTTTGCACATTCTCCACTGGAATTCTACTGCCCTTCCTACCACGGGAATCTGAGCAGGCGAAGGGCAGACAATGGGGAGCTCCATTGACCACAGGCAGAATTTTCTGGTCTCGTGTCAAGTACAATAAAATCCCACCTCGTGTGTTTGCATGGATTTCTTCTGGGTACTGTGGTTTTCTCCCACAGTCCCACAGATTAGGTGGATTGGCCATGCTAAATTGTCCCTTGGTGTTCCAAGATGTGTAGGTTGGAAAAATTAGTGAAATGTGTGGGGTTAAGGGGTTAGGGAGCGTGCCTGGGTAAGATACTTAGTCAGAGAGTCAATGCAGACTTGATGGGCCGAATGGCCTCCTTCTGCACTGTAGGTGTTCTCTGGTTAAATGTTTTAAGAGGTAATCTCCTGACATTGCAGTACTGGCGAGTGTCTTTGCTCAATGAAATTGCAGGGTGGCCCTGCACCAACCTCGATTTTCTGACCATTTAATCTTCGTAGAACTGCACACAGTGCCATGGAGAGACAAGGCAACATAAAGTATGAGCTCAGAAACTTCAGCACGTCCTGTAAAAAAATCCCAGTTATTTAGCTCTGGCGCCTCCCTCAACCGTTCCAGCTTCCAGTGCTCACAACAACAAGGTGAAGCTACTAAGTCCAGGAGTCTTCACCTCCGAGTTGGTAACATCTGCAATGCAACAGAAATAAAAGCAATTTTAACCTAATGTCTCAATGCAAGATTAATGAGATCTGAATCAACTCTGGCTATTTACAGGTAGCCTGGCTTTACTCTCCATTACATTCATTGGATGTGCCATTTGACCCTGACATTAAATTGTGTGGTTTTTCTGGTCCATCGAATTGGGCTCAAGTTGATCACTTTGGGTGTGTGATTCCAAAATAACTATGTTTTCATATTGTTCTTTAGCTGAAGAATCCACCCACAGTTTACTGAGGACAAGCACCAATATCCCAGGGCAATAAAAAAAACCAGACCATACTGGCTTGCTGCATAGATTTCTTGGGTAACTGGGATGGATTCACTGGTGTTGCCAATTTCTGGACAGATTCCATTCTTCAGCCAAGAACTTTGATTTGCAGTTTGTATAGGAAAATGGATGGAATGGACAGTGCTTCAAAGTCTCACAGATTATAAACTGTATTTGACTCATTCACACGCAACGAAAGAGGTCATACCGTAGGGCAAAGATTTCACACTCCACCCTCTCTTGGCAGACACCAATACTGCACATCACGCTACATTGCACCCTGTCCACTGCCTCACCACACACCCCCACCCGCCCCCAAAAGAAAATTTGTAATCTTCCATCTGTAGATGGAAAGTATTGTGGTGGGAGGGTGTAATCTCTCAACACGATTGTTCCAGATATAATTAAAAAAGCACAAATAAAGGCTGGAAAAACTCAGCAGTTCTGGCAGCATCTGTGGAGAAAGAATCAAAGTTACTTCCAGTCCATAAGACTCTAAGAAAGTGTTTCTCTTTCTCCACTGCCGTATGTTGCCATACCTGCTGACTTTTTCCAGTGTTTTTGGTTTACATTTCAGATTCCTGGCATCCACAGTATTTTGCGTTTGTCTGAATGTTCCAGAAGTAGGCACACAGCGATTTACGCCAAGAGGCGCCATGAGAAAATGTGAGCTGCTGAGGCCCCAACATTCCCAAAATCTATCCGTAAACCTCCCTCCCTGCCTGTAATCCTTAAAATCTACTCCCTTCAACCAAGCTTTAAGTTATTTGACCTAATGTTGCCTTCTGTAGCTCAGCGTCAAATTTTGTTCAATATTATTTTTGTGAGGAACCTTTGGACTTCCCCTTACATTCCCAGTGTTATATAAATGCAAATTTGTGTTGTTCACTATATGATAAATAATATTTCTCATGTGTCTCACCCACCTTATTCCTTGTAGCTTACGTTAAGTCGATGTTTCTCCACACCCTCGCTGTGACTGTAACACTATGTTCTGCACCCTCTCCATTCCTTCTCCCCTATGTACTCTATGAAAGGTATGTTTTGTCTATATATTGTGCAAGAAATAATACTTTTCACTATATCCCAATATATGTGACAATAATAAATGAAACAAGTAATAAATAAAAAATAAATTTTAGATGTTTGGTAAAGGCCATTGATTTTTTTCCCCCGTCAAAAAAAGCTTTGACTTTGGGATATGCTACATCAAAGAGTGTGGCTTTCCTACACCTAATCGTCAGATAGACAAATGAACACAAATGTTGCCCAGTTTCAGTCAACAGCAGATTGGTGTTTTACTTCTCTGTAAGTGCAGATTTGTCAAAACAAAGCCCACACTTGAGCATATGACACCTCTCAGTGCGTAATTGTGCTTTCTACACCCTCTCCTCAATTATGGGTCTTCATAGCAATTATTGTTGAATTAGGAAAGACAAATGTCAGCACATTCTGATGCCAAACATTCCTTGGACACTGATAAAACACATTGTTCATAAAACTGCGAATGTCAAATGCAGACTTCAGCCCCAGCACAAAACAAATGTCAAATTAACTTTTAACAGGCGACGCTGCTTTGTGGACTGGTACAAGCTAAGTTTTGAAATTGCAGAATGAATAGTACACCTCTACACTGTATAAAAACAAGCTCATACTTTCCCAGTCAGCCCGGTTATCTGGTTACGTATACAAGTACGTAACCCAAACATTCACCTATCCTAACTAACAAGTCCTGGAATCCAAGTGCAAACTCATTCTGAGACATATTTTACTGGATAAATCTGACTAAATCACATTTTTGAAAGAACCCAGTCTTTTGTACTTATTGGAGAATTGTCTCAATATAGGCCATTCTGCCCACTATGACTGTGCAGGCTCAATAAAAGAGATATCCAATTAGTAATCCCTCTCCTTTTTCACCACAGCATTTCAAATTTTCCTTTTCAATATCCAAATCTCTTTTGCACTTTCCGACTGAATCTGCCTCCAACATACTTTTAGGCAGTGCATTCCAGATCATAACAACTCGATAAATAAAATGCCACTCAGGATGGCATGGTGGCACAGTGGTTAGCACTGCTGCCTTTCAGCACTAGGAACCCAGGTTCGATTCGAGCCTTGGGTAACTGTCTGTGTGGAGTTGGTAGTTTCCTCTGGCACTCAGGTTTCCTTCCACACTCCAACAAAATGTGAGCTAGGTAGATTGACCAGTCAATCTTCAGTAATAAAAATGCAAAATACTGCGGACGCTGGAATCTGAAACAAAATAGAAAAATGCTGGAAAATCTCAGCAGGTCTGACGGCATCTGTGAAGAGAGAATAGAGTCAATGTCTAGGTGACCCTTCAAGGACTCTGATGAAACGTCATTTTGACTCGAAACATTGGCTCTATTCTCAATCCACAGATGTTGTCAAACCTGCTGAGATTTTCCAGCAATTTTCTGTTTTTGACTCAATCTTTGAATACCTGGTCTCAGGGAACATTTTTTCTCTGTGCAGTTTGTCATAACCTGCACAAATTTGTCATAAACACATTTTACACAAAGAGTGACTGGGTAACAATCAAGTGCACAATCCTTCTCTGATATCTTCCTCCCCATTTTTAGTCCAGGACACTGATGTCATCTATCATATAACAATTGTTGTCCTAACGAAAATCCTCCAGTTCCATCCACAAGATAATGTTGGTTGATGACGTCAGCCCAATATTCTGTTCTGTGCTGTAATTCAGTATAGATTCTTAGTTGTACCTGAGACTTTGATCTGTGCATCTTCAGGTTGCATTGGGCATTCAATAAGAGTGTTGTTGCATGGTTCTTGCAATAATTTTGCAAAGCCTGACAATGGTAATGCCTCCTCCATTCAAAAAACTAAATTTGTTAAGATATTTGTGCATTTGCACCAAAGGAAAGTTTTAAAGCATTTTCGCAAGCTACCACCAAGTTAGTATGCAGGTACAGAAAGAACGCTGATGGAATGCTATTCTTTCTTGGGGGAGGAATTGAACATAAAAGTTAGGATGTTATGCATCAGAGCATTGGTGAGTCCACTTTTTGAATATTGCATGTAGTTTTGGTCTCCTTATTGAAGGATATGGTTGAGAGGAGATTCAGTAGATTGGAATGAGCTGACTGTCCTATGAGGAAAGGTGAGATAGACTGGGTTAATTTCTGTTGGAGTTTACAAGAGTGAGGGGTGACTTGATTGAAGTGTATAAGATCCTGAATGGTCTTGATAAGTAAATATGGAAAAGATATTTCCTCTTGTGCATGAGTCCTGGATTAGGGCACACAGTTTTAAAGTTTGTGGGGGGGGGGTGTTACCCTTTTAGGACAGCAATGAGAAAAAAAATATTTTCTCTCAAGGGGTTGTGCACTTCTCAAACTCTCTGTCTCGGAAAGTGGTGGTGAGTGCAGCGTAGAATCTCGACAGAGCAGAAAGAGGTCATTCGGCCCATCGAGTCTGCGCCAACCACAATTCCATTCAGGCCCTGTCCCCATAGCCCCACATATTTACAGTACTAGCTCCCCCCCGCCGATAATTCTGACAGTTTAGCATGGCCAATCAACATAATCCATATATCTTCAGAATGTGGGAGGAAACCGGAGAATCCGGAGGAAATCCACACAGATACAATGAGAATGTGCAAAGTCCACACAGCTAAAGGCTGGGAATTGAACCTGGCAGTAGTGCTAACCACTGTGCCAGCATGCCGCCCCGTTGAAAATTTTCAAGGCAGAGATAGATAGATTTTTGTTAGACACTGGAATCAAAGGTGATGGGGGGCGGATGGGAATATGGAATTTGAAACACAAATAGATCAGCCACGATCTGTGCGAATGGCAGTGCAGGTTTGAAGGGCTAAATGGCTGACTTCTGCTCCTATTTTGTATATGTTCTCCCGCTTCTTAGTTTAATGAGGGTTTAACATTTCATAATGTGCATCATTATCAACTATAAGGTATTTATGATCTGTCGTTAAACAAACACCAAGATAATCAAAGAAACAGCTCAAAACTGCGATGTAAACTTTTCAGCACAAAGTGATTATTGGCAGAATGTTCAAATTATCAGTGGAAAATAATGCTGAGAAATTGAAAATATCAAATAACATCAATGGGACTGATTGAAATGTTGGCTGATGTGAGATGTCTCATTTAAACTAGGGGTTGTATTTTTAATTGTGATTCACAATCTGTGGAGTTTTGCAAGGTACAAGTGAAAATGTATAGAGGGATTTTACAACACGTGTCTTCCAAACCTGCTGCTAATATCTCTTTTTAAGCATTCGATCTAAATGTCTTGTATATAAAACACGATATAATTGGATATTGCATGCAAAGTAAATACAGGCTTTCGAAAGAGCAGTGATGGGATCACACCTTACCCACAAACATGCTGAGAAGTTCTTCTGGCTGTTTATAGCTTGAAAAAGACCCCACTGTGCCCTCCAAGCATAAAGGGCAGCTCAGTGTAGTGCTGGACAAAGAGGCTAAAAACGGGTCTGTGAGATGTCCTGACCTTTGTGGCCTGTCCTCAGGCCTAAAGAATATCTTTGCCCTTTTTTTTTGAAATCTCCTCCAGGATAATGTCTGAGTGGACACTCTTGTCCCATCCGCACACACACAAAAAAACCGAGGAAAGAATGCAAGAAGCGAGAGGGGGAGGAAAAACTCGACCACAATCCTCTTATCAACATCTTCAATCACTTTATCTGATCGGAGGTGCTTGGTTGAAAATCTTTTTTAAAAAAAAGGTGACAGAAAAGATTTTAAAAATGTGAAAACAAAGCGTTGCTGATTAATGTGTGCAAATAGCCCAGCAGCAAATGTCAAGGCAAGTTATTGTAATTTATCAGATGTGGGTGCTGTCATTTAGTTAGAAAGGGAAGAAGAGAGAGAGAAAAAAAACCCTCTGTATTCAAAATGTCACAAATAGTGGAAAGTCAATTATTATAAAATGCAAAGCTTCTTAATTAGTTTACTACGTGGCTGATAGGCCACAGAACTCAGTCAACGATATAGTTTGCGACTGGATATTAATCAGTTAGAAATCCCATTTTTTTCCCCCAAAGAAATAGATTAATCTAACAAATTAAAAAACATAATTTATTTTCTAGATAAGTGACAATTCTGCTTTGAGTGTGAAACAAGAAAGGGACTTATTCTACACGTGTGAATCACCATTTAACTGCGTTCCCTCAAGATCATCTAATCAACCCATCCCCCCCCCCCACCCCTCCCAGAATAAACAGATTATCTCACCGGTTAAAGGGAGGCCCAGACGCTCTTTCACTTGTGCAGGAGGAGTGTCATAACTCACAAGTGCCTGTGTCATTCACATCACTTGTGAAGGAACCCCATAACTCAGCACCGTCGCTTGAGATATCCTTGATGTCTTTTGCGACCCTCATCAGCAATAAATTTCAGCAAAGCTCTAATTCCAGCACTTTGATTACGGCATCGTCCATAGTAATTAATTCAACAATAGGGAACAAGGTAATCAATAATCACCACAAAGATGTGTATCGTAGATGAATAAGGCATGTCAGAGGTATTCTTAATCTTATCCTGTGCCGCATTTTTCACTTTCAAAATGCATCACTCGCCTGCAGGACCCCTGCGTTAGATGAATGAACTGAAAATAATAGCACGAGGAATGTTAAACAGGAGGAAGCTTGCAAATCGGTGGCCTATCTATTTGTAAGATAACAAGGGGGGCAATTTGAAGCTTTTTAAAGTTTGGATGAGTGATTTGCTTTCTTCTTCGGCCACGGGGTGGTAACGAACCTATCTCTGCGATCTTCTTCTTTCCCCCATCATTTCCATTCTGTATCAGGCAGTACATGGTTAGCACTGCTGCCTTGCAGCGCCATGGATCCGGGTTCGATTCCCGGTCACTGCTTGTGTGGAGTTTGCATGTTCCCTCCATGTCTGCGTGGGTTTCTTCCGGGTGCTCTGGTTTCCTCCCACACTCCAAAGATGTTAGGTGGATTGGCCATGCTAAATTACCCATGAGTATCCCCAGTGCAGATTAGTGGGGTAAATACGCGGGGTTATGGGAATCGGGTTCCAGCGGGATGCTCTGCCGGAGTCCAGAGATGTACAGATTGGGTTGATTGGCCATTCTAAATTGCCACTTAGTGTTGGGGGATTAGTAGGGTAAATATGTTGGGTTAGAAGGAAAGGGCCTGGTTGGGACTGTTATCAGTGCAGGCTCGATGGGCCACATGGTCTCCTCCTGTACTATAATAATTCTTCTTCTATCTTCCCTGCAAAATTCCCATTCCCTGACTGCCAGACCAGATAAAAATGGCAGGTTTTCATCCGAAAGAACATTAGTAAACCTGATGAGGTTTTCCATCAATCGATAATGGTTTCATAGTTATCAATAGATTCCTAATTCCAGATTTTTTTAAGTCAAATTCCCTCATCTGCTGTGGCAGGATCCGAAACCAGGTCCCCAAAACTGAGTTAGTTGAGTTTCTGGATTAATAATCCAGTGATAGTATCACCAGTCTTGCACTAAAGGTGCTATTCTGAAATAGTTATTCTGCAAAACAGCCATAAATCCTGAAATAGGAATACAGCAATTACAGTGATCGGTGCTGTAAGTGTTAATCTGCTCATTCCCTGCCACTCTAGACAGTCTTGCTGTTGGAAATTCTGCAGCTGGTCTCACAAGTTTACAGCTAAATAAATGAATGCACACTTTCAAAGCAATCATGTTTTGTGGCTTTTAGACATGGTGCATCAAATTATATCTGGTAGTTAGAGAGCCATCAGGGAGTATCGCATATCAGTCTTCAAAAGAATTCAAATGCTAGATATGGGTACAGTTTAAACATTTTCCTGCACATGCTTTCTGTAGTCTTGCGGGCCGAAGTAGCTAATTACAGGAGCTTTGTGGAAAAGTAATTTGTAAGAACAATTTTCTTTCTAACTTGCTTCTATCTGGAAAATGAATGTTTGTGTTTTGAGTGTTTACGTGCATGTGTTAATGTTGTTCAGGATGTGTTTGATGGAGTGAAAGCTAATAGAACTGTGGAGGGAATCTTTAATTGTATTCAGTGACATTGTCATGTTTGTTGCAGTTCAGATATGGGACTGAATTGTGCTAACCATTTGTGCAAACCTATATTAACAACAGTGCACCAAGAAAAGGGATCAAAAATCATTAAGCGAAGCCTTGACGCCATTAACGATGTTACAATTTTTTGTGGCTGCTGCAAGCATATTTTCCCTGTGTAATGCATGCCTGAGCTAATCCCCAATTAGTTTTAGGGAACGTTCAATGTGTGGCATAAGTCAAATGATGTAACACTGCCTTCAGGAGTTAGTCTCATGCTGTTTTAACTCTGCACCAACCACAGGCGAGCTCACTGCACAGTTATACTTTGTGAAAGTGCAAAGGGATCCCGAGGGAACTACACAGTCTGTTACGGTTAAACTTTTAAAAATTAGTAGAATGTCCTATTATCAGTTTGCTGCTAATAACATTTGACCAACATTTGTTTGCGGGAGGGGAGAAGGGGGTGCAGAATAATCAATTCCCTGACTTGTAGCAGCAATATAACTATGGCCACCATGGTTCGATTCCTGGCTTGGGTCACTGTCTGTGGTGATTCTGCACATTCTCCCCATGTCTATGTGGGTTTCCCCCGGCTGTTCCAACTTCATCCCACACTCCAAAAATGTGTGGAATAGAAGGAATGGCCATTGGCCATATGGAATTATGGGGATAGGAGCTGGGTCGGATTCTGGTCAATGCAGACTCAATGGGCCGATGGATTTGGTCCCACATTTTAACAGATATGTTGGTTATTGGCCATGCTAAATTCTCCCTCAGTGTACTTGAACAGGCGCAGAAATGCAACAACTTAGGGGATTTTTACAGTGCCTTAATTGGAACATTAATGTAAGCCTACTTGTGACACTATTTAAATTTGAAAGAAAATTGTGACGTCACTGGACCAAAGTCATGTGAATCTGAACAGCCAAAAAAACCCCTTACTCACACAATCCATTCTACCGCCACCCCCGCAACCTCCCACCCACCAACCGTAGCAGTTACATTACTGTAACTTTGCCATTCCCACGCAGTGTAACCTTATGACCTCTGTGAGCAAGATTGTCTAATTAGTTCCAATTGTATTGTATTGCAAGGGCATTTTGTGCTCAAACCTCACACCCACTGGGAGCGAGATTGAAACCGCCCAAACTTGAAGAAAGAAGCTGTAATAGACAACTGAAAGAATAGTCTAGCAATCTAGCTGTCTTTGAGCTGGATTTATTAACTGTAGTGCAGGTGAAGGTCTCAGCACACCGCCCAGCCTAAAGGTTAGTTAAAAGGACCTAGAAATTGGATTGCAGTCCGCTCAGATGCATGTATTGAAGCAAAGGCAGGAGGCACCCAGGTTATAAAGTTCTTACAGGGCAGAAGGAGGCCATTTGTCCCATCTAGTCTGCACTGACTCTCCAACACAGCATCTTTCTTGGGCCCAACCTCCACCCATTCTTGTAATCCCACACATTTGCCGTGTTAATCCCCCTCACTTACACTCTTGGGACATTAAGGGTCAATTTAGCATGACCAATCTATGTAACTTGCACATCTTTAAACTGTGGGAGGAAACCGAAGCACCCGGAGGAAACCCATGCAGGCAGGGGGAGAACGTGCAAACTCCACACAAAGTCACCCAAGGTTGGAAGGGAACCCAGGTGCCTGGCACTGTGAGACAGCAGTGCCAACCTCACTGTGCCACCATGCTGCCCAGTGAGTCAGCTTGAAGTCCAAGCACTGGGGGTTAGTGGTGGGGAGAATTTGACCAGGAGGGAGGAGTATGAGCAATGGCAAACAGTGGCTTATAAGTTTAATGTTTCTCTCTCAAGGCAGGAAACTTAGTTCTCTGGGGAGAGGAGACACCAATATTCCCTTGATGGAATTTTGGTTTGGCCGCCAACCACATAAGAATATTATTTTAACCTGTAAGGAGTGTATTGCTGTCAATTGAGTAAAAGGCCTCAGGCCTCTATTTACCAATGCAAAATGGTCAGGACATGATTTTCCCCTGAAGGTTTCTGAACCTAAACATCAGCTTTAAATAAATGTCAGAGGGCGGAATCTTCCTGTCCCGTCCGCCACGGGAATCGTAGTGAGCAGAACATGAACCAAGCAAAAGTCCATTGACCTCAGGCAGGAATATCCAGCCTTGGGGTGAGCACAGCCAGAATTTCCCTCCCAGAATTCTGTACTGTATGTCTAACAGTCACCCAATGTTAGTTTCCACAAGGTGGTCAATTAGTGTGGTCTTGCTGTCCAATGGTGAGAGGGTTCTCAAAGTTGCAGGACCTATCGTAGATCTTCAAATCAGCAGGATGTCCAGTACTGGTGTGCAGATTTGGTCTCCCTTTTCAAGGAAGAGTGTAAATGCCTTGGAGGTGATTCAGAGGAGTTTTACTATATTGATCCCTGGAATCAGCGCATTGTCTTATGAGGATAGGTTAGACAGACTGTGTTTGTTTCCACTAGAGTTTAGAAAGTAAGGAGTGAGCTGATTGGATTATATAAGATCTTGAATGGCCTTGACAAGGTGGAATGTGAAAAGGATGTTTCCTCTTGTGAGCGAATCAGAACTGGTGGGTGTTTTAAATAACAAATGGTAACATTTAGAATAGCATTGCTGCCTCTCGGGGCCAAGGACACACGTTTGATTTCCAGCTTGGATCGCTGTCTATGTGGAATTTGTGCATTCTCCCCGTGTCTGTGTGGGCTTCCTTCTGGTGCTCCAGTTTCCTCTCACAATCTGAAAGCCGTGATGGTCAAGTGCATTAGCCATACTAAATTCTCCTTCAGTATGCCTGAGCAGGCACAGGAGTGTGATGACTATGAGATTTTCACAATAACTTCATTACAGTGTTAATGTAAGCCTACTTGTGACACTAATAACAAATAAAACAAATAAAAGATTCTGTGAAGGTCAGCTGACCCGGTAGACAATGTAACCAATGACAAAATGATATGGTAGTCAGCTGACCCGGTATGAATCAGCCATGACAGAATAATGGAGCAAACACGATGGGTCGAATGGCCTAATTCTGCTGCTATGTCTTACGGTCTTATGGAATAGAAAGCAGGTGAGGTTTGTGGGGAGGTTTTGTGACCCAGGCCTTGGACCAAGTGGATGCGTAGTGAGTTTTCTTTATTAAATCTTTACTTTGTGTAGTTAATTGTTTTTTACTGTTTGCTACTGGAATATCCTTACTGCCAGATGAAAGGGGATATGTTTTCAAAATTAAGAGTTGTCCTTTTAGTTCAGAGATAAAGAGAAATGTTTTCTCTGAGAGAGTTGTGTGGTTTTTGAACTTCCTGCCTTGGATTAAGGGGGTCATTGAATGCTGTTAAAGAGGGTGTGGGCAGATTCTTGTTAGGCAAAGGAACCAAAGGTTTCTGGGGTAGATGGGAATATAGAATTCAAAACATGTCAGCCATGATCTAATTGAATGGGTGGCGCAGGCTCGAAGGGCTGAATGGCCTACTTCAGATACTGTTTAAGAAAAGACAATATCTTAGCAGGAAAGTAAGGGAGAGAGTCATCAAAATGGAGGCGTCCTGACTTTTCCAAACTTAAAATGGTCCTTGCTGAGGGGAGCCCATCCACAGGGTAGCCTGGAGGCCTGCAGTTGCTGGTCTACCGTAGTCAGCAGAGAGGGCCTTTAAGCCTGCCTCATGCTATACTGTTCCTATGGTCTGCTAGTGGAAGGCCTCCTTCAGGCAGGGAAATACAAATAGATCTTCATTAATAGGCCTTTATTTTAGTCAATGGATATCTGTTGCTTACCATTGGGTGATTCGGCCATCTTACTTCTGGAAAAACTGCCAGTGGATGCGATGGAGCCAAGAAAGCAGCACACAGGGCAAAAGTACAAAGTTTTGCCACTGCCAGCTATTATTTCTGGCCCCAATAGAAACTACTTTTAATGGCTTTCTTCACCATGTCTCCTGGGGCTAGGCGGCAGACTGCTTCAACATGCCAGGTGAGGCACAGCTGAAGCCAAATGAGCACTTTCATGCTAACTGCCATATTGAACACATTAAGCACCATAATGCTGTAACATTTCTCAGTCAAAATGTCATGATATTCACTCAATCCAGGCGTATTCAGAGTGGCGCGGTGTTAGCACTGTTGCCTCACAGCGCCAGGTTCAATTCAGGCCTTGGGTCACTGTCTGTGCAGAGTCTACACATTCTCCCCATATCGGCATGGGTTTCCTCCAGGTGCTGTGGTTTCCTCCCACACTCCAAAGCTGTGCAGGTTGGGTGGATAGGCCGTGCTGAATTCCTGCTTTTGGTGGAATTTTGTTCTCCCGCCTGCCACGGAAATTGTAGCAGGTGGCACACGGACCATGAAAAGTCTGTTGACTTTGGACATGATTTTCCAGACTTGGGGCAAACGAGGCCGGAAAATCCTGCCCTTCGTATTGAAAGATGTGTAGTTTAGATGGGATTGGCCATGGGAAATGTGAGGGGTTAAGGATCGTAGAATCCTACAGTTCAGAAGGAGGCCATTCAGCCCATCAAGGATGCACCGACCACAATCTCACCCAGACCCTACCCCCATGCATTTACCGTAGTTAATCCCCTTGATATTAAGGGACAATTTATCATGACCTAATCTGCACAACTTTGGTCAGCGAGTGGAAAGTGGAGGAAACCCATGCAGACACGGCGAGAACGTGCAAACTCCACACAGACAGTGACCCAAGCCGAGAATTGTACCCGGGTCTCCGATGCTGTGATGCAGCAGTGCTAACCACTGTGCTACCCTCCTACCCATAGAGTGAGGGCTTGGGTACAAAATTCTATCAGAGAGTCGGTGCAGACTCGATGGGCTAAATGATCTCTTCTGTACTGTAGGAATGCTATGATTCAATGATATTGATACCCCAAAGTTAAAAGTGAATAAGATTGATGGCTCGGATGGTACACAAGTGACATGGGCACTCTTGTTGAACAAGATATTAACTACTGCAGTCCTAACCCTGCTTTTGCATCCCTTACCTCATCTTGCTTCCAGCATTCCACAGAAGCTAATGAAATTTTACATCCAAATTTAAATTGATAGACTCAATTAAGTAGTCAATTCATTTAATTAGAAGTGAGTAGAAAATTAATCAAAATGATTAGATTTGCATAACACATTGTAAAAACACTTCCAAAAAGTTTGATTAGGCATTTTAATACATAGGGAAAAAAATGCCAAGAACAAGGTTGCAGGACTTTTTCCGTGTGCCATTAGTTCAGGCAGAGAGTGGCAATGACTAGTTGCAGCATGGTTTAAAATGCTGTACGCAGTTCTGAAATGTAAAATGCTAAGGCATCCTATACAAGACGTACCCATATGTAAATTTCATTCCCCGTGTGATCCAAAAGACCCTTGAATTTCACCGTTGCAAACGGACTGGAATCTGTGGAATTGTTGGGAGTTACTGACAGATTCCAGGAGGGATAGATTACTTCCTTTACCTCCCTCCAGGGATTCTGACACGAGAAAGAAAAATCCGTTACTCTGCAACAGGCTTTTTGTTTTTCGAGTTATTCTATTAGTGATATGACAGGAAATCATTGTTAGAAATATAGAGCAGCATTCAAATTTCATTGAAGCGCTCCAGAATTGGAACTGATTGATGGTTATCCGAAATGAGCCACATTGATTAGACTGGCAAACATCTGCCCTGAGCTTTTGAGCACCAGATAATGTTGGTTTCCAATCCAATTGAAGTTTGTTTTCTTTTTCCCCCCACTGAGAGTTACATGGTGGTTACAGGATGTCCTGGGCTATAATAGCTTGCAGCCAATTGGAATGGGGTGGCATGGTGGCACAATGGTGAACACTGCTGTCTCACCATGTCAGGGGACCAGGGTTTGATTCTGGCCTCGGGTGACTGTCTGTGTGGAGTTTGCACATTCTCCTCGTATTTGCTTGGGTTGGGTTTTTGCTTCTTGTATTTGCTGGCTTGGGTTTCCTCCGGGGTGCTGCGGTTTCCTCTCACAGTCCAAAGGTGTGTAGGTTTGGTGACAAAAGTGCAGGGTTACGGGGCCAGGGCAACTCTCTAGTGATCATGAGGCCAAGGGCTGTCGAGTTCCCCTCAGGGTGCCCACCTCAGCTATAAGATGACTGTGAACACTAGGACCCTGATGCGGTGGGGCCTGTAATGGTTGATCCTGGGCATCTCACGTATCTGAGCCCTCTGATAAGCCCATTCAATGGCAGAACACATTAAGCTCTCTGTCAGGCAGAAGTCAGAGATATTGCTGGGGATGAGAGGAGCATCACTCTGTCTGTATCATTACTCACCCACAGAATCCAGCCAATAGTTTCAGTGCCCTGCCATGATGCCGGGCAACAGCACGGAAGCACACTATTGGCTTCACATCACTGGTGAGATGTTAGTCCTCATGGTGGGAGAGCTAGTTGTCCCTCGTCCTGCTCATCTCCAAAGCAATATGCTATGAGGCCATCCCTAGCACATTGGCCCGGTCAGACCGGACCACTGCACGGACTTCTTTCACTTCTCCTCCGTGTGGTCATCCTCACCACCCCCCGTGACATCTTCCTTATCCGAGGAGGTGTGGCACTCCTCCAGGTTCAAGTGGCCTCCCCTCTGCAGCTCTCCAAGTGACAAGGGAAATCCACTGTGGGCTATATTGAAGGGCAAAACTGACCAGTCCAGACGCCTCAATCACATCTGCAGCAGGCCAATCACCTGCTCGACCAGCATGCATGTGACAGTGTGAACCTCATTATAACGAGACCCTGCTGCTGTTTGTTACAAAGTCATGGAGTCATTGAAGTTTTGAGCATGGAAATAGGCCCTTCAGCCCAACTTGTCCTTACCGTCCTTTTTTTTTAACCACTAAGCTAGTCCCAAATGCCTGCGTTTGGCCCATATCCCTCTGTATCCATCTTACTCATGTAACCATCTAAACGCTTTTTAAAAGACTAAAGAGTTTGTTCCAGACACTCACTATTTTCTGTGTGAAACAATTGCCCCTCTGGATCCTTTTATATCTCTCCCTCCTCACCTTAAACCTATGCCCTCTAGTTTTAGGCTCCCATACTTTTGGGAAAAGATATTGAACACCCAGCTGATCAATGTCCCTTATTATTTTATAGCCCTCTATAAAGCCTCTATAAGCTTGTAGAGGCACAAGCTTTGCTACTATGACTATGCAGCAATTTTATTCTTTCATAGTGAATGGCCATTGCTGGTAAAGCCAGGATTTATTGCCCATCCCTAATTGGACTGAACATTTCAGAGGGTAGTTGAGAGTCAACCACATTGCTGTGGGTCTGGCGTCGCATGTGGGCCAGACCAGGTAAGGACAGCAGATTTCTTTCCCTAAAGGAAGAGAACCAGATGGTCTTTAGACAATCAATGATAAATTGTTCCCCATTGTGCATGTAGCAGCATCTCAAGGACTGCCACTGTTCAAGAAGGCAGCTCACTACCACTTTCTGAAGTAAAGGGATTGGTACTAAATACTTGGCCTAACCAGCAATGCAACAATGCAGAAAATGAATTGCTTTAATTAAATTCCATGATCACCAATCCTTTATATTCTAGATTTAGTAATTACATTGAAATTCCAGCAACTGCCCCAGTTGGATTTGAACTCATGTCCTCAGAGCATTAGCCTGGGTCTCTGGATCACTGGTGTACTGATATTGCAACGGTGCCACTGTCATTCAATTCCCCAGCCCCCTAGCGTGACAAAAACTTGGCCTTCAAGCATACCTGTGTTATAGAGAAAGAAAATGCTGGTTGTACATAGCAGGGATGGTTCAATCTCTGAGAAGAGAAAGGATGTGTTAACCTTAATGATATATTGCATTTAGCAGAGCCTCCCTTCTAAATGATTGCTCTCCACTGGAAATGTGCTATTTCAGAGCCATTTGCCTCATTTTATGTTCAAGTTCCAGTACTCACAGGAACTCTACTCAAAATTGCTTCATTGTGTTGTTGAATGCTCCTTCAGAAATCAGAGAATCATACAGCGCAGAAGAAAGCCACTTGGCCATCTTGTCTCCACCGGCCCACTGAACGAGCATCATGATTTAGTGTCATTCCCTTGCCTTTTCCTCATATCCCTGAACATTGTTTCCACTCAAATAATTATCTAATACCCTCTTAAATGTCTTGACTGAATCTGCCACCACCACATTTCCAGGCAGTGCATTCCAAACCCGAACCACTTATTATTATAGAATTATCATAGAATTCCTAGGGTGCGTAATGAGGCCATTTGGCCCATCGAGCCTGCACCGACCACAATCCCACCCGGGCCGTAATCCTGTAACTCCAAATATTTACCTGCTAATCCCCGACTCTAGGGTCAATGTAGCACAGCCAATCAACCCATCCCAATTCGGACTTTGGACTAGGGAGGAAACTGAAGTACCTGGAGGGAACCCATGCAGACACAAGGAGAATGTGCAAACTCCACACAGACATCAAGCCAAAGCCGGGATTGTACCTGGGTCCCGTTATGTGAGGATCTTTTCTCTCATCACATTTGCTTCTTTTGCAAATCAATTTAAGTCTGTGCCCTCTCGATCTTGCTCCTTTGAAAACCCTGAAGGAAGAAGAAGTAAAACAGGGAAATAAGAGCCAAAACACACAAAATGCTGGAAAATCTCAGCAGATCTGACAGCATAGAATTACAGAATTTTACAGCGCAGAAGAGGCCCTTCGGCCCTTTGCGTCTGCATTGACACGTTAGAAACATCTGAACTCCCACCTAGTCCCATCTGCCAGCATTTAGCCAATAGCCCTGAATGTTATGACATGCCAAGTGCTCATCCAGATACTTTTTAAAGGATGTGAGGCAACCTGTCTCTACCACCCTCACAAGGTGTGCTTTCCAGATCATCACCACCTTCTGGTAAAAAAGTTCTTCTTCACATCCCCACTAAACCTCCTGCCCCTCTACCTTGAACCCATGTCCCCTTGTGTCTGACCCTTCAACTAAAGGGGAACAGCTGCTCTTTATCACTCTATCCATGCCTCTCATAATCTTGTATACCTCTATCAGGTCACCCGTCAGTCTTATTTGCTCCAACGAAAGCAACCCAAGCCTACCCAACCTCTCATCATAACTTAAATGTTCCATCCCAGGCAGCATCCTGATGAATCTCCTTTGCACCCGCTCCAGTGAAATCACATCCTTCTGATAATGTGGTGACCAGAACTGCACACAGTACTCCAGCTGTGGCCTCACCAAAGTTCTATACAATGTAACTTCTCTTCCCTGCTTTTGTAATCTATGTCTCAATTGATAAAGGCAAGTGTCCAATATGTCTTTGACACCATTCTACTAACATGCCACTCTGCTTTCAGAGATCTATGTACAAATGCTCCAAGGTTCCTTTGTTCTGCAAAACTTCCTAGTGTCCTTCCATTCGTATGTAGAGAGAGAATAGAGTTAATGTTTTGAGTTTGGATGACCCTTCATTGGAGTTCTGAGCATCACTGGCTGGGCCAGCATTTATTGCTTACCCCCCTTGAACTGAGTGGCTTGTTAGTCCTCCCCCCACTCTGACACCTGTTCGGGTACACTGAGAGAGAAGTTAGCGTGGCCAATGGAGGAAACTGGAGCACCCGGAGGAAACCCACGTAAACATGGGGAGAACATACAGACTCCACACAGACAGTGACCCCAGCTGGGAATCGAACCTGGATCCCTGGCACTGAGAGGCAGCAGTGTTAGTCACTGTGCCAATTTGTTCTCCATAACTCTGAGAACCATCATTTTCAAATTAATATCTATGCCGGAATCTTGTGGCCAGTCACACCCCGTTGCCACTGCCAGCAAGGAGAGGGAATCTGGTGCTGAGCCAAATATCCGTGCACTGCAGCAGGACTAGAAAATCCTGTTGGCGTAAATGGCAGGAAAATTCTGCCCTGAGTTTCTTTTCCAAATGAACAATCAAAGCTGCTTCTGCAATCTTCTCAGGCAGTGCATCTTAGTTATTTAATCAAACAAGTTACTCTTAAACTCATTTTGCAGGTTTCAAAAGATCTATTTGTTGAGTTGTTTCACTTTTCTCAAGACGTGATGTTCAAATGATCAGCGTTTAGTTGGTGCAGAATAAGTCAGCCTCATCCTCCCTTTTAAGTTGGGGAGCCAAAACTTCCACAGTTTGTGCCATTTTTAATTGTAAAGCAGCTGTATCAGAAAACCATTAATTTAAGATCTCATTCTGGATCTCTTGGAATATGATACACTGAGTAGCAAAAATGTAGATGTTTCCCATCCACAGATTCCCACACTTACTTGGCCCAGATTTCAGGATGCTTTCAAAAGCTGGGAGTTTTCCAGCCACTCATAAAACATATCCAACATTTCCCCATCAGCAGAACCTCAACAATAAACAGCATTAAACCCTAATCCTGGGTGACCCATATAAGAAGCATTTGCTCATTAATCCACGTTTCTTTGTCGACACATTCCCAGAATACGCCCATGTCTTAAATCTTAAATTCCGTCGGTGTTAACATAAGGAAAGAAGTTTAAAAAAAAAGTGAATTATTCCCAGACCCGTTCACAGTTTATTAAAAAGATGCAGCCAAAAGGACAGGCTGAACTGGATTGGAAGTGGAAGTATCATTTATAAATCACTTTTTTAAGGTACAATTAGAATTGTTTTATAAGTCCCTCAAGATGATGTTATTAAAGATCTTTGGCTGCATTTGTTCCAATGACCGGCCTCCATGGAACACTGAGCACCACAATGTTGCAGTGTGTCACGCACTGGACAATCCTAGGTCAGAGGTCACAGGCATTAGTTTGCAACAACAGCCTTAAAGGTATAAAAAGACAGAGAGACTGCACAGAATTATTGCACACCGTTCTGGCTGTTTGGGTTTACACATCCAACGGCCAGCTGCTGTTGCAATTTTAACCACAGATTAAAAACACTCATGTGTTAAGAGTGAAAACAAATCTCTGCTGGTATATTACCCTGATACGTACACGCAATATGAGAAGCTGATAGTACGGGTCACAAATTTTCATTTCCGCGCTCTTCATTACAAACCCGTGCCTGGCTGTGGCCACGCTAACTCATTTGCACGTTTGACCTCCTGTATGTTTGGGTGTGGGTGGCCTGGGGTGCTGGGCTGGTGGTGGTGGGACGGTGGGGGGTAATCTGATTATACTGACGGATCTTAGTGTCCTGCTCCCAAAATTCCCTAAAAACAGAACTTCTACACCCAAAGTGGGTCCATCTCATGGAAGGTATGCTTTCCATACGTGACAATGTTCCATCTTATGCGTCCCTGAAAAGTGAGCATGCACTGTTCATTTGAACTCTTCCATGTGCATTGGGTAGCATCGAGTCAATAATGGATATTCGCAGTTGCATCATGATTAATGTAACATCATTGCCACTGTGCTGCACAGATTTCTTATTGTCTGCACTATAATTATGGAGCCTGGAGGAACTTGCCTTTTGTTCCCTTCTGGCAACGTTGAGACATCTCAGCCTCACCCCTAACAAGGCTTTTGAAAAAAAATTCTGTCCATCAAAAATTGAATGGATGGGATTGAACATAAGACATCCAGAACATATCAGTACCAAAGTGGAAATTTTGAATACTTTTCTACTTCCCTGTTCTTCCCCCCAACAAAATGATCTTTGGTAACGTGGGTAAGAGACTGCCCATATTGGTGAAAAGTATGTTTTGTTAAGTCAGAATAAAATGCTGAGACAGGTGAGGAGCAGGTTTATCATTAGGTGCACACAGTGGTAGACTGCAAACTCGTCATCAGTGCTAAATTTCTGTCATGTTATCTGCTCATCTAAAGATTAGATTTCAAAATGACTGCTTTTGGAAAATATAGCTCAGTAATTCTTCATGTGCCATGTGAAATTTGTTTTATTAAGTCTTGAAAACACGGCTGCAAAAAGATGATTCCTCTTTCCAATTTTTCTCTCCAAATGTTTGGGCTAATTTGGTGTTTTGAATGTTGGTCCAAAAATAGTACAAATCCTTCATCTGGTCACTTTGCTGGCTCAATGTTTAGAGCGTTTTTTTAATGAGTGTCACAAGTAAGCTTACATTAACATTGCAATGAAGATACTGTGAAAATCCCTGAGTTACCACACCCCAGTGCCCCAGGTACACTGAGGGAGAATTTAGCATGCCAATGCTAAATTCAGAATGTGGGAGGAAATTGGAGCACCGAAGGAAACTCACACAGACACAGGGAGTACGTGCAGACTCTGTGCAGACAGTGACTCAAATCAGGAATCGAACCCAAGTCCCTCGCACTGTAAGGCAGCAGTGCTAACCAATGTGCACCGTGCCACTCTAAGTGGATCACGCCACATTGTTTAGTTTGATTCATTTGACCTGGATCCAGCAGAAAGCAACAATTTAAGAATTAACGATAATCAGAAAGCAGAGAGTTATTAAATGATTAACTTTAGTTGCATTTTTAGTTATCAAGCTGTTTTGATGCAACAACTGAACTCATACTCTTTAATTGAATGAATCATTTAATAGTATAGTGTTATAACTTTAAAACCCACCTCTTTGACCAACATCACACCACCGAGTATTTCCTCCTTTGGCTTTGCATACATTTTTGTCTGATAATGTTTCTGTGAAGCACTGGAACATTGTTCGAAGGTGCTACATGAATGTAGGTCATTATTGCCTAATTTATTTATCCATTCAGAAACCTACCATGCTATTTAATGTATGAAGTAAAAGTTGATGTCATGACACATAACAAATCCGTACCCTGAAGTCAGACTTCTGGAAAGTCTAATTTTAATCTTGTTGACTGATTTCTGGGTTTTAGCTGGAATAAGTACAAAATTTCAATTAGAAGTGCAACGATTAAAAACAGGCTATTTTTAAAAAAGCACTTGCATTTATACTTATCACATCCTCTGGACATCCACCATTGTGCAATTATTAAGTTACTTTATGACGTCCATCCCTGCTATTATTTAGGCCAAACCAAATTTGTGCACATTAAGATCCCACAAACAAGTAAATGTGATGGATGATTGGTAATTCTGCCATTGGTTCTGCTTTATTGCCATGTTATCATTGTACCAGCTCATCCCACCGGTTGATTGACGAGGAGAACCGGTAACATAGGGTAAGAGGCAAAAGAATCTGGATCACACATTGCTTTTTGCCTCTCACGGTTTTACCGGCACTGATTTGCTTGCGCAATTGGTTTTGCACTCAGAAAGATGTGCTGTAGGTGTCAGAATATAATCAGTGACGAGTTTGTATTACTTGGAACATGACCAATGGAACAAGATGTGAGGGTCAGCTGACCCACTAAACCGTGGAACCAATTACAGAGTGATGTAATAGTCAGCTGACCAGCTGACTCACTAAACAGAAGAAACCCATGTAAGATGGTAGAGAGCTTGGAGTGGCCCAGGGCGAGGCCCCCAGTTTGGAGTAATGACATTTCTTTATTAAACCCTTTCTTTGATTTATAAATTGGAGTAAATTTTGTTGTATATTCATTATCTGTATTTTTGAAGATTTCCTTCTGAGGAAACAGTGGAGAGCCTGAGGCAAAATGTACAACTGTCCATTGTGCATATTACCAACTAAAATTAAAGTGAGACCACAGCAGTAAACTTCAGGTATATGTGAGCAGTGACAAAGTCTGATTTCCAGTGTAAAAATGTACACTTTCCACATCATTTGATTTGATTTATTATTGTTACATGTATTAGTACACAGTGAGAAGCAATTTTCTTGTGCATTGTACAAACAAAGCATATTGTACATACAGAAGAAAAGGAGAGAGTGCAGAATATAGTGCTACAGTCATAGCTAGGGTGTAGAGAAAAATCAACTTAATATAAGGCAGGTTCATTCAAAAGTCTGATGGCAGCAGGGAAGAAATTGTGAGTCAGCTTGTACATGACCTCAGACATTTGTTCAAAGATGATAGATGAGAGTATGCCTGGGGTGCGTAGGGTCCTTGATTATGCTGGCTGCTTTTCCGAGGCACTGGGAAATATAGACAGAGTCAATGGATGGGAGGCTGGTTTGAGTGATAGGCAGGGCTTCATTCACGAACCTTTGTAGTTTCTTGCAGTCTTAGACAAAGCAGGAGCTATCCCAAGCTGTGATACAACCAGAAAGAATGTTTTCTATGGTGCATCTGTAAAAGTCGGTGAGAGTTGTAGTGGACATGCCAAATTTCCCGAGTGTCTTGAGAAAGTAGAGGCGTTGGTGGGCTTTCTTAACTATAGCGTCTACATGGAGGAACAAGGACAGGGCTGCATTGCAAAATAATAACTACAGGACTCTCTCTTTTAAATAAAGACAAGGATTCTCCAGCGAGATTCTCCAGCCTTCCAGCCACATGTTTCTTGCCAGTGGGAAGTGGCACATTGTTTGCTGATGGCAAGGTTCTCCAGTTCCGCTGCTGTCAATGGGAATTCCCATGGATGTCACCCCACATCGACGGGAAACCTGCTGGCAAGGGTACTCTGCCAGTGGGATTAGAGAATCCCGCCAGCGTGAAAGGTCGGAGAATTGCGGCCAAGGTATTTCTATATGACAGTTACATAAACTTTCAGAGCACTCCCCTTTTCAGCTGTACTTCCCTTAAGTTTATAATCCCATTGATTTATACTTAATAGGTAAATGTGTTCTTCACTGCACCTTTGAAATAATCAGTTTACTATTGCAGTGGTGGGACATTTGAACAGATATTGGCAAAATTAGATTTCAAAAAGAATGTTATTTGCATTTTTTAACATAGTCTTTCTGTTTACACAGCCGACATATTTTGGGTAGCTTGTTGGGTTTATAAAAACCACAATTATTAAAGGACTGTGTCAAGAGGGTAGATTTAACTCAACAAATAAATGGACAAAGGCTGGCAGCAGAATGATTGGTGAAGCATTACAAAATAACAAAGTCAAAGTTAAGCAGTGAAAACCAGACAAAACGAGCTCTTGTTTTGTTTTTGGTTTAAACCGTAGATTACTCCGGATTAGACTCAGCTTCCTGCTCTTATTAAACAGTGACATCTGCAAGATGGAGCACAAAGTGCCTCTCTCTGTGTGTGTCTTGCCTTTTACATAGATCACAGAAACCCTACAGTGCAGAAAGAGGCCATTTGGCCCATCGAGTCTGCACTGACCACAATCCCATCCAGACTCTATCCCCATATATTTTCCAGCTAATCCCTCTAACCTATGCATCCTGGGACACTAAGGGGCAATTTAGCATGGCCAATTAACCTAACCTGCACATCTTTGGAGGTAGTATTTATTTCTTTGCACCAGTCCCTCTCTCAGAATCCACAGCGCCTGGACCCTGCTTGTCAGAACCAGGACTAATTGGCGCCTATGCTGGAGGAATCCCGCTCTAAATGAAAACCATCTGTGAAGTGAACAAGATTGAAGTCTTGAGTAGAGAACCATCAGAGACCACACATCTCTTCTCCTGCTTTTTCCCATTTCTCACATGATTATAATTAAAAATTAAAGTATTGGCAGTTTGCACAGGAGCCATCCATGATTCCGTGGTGGGGAAAGCTTCTCATTGGTGAAACCTGCTGTCAGCTAACAGTGCTGCAGTGGGCTAGAAAAGAGATTCCTGCTTAAACAGCATGGGCCTGCACCTCAGCCAAATCTTTATTGTCATCCTAAGCACTGCTGCCTCACTGCACCAAAGAACCAGGTTCGATTCCCAGCTTGTGCTAGGGACCCAGATTCGATTCCTGGCTTATGCTAGGGCCCGGAATTCGATTCCTGGTTTGCGTCAAGGACCCGTGTTCGATTCCCAACTTGGGTCACTCTCTGTGTGGAGTTTGCACATTCTCCCTGTGTCTGCATGGATTTCTTTTGGGTGCTCTGGTTTCCTCCCATAGTCTGCAAGATGTGCACCTTCATTGCAGTGTTAATGTAAGCCTGACTTGTGACTAATAAATAAACTTTACTTCTTGATTAGCATAGGGCTTATTGAAAGAACAAAGGTAGGACAGAGGTTTTTCAAATTTAAATTGCATTTTTAAATATTTCACATTACATTGGTTTCACTTTATCTATTTCTGCTTCAGCTTTATTTGTTGAGACAAGCTTAGACAGAGATCTAAATGGACTGGAACAGCCTATGGTTGGCACACTTTTGATGGTTATAGGGGAGTTAGGAACATTTCCTCTATTGTGGGAGAAGCAATGTGCTTTTGTTTTTGCTCACTTTTTATTGAATGGTCCACGTTAGTGTGCAGTATTACAATCACCACTCTGTAATACATGGCTGAACTTTAATGTGCGCCTTCTCCTTTATACATTGCAAAGGACATTGTCCATGATTACTCTCCGAAGGGGAATAATTATAATGTTTTGAGTGAACTCAAACCCATGTAAGGACTCTGCCAGCCAACATCTTGGGATGAACATTCACGTGGAGCCTATTGTCCCTTAGGCCCCTCAATTTCTTAGATTGACTGATAGTCCCCACTCACAACCCCCCTCAGGGTACCAGGCACTTCTCAATTCACTCCTCTACCACACCGCGCTCCCTCCCCCTCCTCCCCCCCAACAACCGACTCCATTCTTTGACTTCCTTTAGACATCTCTTCCTGTGCTCCGACCTTTTTAACTCCCGCCTGCATCCAGCTCACTACCGATGCAGCCGACTGATCCCGAAACTCATCTGAGTTGCCATCCTCCTGCTACCTTCCTTTGTGCCACAGAGATCAACAAAGAAGACTGCATACAACAACGATACAGCAAAGCTGACAGGCGCGTGCCATCTTGGAACAAACATGTACTGGGTGCCACAAGAGTCTCGTGCACCTCTGAAAATTCCTCAGCTGTTCATGTGGGATTTTCTGGATATGCCGACAGCACATCATCCTGCTGTTCATTTCCAGGCAGCATGGGGTGGCTTCAATGGAAATTTCCACTGACAGCGGTGGGACCGCAGGTATTTATCTCAGAAATCTAAAACGCACACCAGGTAGTCAGTGTTTGAGAGCAAAAGGGGGGTTAATGTTTCATGTGAAACTCCTCATCAGAACTCATGTGACAGAGGCATTAATTTTACAATTTCTGTTCATGGAATTCCAGTTCATGGTTCACCCGGGGTGGCACGGTGGCACAATAGGTTAACACTGCTGTCTCACAGTGCCGGGTTCAATTCCCAGCTTGGGTCACCGTCTGTGTGGAGTTTGCACAGTCTCCCCGTTTCTGCACGGGTTTCTTCTGGGTGCTCCAGTTTCCTCCTACAGTCTGAAAGACATGGTGATTAGATGAATTGGTCATGCTAAATTCTCCCTCGGTGTACCCAAACAGGCACCAGAGTGTGGCAACTAGGGAATTTTCGCAGTAACTTCATTGCAGTGTTAATGTAAGCCTACTTGTGACTAATAAATAAACTTTAACGCTTTGTGATCTCCCATTCAAAAAAACTGCACTTCTATGTTGGAATCATCCTGTTCGAAAAATGATTATTAGTTTAATGAAAACAAACCCTGCCGTTTCCCTGTTTGTGGTGGATTATTCTTGCAATCACTGGATGGGTCGTTTTAAACATTTGTCCGGTTACTGAGAGGGCCCATTAAAAATTCTGAAGCACCTGTATTGTTGCCATTTGTAAATGGATAACTGAGTTTGTGGTCCATGTTTTTTTTAAATGCCCTTCAAGACGGTCACAACATTTCTCTTTCTATCAAGTTTTCTAATAAAAAAATGATAGCCCCACACGAAACGTTAAATATGCTTTAATGGCAGGCTGTGTAAATTTCATTTTTGGGAGGGTGTTTAATCATTATGTAAAGTACAGAGGAGACATGGTATCATTTAAGGTGATATTTATCATTTATTCTTTACTACTACAACCATCAAAGAGGGAAAAATGACTGAGTGCACTATGCTGATCTATGATAATAGCAATGTGTCATGCAAATGAGTGAGACGGCATATCAGAGGTACTTGTGTATCTTAATAATTCATATGTGATACACTGAGTAAGGGACTTGCTGCCATCCATCAGTGACACGACTGAAAATGATTTAACTAGAAAAATCAGCCAGAAAAGCTTCAGTGACCACTTGGAGCACAGTGAATAATGAAAACCAACAGATCCAAAGCTAATATGTTACTAGAGACAGGAGACAGGGATACGGGGGGAAATGATACCCCCCCCAAACCTTTGCCAAAATACAAATACAATGCTAATCTGTAGCATGCACACTGAAGTTGGTGGGATTGTTAATCACTTTGTTGTTCAGTTTCCCTCAGATGACCTGCCTGCTCCAAGAATGTTGCGAGCTTATGAATCATCATGGGTTAACTCCCAAATTCCCAGGCCAGATGACCACGTCTTAAGCCACGTATTATTTGTTGACCGTCAGTTCAGCCGGCCTGGCGTTCTGCAATTGGGTGGACAATTATGGTCAGAAGACATTAGCGCTTCTGCCAAAGACCCAGGGTTCAAGTAACAAGAGAACGCCTTGATCCGAGTTCTCAAGCCAACAAATCAAATGCCTCAAAGCGCTGGTTCCATAAAAGCTAATCATTAATGAAGTCATTTATCATGCACAAAAATGTCACCCAAATTAAATATTGGAAGGAATATTGTTTCAGCTTCTTTTTTCAACAATAATGCCTTTTCCGTTTGCATGACTGGCAAATTTCAAGTAGTTTTCGGAATTAAGTAAAAAGCCTCAATTATTAAAGGACTCGGGCAGGAGGACTATTTTAACCCAATCTCTGCTGGTAAAAAAGCGAATGTTAACAAGAACGGGAAAGGATCGTAAAACACTTAGGGTGGAGTTTTTCTAACCCACCTTCCACAGGAATCATAGCGAGCAGGACACAAGCCATGCAAAGAGGGATCTTTGACCTCTGGTGAGATCTTCCGAGCTTGGGGCGAGTGCGGCCAAAATATCCTGCCCCGATCTTACCAGCGTTCACGCCACCCTCCCGCTGCAAGGAGAATTTGGCGCTTGGCCACATCTCTGTCCACTGCAACGGGACCAGAAAATCCACCCAAGAATGGCTGTGGGATTCCAGACCGAACTCTGATAATAGCAGGAATCACCACTCTGAACAAATTTTCGTTTTAATACATTATAAACCATACATACCCAGGTCAGGTTCAGGTTTAAACTTGCTTTCTGCTTTTACTAAATATATACAATGAAGCAAAAATGGTTTCTTCTTGTGTTTTACTAACCTAACCCCCTTTTTTAAGATTCGTTCAGAGGATGTGAGCAGTACTCGCTGGCTGGGGTAGCATTTATTACCCACTTCTAATTGCCCTTAAAATGAACAGCCTCCTAGACCATTTCATAGAAATGTAGAAACACAGAAGCAGGAGTAGGCCATTCGGCCCTTCGACCCTACTTTGCCATTCATCTTGATCATGGCTGATCATTAAATTCAATATTCTGATCCCTCTTCTAACCATATTCATTTCAGAGGGGACATTTAAAGTTTATTTGTTAGCCACAAGTAGGGCTTACATTAACATAACTATGAAGTTACTGTGAAAATCCCCTGGTCGCCACATTCCAGCAGCTGTTCAGGTCAATGCACCTAACCAGCCTGGCTTTTCAGACTGTGGGAGGAAACTGGAGCACCCAGAGGAAACCCAAGCAGTCACAGGGAGAATGCGTAAACTCCATGCAGACAGTTACCCAAGCTGGGAATCGAACACAGGTTCCTGCCGTTGTGAGGCAGCAATGGGAGCTTTAAGAGTCAACCACGTTGATGTGGATTTGGAATAGGTCAGATCAGGTATGAACGGTAGATTTCCTTCTTTAAAGGATATGAGTGAACCAGATGGGATTTTATGACAATCCACAACTGTTTTGTGATCATCACTCCAGATTTTTATTGAATTTATATTTCACTATCTGCCGTGGATTTGAACTTGGATCCCCAAGGCATTAGCTTGGGTCTCTGGATTATTAGTGCAGTGATGCTACCAATAAGCCACTACTTCCTCCCTAACTGTTTATTGGATATAAGACTGGCATCACGGCAATGGACACAATTGTTTAAAAGTTAAAAACTTACTCAGTGCAGGAGGAATTAATTTAAACTAGTGATGCAGTGGTGGGTCTAGACCACACTTTCAAGCGGTGCAGGGAGAGAGGCAAGTTCACGAGCTTTGGGGGTCTGTGTTCATCAACAAATATGATGGTCGGAGTCCAAGTTGCTGACAGCCCAATGACAGATCAGCATCATAGCGTCCTCAATGGTAATGGAGAGAAGTGTATTTGTTTCCCTTGTGGTGGAAATATGCTCATAAACCTGCTTGTAGTAATCAGAATTGACCTGTAGGTTCACAAGTAGCTGGATTTTATTGGCAGCAAGCAGAAATCTGATTCCAAAAACAAACTGTTTCCCAGCCTGTTGAACTTCAGAAGGAGCTTTTATTTTGGGTGTGTTCACTGTAATTACAGCCCAAACCAGTCGGGGTTAAATCAATTTGTTGGGATAGGATAGAGGAAGCTTTGCTTTGCATCTGGGCTGATCTTTATAAATTGTACAAGTTTTAGTTTGCTATCAGTGTTCAGATGTTTGTGAAAGGAGAGGTAATTTTCTTTTTGTTTTAGCAGAGAACTGACCCTTTGTTTACTTACTGTGCGGTTTTGGATGCATTACAACTCATACCCAACTGAGCAGCCAATCAGATAACGTGTTAATGAGGTTGAATCATCCATTAACCCCATCAACAGGTACATGAATGTCAAATGTATAATCTGTGGGCTGAGAATTATGCGAGGGAAATAGTCCAGGAAAGTTTATTTTTTACCAATGAAATGCTTCAGACTACTGTGTATGGTGTGATACAATGACTTCTAATGTACATCATAGGACCCCGATCAAATGTAACATGGCCCTACTGATTCAAGTACATGGTCTTCCTGGCCAGCATTCAACATGGGGAAAGATTATAGCAGCAGTAGCAATAGATAAAAAAACAGGACAGTGACTCATTCACCACTATTTTCAGCAGAAAATTGTACCCTTTCCTTGCAATTTAATATCTGACAAAGGGTCATCCAGACTCAAAATGTTGGCTCTATTCTCTCTGATGTGGAGATCTGGCGTTGGACTGTAAACACAGTAAGAAGTCTCACAATACCTGGTTAAAGTCCAACAGGTTTATTTGTAGCAAATGCCACTCGCTTTCAAAGCACCACTCCTTTGTCAAGTGAGTGGGAGATTGTCTAAATCTGAGTAGCAGATCTCCCACTCAGGTGACGAAGGAGCTGCGCTCCAAAAGCTAGTCTGCCATCAAATAAACCTGTTGGACTTTAACTTGGTGTTATGAGACTTCTTACTCTATTCTCCCTGCACAGATGCTGTCAGACCTGTTGCGATTTTCCAGAGTTTTCTGTTTTTCTTTAAGATTCCAGCATCTGCAGTATTTCACCTTTGACTGAATATTTACTCCAGTTTTAACCAGCCTTCCTTTCTCTTAACAGCTTGCAGTCCCAGAGTGGCAAGATTTTGTTGTCATGGTGGGGTTCATTGGATCCAATTGGCTGCACTCTCACACTTGCAGTGGACACCCAAGAAGCAACAGGTTATTAAAGAAGGGGAGGGGGAGGAAATTAACAACAAAATCCCAGAGATTAAAGCCTAGTGCTTGGAGTTTTTTTGGCCAGCAATGAAGGGCAATGCAGAAAAACAGCAAGTCCCAGGAACAGAAAGTCCCAAGTCCACAAAACTCAGAAGATGACAAAAGGAGTTTAGGACTTGGGAAATGTGATATTTAAAAATGAGCATTTTAAATTTCTTGGGGAATAGGGAGCCAATGTGGGAGAGGAAATTCTGATGGGATGGGGCAATGGGAATAAGGAAATGTTCCTCACAAGTAAAGACCAGAGGTGTTGGTATTTAATATAACAACAGTCAAAGATTTTTATGCTGACTGTTTACAGCATGGTGGTTAGCACTGCTCACTCACTGTGCCAAGGATACAGGTTCAATTCTCAGCTTGGATTACTGAGTTTTTAGAGTAAACATCTATGGAGTTTGCACATTCTCCTCGCGTCTCCCTCTGGGTGCTTCGATTTCCTACCACAGGCTGAAAGACATGCTGGTTAAGCACATTGGCTATGCTAAGTTCTCCCTCGGCGTACCTGAACAGACACTGGAGTGTGACAACTAGGGGATTTCACAATAACTTCATTGCAGTGTTAGTATAAGTCTACTCGTGACACCAGTAAATAAACTTTAAAGTTTTCTGATCCCTTTGTCTACTACTTTAAAACTAAACTTTAATTATTGTCAGAAGTCAGCTTACTTAAACACTGCAATGAAGTTACTGTGAAAATCCCCTAGTTGTAATACTCCAGTGACTGGGTACACTTAAGGAGAATTTTCCATGGTCAATACACCTAAACAGCATGCCTTTTGGATTGTGGGAGGAACCAGAGCACTTGGAGGAAACCAACACAGACATGGTGAAAAACAGACAGTGACCCAAGACGGAAATTGAACCAGTGCCTCTGTGCTGTGAGGCAGTAGCGCAGTTGAAGTGCATTTATTTTGAGTTTAGGTGTTGTAAAATAGGAGAGAATGGCTTTTCAGGTAAACGCATTTGTTAACCACAACATTACATCAGCATTATTTACTTGTACATAAAATAAGAAAGATGTAAGGTGTTTTGCGAAATTCTGCTTTCTGCTGTTCTGTTTGGAGAAAGTGCCACATGCTGGTCCCAAGGGAAAAATACACAATCAGTGTTCATTGTACATATACTGCTGGTGCTCATATCCATCTATCTCTATCAATGATAATATTCTGCAACTGAATTTAAAAAAATGAACATATTAATGCTATATACCAGCCAGAAAATAATTACTTTACAAATTGGCCACAATATCTGTAGATGGCTTGTTTGGAGTAAGGGGGGAGAGTTATCAATAGGAAAGTACGATTTATGCCTGTGTAACACAAGATTAAAGCCAAGGAACAAATGACATGTAGAGAAGCAGGGATAGATCCCAGGGATAGGGGTCAATGGATCATGGTTGGAGAGGAAGGTAGCTGTCGAAGCTAACGACTGGTTGGTCTATTGTAAGGTCTGACATTTATAGGATTAATGTGGGATTGAGTACATTGCTGTGATTTAGGTGACCACAAGATCCAAACTTAGGAGAAAGTTAGAGAGGGATGTATGTACAAGCCAGCATGGAGATACTTCCTCAGTTGAACCTTTACCATATATATTGCATTGTTCTTGAAGTTAATAAACACACACATTCAACCTACCAAAGACTACAAAGATTTCATTTAGACATACCAGATGGTATCCTATACCCAATAACATAGTGGCTGCTAATAGAAAAACCCAAAACTCATAGTATATGCAGGACAAACAAAAAGCCTGCAAGACTGAAGAAAAATTTGCAATATTCAGGCATGAAAAAGTCTCAGGAAGCAGATTTGCAGAGGAAAATCTTGAGGGAAAAATTCCAAAGAAAGTCTTAGAAACTGAAGACACACTTCAATTTCCCACTGCAACGAAGACTCCATGGGATTTCTTGGAAACTCTAATTCCCTGAGAATTGGCAGATGTAGCAGAGATGAGCTAAAACTTTTTAAATTCCAGGATACAGCAAGTTCTAAGAAACTTTTGAGTAATTTAATGATCAGAAATCGCTGTTGGAGGATTGGACCTCTTAGTTAGCACTTTTACACATTATATCTGTGCTCATTTGGGAAAGGAAAAATTAACCAGTTTTAGGATCAGTAAAAGTCAAGATTTGTTGCTTTCATGATCTTAAAGCGCAGTAGTGAAAAGAATTCTGTAGCTAGTTGATTCTGTACAATGTTTACAAGGCTGATAATGAGAGTCATTATTGTGAGAGACTGCTAAGGCTGGCTGGCTGGAATGAAGCCATGCTAAGCAGCCCCTTAAGGTCCCAAGATATCTCTAGGGGTTTAGTGGGATAAATGTGTAGAGTTAAGGAGAAAGGATGGGAGTGTGGACCTGGTTAAGATGCTCTGTTAGAGAGTCAGTGCTGACTCAATGGACCAAATAGCCTCCTTGTGAATTGTAGGGATTCTAAGGCCCTCTGAGGAAGCAGTAATGTCTGATAGAAGGGAGATGAGATCTACAGGTGCGTGAGCAAAACCTTTTGTTTGTATTGTTCTGGCTCGCCAGAAAGTTCACGCATTGGTATTAATCTTGGTGGTGCAGATTGTTTTAATCTACCCTGTCTGGTTGGAAACTGACAGAAATAGATTGGCTGGCCATTTTGCACACTATCAATGGACTGAGAATAGATCCCCACAAGGATGCAATGTACTCAGCTCACTGCTGAGGTCCAAGCAAAGAAGCGTTATCATACTGAGAATCATAGAGCCATAGAATCCCTGCAGTGCAGAAGAGGCCATTTGAGTCTGCACTGACTCTCTGAAAGAGCATTGCAACGATGCCCCTCATCCACCCTAGCCCCATCCATTTACCAACCCTAATCCAGCTGACCTACACATCTTTGATTGTTGAGAGGAATCAATCCACCTATACTCCACAGCTTTGGATGCCAGGGGCAATTAAGCATGATATGGAAATGCTGGCATTGGACTGGGGTAAATACAGTAAGAACTCTGACAACATCAGGTTAAAGTCCAACCAGTTTATTTGATAGTAAACCCACAAGCTTTTAAAGTGCTTAAAGAACTTTAAGATTTGAATAGCAGGTTAGCTGTAAAGATTCACATTCTATTCAGTATTCTGTAAACTGTGGGTGCTGTTATATGCTCTGTCTGAGACCAGAACTCTCCACTCACCTGACGAAGGGGCAAACCCTGAAAGCTTGTGGGTTTTCTATCAAATAAACTAGTTGGACTTTAACTTGTGGGACGTCTTACTGCAATTAAGCCTGGCCAATCCAAATATCATTTGTCGTTAAGGGGAAATTTAGCACGATCAATTTACCTAACTTGCACATCTTTGGACAATGGGAGGAAATCGGAGCACTTGGAAGAAACTCATGCAGACATGTTGTACAACATCAAGTAACTCTGATCACAGAATTTTAGAATCCTTACTGGGCAGAAGGAGACCATTTGGCCCATCGAGCCTGCATCGACCACAATCCCACCCAAAACCCATCCTTGCAACCTTACATATTTTCCTTGCTAATTTCCCTGACACTAACGGGTGACTTAACTTGGCCAATTATTCGAACCTGCACATCTTTGGATTGTGGGAGGAAACTGGAGGACCCGGAGGACCCAAGCAGTCATGGGGAGAATGTGCAAATTCCGCACAAACATGAACCTGGAATTAAACCCAGGTCTCTGGAGTTGGGAGGTGGCAGTTCGAACCACTGTGCCACTGTGATGCCCAGTGGATTGGCTATTAATTGTCACCAATACAGTGTTTCATACTGACAACCAAATAATAACCTTGGTTACACTTATAGTGAGATTCTCTTCAGTTCCACGTACATTCACACTTGTCTTCTTCCATTCCCTTTTGTAATCTGTTTGCATAGTTCCTAAATGTCAACATTTTTTTTCTGTTAAGCCGATTGTTGAAGAAAAACTGAATGTGTTGAGTTTTAAAACTCCTGGGGCATTAGGTGTACTATTCACAAATCAACACTGCACTGATGCTGTCAACTGGTTTGTGTGCAATAAGGGGCCCTGCTTTTACAGTCTTTGCACAACTCAAGGTTATTGCTCAGAGCAACTAAATAAGAACTCATAAAAATGTGGTTCGATGTCTCAAACGCCTATTGTTCATCACAGAGGTGGTAAACAAGCTAGTGATTGTAGTTTGTTTGTTGTTTGATCTCAGGAAGGCATGGTTGAGATGGACAGATGTCATTCAGAAGATGTAAAACTTCACATTGGCAAGCACACCTTGGACATCTGTGATGCAATCTGTGGCTGTCATCTGACTATAAGATGAAAGGAAGCAGGTATTAAAGGACTTTCATTTGTATAGCACCGTTCGTTACCCCAGGTGTTGCCAGATTGCTTTATAGTGAAGTACTTTTGGAATGTTTGAGGATTGGGGTGGATTTTTCTTTGACCCTCATTCTTTGGTACCCATTGGGGGCGAACTTAATAGCCATTTGCGCCACAATCCTGCTGCAGCGGGGTTGGAGAATTTGGCACCCAGCCAAATCTTCATTCATTGCAGCGGGATGGAAAAATCCTGCCAACATGAATAAGAACATAAGAATTAGGAGCAGGAATAGGCTATCTGTCCCCTCGAGCCTGCTTCATCATAAAATGAGATCATGCTTGATCTTCTAATGCAGTTGCTCATCATTAGTTTCTTTATTGTTCAAAAGTTTATCTATCCTTGTCTTAAAAACATTCAATGAGTTAACCTCAACTGCTTCACTGGTGGTAAGATTTGACCATTGATGCAGTGCATTGGTCAATGTTGGGTAGAAAGGATTGCGGAACGATGTTCTATTTCAATTTCCTTCCCACACATAGTGTTGCAGTAAGGCAAACTTTTGTTTGTTTCTATAGTTAGTAATTCCCAGGATAGGTCAGTAATTGTTGCGAGAGGCCTACAGCTTGAGGGTCCACATCAAGCGTGGCTGATCAGAAGACTCTCCCATTCTTAGTGCCAACCCATGGTGGGTTTGGAAGGATTTACAGGTTGACATACTCAATCTGTTTGGTCATATTATCAATGTATCTTGCTTGATTATCAAATCTTAGGATGGGACTTGAACCCAGAGCTTTTGATTCAGAGCAGGGGTGTTACCCATTGTGCCACAAGACCTCCTTGTGTAACAACATGGCAGCCCTTAATTTAAAACTAGTTGACTTTTCTGGGCTTCAGATCTTCCAGCCCCATTTTCCATCATTAGCTTCACTCATTTTACCTAGTTATATGGATGAGCCAGTCCTGCTGTAATGTCTCTTGTTTTGTGCAAAGACCGATTTTGCACAGAAGAACAGATCAAATATCTGTTTTATTCCTTAATGTCCTTTGGAATATTTGATACTTCCCTGATGTCTCAGTGCAAACCCACTGACACTAAGGGGCAATTTAGCGTGGCCAGTCAACCTAACATCTTTAGCCTGTGGGAGGAAACTGGAGGAAACCCATGCAGACACAGGAAAAACGAGCAAACGCTGGAATTGAACCTAAGTCCCTGGCATTGTGAGGCAGCAGTGCTAACCATTGTGCCACCGTGCCGCCCAATATGATTATTCAGGCCAATTTGCAAATGCATTAAGCCCCAGTTGCTGCCAGCTCTTGGTGCTCTGATTTAGGATCTATCCTCCATTGAAGTTAAAATTCAGGCCTAAAATACTCAAACAGGATAAAACAATGCAGTAGGAAATATAGCTGCAGGAAAGAGCTAAATTGCTTAACTTAGCTGCTTCAAGATTTTGAACACCACTGAATAAAGATTACTCTGTTTCTATTTCGGAGTAGTTGATCTCAGCCGAGGTAGAACTTGAATTCCCTGAGTTGGTTGCTGGCAGTGGTTGAACCATTTACATTTATGCACATTAGGCAGGGGGAGAGTCAGGCTTGGTTGTGATGCTTGCTTGTGTCAAATAGCTTGGTGATACCTGACTGCCAGAGCTTGCACATAGAAAATATCTGCTGAGACCGAGGGTGTGATATTTCAGCCACATCCACCCCCAAGACCAGAAAATCCCGCCCAAGGTCAATGAATCTTCGCAAGGTTCATGTCCCATCAGTTACGATGTCCCTGATGGACGGCACGTGAAGATTCCACCCAAATTATCAGACAGTGGCTGGTACCGTCACCACCCATCACCATTTATAAAAAAGTGATTGGTGGGTGCGGGAGAAATGACGTACAAAATGTCAGCTCTCAATACTTTGACAGAAAACAAGCAATGACTTTAATCCTATTTCAGCAATTGCTTCTGAAAATATGGGCCATAAACAGCAACACCCACGTCCCGGGTTCGAATGAAATTGTCAAGGGTGAAGCGAGTTATTTAAAGAGAAGACACTTTAACCAAGGAAGTAGGTCAATTTTAAAACATCGATGAGAAAAATAAATAGTGCTCCAATGAGATAGTTCCCTCTTGAATGCAGTGCCTTGCAGTCATCTAAAATAAACCCATTTGACACCAGTGCCTGAAGTTGAGCAACTCTGCCGAGGCACAGGTACACTCATGTTGGACCATTAATCACATTGTACACTCCCACTGCCACGTACGTTCTCCAATGCCCTTTCCTCTTTAACTATTTTGTCTCCTGGTTTAAAATAAAACAGCGTTAATAGATTGAGGAGGCTGGAGTGTTAAATAAGTAGTGAGCAAAAATGCAGCATATTTTCAACCAGGCCTGAATACCATCAACTTAAAAGCTTATTTCATGTTGTGCCATTCAAAATCAACAATTGTTACCTACTAAAGCATTCTTTAGAGATCAGAGTACCAATCTCAATGAAAAAATAATGTGATTCCATGATACTTGGCCATTCACATCAAGGTCATTTTTTTAAATTCACATTATGTTGCTGTTAACTTCTATCACTATCATTTTCATTGTCCATTTGACCACAATTCTGACAGCAGGATCTTATTAGCACTGAATAATATGTTATGTTCTATGAATGTTGGTGGCACAGTGGTTAGCCCTGCTGCCGACTCACAGTGCCAGGGACCTGCAATCGATTCCCGGCTTCGACCAATGTCTGAATGAAGTTTGTACATTCTCCCCATGTCTGCGTGGGTTACCTCCAGGTGCTCCGGTTTCTTCCCACAGTCCAAAAGATGTGCTGGTTAAAGTGCATTGGCCACACTAATTTCTACCTCAGTGTACCTGAACAGGCATCCGAATTTGGCGACTAGGGGATTTTCACAGTTGTAAGCCTACTAGTGATTAATAAATGAACTTTAACTTCTGCTCGCAGGTGGAAAACACTTGTCTGGACAGCTTATGAGGTCTGAAACATCGCAGTATTGAGACTCAGGGCCATAAGATGATTAGGAGGTGGGAATCGCTGTTCTTGGGAGAGGATGGGGATTTGAAAGCAGAGCTGTTCAATTTATTGTTGAAACGTACAGAGGAAGCCTCCTGCTCCTCCTGGCCCCAGGAAACTTAAAAAAATGCCCTCTCTTGTGATGGAATACCAACAATATAAGACATGGAGGAAAAGGATGATCTTTGAGTGCCACCATGCTTCTGCTGGACAAGATCAAGGCCTCACTAACACTAACTTTTCTCTACTACTTCATCAGATGTGGGTATCACTGGTAGGACCAGCCTTTGTTACTGATTCCTAATTATGAACTGAATGGCTCAGTTCAGAGAACAGTTAAAACTCACTCGCTTTGCCGAAGGTCTAGGAGTCATATATAGATTAGACCAGGTAAGGACAGCAGATTTCCTTCCCTAAAGGGTTTTAGTGAAGCAGATGCGTTTTTATGACAACTGGTGACAGCTTAATTACTGACAGACTATTTTTCAATTCCAGATTTATTTGTTGAATTCCACAGCTGCCATGGTAGGATTCAAACCCATTTCCCTAGTGTATTAGCCTTGTCCTCTGGATTACAAGACCAGTGACATTACCATTATGCTACTATGTCCCCTAATATTATAGATCAGACTCATAGCTAATTAATTATAAGTCTAATGCCAAGATAACTAAGGTGTGAACGAGGGGACTTGGGTACTATTTGTACATTTCAAGAGAACAGTAATTCAGTTTCTCTGGTGGACTGGAACACAATCATTTTTGTGGTTCAAATAATGGTCCTTTCTGTGTAGATTTTCCGTGTTCTTCCTATGACTGCGTGGGTTTCCTCTTGATGCTTCGGTTTCCTCTCACAGTCCAAAGATATGCAGGTTAGGTGGATTAGTCATGCTAAATTGTCCCTTATTGGACAAAGATGTGCAGATTAGATGGATTAGTCATGAAAAATGTGTGGGGTTAAGAGGAAAAGCTAGGGGAGAGGGCCTGGGTAAGCTATTCTGTCAGAGAGTTGATGCAGAGGGATCAAATGGCCTCTTCAGCACTGCAGGGATTTTATGATTCTACATATTTTTAAACCTGCCCCCACTTTATGTTTTAATGTTTAATGGCCTGGCACACAGTTTGCAAAATGTAGCCTGTAGGCATTCACATGCAGTGAGCAGTTACAGAGGAAGCCCAACATTTTTTGAGGTGTTAGAATGTGAGAATATGAATGGAAGAACGATTAAAGTTGGATGGCTGGATGTGTAAAGCCTACAATGTATCTCAAAGGTATTAATAGCATTCCATTCAAAGGCTTTAACACTATGCAAGGTAGAACTCACTGTAAGTGGTAGGTATGCTTAGTACAGTGCATTCTTGGAAGGTGTGACTGGCTCTCTGACTCTGCCTGATCTGGAAAATGAATTAAGCTTCTTGCCAACACTGAGTTGTATTTAGGATGATAGAATTAGCACTGGCTGCCAGATCATTCTAGTGCATCCAAGCAGCTCTTGTTGCTCTGCTCCACACAGGACCTCTATCTTTTGCCTGAAGCAGAACTTCCATAACCGTGTCCAAGAAATGGAAAATCCTGCGGCTGATGGATCTTGACTCTTGCTGCTGAGAGAAATTGCTGCCTTAAGAATGCTGGGGCAATTGATGCTTTCAAGATTGAGACTGGCAATTCTTTTGCCAAGTCTGCTTTCTAGGGATATGGAACTAAGGCAGGTAAAGTAGCTTAGCTACAGAGCAGCCATGATTTTATTTCATGGCGGAGCAAACACAAAGGGCCGAGTGGCCTACCCCTGTTCCTATATTTCCCCACAATAGAAATGATGATATCTGCTTCATTAAAACAGATGGAGGCCTTTCAGAGCTGCAGCAGATCCTCATTCAAACAGGCAGCTTCTCAATTAATCATGAACTTGGATGTTTAATGTCATCAAAGAATCCCTACAGTGCAGAAGGAAGTAATTTGACCCATCAAGTTTGCACTGACTCACCGACAGAGCATCCTACCCAGGCTTACTTCCCCACCCCATCTCCTCACCCAATGCACTTACTTCATCAATTCCCCCTAATCTTGGGACTTAAGGGAGAATTTATCATAGCCAATCCACCTAACCTGCACAACTTTGGACTGTGGGACGAGACCAGAGCACCCAGACGGAACCCACATAGACACAGAGAGAATGTGCAAACTCTGCCCAGAAGATCACCTAAGGCTGGAATTGAATCTCTCTCCCTGAAGCTGTGAGGCCACAGCGCTAACCATTGTTTCACTCTGCTGCCCCAGATGTGGTTGACTCTCAACTACCCTCCAAGGACAACTAGGGATGGGCAATAAATGCTGGACAGCCGATGTTAAGATGTTTTAAAATGATCAGCCACAGGATATATAGTGGAGTGAACACTCATGGTGTTGGGTAAGCAAACATTGGAAGCTGTTCAGAGAAGGTACACAAGGACAATTCTTGAAATAAAGGGGATTGTCTTACGAGATAATATTGAGCAGATTGGGCCGATGCTCATCAGAGTTTTGAGAAATGAGAAGTGATTTTATTGAAGCATAGGATTCTGAGGGGGCTTAACAGGGTAGAGACTGAGAAGATGTTTCCACTCATGGAGGATTTGAAACTAGGGTGTATTGTTTAAAAATAGGCAGTATCCCATTTAACACAGAGATGAGGGGATTTCTTCGCTCAGAGGCTCATTAATCTTTGGAATTCTCTATTCTAGAGAGCTGTGGAGGTAGATTCTTGAATATATTCAAGGCTGTGTTAAGTAGCTATTTGGTCAACCAGGGAATCAAGGGTTATGGAGGGCAGGCAGGAAATTTTGAGTTGAAACCACGATCAGATCAGCCATGATCTTATTGAATGAAGCAGGCTCAAGAGGCCAAGCAACCTGATATTTTTCCAATTTCATTTGTTCTGAGACTCTTGTGAGACATAAGCTAGAATTCTCTAATATCACACATACCAAAGCTGCCAGTGAGAATGGAGAATCTGACGCTCAGCCAAATCTCCATCCACAGCAGTGGGACTGAGAATTCCAGACACGACAAAATTGGAGAATTCCGGCCATATTCAGTTGCACTTCTAATCAGGATTTTTGCTAAGTTGTCAATGATTCTGACACTAATTATTTCTGCAGTATAGATTAATGTGAGCTATTACATTTTGTTGAGTAAAATAGGGAGGCCACATATTACTTTGAAAATAAGTAAAGCAGTCAAAGAACTTTTAAAAAAAAATCATCTTTGGCACAATGTGTGTCACTGGCTGGGCTGCATTTATTGCCCATCCTCTAGTTGCCCATGAAACTGAGGGCAGTTGAAAGTCAATCACGTCGCTGTGGCTCTGGAGTCACATGTAGCCCAGACTGGATAATTATGGCTGATTTTCTTCCTGAAAAGAAATTAGTGAACCAGATGGATTTTTCTGACAATCAACACTGGTTCCATGGTCATCAGTAGATTCTTAATTCAAGATACAGAAGTCTAAATAATATTGATATTGAATTATTGAATTCAAATTCCACCAACTGTCGTGACAGGTTTCGAACCTGGGTCCTGAGAACATAGCTATGTTTCCTAGATGAATAGTCTAGTGATAATATCACTAAACCATCACCTCCCTCAGGATACAAATATACACATCATTAAAAGTTGTGACACAGGTTAACGTAAGCAAAGCAAGGATTCAGAAGTACTTCTAAAAGTGCAGAATTGATAAGTAGAAAAGTTAATGTTAAACTTTTATTGATCTTGGTTACACGCACTTGCAGTACTGTGCACAGTTCTTGTTGCCATTCTTTCAGAAGACTATAGAGGCACTGGAGAGGGTGCAAAAAAAGATTTTGCAAAGTTACACTATCACAAAAGATAAACAACATAATCTCTATTCTGTACAAAAGTAAAGGCTGGGAGATGATCTAATAGTGGTCTTTAAAATAATGAAAGGTTTTGATAGGATAGACACAGTGAGAGTACACCCACATGTATGGGGTTGGCAAAACTAGAAGCCATCAATATTAGACAGTTACTAGGGAGGAGGTAGTATCGTCACTGGGCTACTAATCCAGAGACCCAGGGCAATGATCTGTAGACCCAGATTCAAATCCCGCCACTTCAGATGGTGAAATTTCAATTCAATAAAAATCTGTTTGATTGTTGTAAGAACCTACCAAGGGCAACTAGGGATGGGCAATAAATGCTGGACAGCCAATGTTAAGGTGTTTTAAAATGGTCAGCTACAGAATATATAGTGGAGTGAACACTCGGTATTGGGAAAGCAGACATTGGAAGCTGTTCAGAGAAGGTACACATGGACAATTCTTTGAATAAAGGAGATTGTCTTATGAGATAACATTGAGCAGATTGGGCTGATACTTATCAGAGTTCACTAATGTCCTTTAGGAAATCTGCAATCCGTGTCCAGTTGACCTTTGACCCTTAAACGCCCTCATCTGAAGGGCAATTAGGGATGGACAGTAAATGCTGGCCCAGCCAGCGATGCTCATATTCCATAAATGAATAAAAAAAACCCTGAAATCTAATAGAGTGTAGTGTGAATGTGGAACTTTACCTCAGGGATCGTTGAGGCAACAAGTGCAGATGCAATCAAGGTAGCTGCATAAATATCTGAGTGAGAAGGAAGTAGAGGTTTGCTGATAGAATTAGTTGGGGAAGGATAGCGAAGAGGAGGCAGAAGTAAAATATAAACAGCATTGTGGATTAGGTGCGTAAAGGGATCTGTTCCTGTGGTTTATCTTCTATGCAATTCTCTGTAAGATTTCCTCATGATGTTCATCCATAGTCTAATCCATTCATTACGTGTGTTGCTCAGTTATTTTATTTCAACCACATAGAAGGATGAAGGATGCATGGAAACACTCATACCTCCAGTTTCCCTCAAACTCACAGACCATCTAGATATGAAAGTATCTCAATGCTCTGTCGTTATCACTGAGTCAAAATCCTGGCTTTACCACACAGCAGTCAAAGAAAGCAATTCAGATCAATAGAAATTAAATACCAGCCTTGTCAGCAATGCCCATGACCCAGAATGCATAACTTAGGTGACTCAAGTTAATACTTCATTGTTGTATTTATGACTTTTAATCCTTACATTAAAAGTTAGATTAAGATGTGAGTTTTAAGAGTGGCACAATGATACAGCAGTTAGCACTGCTGTCTCACAGTGCCAGGGACCCAGGTTCAATTCTGGCCTCAGGTCACAGTCTGTGTGGAGTTTGCACATTCTCCTGGTGTCTGTCTGGGTTTCCTCCATATGTTCCAGTTTCCTCCCACAGTCCAAAGATGTGTGGGTTAAGTTGATTGGCCATCCTAAATTGACCCCTGTGTCATGGGGAATAGCAATGTAACCATGTGGTGTTAAGGGAATTGGAATTGTTGTTGGTACAGACTCGATGGGCTGAATAGCCTCCCTCTGTACTGTACGATTCTACCTTCCCTGATTTTCTTTTATGAATGAGGGCATTACGAGCAAGGCCAGTGTTTGTTATCCAACCATAATTGCCCTTGGCGGTGATAAGCTTCACCCTTGAACTACTACAGTCCATGTGGTGACAGTGCTCCCATTGTAAGTTTGAAGAGGGAATTCCAAGATTTTGACTTAGCAATGATGAGAAAACGATGATTTTGTTCCAAGTCAAGGTATGCTTAGCTTGAAGGGAAACGTATGAGTGATTGTATTCCCATGTGTCTGCTGTCCTTATTGTATTATGTGATAGAGCTCATGGGTGGGGAAACTACTGTTGAAGAAACCTTGGTGAGTTATTGCAGTGCTTCTCATGGCTGGTGCACTTTGCAACAAACTTGAAACAATGTTGATATGAATGAATGAAGTCCTGATGAAATGAGATGCTCTGCCATGGATGGTGATGAGCTTCTTCAGTGTTGAAGTTGCACACATCAAGACAACTGGAGGATATTCCATCACGTGCTTGACCTGTGTCTGGTCTCTGGTGGCTGGTGGAAAGGCTTTGAGTGAGCCAGTTGCTACAGAACGCCCAGCTCCTGCCAATGTTGACACTATATCTTTACAGCTGATTTGGTTGGCACAGTGGTTAACACTGCTGCCTCACTATGCCAGGGATCCAGTTCGACCCCACCATGGGTCACTGTCTATGTGGAGTCTGCATGCTCTCCCTTTGTCTGTGTGGGTTTTCTTTGGTGCCCTGGTTTCCTCCCACAGTCCAAAAGACGTTCTGGTTACGTGCATTGGCCATGCTAAATTCTCCTCAATGAACCCAAACAAATGCTGGAGTGTGGCGGCTAGGAGATTTTCGCAGTAACTTCATTGCAGTGTTAATGTAAGCCTGCCTGTGATACTAATAAGTAAATTTTAAACGGTTATGTCCCTGGTTAACGGTGTCATCCAGGATGCTGATGGTGGGGATTTATAGTGACAATGTCATCATATTATACGTGTCATGTGTTTCAATAGTTTTCATCTGGGAATTTAGATTTGATTGCGCGTTTATCTATTCCTGCATTCTGTTCGGTTGACAAATAACCTCAATTTTCAACTGAAGCACAGTTTGAAAACTTGACTTGCACAAATTCATATTGTTGTCTTCAGCCTCTTCAAGCTACCTCCCAGTAATGCTGGAAACATTCAGGAGAACAAGGAAAATGGGGTGGAGTATTTTGCCACCTTTGTTCTTTACTGGGAAGTAAGTAAAGATTTGGAGGTTGTAGGATGGTGGGATCGGAGTGGTGACAGTTTTTTTAAAAATTAATACTATAAAGGCAAAATACTGCAGGCTACTGGCATCTGAAACAACAACAGAAAATGCTGGAAAATCTTAGCAGGCTTGACATCATCTGTGGAGAGACAGTAGAACCAACGTTTCAAGCCTGGATGACTCATTGTTAGAACAAATTGTAATATTTCACACTAGTCGAGTACAATCACTAGTGTGGATTGTTGCACCTTATTGATGCAAGAAAGAGAATGAGGAGAGGATGGGGCGGTACAGTGGTTAACACTGCTGTCTCTTAGCACCAGGGACCCAGGTTTGATTCTGGCCTTGGGTTACTGTCTGTGTGGAGTTTGCACGTTCTTCCTATGTCTGCATGGGTTTCTTCTGGGTGCTCGGGTTTCCTCTCAAAGATGTATTGGTTAGGTGTATTGGCCACGCTAAATTGCCCCTTAGTGTCCCAAGACATATAGATTAGAAGGATTAGCCATGTTAAATGTGTGGGGCTACAAGGATAGGATGGGGGAGTAGGCCTGGGTGAGATACTCTATCAAAGAGTCGGTGCAGACTCGATGAGTTGAATGAGTCTTCTTCACTTCTTCGTCGGGGATTCTATGATTCAATGACAGCTTTTGAAACATGGGTAAAGAATGCTCAGACTCAGCTGAATGGACAGAAAGACAAATCTGCAAGAGTAGTAGTTCAGGAATAAAATGAGTTGGAAAGTATGGTGGAGAGAGAAAGGTAGCCAAGTATGGAAATTGGAAACAAAATCTGGCAGACCAGGCAATAACTGAAGAAAAAATTGAGAACACCAGAAGAGGAAGAACAAAAATTGAACAGTGGATAACATTAAGGAGTGGACTGAGGGAGGCTTGAAGAAAACAAGAGAAGAAGCAAGATGATGCCGACAGCCCCAGTAAAGCAAGTGACAGCAAAGAGATGAATGAATGAACATTTCACATGTCAGCTTTGACCGTGTTCAGCTAGTCTTCAAAACAGCAAATTCTGAGTGGTTCTTCAAGCTTGATAAGCCTTAAGCCTGAGATGGAGTTTTTTTTTCTCTATGTTCTTTTCTGGGATGTGGGCATCGCTGGCAAGGCGATCATTTGTTGCTCATCCCTAACTGCCTTTAAACTGAGTGCCTTGCTGGACTATTTCAGAGGGCAGTTAAAAAAATCAATCACATTGCTGTGAATCTTGAGTCACATGTATGACATTAGTGAACTAGGTGGGTATTCATGGCAACTGTTGACAGTGTCATGGTCACTATCACCAAGACTAGTTTTCAATTCCGGATTTTATTAATTGAATTTAACTTCCACCAAATGCTGTGGTGGTGAATGAATCCCTGTCCACTGGGGATTAGTCTTTTACCTCTGGATCACTAGCCTTGTGACACTTTTACGATCACCTCCCCACTTCCCGTCACAACTGCAGAAACAGATAATTTTCCTATCAAGAAATACTGAAATAACATAAATTTAGTAAGAAACAAGCAGGAATAGAGAAAAAGCTGAAACGTGACAAATTCAAAAGATTTTTATTGGTGTCTCAAGGAGGCTTACATTAACATTGCAATGAAGTTACTGTGAAGATCCCCTAGTCGCCACATTTCGGTGGCGCCTGTTCGTGAACACTGAGAGAGAATTCAGCATGGCCAATGCACCTAACCAACATGTCATTCAGGTGGTGAGAGGAAACCGGAACACCTGGGGGAAACCCATGCAGACATGGGGAGAAGGTGCAGATTCTGCACACATAGTGACCCAAGTCAGGAATTAAACCCAGGTCTCTGGCACCGTGAGGCAAAAATGTTCACCATCATGCTATTTATGTGCTACAGACAAGCATCTATCCTGAGTCACAGCATACTGTACTCTGGTCTGGAACAGACAATAGTGTCCAAATATACTCAATTGCTGGAATTCTATGGCCCTGCTCACCACAGGAATTGGAGCAGGGGAGGAAAGGTCTGTTGACCTCAGGCAGGACTTTCCGGTCTTGGATTGGGCAAGGCTGTAAACTCCCACCTAATGGCACCAAAGAAAGGCATTCATTATTCAGACAAGTGAAATAAGTCTTGTATTAAGAAGTGCAAAATTCACTCACCTGTTTTTTTCATTCAGTTGTCGGATGTGGAAGTTGCTGTCTGGCCAGCATTTATTGCCCATCTTTTGTTGACCTTGTTCAGAGTGGCTCTGAAGTCACATATAGGCGAGACCAAATAAGGATGGCAGATCTCCTTCCTGAAAGAACATGAGTGAATCAAACGTGTCTTGCCGACAATAGTTTCATAATCATCAATAGATTCTTAATTTCAGATTTATTTTTTATTCAAATTCCACCATCTGGGCAGTATTTGAACCCAGGCCCCCAGAACATTAGTTGAGTTTCTGGATTAATAGTCTTACGATAATATCAGGAGGCCGCCTACTTGGTGGCACTATGTATGCAAAGCTGTGCTGCAGTGAAAGGGTGGAGGAGATGCAAATCAAGAATCCTTGCACCACTTTATTGAAAATAAAGGTAACATTATTACTTGGGTCTTAATTTCCATTATTAGCATTCATTATAAATCCCCTGACAGAATGTGGTTCCGTTTCTGCTTAAAATATTGAAATCAGACAAAATAATTAGACCAAGTGGCACAGACATAATTCAATCGCCATTTAAAAGTCATACATTCTATCCTTAATTTTAAGTAACACTTCAGTTTTATCTTATTATTTTGTCACAAGGAATTGTTGATGAATTAGGTGACTACAGACTTCCGAAAGTGAATTAAAATGTCACAATTCAGTGAGGGGTGCAAATAGCATCGGAAACTTGAGAGTTTGGCTGGTCATTTTCCAGTGTTGTCTGCTCACTGTTGAAATCTCCTACTGTCATGCATACATGGAGAGCTTGGATTAGTGAATTTCCGGCAGGAATAGTTACGTGTAACAGCATCTCAGTGGATTGGAATAATGTGGATGATTTTGTTTGTGGTCGATTGTTTTTACACATGGACATGCACCTTCATGTTCATAGCTTCCGGTATAAACATCTGAGAAGCTTGTTGAAGTAGGATTTGTGTTTGCTTGAAATAGATTGCATATTTGCTCTGAGTTAGAGAACCGACACCCCACTTATTCAAGACGAGAGAACCAAGGTACAGCTCCTCAATATTCACTCCCGCCATTTGTGTACTGTATGCGTTGGTGAACTTCAACATGTGATCCAATGAAGCTCAGTTTGGGATGACTGCTGCTTTATTACCAATTTTGGGACGAGCATGCCAGTGTCAAGGGAACATCAACACCTTCAAGTCACACATCATCCTTGATGGATGGCATGGTGGCACTATGGTTTGCATTGCTGTCTCACAGCATCAGGGACCTGGGTGTGACTCATATAACTATCTGTGAGGCACTTGCATGTTCTCCCCATATCTACATGGGTTATCTCCGGTTTCCATCCGCATCGAATCATGGCATCACCATGGTGTAGAAGGGGGCCATTCAGCCCATCGAGCCTGTACTGACAACAATCTCCCCAGGCCGATCCCCATAACCCCAAATATTTACCCTGCTAGTCCTGCTGACACTAGCGGGCAATTTAGCATGGCCCATCAACCTAACCTACACATCTTTGGACTGTGACAGAAACCCACGCCAACATGAGAAGAATGTGCAAACTCCACACAGACAGTTTGGAATTGAACCTGGATTCCAGGCACTGTGAGGCAGTTGTGCAAACACTGTGCCACTGTACCACGCCCACAATCCAAAGATGTGCAGGTTAGATGGATTGGCCATACTAAATCACCTCTTGGTGTCACAAGATGTATGGGTTAGGCGAATTAACAGGGTAAATGTGTGGGGTTACTGGAATAGGGCCTGGGTAAGGAACTCTATCAGAGAGTTGGTGCAGACTTGATGGGCCAACTGGCCTCCTTCTGAATTGTCCGATCCCGACTTGGAAATGTATGGTAATTCCCTCCACGTCATTGGATCTATATTTTGGAATGTCCTACTGAATCAGCTACAGCTATTGCCACAAACACAGCAACTGATAGTTCAGTAAGGCCAAAGACTAGTTTTTTAATGCAATTTGGGATGAGCAATAAGCACAATTTAGTGAGCACTTTCCCTGTCCCTATGAACAAAAACTTGAAAAATAAATAGCAAAAACTTGAGAAGTCTAAGATATACTCTCGATTGGCATTGGAATTGAACAATCTGAATGCATGCAGTTTACAAGCACATAGTGCTTCCTCTGGCTTGGAATATTCTATCTATTAGGTTGCAGGATTAAATTGCTCTGAATGGGAAGGACCCCAGTATCACCACCAAATGCTGCTCCCTCCAGCCCTCTCCCCACCTTGCCATCCCAGTCGAGTTGGGCTACATTGTGATTGGATTCCTTACTGTAAAAATTTTATTCCATCTGAATATTCTGTCATCAGATGTGTTATCTTGAAGCTTTTCATCCTGCTTGAAAAGGAACCACTTGTCTCTTCCTGGCAAAGAACAGTCACTAGTTGATCACGCGACAACTGGCCAACAGCAGTCTGAGCCTCCGAGATTAAGGCGGACGGCAGTCATGAGGAACTTCCCCCCTAGAGAAGCAGCTGCTTTGCCATGTACCTCCTGAGCAATGGTTAAGCACTCCCTCCATCCCATGGTTTTACAAGTCGGAGGTGTACTAACAACTGCAACCCAACCATGACAGGCAGCAAATCTTGGATCAATGAGCAACTGTTCACACAGCCAGACTTTAACTAAGCATTTCCAGCAGCTGTGGTCCAAAACAGAGTTTGTTTGGATCAAATGACAGGATTTGAGTATGCCCAATTTATCTATTTACATCATCAAATCACAGAAAAATTATTTTGTGGTGCTGAATCATTTGAATAAAACCTGAATATTAATCATAATTGCTCATAACCCCAACAATGATTCTGGTATTTACAAAGAACCAGTAATAACTGTTCCATTTTTTTATTTTATAATGCATAACTTAAGTTGAGAATTGTGCCTCAAAATGGAAAACTGTTACATGTTGTCCTATTCTTATATCACCAGGTTTATCTGGAATCACAAGCTTTTGGAACACAGCACCTTCAATGGGTAAGTAGAGAGGTGAAAACCCTACCTCTCCAGTCATCTGATGAAGGAGCTGCACTCCGAAAGTTTGTGATTCCAAATAAACCTGTTGGACTTTAACCTGGTGTTGTGAGACTTCTTACTGTGCCCACCCCAGTCTAATGCTGGCATCTCCACACCATTCTTATATTAATTACTCAGGGAAATAGAAGCTATAGTCTATTGAGTAATCATCAGGATTTGGAGACAGACTTTTATATCCTGTAGCATATAAGGGGATTATTCTACGTAGCAAAGTATCCAAGCTTTAACTGATGGCAGTGAGGGGTGGGGGGTAGGGGAGGATGCAAAATTACATCTCTAACTTTTTTTCTTTTTTTTTGTATTATGTTTTCTGGGGATGTGGGCATCATTTGCAAGTTCCTACCTTTCGTAACCTCAATGAGGATGATATATTCGGCCTCAACTCTCACATCTGTCTGGTTTTGTAGACCATTTCACGAGATGCTAAACCAGAATAACAAGGTAAAGGAAAAGAAGCATGTTTAAGTTGGACATGATGGGGCGGCACAGTGCCACAGTGGTTAGCATTGCTGCCTCACAGCGCCAGGGACTGAGGTTCGATCCCGGCTTGTCTGTGTGGAGTCTGCACGTTCTCCTCATGTCTGTGTGGGTTTCCTCCCACAGTGTGAAAGACGTACTGGTTAGGTGCATTGACCTGAACAGGCGCCGGTGACTAGGGGAATTCACAGTAACTTCATTGCAGTGTTAATGTAAGCCTTACTCATGACAAATAAATGTACTTCCTTAAAATGCACATTTCATTTAAGGCTACCAGAATAAAATATCAGAATTAGAGGTAGGTTCGCAACTATATTAAAATGAAGGGAAAGTGAGTATGATCAAAAATGAAGCTCTGTTTTGTTTTGGCTTGAGATTGTTTGTATATCTCAGTCACTAGCCATTAGGAATTTTTATACTAAAAAACTACAACCTGGACCTTGTCTTGATTTGAATTTTGTCGCTTACCTGCAAAGCCTGAGAGAGAAGCTATACAACTTTTGCAAAGAAACAGCGACAACTGGCTAATTTCATCGGCGTTGCATTCAAATCTAGGATGGAGTCAGTAACTGATGATGGGGAGACTGACGGAGCTGGAGCTGTTTGAGTCTGAGGGATTTCATTTGGAGCCTCCACAATATGTAATTTAGATTAGCACAGCACTGGCAGTGGTAAAATAGAAAATAATTCTGCATGACTAAAAGTTCTACAAAAGAATAAAATGGCTTTTAGATTGTGACTTATTTCTTTCTCAGGAGCTTGAAGGAAGGATTTATACTTCAACTGTATCGATGGGCATAATTCTCCCAAAATATTTCGAAGGGCTCAAACTTACCGGCCATTTACGCCATTCTCCCGCTACAATGAGGTTCAGAAATGTGGCACTCAGCCAAATCTCCATTCACTACACAGGATGGAAAAATCCTGTCTCAGGGAACAGCCGTAACATTTCGGCTTAAGTGTTATAGCAGTGAGATTCCCATTGGCAGGAAGGTGCTCTCCGGACCACACTCCTCCCATAGTTAGACCTTTCTTTTGAGCTTGGGGTGATTCCTGCCGGGAAAGAGATGTATGGGACCTGAAGAGGTTGGCATGGCCAGTTCTTCTGATTTTGGGGCACTGGGATAACTCTACAGAACCCATCCCTCCCCCTCTCTCCTTGCCAGCATCAAGATCCCTCCCCCACAAACACAGCTCCCAGCACTCACCCCCACAGCTAGTGAAAGCCTACTATTGCGTCACCAAAGGGCACCCCCACCACCTTCAGCCAATTAAATGATACGTCACCAATATACAATGTGGAAGAGTTTTGCACCAACAATTTAAATATTCACTCACTACTTAATGTAAAAGGGCAGCATGGTGGCACAGTGGTTAGCAGTGCTGCCTCACAGCGCCAGAGACCCGGGTTCGAATCCCGGCTTGGGTCACTATCTGTATGCTTTCTGCACATTCTTCCCATGTCTGCGTGGGTTTCCTCTGAGTGCTCTCATTTCCTCCAAAAGACGTGCTGGTTAAGTGCATTGGTCATGCTAAATTCTCCTTCAATGTACCCAAACAGGCGCCGGAGTGTGGTATCTAGGGGATTTTCATAGTAATTTCATTGCAGTGTTAATGTAAGCCTACTTGTAACACTGATAAATAAGTGTAAAAAGAGGACCCTATTACTATAAAGTTCTGGGTAAATGGGAAGTCTGTTATGATGTAAGTTGATACAGGAGCATCAGCCAATGTGATCAGTGAAGATACACATTTTGACTTCAGTGGATTCAGCCACTGAACTTGAAGAGTACAGCAGTCAGATTAACAACATATACTGGAGAAGTGATTAAAAATAGTGGGCACTGCAATGGTATCTGTATGCTTTGGACAACAGTCTGCCCAACTCTCAGAGATCATTGTGGCAGGCAAAGGATCAAGCTTTCTCAATCGCTTAAAAAAATGAAATTTAATTGTACTGAGATTTTCCAAGTGAGGAAAGGAGTAGTACTTGAACTGATGGATAAATATGAGAGCATCATCAAGGATGAATTAGTCAAAGTAAAAGGCCTGTAAAGCAAAGATCTACAAGGATCCAGAGGCGATTCTTGATTCTTTAAGGTGAGGCCAGAACAAAGGCTTTATGAGAAAAAGTAGATACTGAATTAAAGCAATGGGCAGCATGGTGGCACAGTGGTTAGCACTACCGCTCAGAAACCAGAGACCTGGGTTCGATTCCCAGCTTGGGTCACTGTCTGTGTGGAGTTTGCATGTTCTCTCTGTGTTTGCATGGGTTTCCTCCTGGTGCTCTTGTTTCCTCCCACAGTCCAACGATATGCAGGTTAGGTGGGCTGGCCATTATAAACTATCCGTTAATGTCAGGGGGACTAGCTGGAGTAAATACATGGGGTTATGTGGGTAGGACCTGGGTGGGATTGTGGTCAGTGCAGACTCAATGGGCTGAATGGTCTCCTTCTGCACTGTAGGGATTCTATGATTGGAATAACTGGATATTTTCCTGGTCTTGGAATGGACAGTACCCATTGAATCCATAGTCCCTGCATTGAAACCAGCCAACACCATCCACACTTGCAATGATTGCAAGTTAATCAGTCTGCCAAGTTGGATGAATATCCAGTCTCGAAGATTGAAAACCTGTATGCAAAGCTGACTGGAGGTCACTCTTATACAAGGTTGCATATGAGTCACGCATATCAGCGACGATGCCTCCCAAGGTTATTCCTATACACGTGCTTGCCTTTTGGCATGTTTTCAGTATGTGCACTTTTCCAGAAGACAATGGTGAGCTTGCTGCAGAGGCTGCTAATGAGTTGCGGTATCCCTTTGATATTCTCATTACTGGATAAACAGCAGCCAACCATCTAGAAAACTTAGAGAAGGTCCTGATGAGATTTAAAGCAGGGGAAATGTACTTTTCAAGCCACTGTGGTAACCTACTTATAGTGTTATCTAGGTGCAGAAGGATTACACCCCATGGAAAACAGGATCGAGACTATAATGGAGGTATTGGCACCCAAAACACGTGTAAGCTCAATTCATTTTTGAGAATGGTAAGTTACTATAGGTGATTTTTACCAAACTTGTCAGTCTTATTGTCCCCCTTGCATATTCTGCTGAAGAAACATTAGCGTTGGTCTTGAAAGATTCCCTCCAAAAAAGCTTTCAACAGAGTGAAACAATTGCTACATTCTTCAAATCTGTTCATACATTTTGACTCGTCTAAGGAACTGTGTTATCCTGCGATGCCACTAAAATGTATTTTTAGCGTGTGATAACGTCAGAATGATTCACAGCAAAAATTGAAACCTTAGAGACTTATACTAGACAGGTTAGATGCAGGAAGTATATTCCTGATAGTGGAGTATCAAGAAGCAGAGGTCACAGTCTGAGGATTTGGGGTAAATCATTTCAGACAGAGTTGGGGAGACATCTCTTCACACCAAGAAGTGGTGAGCCTGTGGAATTCATTATCACAGGAAGTAGTTGGGGCCAAAACATTGAATGTATTCAAGAGACGTCTGGATATAGCACTTGAAGCGAATGGGGCCAAAGGTTATGGGGAGAAAGCAGGATTAGGCTATTGAATTGGATGATCAGCCATGATCGTGATGAATGGGAAGGAATTTGAAGAGCCAAATGGCCTCCTCCTGTATCTATGTTTCAATGGAAAACCATCAAAAAAATTAAAAACAAATTGAATTTTCTTAAACATGTGTCCAATTTGCAGTGGTCTTGGTTTGATGAATTTCAGTTTTGCAGAGTAGGTCTCGAAGAGGGAGTATAGCAAAAGGTCAACACTTTGCCTTGACTCAGTTGGGCCAGTTTTTAATCTCAGTTGCTTGCTGAATACAATTCTCATGAAACCCCCCACTACAAAAATCAGCCAAAATTATCGTAAATTTCGCTGCAAGGCCAATTCAAAAGAAGTCCAGTCCACTGCCATTTGAAATAAACCATTAAATAAAACGTAATCAGATTATATTTTCAGACCCCAGGTATTGTACATTTCTGCATAATGATCCAAAGTGTGATGATACCAACGTGGTGGAGGATGCTTGGTCACTTCTGTACTGAAAGGATTTTAAACATGACAGGTAAATTATCTTCTTTTGAAACCAGAGACAAAGAGAGATTTGCTAGGTGCTTGTTTCCAGAATAAGTGCTACAATGACTGAATTGGGAGAGTAAGTGCAGGAAAAAGGAAGAGATCACATTGTATTTTTACCTTTTTTACTGTTTCATTGCTGAGCAGAATTTAACTATTGATAATGAATGATTTAAGAAATCATTGATACAGAAGTCAATATTGCAACTACCATCCCCCATAACAAATTAACTGCCCAGTGCAGAAATAAGAGTGCTTTGGAAAGACAGTGACCTGGATTCTCCGACCTCACCCAGTGGCTGGGATTCTCCGGTCCCACTGCAGCAAACAGATTTAGCTGAGCGTTAAAATTTCTGTTCTTTCTGGCAGCGGTGTATGAGCAGCCAGAGAATTCCAGCCAACATTTTTGAAAAGGATTTTCCTTACAAATTTCAAATTGTAAAGATGAACATATATTACATCCATACCAATGTCATTAAAATTTTGGAACGAGTATGTGGTCTAATTCAATTGATTACAGATTATCACAAGAGAGTGGCATCAGACAAACACCTTCAGACATAGAAAGTGATTGCATCAACTGTCCCTTTAAGAACAATAGAGCCAAGGAAGGTCTACGTGCCCTGTGCGACAAATCAGGACTCAGAGTATGAAATCAGTCCATGAGAAGCTCTGAGGCAAGGGAACATTTTGAGAGTTAGCTACAGCCATTATAAATAAAAAAAAAGTTTATTTACTCGTGTCACAAGTTATTTTAACACTGCAATAAAGTTATTGTGAAAATCCTTTATTTGCCACAGTCTGGTGCCTGTTTGCATAAAATGAGGGAGATTTAGCATAGCCAATGCATTTAACCAGCAGGTTTTCGAACTGTGGAAGGAAGCCAGAGAACCTGGAGGAAAGCCATGCAGACACGAGGGGAACATGCAAACTGCATACAGACAGTGACCCGAAGCTGGAATCGAACCTGGATCCCTGGCACCATGAGGCAGTAGTGCTAATCACTATGCCACCATGCTGATGTATCATTCTTGCTGATGCACAATTCTTATTTTTTTTGTGACTTAATGGGACATAGGCATTGCTGGCTGGCCAGAATTGATTGTCAATCCCTGGTTGCCTGAGGGCAGTTGAGAATCAACCACATTATTATGGCTCTGGAATCACATGTAGGTCAGACCACATAAGGACGGCAGATTTCCTTCCCTAAAGAATATTAGTGAACCAGATGGGTTTTTTCCATCAACCAACAATGGTTTCATGGTTATTAGTAGATCAGTAGATTCTTAATTCCAGATATATTTTATTGAATTCAAATTTCACCATCTCCTGTAATGGAATTCAAAACTAGGATCCCCAAAACATTAACTGAGTTTCTGGATTGTTAATACAATATTGATAATACCAATAGTCCATCACCTCCCGGATTACAGATTGTCACTATGGAGTGGCATCGGATAAGCATCTTCAGACGTACTTTTGAAAAAAGTAGAGTGGTGATTGTCCCTTTGAGGGCAACATAGCTGAGTAAGGGTCACATGGCCTGTGCGACCAATCAGAACTCAGTGTGTGGAATTACCTCATGGTGAGAGAGGTTCTGAGGTAAAGAGACATTTTGAGAGCTAGCTACAGCCATTAGGCTGATGGTCAATTCTTATTGATAAATCCCTTTTGTGTTTATTAATGAAGTCTGTGAAAGTATATCTTTCCAATGACCCTCACTGAGCTTCCATAATTGCTTGTAGATCAATCAGTGAGAACCATTATTCTCATGTTGTTTGGTAATGCTTGGGGCTCAATTTGCCATCCTGGAATATGGTATCTGTATAAGGGGCAAGGGGGAAAACAAACGGAGTGGCATGGTAGCACTGTGGTTAGCACTGCTGCCTCACAGCGCTAGGGACCTGTGTTCAATCCCTGGCTTGGGTCATTGTCTATGTGGAGTCTGCACATTCTCCCTATGTCTGCATGGGTTTCCTCCAGATGCTCCGGTTTTCTCCCACAGCCTGAAAGATATGGTAATTAGGTACATTGACCCGAACAGGTGCCAGAGTGTGGCATCTAGGGGAATTTCACAGTAACTTCATTGTAATGCTAATGTAAGCCTTGCTTGTGACTAATAAATAAACTTACTTAACTTAAATGAATTGAGCAAGGGCCAAAATGGGTGGGAAGGCAAATAAATCTCTTTGTCCCCCAGAATTAGATATACTGAGATACAGGTCCATAAATGAAGGCAACTTTCACATTTGCTGTTGTCAAATGGGTTAAGCCACTAAAGAGAGGCCCTTGTTCAGTTGGAATTAAATGATTGCACTTAGCAAAAGAACAGCAAGTTCATTCTCCCAAAGTCCTGGCCAAACATTCCTATTCCAATGAGCACCAGTGAAGACAGGTTAAACAGTTACTGTTTGGTTGGATAGATCAATGGTCAGTCTAACTGACATGGAAACAAAACGTACCGACAGAGTTTTGTACAATGGTTATGGATCAGATAAAAACATAGAAGCATAGAAGATAGGAGCAGGAGGAGGCCATTTGGCCCTTTGAGCCTACTCCACTATTCATTTCAATCATGGTTGATAACCCATCTTAATAGCCTAATCCTACTTTTTCCCCATAACCTTTGATTTAATTCATCCCAGATATTATATGGATAATGAAAAAAAGAAACAAAATGGTATTGGCAGAGTGGGTAGGTGCTGGCTGGTTATGCATTTGGTTAAGTGATGGCCTAGTGGTATTGTCAGTAGACTATTAATGCAGAAACTCAGCTAATGTTCTGGGAACCCGGGTTCGAATCCCGCCATGGCCATTGCTGGAATTTGAATTCAATAAAAAATATCTGGAACAAAGAATCTACTGACAACCATGAAACCATTGTCAATTGTTGGAAAAGCCCATGTGATTATATCATGACCTTTTAGGAAGGAAATCTGCTGTCCTTACCTGATCTGACCTACATGTGACTCCAAGATGGACAATAAATGCTGGCCCGCCACTGACACCCATGTACCACAAAAATAAGTAAAAAAAAAAGTATGGTGGGAGGTGACAGAGCATGTGGGATGGCAGGTGATAGGGTGAGGGGAGGGCGGGTGCCAGCTTGTTTAGGGTGGAAGAGTGAGAAATGGTAGGATGGCAGGGTGTCAGCTGGGTGGAGGATGGTGTGTAGTCGGATTGATGGGAGGGTCAGGAGCTTGGGATGTGCTCAGAATGTCATGGGTGTCAGAGGATAGGGGAGGGTTGGATGGTTGAAAGGAGAGGTTGGAGTATCAGGAGAGAGATGGGGGAGTGCTCACTTTTATGGTTATCTCAGGAACTATACCTGCGGCTGGGATTTTTCAGTTCTGCTGCATTGAATGAAGTTTTAGCAGAGGACAAAATTCTCCATTCTCTCTCACTGTGGGGGCGGGGCAAATGAAATCCGTGAATCTTGTCGACCATTTCTTGAGTAACTATTCCAGTCAATGAGCCAACACACAAACTGCCCCTCTTCCTGCCACCCCATCCAAGGACGGATTTGCAAAAGGAATTGGATAACTACTTGAAGGAAAAATATCTTGTAATGCTTGGGTAAGAATAGCAGAGTGTGACTAATTGGATAGCTCTGGGATGATGGCCCCAATGGCCACCTTCTTCGTTCTAAATTTTCCACAGTGGTGGAGTCAGATATTTTAGGAACTTTCAAGCAGTTATTGGATAGGCACATGGAGCACACCAGAATGATAGGGAGGGAATAGCTTGATCTTGGGATTGGACCCAGCTTGCCACAACATTGAGGGCCGAAGGGCCTGCACTGTGCTGTAATGTTCTGTGATCTATGTTCTATTAAGTCAGGGACCTGGGTTCGATTCCTGGCTTGGATCCGCTGGAGTTTGCACATTCTCCCAGTGTCTGCATGGGTTTCCTTAGGGTGCTCTGATTTCCTTCCATAGCCCAAAGATGTGCGCGTTAGGTGGATTGGCCATGCTAAATTGCTTCTTAGTGTTAGATGCACTAGCTAGTGTAAACACATAGGATTATGGGGATAAGGTTTGGGATTAATTGTGTTTGGTGTAGAGTCAATGGGCCAAATGGCCTGCTTCTGCTCAGTAGGGTTCCGCCTAGGGTAAAGCAATACAAATTAAAAAGCAATGTTGATATGATACCAAGACTGAGTGGAAAGATCCAGTGTCTGTATCATACCGATATTAAGCTATGTTTTGAGAGGCATGGTTTCAACACAACATAAAGAGTTTGCACTGTCAAACTCTCCCTCCCTATACCAAATACACATATGACTATAATCCAAGTGCCCATATGTCATTGGTTGCTCGGTCGATGAAATTAACCTGAGATTGACAGTGTGCCTGCCAGAGGAAGATGCTGTAGCTTTTAACAAGTCTTATCAAGTTTGTGAAATGTACTGTCAAAGCGTTTTTTGCACTGACGCACAGGTAAATTCATAAACAGCCACTGCAAAGTTGGAGAATCTAATTTTTATTTTTTGCCTTTAAGCAAGGCATGAGATCTGAATGAAATCTCTGGAATTGCTTCGTGGCTTGTCTTTCACTGTTCACCAGGAGCTAAACATATAGCTGCCAGTGTCTACTTTCAGAAACATGTCTCTATTTGTACTGGGTGTGCATTATCTGCCACATAGCCTTGGCATTACGGGTGAACTCGACACACGGTGGCTCCGAGCGATGTGCAGGTATGTAGCACGGTGTCAGAGATAAGATTAGCTGTTGAGCGAGGTCTCTGACTGAAACAGCTGTGGATCCTGATAACCTGGGATGCGGCAGAAACGCTGCAGTTTTTTTTTCACGTGCTTGTTGGCAAACATGCTGGAGCCCACCCCCCCCCCCCCCCAGCCACCTCCCCCACCCCCCCCCCCCCCCCCCCCCCCCCCCCCCCCCCCCGAGGAAAGAGAAGGCCTTCCAGCAATTGTAATCGCCTACATCCTACAGAAGGAGAGCATCTCCCCCACCTGGCCAAGGCTGGCAACCTTTAAGGTAACCAAGGTCATAGGTCACACATGTCCTGAGAAGGCATCAGGAACTGCGTCCAAGTATTCACAACCACAATCAGTTGATTAATCTTCCCCGCATTCTGATTAAAAGATGAAAAAAAAATGCGACGAGCCATTTTTATTTAAAAGCATTTGCAGTCATTTTGCTGACGACAGGAGAGCTTCCTTCAGCAACAGCAGTTAAAAATTAATTTAAACATTAGACTCAAAGGTTTGATTGCTTTGATCCCAACAAAAAGCACTGCTAAGATTTTCTCACAATTATGGGGAAATTAGTAGTGAATATTAGGAGGCAATTTGAGAACGTTTTGGGAGCTTAACTCAAGCATGAAAAGTCTGTTGCAGCTTTCAAAAGATCTGTTCGCTCGCTGGTAGGGTGAAGCAGAAGTTGTTAAGTTTTTTTTAAAAAATGCAGATAGCAAACCATTCAAGTGATCAAGGGCTGAGGCACGGATTTCTCCCGTTTCACACTCTATCTCACTTTTCATTTCCTCTTTCTTTCTTCAGGGAAGAAGAAGAAGGAGCCAGAACCTGCCAAACAGGCTCTGGGGGTGAGTGTTGTGTGAGAACAGCTTTGCCAAATTCCAGCCATTGTTATGACAGCCTGCATTTCAGCCACAGCAACAAGCAGTGTGTGGGCGTTTTGAGAGGAAAAAGAAGAAGGACTTTATAAGAAACACACACACACACACACACACACAGGTTCGTTGACAAAGTGAAAACAGAATAAAATGCAGCAATTTTCAGAAGTCTCGGCCCCCTTGTAATCTCCAAAAGGACAGCTTAGCGCTGGCTCCACATGACTTAATAACCCATTGCTTCATAGAAGTCCCCACTTTGAATTAAAAACTCTTGACCTTTGCCCACTTAACAATTGCCCCGGCTCTTTTGCAGCATATTAACAAGCCTTTTGAAGAACTAAAATTGGTATATCTGAACTGAAGCACAGCGGCCGGTTAACAGGATTGTCAGAGCCATTTATCACCTTGTGTGTTGTTGCCAATACCCACTGTTGTTTCAGGATGCTTTTTTACACCATCTCGCCAGTCCCTCCTGCACGGGGTACACCTGGTCAGATTGACACCCTGATGGTTTTTGGTGCTTAACCCTCAGAATCAGCTCTAATGTCCAACTTCTTCTGCAGGGCGCTGTGATTTTTTTGCGAGCTGTCACCGGCGTATCCTCAAATGCCATCTCTTATTCTCATCTACAAAATTGAACTCCAACTCTTCCAAACTTTCTAATAATGCTCTTTTTATGCTTCTTCCCTGCTGCCATCCTTTTTTAATGGTCCTATCATATATTAAGCCAATCTTTTTGTACATCTTATCTGTAATTGTAATACTATACTCTGCACCCTATCCTTTCTTTCTCCCCTATGTTTTGAAAGTTTAAAATTTATTGATTACAAAGAACATTACAGCACAGGAACAGGCCCTTTGGCCTTTCAAGCTTGCACTGACCATGCTGCCCGATTGAACTTAAACCCCCTACTCTTCTGGGGATCATACCCCTCTATTCCCAACCTATTCATATGTTTGTCAGACGCCCCTTAAAACTTACTACAAGAAGACTTACATTAACACTGCAATGAAGTTACTGTGAAAATCTCCTAATTGCCACACTCCAGTGCTTGTTTGGGTTCACCGAGAGAGAACTTAGCATGGCTAATGCACCTAACCAGCACATCTTTCAGACTGTGGGAGGAAACTGGAGTATCTGAAGGAAATCCATGCAGTCACATGCAGACTCCATCGAACCCAGGTCTCATGCGCTCTGAGGCAAAAATGCTAATCACATGCCACTCATGTGCCACAAAAAAGCATCTATTCTGAGTCACACCTTCTTGTACTCTGGTCTGGAACAGACAATAGTGTCCAAATACACTCGATTGACGGAATCAAACCTGGGTCTCTGGTGTTGCGAGGCAACAGTGCTAACACTGAGCCACCGTGCCACCCATAAGGGATGATACACAAAAGGTCTTTCTCTTTATTTTATTGACCCACATACATTTTTTATGCGATTTATTGCCATGCATTCATCTTGTCAAATATATCTCCATTACTTCTAAAAACATAAATTCTTTTATGACATATTTACATTTCTTTACAATGTCATCATCTTCAAAGATTGTCAATGCATCAGCCAATCTTCCAAAAAGTTGAATGACTATTCTAAGGTGTGCTTTGATTACAATGCATCTTGCTTAATTAAGCTTCCTGATTATCCTCACTGTTTGGATAACATAAAAATTCTTGCCAGTGACGTTAACTAGATAAGAAATTGTATTAATCAATTATAGATTTTACTGTAATCTCAGGGATCTCGATAATAAGGGCTTTCACTCTAAGAATATTCATGGACATGAAAGACACACAATAATCTGAGATTTTCTTTATTCTATGTTAATTGATTGAATAATTAATATTCACCAGAATCTGATCATATCCTGCAGATTATGCTTATTTAATACACTCTGCATGTTTTAATTCTAAATATATATAAATACACATTAAAACATTTCAAATCCAATCTCACCCTTACATTATAATTGACCCTTATAGTCCTTTTATTAACAGAAGTGGCAGTGTGGTAAAATGTGATTAAGGACATTTGTATGATCTCATTGCTGTTTCTTTTGTATTAATCATATGCAAATAGGTTCAGCTGTTGGCAAGTAAGATATGTCATCTCTGCTGATAATATTCTCTGCTCTCACCTGTGGGACTAATGTCTTGTTTAGCATTCCAAATAGACTTCAAAATCACAGGCTAATTTTGGTGAGTCTAATGTCCTCTCGAAATGCAAAATATCCCAGATTCAAGCAACACAGTCTTTGGCCAATCTTTATGCCAGCATCAGACAGATTCAGAGGATCAGACCATACTACTTATCTGGCAACAGATCGATTTTTCAGATCATCTTAGAAATTACAGAATCACAAAATTCCTATACTGCAGAAGAAAGCCATTCAGTCCATTGAGCCAGCACTGACAACAATCCATCCATAATTCAACCTCATGGATTTACCCTGCTATCCCCCTGACATAAGATGCAATTTAGCATGACCAGTCAACCTAACCCACACATCTTTGGAGTGTGGATGAAGAAAGAGTGTGAATGAGTGTGTGAGGTTTTGCCGCCAACGTCAGCAATAAAGGATTAGAGATCACAGAATCATAGAATCCTTGCAGTGCAGAAGGGATTTGGCCTATCAAGTCTACACTGACTCTCTGGCAGACCATCCCACTCAGGCCCTATCCCCATAATCCCATGTACTTATTCTACCAATTTCCCCTAACCTGGGACACGGAGGGACAAGTTGGCATGGCCAATCCACCTAATCTACACGTATTGTGGCTGTGGGTGAAATCAATGATCTGAATGGACCCAGAGCACCTGGAGGAAACCCTTGCAGACCTGGGCAAAACGTGCAAACTCCATACAGACAATGACCTGGGTCCCTGGTGCTGTGAGGCGGACAGCAGTGGTAAGCATTGTGCTGCCGTTGAACTTGTTTGGATGTATCAACAGAATGAAACTTTCAGCCAAAAGGAATTGCTTAACAGGATCAGATAATGTTTTGTCACGCACAGCATGGACCAGGTGGAAGACAGAGATGGAATCCAGATCACTTTCAGTGATATAATTCAATCACAAGCTCAAAAGAATACTCTGAATGCACTTGTGTTACTTTTTCATTTATCACACGACCCTTTTGCAGCAGGAATTCCAATGCCAATAACACATCCCATTGAAAGGCTCTGGTCACAGTTTCTAAAAAATGGATTTTAGTATTAGAAATCCATGATCTGAATGGACTTTGAGTGAAGCCTCTCTGAATTTTGCTCTGGTTTCTGAATAAAATCAGGGTCAAATTTGTGGATTTTGCCCTTGTTGGTAGACCATTTATATTGCAGAGTGAGGTTTCAAATCAAGGGGCTCGGATTCGATTCCTGGCTTGGGTCACTATCTGTGTGGAGTTTGCATGTTCTCCACATGTCTGTGTGGGTTTCCCTCAGGTGCTCTGGTTTCCTCCCACAATCTGAAAGATGTGCTGATTAGCTGCATTGACCCGAACAGGCACTGGAGTGTGGCAACTAGGGGAGTTTCCCAACAATTTCATTACTTGTGACTAATAAATAAACTTTACTTTTATTTTACTACTGTTATTTTTGTTATCTTGCGCAGAGTATAGACAAAACATGCCGTTCATAGCATACATGGTGGAATGGCATGGTGGCACAGTAATTACCAGTTTCCTTCCACAGTCCTAAAGATGTGCTGGTTAGGTGCATTGGCCATGTTAAATTCTCCCTCAGTGTATCTGAACAGGCATCGGAGTATGGCGACTAGTGGATTTTCACAGTCACTTCATTGCAGCGTTAATGTAAGCCTATTTGTGACAACAATAAATAAACTTAAAACTTAAACTTACCACTCCAAACCACCACTCCAAATTGGAACTATCTTGCTGTTCTTTCACTGTGACTGGGGCAAAATGCTGGAGTTCCTTCCCTAACAGCATTGTGGGTGTACCTACACCAGATGGAGTGCAGCGATGCAAGTCAGCAGCTCAGACCATCTTCTTAAGGACAACAAGGGATAGGCAATAAATGCTGGCTGAGTCAATGATTCCCACATCCCATGAATGTCTTTCATTGCCCCCTCACTGTATTTTTATATTGAATCAAATTATGCGATGTTTATCACATCCTAGGAGTTTCTTTATTACTTAACTGGTAACTCACTGCTCAAGATTTTCAACCAGCTTTGGTCAATTTTCCTCTTCTGAACCAGATGATATCAAATGTATCAAGATTCCTCGATGGTGTATTCAAGTATAATATTCCTAGTTATTCTGACTGCTGACAGCTAACTTTACAAGGAGCAGGAATCATTCCCATTTATATGGAACATAGAACAGTACACCACAGGAACAGTCCCTTCAGCACACAGTGTTGTGCCAAACATGATGCCAAATGCCTTATGTAATGTGATTAGTCATAAGGCCAAGCTGCCATCTCAACTTGAGTGCCAACTTACACCAATTCATGTCCCCAGTCAACCATTATTTATACCAACACTCTTCATGCCACTTCCACCTCAGGAACCATGATAAGATGAAATAAAATAAAGCTTTACGTGTCTAATACAGACTTCACTATATTAGAAACACTTTTATTGACAAAAATGTATTCAATATATTTAAATCCCTTCAAGTACTTAATCACATCTAAAAATAAATCATTCCTTCAAATACAGCTATTTTGACTTGGCAGCTTATTTATATTTTAACACATTCATATTCATTCTTAAGAATCACGAGTCTTATCTGACCTCTACAAAATGGTACCTGACCTCTTCAAAAGGGTACATGCCCTTTCTAAAAAAGGTTCAGACCTTTTTCTTCAAATGCCTAAAGCCTATGAATCGTGTTTCTGAAACTTTGATGATCAGAATTGCTTGTGTTTGAAACCAGCTACATTTTTAAATGTGTTGCCTCTGTGAACTGTGGATAGGCAAAAAGGTCCCCTCCCCCTTCCCCTCCCGGGGTAATGGTGGGTGCTGGGTTTAGGATCTCTGGATTGTGGCCTTATCAAAACACAGTCAAAACCCTTCTAAGTTGGTGAAATGTCAGGCTATAATCCATGAGGTACCGTAGAAAACCCTACAGTGCAGAAAGAGGCCGTTTGGACCATCAAGTCTGCACCGATCACAATCCCACCCAGGCCCTACCCCTCATACCCTATGTATTTACCCACTAATCTACGTATCTCAGGACAATAAGGGACAATTTTAGCATAGGCAATCAACCTAACCCGCACATCTTTGGACTGTGGGAGGAAACCGGAGCACCTGGAGAAAACCCATGCAGGCAAGCGCAAAATGTGCGAAACCCATGCAGACACAAGGAGAATGTGTAAACTCCACACAGACAGTGACCCAAGCCTGGGAATCAAATCCAAGTCCCTGGAGCTGTGAAGCAGCAGTGCTAACCACTGTCCTACCGTACCACCCAAATTTTAAAGGAAAGCCACTGTCTCTGTCAATTAGAGAGAGACAGTAGTTATGTATTATTGTTTGAGGAGCACCATTCTCCCATGCAGCATTGCGCAAGATAAGAAGTGAGCCCTTTATGAACTATAGATGCTGTTTCATGGTTCAAACTTTGTTGATGCTTTAACTTCCTGTGGGTTTTAAAACTGAGGCACTGGAGAAATTCTGGCAGCAGAACTTATCCATGAGTAGTTGTATTATTCACATGAAGACTATTCTAATTTCCGTTACATGTCTAAAGTTTTTTTTTATTAGGAGTTTCAGTCTGAGATAACACCTGTCATGAAGCATTTATTCTCAACTGTTTCATTTTCTTATATGGCCATTACTGAACGTGCTGAATCTTTAAACTCCAACATCTGTTTTCCCTTTATGTGCATACAACAGAAAGCTCTGTGCTGAATTTCAAATGTTACCTTCACATCAATCTACCATCAACAAATGAAACCTCTAAACTTAACAACAAAACATTTCCTCAGGCCACAGAAAGCATTCTTTCCCAATGTATCACAGCTTGGTATGGCTCCTGCTCCATCCGAGGCCACAAGAAACTACAAAGTGATGTGAATGAAGCCCAGTCCATCACGCAAATCAGCCTCCCATCCATTAACGCTTCTACACTCAATGCTGCCTCAGAAAGGCAGCCAGCATAATCCAGGATTCCACACACCCCAAACACAGGTTTCTCAAGCTTCTTCCCTTGGGAAAAGGATGCAAAAGTCTGAGTTTCCTTACCAATTGATTCAAAAACAGCTTTTACTCTGCTGCCATCACTCTTTTGAATGGACCTTGATCTTTCTCTGTACCCTAGCTAGGAATGTAACACTACATTCTTTACCTCTCCTTTCCTTCTCCCCTATGTACTCTATGATTGGTATGCTTTGTAGCTCTATGAACAGTATTTGATTTGATTTGATTTATCATTCACATATATTAGCATACAGTGAAGAGTTTTGTTTCTTGCATGCTACATAGACAGAGCACACCATTCATAGAGAAGGAAATGAGAGAGTATAGAACATATGTTACGTCATAGCTAGGGTCTAGAGAAAGATCAACTTAATGCAATGAAGGTCCATTTAAAAAATTGACAGCAACAGAGAAGAAGCCGTTCTTGAATTGGTTGGTACATGGCCTCAGGCTTTTGTATCTTTTTCCTGACACAAGAAGATGGAAGAGAGAATGTTGGGTGTGCGTTCCTTAATTATGCTGGCTGCTTTGCTGAGGCAGTGTGAAGTGTAGACAGAGTCAGTGAATTGGAGACTAGTTTGTTCTCGATGAATGAATGGTGTGCTTTGTTACTCTTTGAATGGTATGCTTTGTCTGTATGGAGCAAGAAACCACATTTCATCCTAATACATGTGATTATAATGAATCAAATCAAAATCAAATCTGATAACACTTTACAGCAACAATAATAACCTGCATATATATTGCACTTTTCAAATCCCAAGATGCTTCACAGAGTCATGAACAAAATGAGCTTTAAAGGAATGGTTGAGAAAAATGAACAGGACCTTGATTGACTTTGTGGATTTGATGGAAGAGAATTAGACAAAAGTGAAGAGATTTTGTGGAGGAAAGGTACCTAAACAACTGAATGCAGGGTCACCATTTGATGTGGGGAGTAAGGACTGAGCTTTATTATCTATTAAGCACAAATCTATTCAAATTTTTGTTGATCTGAGGAATTGTATTCTACCTCCACTCAGAGTCACATTTAAAATAAGCATTCATTAATGGTCTCCAGCAGCTTCTTCATCTTCAAAACCACAAAGAGGCAATGGGACAATTCTAAAAAGGGAGCAGGGACAGAGTAAAGGCGTACATATGCATAAGTTATTGAAGGTGGCAGGAGAGATTATTATTATAGTATACAGTGAAAAATACTGTTTCTTGTGCGCTGTACAGATAAAGCATACCATACATAGAGAAGGAAAGGAGAGGGTGCAGAATGTAGTGTTACAGTTATAGCTAGGATGCAGAGAAAGATCAGTTTATTACAAGGTAGGTCCACTCAAAGCTTTGATGGCAGCAGGGAAGAAGCTGTTCTTGAGTCAATTGGTACATGAACTCAGACTTCTGAACCTTTTTCCCAAGGAAGAACCTTGAAAAGTATATATCTAGTCTGTGTGCGGTCCTTGATTATGTTGGCTGCTTTTCCAAGATAGCGGGAAGTGTAGGCAGAATCAATTGATGGGAGGCTGGTTTGCGTAATGGACTCGGCTTAATTCATGATTCTTCGTAGTTTCTTGCGGTCTTGGACAGAGCAGCAGCTATACCAAGCTGTGATACATCTAGAAACAATGCTTTCTTGGTGCTTCTGTAAAATTAGTGAGCGCTGTAGTGGACATGCATAGCCTTCTGAGAGTAAAGGTGTTGCCTCTGCAACAGAATCTGTAAGATATTCTTACTGCTTCAGTCAATGCCACTAATTCAACATTAACTCTACAGATTTAATGCTTTAATGCACAAAGACATCTTTGCCCTTTACGGGTAATGGTGGCTTAATAGCGTCAGTGGATGACTAAGCCAGAGGCAAATGCTGTGGGGACATGGGTTCATATGACAGCTGGGGGAGTTGAAATGTAATACAATTAATTTACAAAAATCTGGGATTGAATGCTAGTCTCAGTAATGGTGCCATGAAACTACCATCATCTGTTGAAAAAAAGAACTCCTCTGTTTCATTAATTTCCTTTAGGAGATAAATCTACCATCCTTCCTGGTCTGGTGTGCAGACAATCCCAGACCCACAGCAATGCAGTTTAACTGCCCTCTGAAATGGTCAAGAGAGCCATTCAGTTCAATGTACAGGCAACAAATGCTGGCTTTCCCAGTGATGCCTTGTTTCCATGAAGGGAAAGGCAAAGCCGACTGCTACTGCCTTTCCAACGCTCAAAATTCTCAATCTCACCTTCAAATTTTCCCGTGACTTCCTCTATCAGATGTAATCTTCTCCCAATAGTTTATCAGGCAAAATCACTTTCCGTTCAGTCTTCAATGACAGTGTTGTCAATCACTGTTCTCTGCTAACCTCAAAGATCTTCCCTAAACCTCCTTTCTTTTCTCTTCCCATTATGTAAAGTATCCTTTGAGGATATCCCATTACCAAGGGATTTCTTTGCATAGATGTTGTGCTTCCTATCACTTCTTCTCCAAGTGAAGCACCTTTGGGATGTTTTGTAATTAATTCTCCAAATGAGCAAATAAGAAACATACAAATCCCACATTGCAGAAGGAAATATGGCTGTTGCTCTGACCAAGATCTCAAGAAATTACAAATGGTTGTGAACATAGCCCAGCCCATCACTGACACCAGCCTCCTATCCATTGACCCGTATATATTTCCCGCTGCCTCGGAAAAACAGCCAGCATAATTAAGGACTCCATGCACACCAGACGTATTCTTTTCCACGAACATCCATTGAGAAAAAGATACAAAAGTCTGAGGTCACGTACCAACCAACTCAAGGCCAGCTTTTTCTCTGATGCCATCAGACTTTTGAATGGACCTACTTTATATTCAGCTGACCTTACTCTACATTCTAGTGATGACTATAACAATATATTCTGCACTCTCTCCTTTCCTTCTCCCCTATATACTCTATGAATGGTATACTTTATCTGTAAAGTGCGCAAGGAACAATACTTTTCACTGAATCCCAATACATGTCACACTAATAAATCAAATCAAATTTGGGTTTAGTAAGGCCAATTAAGAAATGTTATAATGAAGAAACAGGTCTTGAAATGAAAGAGGAAGCTAGCTTCTCTGAGACAACTTTGATCTCATGTCAACGCACCATTCGGGTCAAATCAGAATGCTGGTTGAACTCATATTTGACTTGCTGTCATGTTTAGTTGTTCATAGGAATCGGACGTTTTAACAATAAGAACAGCAGTTCCTTCAGATATATATCATGCCAGGGACTTGTAAATGATGCCAGCAGATCTCAGAGGGAAGCCAGAGATAAGACATCAAATCCTCATGCGAATTTTATATACACCAGCAGAGTCTGACTGCTGGCAGGCCTGAGCTCACAGATTCCCTTGTGGTTGTTCAGAAAGTCCAATACTGTCTATCTACTGAGCTGACGTCTTTAGATCACATGGGCAATTGGCTGCCAAGCCACATGGATTTGGGGTGAATCACCCTCTCTGCGGGGCTCCCCGGGATTGCCCACTTTCCTTTGGTTGGCATGTTAACGACGGTGGAGATGCGTTGTCTGAAATGTAATCGGTGTCAGTACTCTGCGGTTAGCGACATTTTTGCAGATAGTTATCAGGAGCCTGAAGCAATTGGGTGGAATTCGAGTTGCTACAATTTGCTGATCTGTGGGTTCACAAAGCCTCTGAACACCACCTGGCTACTAATCCCTGACACTCCCAAGTGAACGCTAAAGCAGCAATCTAGAGAGAAAAAAAACTGCCTGCAGCTGGGACTGGGGAATGAGTCTGTGAAACTGTATTTTGAAAATAGGACAAGCCTCCAAAAAAATTCAGTATGTGGTAAAATAACAGAAAATTGCACAAACACAGGATGTTGTAGCTCCACAAATGAATAGCTTATGCTTTCAAAACACACACACGCGCACATAAATCTCTTTATGTATAATGTAAGAGCCTGAAACTACTTTAGTACAGCTTTTCCTTTATCTGCGAGCTCCTCAGAAATAGTACGGCAAATTAAATTCAGTTTAAAGCAATACAAAAGCCTGACACCTGCTACGGCACTGTTATTTTTCAATGGCCAAACCCTGTGCTGTCTATTTAAGGCAACAAAAAGAAATGCTGTTACTTTAAGGAAACACTTCCAAGTGCGTGCAGGGCCCCATTGCAGGTGACTCTGTTTCTCCATTGTGCCATAAAGTGGCATTATTCTTTGTGGCAGAAGCAATTATTCTGCGGGTACATCATCTGTGCTGCATATATCGACTAATACTTGAGATCAATTTGGATTTTGGCTCCTTGCACAATCAACGCATTATTGCCAGGAAGGTTTGCCTTCATTTGGAAGAAAGTTGGAGAAAGAAGGTCTTGTAACTGTTACTTGATGACAGATGAGCAATTAGCCCGCAAAGTACGAGGTTCGCCTCTTTGTTTCTCCCAACTCTGTGCATTTTAATTATCACAAGTAGTTCAACTTGATGGTTTTCAGTTCCTGTCCTATTAAGATCCATTCTGAGTGACTGTACGATTGTTGCATCAAGAGCAGGGAACATAAAGTGATCAATGTAAGCGCAGAGTGGTAATTTATCACCTTGCCACCTTTTATTGCTGTGTAAGGACTGTGTCTCTGCATAAATGCCAGGCAAGTTGAAAGTTTAAGTTACTGTGGCTGTAAACCGAGGCATCAGTGAGACACCCTTGAGAGAACAAAAAAGTGCGAGCATTTCCGTGCTACTGGATGGTGCTTCAGATAAAAATAAAAGTTTATTACTTTACAAAGCCTGAACCATGAGATTTTCCTTTACAGTGCTAAAATAATAAGTGGATAAGGTTTAAAATGTTGCGCTGATATACACAAGTAAAAGGCCCGATCATATATCATAAATGAAAATTATTCCAATTTTTTATTTCATTTACATCATAACGGGTAAAGTTATATTGCTAGTACTTGGAATTGTGTCAGATAAAAGAGGTATATATTTTATTAACTACTTGCCTTTGTTAGAAAGACAGTGAAATATCTTACCAATATCATCAACAGTTGTTCTGATTATGAATATCTTTCCTTTGCTCCCTTTAATTATCAGCAGTTAATGTATAGAAATGAAATAATAGTCCTCAATCTTATGAATGAGGCAACAATTAAATTGTCTTGCCCTATTTAAGCCAGATTTCATTGGGGATAGATTGTCTCCTGCCCACACAACATAATTTAAACAGGGTAACAAGGGAAGGAAAGCTTGCTCAAGGCACAAGGCCTATAGTGTACTGGGAGAGTGCATAATTTAATGGGGCAGCAGTTCCAAAATGGCCGCAACTCATCATAACAGTTGTGGTGGAGACAGAAGAATGGGTGAATTGTTTGCAATATCCCCTCATATGTTTCAGTGCCAAATTTTGTCCCACAATGTTCATGGCACGATGGCACAGTGGTTAGCACTCTTGCCTCACAGTGCTAGGGATCTGGGTTCGATTCCCGTCTTGGGTACTGTCTGTGTGGAGTTTGCACATTCTCCTCGTGTCTCCATGGGTTTCTCTGGATGCTCCAGTTTATTTCCATAGTCTGAAAGATGCACTACTCAGGTGGATTGACTGTGTTAAATTGTCTCTTATAATGCAAAGCTGTATTGGTTAGATGGATTAGCTGTGCTAAATGTTAAGGTGGAAAACCTGTGATCAATTCCTGGATGCTCAGAAGTCCGATGTTCTGTTGCTCTTGCAAGTACTTAGCTGCACTGGCCATGCTAAATTCTCCCTCAGTGTATCCAAACAGGCGCCCGTGTGTGGCAACTAGGGGATTTTCATGGTAACTTCATTGCAGTGTTAATGTAAGCCTACTTGTCACAGTAATAAATGGAATTTTAAACTTTAAAAAACAATCAGGATTTGTAAATAGTGGGTGGGCCTATATGGGGCAAAAGCTCAACTCAAAGCAGAGGTCCAAGCTGTAAGGAGGGACACTGCAACCAATTAAATGCAGGAACCAAGATCGGAAATGTAAAGGCTGGAATTAAGTAAAGCCGTATATCTCAATGTTTGAACATATTGTCCAGAAATCTCTGGCCATTCATGCCGGTGGGATTCTGCCAAAAGCACACCCCCCGCCCACAGGTTTCCAGCCGTCAGTGGGAATTTTACTGACGGTGGTGGGACCAGACCGCTAGCAAACAATGCACCACCTCCTGGCAGCGTGAAACACAGGGCTGCAAAGTTGGGGAATCTCACCCAACTGGCAGGATTTACTGCACAACCTGTCACGTGTTGCCAGGTGATGGGTGGCAGCATGCCATTGGCCGAAAGCCAGGTTTTCCGGTCCCGCTGTTGTCAGGGGGATTTCTCACTGAATGCACCCCTTACCCTCATGAAACTCTTGGCAGAGGCGTACTATCAGCCGGACCAAAACTCCTGCTCGTGTGAAGAGCCAGCTGTTGTTTGGTGCCATTATCTAAACGGCAAAGGAATTAGGCCCTGATAACATTCTGGCAATAGTACTGAACTTGCTCCAGAACTTGTCCCTGCAGCAAGAGATGAAAGCTTTAGGGGGGAATGCCAGAGTTTAGGGCTTCAGTGACTAAGCTTCAATCATCAAAGTTCAATCAATCCAAATCAGAGATCAACAAGAGAGCAGAATTGGACAGCATAGATACGTTGGAGTTTATAGAGGTAGAGAGAGGTCTGGCCAGAGAGGGATTTGAACACAAGGATGGGAACTTTAAATTTAGGCATTGTGGATTAACTTCAGACTCAGAAGGCAACTTCTGCTGTTTGCCGTCTATATATATGTCCCTTTTAAAGCACTGATGTTATTTACCTGCCTGCTGTGGTATAATCCTCCTCAAAATCAATTGGAGTCAAACAGAACTTTTTAAAATTTGCCCTATTTCTCCTTTGAAGAGCTTCGACACTCTCTCTAATGATCAGTCCACAGTTATCTCCTGCCAATCTGCCTTGACATTTGAAAAGCGGTAAAGTCCTTCTTGTTTTCTTCAACGTAACCCCATTACACGGCAGAGATCGAGAAATGAAGTCGGGGAAATTCAAAGGCTGTGAAAGCTTATATGGGCACCGATGTTGTTAAAGCTAAAATTCAGAAAGGTCACAAATCTGAAGGGAGTGGGGGTGGTGGGGTGGGTGTCGGGATGAAGGGAGAAGATGAATGAAAAGAAAGTTCTCACCTTTCCAACTTGTACATGAGAATTTTAGATTCACAGCTTTAGTTTCAGTTTATTTTATTTATTAGTGTCACAAGTAGGCTTACATTAATACTGCAATGAATTTACTATGAAAATCCCCGACTTGCCACGTTCTAGCACCTACTCGGGTTCACTGACGGAGAATTTAACACGGCCAATGCACTTAACCAGCAGGTCTTTCGGACTGTTGGAGGAAACAGGAGCACCTGGAGGAAACCCACGCAAACATGGGGAAAATGTGCAGACTCTGCATAGACAGTGACCCAAGCTGGGAATCGAACCCAGGTCCCTGGAGCTGTGAGGCAGCAGTGTTAACCACTGTGCCGACATGCTGCCCACACATGTATAGCACTGCATCCCTCCAAGACTCCAACTACAATGGATGACATTAGTGGCAAAGGCATAACAGTTTGATGAGAAATTCCTCCACTCTTTCTTCAGTGGTGTTAACCCTTTGAAACTTGAAACTAACTTTGGTAAACTGCTGGATGAAGAATGTTCATTGAGTGCATGAGGTTTTGTCAGCATCAGCAGCAAGAAATTAGTGGCTGTCATCATAGAATCCCTACAGTGTAGAGGAGGCCATTCTGCCCACTGAATCTACACTGGCTCTCTAATAGAGATTACCACCCAGACTGTACCCCACAACCTCATGCATTTATCCCATGTATTGATCAAATCAAATCCACTAATTTCCCCTAATTACATCTTTGGAAGCTAAGGAGCAATTTAGCATGGCCAATCCATGTAACTTGCACATCTTTGGACCGAGGGAGACAACTGGAGCACCCAACGGAAACGCACGCAGACGCAAGAAGAATGGGCTGACTCCATAAAATTACCCTACGCAGGAATTGAACACGTGTCCCTGGCATGGTGAGACAACAGTGCTAACCACTGTGCCATGTGCCACCCTTATGAGAAAAGGATTGTGAAAAGTATCATTTGTGAACTAGTTACTTTTAAGTTGGTCCTTCTGAAGTACTCAAATAAATATGTTTCTTTTAAGGAACATGGAAAGATTTTAGCTTACTCATCGGTGCAGTTGAAATCCTTTTATTTTTGTGAGTTTTATATGAAATAATTGTAGAAAAAAAAATGACAGCAGCCCAAGGCTGCATTTTCGGAGACATTCTGCCTGGCATAATTACAAAAATAATACATGCAATGACAGGTAAAAATTTGTCGCCAAATGGATCTTCTAATTGTCAGTGATTGATGTAGATAAATAGATGACTATTTATGCCTACAAACTGTCACACTCAATTTCTTTAAGTGTGACAACTTTTTAAAAGCTCAACCGCATTTTCAGAAATTCCAAATCCCTCCTTTTAAATAAATGAACAAACTATCAGTGTTTTATGGATGAAGGCGCAGCAGGCTTCTGATTGTCAGGGCAATGCCTCAACTAGTCAATGTATACTTTGGCAGTTAAATGGATCGATGCCAGGAGCACAAAATGGGTGCAAAGTAGTGAATCAACTGCTAGTTTTTCACTGGGCAGCATGGTGGTACAGTAGGGAGGCATGTTGGCAAAGTGGTTCGCACAGCTACCTCACAACGCCAGGGACCCGGGTTTAATTTTGACCTTCGGTGACTGTCTGTGTGGAGTTTGTACGTTCTCCCCGTGTCTGCCTGGGTTTCCTTCGGGTGGTCTGGTTCCCCCCCCACACTTCCAGGATGTGCCCGTTAATGCCCCATGATGTATAGGTTAGGGGGATTAGTGGGGTAAATATATGAGTGCTGGGGATAGGGCAGGGGGTAGGCCTTGGTGGCATGTTCTGTTTGAGAGTTGAGACTTTGAGGTTTCTATGATTCTATGTCCTTTATTCTGCTGGAGTTCACAGAATGATACCTAAAACTCTTCTGGCAAGCGCATTCCGAGTTTCATTGTCATCTTTACTTGATCTGAAATCAAAAACCTTGGTTATATTTTCCAAGTCAATACAAAGGAAAAACAGGCATGATGAAAGGTTGTCTGCTAATTAATTACCAGCCTACTTCAGCCCCTCAAAATATGTTTCAGATGTGTTAGGAACCATCTGTTCAATATAATAATTGTCGTGAAGTCTGAAACAAGTTTCTAAAGGGAAGTGTGGTATGGAGTTGCTGACATTGGACAAGAGTGGACACAGTAAGACGTCTCACAACACCAGGTTAACATCCAACAGATTTATTTAGAATCACCAACTGTCAGAACTCTGCTCCTTCATCGCCTCAGAGAATCCTACAGTGTAGGAGGTCATTCGGCCCATCACGTCAGTACTGACCACAATCCCACCCAAGCCCTTTCTCATAACTCAATGCATTTACCTAACTAGCCCTCTGACACGAAGGGACAATTTAGCACAGTCAATCCACCTAACCAGCATATTTTTGACTATGGCTGGAAACCAGAGCACCCAGAGGAAACCCACACAGGCACGGGGAGAATGTGCAAACTGCACAGACAGTGACCAAGCTGGGAATCGAATTGATTTCTTGACATTGTGAGGCAGCAATGCTAACCACGGTGCCACCCCTAATGGAGGAGCAGATGAAGGAGTAATGCTTCGAATGCTCGTGATTCCAAATAAACCTCTTGAACATTAACCTGGTGTTGTGCGACTTCTTACTAAAGGAAAGGAGTTTGACTAGCGAACAAACAATTAACTCAAAAATATATATAAACTAAATACGCCCACATTAAGAAAATTAGGTTGCATCATTCTGAAAGTTGTTGTCTAGTTCAAATCATTTTGATTTGGATCCAGCAGCTAAATATGAGCACTGTAAAAACAAGTTCATCGTGTTTTGATTGTATTATTTCTTTTGTTGTGTTATTATGCATTGATGTCATGAATCTTGATGCAAACACAGATATTGTCTGTGGCTAGAATTTTATCATGTATTTACATTATTGATGTGTTAATTACAGAGTAGATCATTGGTGTGCTAACCCTCCAAGCCATACAATGCAAGACTGAAGGAGTGGGTGGTGGAACAAACATCTGGGACTATGGTGACTTTATCTTCAGTAATGTTCAGTGAAATCATAAACTTCTATCATCTCCTCATACCTCACAGCTCCCCACTTCATTTGTTTCTTCTCCGATCTTTTGCTCTTTTCTCACCCCATCTTTGGTGGTCATTACTTCAGAAGCCAGCGCCCTTTTCCCTGCAATCCCTGTCCTCTTAGTTTTTAAAGCTTTCCAATTCTTTAGTCATTGGATTTTCTTCGTTTGGTGACTCAACGTTTGTGCTTCTATGACACACCTTGGGGTTAATTTCCAACAATTATACAAAGGCAAGTCATTACAATTGTGCTGTGAGACATTTGAGATCCGTTGTCCAGCCTACTGTTAGATTGTAACCAATGATAACATTGGATCTATTGTAGTGTGACCAATGGTAACATGCTGTAAGGGTCAGCTGACCCAGTAAACTATGTAACCAATGATATAATGATGCAGTTGTCAGCTGACAACTGACTCAGTATAAATAAGAAGTTGCTGAGGTTTGTGGGAGTTTGGAATGGTCCATGATGAAGGTTCAAGTGTTGAAGTAATGATGTCTTTTTATTAAACCTTTTCCTTTGATTTACAAGTTGGAGTAAATTTTGTTTAATTTTATTGCTAATAACTAATAATCTGTCCTGCTGGATGAACACCCATTTCTCAGTTTGTACATAGTGAAGAAAAACCAAGAGCAAAATGGAGGAAACAGTTGGTTTCTTCACTCAATAAACAAACTCATTTAGAACTTCATGGGCACTTCTTGAGGTGTGGAGAACAAGGTCTGGTCTGGCCAGTGGTGCCCTCTCCATGAAAGAATAATTAAGTAATAATCTGAGCCTGCAACAGACCTCAATAACTATTACTTAGATCCATGCAGAGTTTTTGTCTCCTCAGTTTGAGTTCAAAATCCTTGTCCTCCTCTGTAAGGCTCCAATTCCTCTGATCCTCACTCTCTAATACTCAACCATTCATCATCTCCTTATGCTCCATCATCATTTCTCACTTCCAGCTACTGTTCCCTAATGCTCATGAAGAATCCTTCAATTTCTTCATTTTACTCTTCATATCTTCAAAATGTCCTCAGAAGTTACCTACCTTGAATGCATTTTCAATTCCTTTTCCTATACTACTTCCTACCTGCTGCTTGCATGGTGTCCATTGATCCTGCCTATAAAATATCTTGGATGGTCCAATCCATAAAAAAAATTGCTATCAAGAACATGTTGTTCTCTCTTGCTGTGCTGTATGCATTATAAAGCCATTTATAATGTATACAACAGCGTTAAAGTCTATCTATTAGTGTCACGAGTAGGCTTATGTTAACAGTACGTTAAAGTTACTATGACAATCCACTCTTGGCCACATTCTGGGGCGTGTTCGTTAGACTGAAGGAGAATTTAACACAGCCAATGCACCTAACCAACATGTGTTTTGGATTGTGAGAGAAAACCCATGCATTCACAGGGAGGACGTGCAAACTCCACACAAACAGCGACCCAAGCCAGGAATCAAACCCGGTCTCCTGGTACGTGTGAGGCAGCAGTGCTAATCACTGTGCTGCCCCAGTCAGAAGGGAAACAAAACAATTTGGGCTTTGTAATATCAATGATTATAGGATGCCTAAAGATACAAAGAGGTGACTGAGTGAGTGGATGAAATAAAGAAAAATAAAAATCCCAACTTGGGAGAAGTCTACCTTCCCTATATCATTTTGATTTTGGTCCCTAGCGACCATGTATTAAAGTGACAAAAGATGTGTGGCTTAAAAATAAAGTACACTTTTATACAGTTCTGAATGATTGATGTTGGTGTTGACAGGCAATGCCCATTTATATGATGATAAATTTATCAGAATGTTAATGTGGAACCTTCCTGAAGATGGCTATTGCACTCAGTGCACAGAACACCCGGTATAAATGGACATGAGCCAGAATATTTCCCAGCAGATAAAATATGGAATGAGTCAGTCATGACCATGGCATCAGACAATCAAGCATATCACAGTAAGGTCAGGCTGCCACATTTAACTGTAATACTTTGAGTATCTGCTTTCCTAGCCTTGGCCTAGTTTGCCCTTCAGTTTTGGCAGAGAGACAAGTTGTATAATGATATGGCCCTCTGATTTATAGAAAGGCATGCTTCTCATCTGATATCTTTATATTCTGAGGGCGAGGATCTTCTCTCGGATGTTAAACATCTTTTTGCCACTTCCTGCGTATTTAAAAAACAGAAAATGCAATTACAAATCAGGCCTTTCACTTAATTCTGGACTGAGAAGAAATCATGACCATAATTATCCTCCTCACAAAAAAAAATCAATTCATTATGGAGTATAGGAAATAGGTGATGCTAATGATGGTCTTGATCAATTTTAATGTGTCTGGGTATACTGCAGAAGGAGAAATGTCTTCATTACGTTGACAGCATTCTGATTCTCTGAAGTAAAATTCAGGGCCATGAGTTATTGTTCGGTTATGCTGGTTTTATTGGTGCAATTTGTCCAAACCTGTGCAAAAGATGGCGGAATTTCAACATCAAATTCCATCCGGCATGGATTCAGTTTCCCCGATCGTTTTAAAAAACATTGCACGAGTTTTCTGCTTCTGCCCCACATAAATGGCTCAAATTAATCACGTTGCAATTTTCTAATTGTGCCCCCATTTTCTAGGCACCTAAAGAGGGTCATAAAATTAAGCTGATTCTTTTTGGAAGGAGGTACTTTAAAAGCTTTAGGATATATCCTTATAACTTGGTGCAAAACTGATTGACCTATACCAATGAAATTAGTAAATGGTTCTGTTTAGCTTTTTAAAGGTATCTTCAGTTATCTAAAATTGGTTTACTCACTGGCGGTGGACTTCACACTTGGGGGTGGGGTTTTCTGTGCTCGCCTGTCTGGGAACTGGAAATGCCCACCTAATGTCAAGGACCTTTTAATTGTTCATCCTGCCTGCAACAATACCCGTGGTGAGCTGGATCAAAAAATTTACTCTTAGATTAATTTTCTGGGCTGCTATGTTAAGGCTATTCAACAGTTTTTTCCTATCCTGCAACAGGGAACGAAAACTTGGTTGGGTGCCAAATTCTCTGACTGCTTTAGGGGGAGCGAGGCAAAAACAGTTGGTAAGATAGTGCCCCAAGTTTTTGTGGTAAACATTTGTGATTAAAAAATTACCCTTTTAAATCGGAATACATTTTAAAAGCAAAATATAAAATCTTAAAATGTGGCCCAATTACAAGTTATGTTCTCAGTCATGTGCAAGTAAGCTTGAGTGGAAACTTGAGATAGAAAACACTTCTCACAATTGGCCTCACACTGTTAGCCAACTTGTGTCCGCAGTTTGACTTGTTTCATCCAAAGACAGAAGCTCCAGGTAACGTCTACAATGATTAGAGAACCAATGTGGGAACCATTCAATCATTGAACATTTTAACTCTGCATCCAAGAGACTGATTTATCAGCCAATTGGTATGTTGACCCACTGATGTCAAGGTATTTCAAAACACTGAATCGATTACTCACATGACCTGGGGCCTGATGGTCAGGTAAACAATTATTAATGAATAGTTAAGAATCAAATAAGGAAATAAATATATATATTAATACTGCAACCAGCACCATGGTGTGACTTTCAACTGAATAGTTCACTGAATATGCTGTCCCAAAGGGTATATGGTAATTAATATTTTGAAGACTGATGTCTCACATAATCTTACAATTTTTGTTGTATTTAAGTAGTGAACACTAACACATAACAAATAAAATATTTAACATGCCGCAAAAATGATTTAACTGGCACACAATCCAGGCTTTCATTGACTCAAACACTTTGGCACAATTGTTACTTTGCAGCTGGAAAATACTCAAATCAAGACGGTGATATTCAACATAAAATTTACAGTAACTGTCAGCTTTGATAACCTCTGCAGCCAAAGCAGTGCGCTGGAGGCCTGGGAGGTGCTTAAACATGGCACCCTCCTGATAACAATTTGTATCCTTGACAATTTTGCACAACCCTTTGCAGGCAGCTAACCAATATTTTCTTGATGTGTGGAGAGGTCTGGAGGGTGGACATGCATCCCCTGGACCCTATTGGGTCCTGACAAGAACACATTTCATGTGTGACCCTTGACCTTTTAGATTGCCGACAGCCCCTCGTGGTTCACTTTAATCCATTCAAATCAATAGGAACCAAACAATCTCATTATAAATTAAAGAAAAGCCTGATTTTACTTTTGGGATCCACAGAAGTAAGGTAGAATCTTGGTGCAAATTACGATCGCCAACCTAAATTGGGTATAATGCTGAAATAAGATGTAATTAATTTACTTTAGTCTTGCTCCTTTACTCGATCTAAAACTGGCTACAGTCATTAATATATTGTTCAGGTGAAACTATTGCATTTATTTTAGATGCAGAGTATTTTCTTTGCTTTGTAAGTTTCTTTTGAATTACATTTTTTTCCCTTGTGTTTACAATTTGGAATTTACGCATGAAATGTTGTCTTTTTGTTCTGCTTGTTACAATTGACCCTTAGAATTTATTCTTCATTTTAAATAACTTTACTGTGAAATAGTAATTAATCAACACTCAAGCTTGCAATGTTACTTCAGAAATGATGAGACCACAAGATATAACTTTTTTAAAAAGTCTACATTTATCTAAGATTTTCATCTCTTTATGTCATCCTGCAATGCTTCAGAGCTAACAAATTGCTATTGTTTTGTAGGCGAATATCATTGTCAATTGATGCAGAACAAAATCCCACAAACGGTAGGAAGATAAGATGGAATGTTTGTGATGCTGAGGGATGAATGTTGACCAGCACATCAGAAGAACATCCTTTCATCTTCGGACAGTGTCAGTAAGATCTCTTGCGTGCAACTCAACAGGCCGACAAGATTTTAGTCTCAGCTACCACTTCTAAAAGATGACTCCATCAGTACAGCGCCAAGGTGCTAACCGATCTTAGATGCTCAAGTCCTGGAATTGGAATCACAACCTGATGACTTGACATGAAACATGCTACTGCTGAACCATACTGGCACCACGCTACAGAAACACCCAGCAAGTCAAACAGTCTCCATAAGAGAAGAAAAAGATTCAATAAGCTTTCATCCATGGTATTCTGCTCTTGTTTACACTGCTTGTGGGATTTTCAGGCTGTGCTCACCGCAAGGTCACTCCATTCCGAGGTCAACTAATCTTGGCATGATCCGTGTCCCACCCACTACAATTCCCATGGCATGCAGGATGGTAGAATTCCGCCTTGTAACCCATTCCTTTTCAACCTTTTTTTCATTCATTTGGGGGACATGGGTATTGATTGCCCAACTCGTGATGCCTTTGAGAAACTCATGGTGAACTACCTACATCATAGAAAGGCTCATAGATACCCAGAGCCATCAGTGAAACAACTACAGTGTCTACACAAATCTGTCCAATATGTGCCAGGACATTCTGTGCCCAGAATTGGCCTGATCAGTCATCTTCGGACACACTGCAACCAGCCTCAAAATGACTAATGGTGTCGAGATCCTTATCGATGATGATTGACAAACAACAACAACATTAGGCCCATCAAAGCTGCCCGACAACAATCTCGTGTGCATCCTATCCCCATAAGCCCACACATTTACACCACTAACCTATACATCCTGGAACACTAAGGGGCAATTTAGCATGACCAGTCAACCTAACATGCATATCTTTGGACTGTGGGAGGAAACCAGAGCACCCAGAGGAAACCATGCAGAGAATGTGCACTCCACATAGACAGTGACCCAATCTGGGAATCAAATCCAGGTCCCTGGCACTATGAGGCAGCAGTTCTTATTTCTGTGTCATCATGCCTTCTTGATTTTCTGCAGTAGAGGTGCTGTGGATCGACCCAAATGTCATTAGGGAAGGAATTCCACGATTTTGATCCAGCAACTGTGAAGGATCAGTGACATACTTCCACGTCAGGATGGTGAGTGGCTTGGAGGGGAACTTGCAGGTGGTGGGTGGTATCCCATGTATTCGCTGCCCCAGTCCTTCTAGATGGAGGTAGTCGTGAGTTGAGAAGATGCTGTTCAAGGATCTCTGGTGAATTTCTATAAGAGCAACTTGTAGATAGCACACACTGCTGGTCCTGTGTGTCGGTGATGGAGGGAGTAGATGTTTGTGAATATGGTGCCGACTTTGAAGGATGGTTGTCACAGAAGGACAAAGTTGTGAGAGCTGCAAAATAGATTCTACATTCATAGGTGACTGGCAGCAAATTGTCACTGCACTCAAACAAACTGCATTAAAAGTTTAAATTAATGAATTTCAATAAAAGTTTGGCTTGTTCCCATTCAAAAGGTATTTTAATTTGGGTGCTCTGGATCTCAATAGTCTAGTTGAATAATCCTACATGTCCAGTTTTAAGAATTAGGAGCCCTTTCTGTTGGGTTCAGGTTATTGTGCACCGTTCACCTCTTCAATCTTCCATTATTACTTTTTACAAAAACATCGGAGTGAGCAAAAAAAGTACAATTTTAATCATAGTTCCTCTGAAGTGCAAGATGAAAAGATAAATAATGAGAGACTATTGGGCATTTGGGTGCCTTGTATACCAATACACAATTAAAATGGCAGAAGGACTACTTTGAGTTGAGTTCTACTGTAAGTTGTAAAAAGGAATTTGATGATATCTGTTGAGTTAAGCCAAATAAAATAATTTTCATGCCAATATGTTTTAAGGAATTTTCTTTTTTACAGATATCATTTCACAAACAGTCCAGTTTTAGAAATTACAGCTGCATTCTTCCAATCTGCAGATTAAATTATAAAATATTATTTGGTAACTATCCCACACAGCATCTTCCAACAAAAACAAAAGTGTCAACCTCAGCACACAAGGCTGCCATTGCTGTGAATGGGTCTCTGGTGGAAACAGCAAACGTCCCACTGGAAAGGACTAATGACCCACCATTCACAACTGCCGTCAAAGATCCAGTTTGTTTCATTGTGGCAGCACCGGCTACAGTTTCCAAACGTCACTCCAAGACTTTTACTTTAAACACTGTTGACAATGAAACTGATGTGTATGTCAGCAATTCTATTGTAAGTATTTTGGCTGTTAGTATTACAATTTCCTTATTTACTCCAATTAATAACAGTTAACAATAATATCGACAAAGGGAAACATTACAGCTTATGTGAATGGATTTTTTTTTCCGATGCAAGTCTCATATATGCTTTAATCTGATATAAGGCAGGATTTTACAGCCTTGCTCGATCCGATACCGGAAAATCCCACCCGAGGTCAACAGACATTTCCATTGTGTGTTCCTCACCGGCTCTGATTCCGTGGTGGGTGGGATGTTAGAATTCTGGCAACAGAGTGTATTTGGACACTATTGCCAATTCCAGATCAGAATGTAGTAAGGTGTGACTCAGAAGAGATGCTTGCTTGTAGCACGTGAGTGGCATGATGACAGAGTGATTAACACTGCTGCCTCACTGCGCCAGGGACCCAGGTTTGTTAACCAGCTTGGGTCACTGTCTGTGAGGAGTCTGCAGTTTCTCCCTGTATCTGCATGGGTTTTCCTCCAGGTGCTCTGGTTTTCTCCCATAGTCTGAAAGAGGTGTTGGTTTGCTGCATTGGCCATGCTAAATTTTTTCTCATATAACCTAACCTAGTTTGGTGACTAGGCAATCTTCACAGCAACATCATTGCAGTGTTAACGTAAGCCTACTAAAACTTTGATATTTAAACCATAACTTTAATATCATGAGCGGAATTTTCATTTTTTTTACCAATTCTCCGATTGCATTTGCCCCACTCCCGCTGCCAGCAAGAATGGAGAATTTGGCAGCCAGCCAAAACTCCATTTGCTGCAGAAACACTGGAGAATCCCAGCCACGGAAAATGTTGGAGGTTTCTGTCGTATATGTCAAGCGGGAAAAGTGGTTTCTAGCCCACCCGCTGCAGGGCTGGCTTTTCCCAAGATACTGTTTGACTGTTGGTCAAGAAAAGAGCTGGAGGAGGAATCCCAACATCACATTGGCAGGATGGACTCTGAATAAGTCTGCTCTGCGAGCAATCTCGACCACTGACAGACGCTGAAAAAATAAAAAGGACCTATCCCCATGGGCTCTGGGCCCCCTCCCTCCCCTGTCATAGTCCCAGGACACCCCTCCACCCACCCACCCAGGAAATCCTCCCTCAGAGAGGATCCTCCACTCCCACTCTAAAACACCCCAGTGGAAGACACCTCTTTGTAATAGCCCCCTGCAAGTGCCAGAGTTCTGTCTAGGCACGATCCTCTCTCCCCTGCGAGCTCTGCCTGCCTCTGCCACCTGGCTGGTTCTCTTCGTACAGTGCTTGCTATCCAAGTCAAAACAAAGTGCTGCGGATGCTGGAATTGGAAACAAAAACGGAAAACACTGGAAGATCTCAGCAGGTCTGACCGGAAGAGTCATCCAGACCTGAAATGTTGACTCTACTCTGTCTCCACAGATGCTGTCAGACCTGATGAGACTTTCTAACATTTTCCGTTTTTGTCCCATTTATCCAGACCTATTCTAAACCCCGTCGATGTGATGTCACGTTGATCAGGAGGGATGTGTGGGGGGGGGAGGGCAGTGGGTGTAGAAAATGCCTTATGTGAGTGGCTGATACATGATACAGTTGGGAGGCCCACTAATGACGTTTAAATGTATGGAAGTGAGGTTCCCGACCTTAAATGCTGGAAACCTCATTGTGTCACTGCTGTGGATAGTGACTATCTCAATGGGAAATTCCATCAGTGTAAATACTGTTTTAAGTTTCCCATTAAATTCTCCGGCTCTTCCTCTCACTGAAAATGGTGGGTGGAAAATACCACCCCCCACACCTCCCACCATTCCACTGCACCTATTTTTTAAAAGTCTTTTTTCATACCACGTATATCTCATGTACAATATACAGTAAATTTATGTTACCTGGCACCCAACCAACCGGAATTCCCTAGCAACCGGAATTCCTTAGCAATCGGAATTCTTGAGCAACTGGAATTCCCTAGCAACAACAATTCCTTAGCAACTGGAATTCCCTATCTACTGGAATTCCTTAGCAACTGGAATTCTCTAGCAACTGGAATTCTTTAGCAACCAGAATTCCTTAGCAACCAGAATTCCCTGGCAATCGGGGTTTCTGACAGCTTGATTTCTTTTAAAAGGCCGGTCACTTTCACTGTTCGGATAATGCATTCTTTAAAAAAAAATCACAACGGTAGACGGTAAATGTGCAAAATTTTTCTCAGGTTTGTCCAGGAAATTATTAAATTAGTTGGGTCGGTTTTGGTTATTGTGCCTGACGGAGTTATACCGTCTTTATTTTATGTCCAGAGTAATGCAACTCCCCATCAACCAAATCTGAGGTTTATCGGCACCAACCATTCCCCAAGCACGCTAGATAACAAAGATTTTGTTGTATTTATCATTGATAATCAGATATTGATAACATTTCATTCCTGATGGGTTATTTCTCCACATCACAGACAATTATTTCCGGATGCAGTCGATGGGCTCAGTTTAAAATGGAACTTATGTTGCCAGCAACAACAACAAGAAAGGGACAAGAATAGATAATCATTTATTCCGAAGTGGTACCTATGTAGAGTGGCCTTGGTCAAGATCTCAGAGGATCCTCACACAGTGAGAGTTTGGAAGATAAATAGCTAGGCCTCAGCAGAAAGTGGGGCAACATATCCCATTCTTAAAGGCAAAATGCTCGGAGTGGAGGGGGCAAACTCAAATCCATTCCTTTCTTGCTCCAAAAACCAAATTCAAGATCCAACTGAATCCAGTTCAAGGTCCCCACAAGGGAAACACCACCCAGACACCCACCCTCACATCTCTCCAACTCCACCAACAAAGTAGCGCTGAAACCAGTATGCATTTTAATTTTCAGAATAAAGATCTGTAAAACAAACTGCCGTTAGCAAAAACAAACTTCTGTGAAATAAAATAAATTGTCAGGGCTTGAACTTGGCGGGTTGCTAAAAAAAATAAACAGGTAATTAACTGTCCCATACAGCTTACAAGGTTATTGGCAGATTTTACATTTATGCAGCTCACTGTTAATTAGTAGTTTCATTTTACTCTATTTTTTAAAAAAATTGTTCATATCAGTTCAAAGCCAGCATTTTATTGCCCTTGACAAGGTGATGATGAGCTCTCTTCCTATACCGCTACAATCCCTTTCAAAGAGGTACATACACAGGAAGGGAGTTCAAGAACACTGAAGGAATGTCGACAGAATTCCAGATCAGGATAGTGTGTGACTAAGAGGAGGATTTGCAACTGGGGTGTTCTCCTGCATCAGCTGCCCTTCTCCCACGAGGTGGTCGATGTTATGGATTTGGCACGTGCTGTCAAACAGCCATGGTGAGTTGTTAACAGTATTTTTTGTAGATGGTACACACTGCTGTAACAACGCATTGGCGATGGAAGGACTGAATGTTTGAGGTGGTGGATGGATACCAGTCAAGCAGGCTACATTGACCTGGACTGTGTTGATTTTCTTTCTTTATTCATTCATAGGATGTGGCCCCTTGTAGCACATGTGATAGTTCCAGTTACGCTTTCAATTAGTTTGTACCACTGGACCTCAGAATATAAGACAGAGGGGCGATTTTGAGCCCGCACCCTCCATCCATGGGTATGGTGGCACGCATTCACGAGACAATGGCCTAATGGTATCATCGCTAGACAATTAATCCAGAAACTCTGAGAACCTGGGTTCGAATCTTACCATGGCACATGGTGGAATTTGAACTCAATAAAAATATCTGGAATTAGAAATCTACTGATGATCATGCAACCATTGTCGACTGTTGGGAAAACCCATCTGATTCACAAATATCCTTTAGGGAAGGAAATCTGCTGCTCTTACCTAGTCTGGCCTACATGTGACTCCACACCCACAGCAATGTGGTTGACTCTCAACTGGCCTTGGACAATCAAGGGTTGGCAATAAATGCTCGCCAGCCAGCAATGCCAATGTCCCACGAATGAATAAAACAATCAGAGAAACTTGAAAAATGCAATTCGTACCGACGATTTCTAAGTTCCAAACTGGTGAAACTTAGCCCCGTCACTGGCGGAGTAGCATAAAATATGCTGCAGGATCCCAACAAATTTGTCTTAATCTATTGCCATGGCATTTCCCGCTCACCAGATATTCAGCAGGTGTTGGCATGACACCACGCAAATGCCATTTGCAACAACTCTACATAAGCTTGAACCTGGTACCTTCATCTGTATCTGTGTGGGTTTTCTCCAGGTCCTGCAGTTTCCTCCTGCATGCCAAAGATGCCTGGGTTAGGTTGAATGGCCATGCTAAATTAACCCTAGTGTTAGGGGGATTAGTAGGGTAAATGTGCGGGGTAATGGGAATAGGCCTATGTGGGATTGTGATTGGTACAGACTCGATGGGCCAAATAACATCCTTCTGCACAGTAGGGATTCTATGATTTTATGATTGGCCAGGCTAAATTACCCCTCAATGTCCTAAGATGCGCAGTTGGGGAGAATTAGCAAGCATTCTGGAGGTGAGCGCTCAGGCAGTGAAATGATTTCAATCAGACCATTGAAGTTGACCTATTGGAATACAAACTCTCTGATTAAGGAGTCAATTGATGGACTAATCAGGGAGTCTTTTCCTTGTATTTAACAGGGTGTGTCAGTTCCTCTGGCACTCACGAAGGTAGACTGCTGACTGATAGCACTGTGTTGCTGCTGTTAGAATTATAGATAAAGTGATTTTAAAAGCAATTTTAAAATGACAGAAGAGACTTCTATCTCCGAAGACTTATAAGGCAACTAGGCAACTAGTGTTCACTGCGCTGTGGGCACTGACGAGGACTCGGGCGACACAGATAAGTGCAAGTCAGGACTGGCAGTGCAGGTCCCAGAATTGCATCTGGCACTTGCCCACAATTTCTACTTCATGTCCTCATCAGGTTTTTGTTCATCTTTTCAGGTTAGGCAATCACTTTTCCCTTCTTATTCAGCTTTTGGAGCTTGAAGACATGAATTCTGACCCTTGACAAAGCTGTAATTTATCCCCACATGCCAACAATTACATTTAAATGGCCCCTAATTTTAGGCTGTATCACTAATTTTGAGCAGCAGTGTTTCATGTTACTGTGTGATAATAAGCAGATTTAAACCATATTTATAAGTGAGCCCTGCAATGTTCGCAAGGCCAACTCACTGTTATACTAACCCTCACCTTAAATCTCACACAGTGCACTGGTGGCTTCGCAGCTTTCACTCCCAAACTGGCGAGGTACTTTTGCAAGCATTTGAGAATTGATGCAGTTATGAAGGAGAAAAAGAGATGCATTTGCTGAACCATTAATGTCTTCTCATCTCTGATGAGTGCTTATCAATGCTTAATCTTCAAAGGGAGCTTTTAAACATGGGAAAGAAAAGATTGCATGAGAAATGTCTCAGTCTTTTATTTTCTACAATCTTCATGTGCAACACAAACTCTGTCAACAATTGTCACATAGAATCCCCAAGGATACTGTTTGCAAAAATTTGAATAAGGTTGAAGAATTTTGCATTCTTATTATTTTTAACAGACCAATTGATGCATCATGTAATGTGGGTCATCATATCGCATTAGTGTCTTACTGTGTCTTTTGAGATTTATATTTTGGAGGAGAGGTGTTGGTTAGCTCAGTTGGCTGGACACCTGGTTAGTGATGCAGAGTTGATGCATGGGTTCAATTCCCACACCGGGCTGAGGTTATTCATGAAGATCCTGTCTTCTCATCCTTGCCCTTCGCCTGAGGTGTGGTGAACTTCAGGTTAAGTTTTCTCCAGCCAACTCACCTTCTCAAAGGGGAAAGCAGCCTATGGTCATCTGGAACTACAGACTTGAACTTTTTATATGAAACAAAACGGCCAAACCAAGTACACATCAATCTGACCAAACCTTATTTTCCATCCAGTGATGTAATAGGTACCTCCCACTTGATTTGTGAAGGTTTATTACAAAGAACAAAGCTCAGGAACAGGCCCTTTGGCCCATCAAGCCTAAGCCAATCACTTATCTTACCTTGGCCAATTGCCTGTATGCCTCTATACCTCCCGTCTGTTCATGTGCCAATCCAGATAAGTCTTAAACTTTGCTAATGTGTCTGTCTCAATCGCCTCACTTGGCAGAGCATTCCAGGCCCCCACCGCCTTCCATGTAAAAACTTCCCCTGGACATCTCTACTGAACCTCCCCCCTTATCTTGAACATGTGTTCCTTTGTAATTGCCATTCTGCCCTGGGAAAAATCTTCCAGCTGTTCACCTTATCCATGCCCCTCATAATTTTGTAAACTTCTATCAGATTGCACCATCAGTCTCTGTCTTTCCAGAGAGGACAATTCCAGTTTATTCAATCTCTCCTCATAGCTAACGCCCTCCATACTAGACAACATCCTGGTAAACCTTTTCTGTATTCCTTCCAAAGCCACTATATCCTTCTGGTAGTGTGGTGGCCAGAATTGGACATTAGATTCCAAATGTGGTCTAACCAAGGTTTTATATTACTGTAACATAATTTGCCAACTTTTATACTCAATGCCCTGGCTGATGAAAGCAAGCATGCTTTCTTCATCACTTTTTCCACTCTGTGCTGCCACTTTCAAGGATCTGTGGACCTGTACTCCGAGATTTTTCTGTGTGTCTACAGTCCTGTTGGTTCTGCCATTTATTTTGTAGTTCCTGCCTGAATTGGATCTACTAAAATTCATCATCTCGCATTGTCCAGATTAAATTCCATGTGCCATTACTCCACCCAATTTTCAAGCCTATATCTATCTATATCTTGCTGTATTCTTTGACAATCTTCATCACTTTCCACAACTCCAGCAATCTTAGTATTATTCGCATATATGTTTAATTGTTAAAACGTGTACGCTCCAATCCATTTAAAATAAAGGATCAATACATGGCAGTGACCTGAAACATTAACTCTTCTTCTCTCTCCATGATGCTGCTTGACCAGCTGAGTATTTCCAGCATTTCCTCTTTCACCAACAGGGCACGTTATCGTGGTGATGAGACTTGGAATGGAGATGTTATGATAAAACATGAAGTGCGACTGACTTTCAACATTTACTGCCTGTGGCACAATTGGTCATCAGTCATAGAATCACAGAATGGTTACAGCATGGGAAGAGTCCATTGGACTCATTGAATCTGTACTCATACTCTGCAAAGGCAACACAGTTAGTCCCTCTCCTCTCCTATTTTCCCCATTTCCCTGCAAATAATTCCCCTTCAGATAATTATCTCATTAATCTCAACACTGATCCTTATCAAAAGAGTTCTCAGAAACAATCTTTGCCAGTCTAGGCTCAAACTCCAATTGCTGTAGATAATTGGCGATTTTTTTTCTTCTGTATCCATATTTGCTCAGTTTTGGCTTTTATTAATACTGCAGTGGGAATGGTTATGTTGAATCATAACTAGCTCTTCTTCTAGTGTTTACTGTGATATACTTCTGTTGATTTTTAGTCGATGCCCTTGAGTCGACAAGTTCAAACAGTTAACAATAGCACTCTGGAAACTGTTTACTCAGAGTATTTTCACAAAACTTCTATGTCTCCCTCTTGTCTATAAAGCCTGATAACATTGTGATTGAACTGAGCATAATGAGGCCTTTAAAAATTCACAATGGCATTTGTTCCTAAAAATAAACAATACAAAACTGTTCCCTCATCAGTTATTAAAATTAATGCATCAAAAATAAACATCCAAACATCCAAACAGAACGATTAACTCTGCTCACACAAACATGTCCTGTGTGTACTCTGTGCAATAGCATAGCTGTTGTATATATTGTTGTATACGTTATCTATACGCCATTGATGTATATCTTTTATACGTACGTTACAATTTGGTGCGCCAAACATTCCGGAGTCCAGCTTTCTGTGTTGAATCTTGACAGTAATATATGTTGAACGAAAAGTATTACAGTATAGATTCGGGCCACTCAATTTGATTAGGGGAAGGGGATGGTCTAGTGGCACTATCACTAAATTATGAACCCAGAAATTCTGAAATGTTCAGGGGACCAAGGTTCGAATGGCAGAAAGTGGAATTTGAATTCAATAAAAAATAATCTGGAATTAAGAATCTACTAATGACCACGAAACCATTGTTGGAAAAACCCATCTATTTCACTAATGTCTTTAAGGGAAGGAGATTTGCTATCCTTACCGGGTCTGGTCTACATGTGAATCCAGAGCCACAGCAATGTGGTTGACTCTCAACCACTCTCAGGCAACAAGAGATGGGCAATAAATTCTGGCCAGCCAGTGATGCCCACATCCCATGAATTGACGATGGGCAGCATGGTTGATGCAGGCTTCGAGGACTGAAGGACTTGTTTATGTGCTGTAATTTTCTTTGTTCTTTGTTGCCCGCTCACTGAGAAATTTAAAAATAGTTCCTGAATAAAGAGTTGCCCATATTGAGGTGAGGATAAAGTTCTTCTCTCAGAGAGTCATGGATCTATCGACGTCTCTACTCCAAAGAGCACCGGAGTCCCTTGAGGTAATTATAAACAAGGCTGGGTTAGTTGGATTCCTGAGTACTCGGGGAGTTGAAGGTTAGAAGAAACAGGCAGCGAAGTGGATTTGAGACCAAAATCAGGTCAGCCATGACCTTATTAAATAGTGGAACATGCCTGAGGGCCTGCTGGCCTACTCCTGCGCCTATTTTTATGTGCTTCAACTTCTTTCTCCCTCATATATTTGTGTTGTTTCTTCTGAAATGCATCAGTGCTGTTCACCTCAACCATTTCATGTGGTAGTGAATTCCATATTCTCACTGCTCTCATGGGTAAAACTGTTTCACTTGATTTAACCTACTGGATTTATTTGTAACTATCTTAGAATTAGGGCACCTAGTTTTGCACTATCCCCTCATACTGGAAACATTGGGCTGAATCTTATACCACCTCTGAAGGTTTTCAGAGGTCAGGACCAAAAGTGGACCCCACCCCTGCTGACACAGCCTGGCCACACCCTCGTGCCATTTGACTAAATACGGCCAATGATGAGGCTGCTTTAGAGAGCTTTGTTCATTTAAGAGCAGCAGGCAAGCAAGCCTCTGGGTTGCCCAATGAGAGATCCTGTAGTGACTCTCCTCCTGGAGGCCCACATGATGAAAAGTGGGCATTGCCATGCTAGGCAGGAAGGCAGTTCAAGAGGCACCGCAGAAGGTATGAGTTTAAAGTTTGTTTACTAGTACCACAAGTGGGCTTACATTAACATTGCAATGAAGTTACTGTGAAAATCCCCTTATTGCCGCACTCCTGAAGGAGAATTCAGCATCTTCAATGCATCTAACCAGCATGTCTTTTGGGATGTGGGAAGAAATCCACGCAGACACAAGAAGAACATGCAGACTCTGCGCAGACAGTGACCCAAGCCAGGAATTGAACCTGGGTCCCTGGTGCTGTGAGGCAGTAGTGCTAACTACTGTGCCACCGTTTCACCGTAGTTACTGGGCTATCATTGTGGAAGGAGCATCACTGCCTTCCATTGGATTACATGCACAGTGGGGCACGCCTGCTACAGGTAAGATCCTGCGCTGGGTGTCAGAAAGGTGGCCCTGAGTGGACTTAGCACTGACAGTTAACCCATTGCTGCCAGGCGGGTAACCACTTCCATCACTCACTTCTGATAAGATCACTCGGCGGTGGGAATACAGTGAATAGCCAATCCAAAGGACTATTGTGCAATTTTTCTGCCTCCACAGCTGATAAAATCCTGTCTGTCATTGTCTATCATCTCATCCATCAAACCCTTTCAACAACTTGTAAAGGCTTCCATCGAGTTATCTCTTGACCCTTCTCTTTTCCAAAGAAAAGAACCACAACTTTCACAAAAGGCATCAAAGCACATTCTATTTAATGGACTACTTTTAAGTGCAATGCTGTTATGTAGGGGCTCTGTGCTATCCAGTAATGGTTTCCATTTAACCGTCTTTACTTGCATTTTACCTTTGCGTTCATGTCAGTTGATAAATATTGCATTTCCTGACTGAGAGTCACTGACAAGAGAGCAGGAGAGTGACACACTGTCACACGGGACAATCAATAGGTGACACAATGCCACAGTTGTTAGCATTGCTGCCTCACAGCACTAGGAACCTGGGTTCAATCCTGGCCTTGGATCACTGTCTCTGTGGAGTTTGCACATTCTCCCCAGGTCTGCGTGGGTTTCCTCTGGTTTCTTCCCATAGTCCAAAAATGTGCAGGTTAGATGCATTAACTATGCTCAACTCTCCCTCTGTGTAATCAATTAGGCCCCAGAGTGTGACGACTAGAGGGTTTTCACAGTCACATCATTGCAGTGTTAACGTAAGCCTACTTGCAACATTAATAAATAAGCAATTGGTTGCACGGGATTACTGCAACTTCTAAACTGGGACAAGACAATGTTCACAATGTCTGCATATCTGCAACAGTCTGGGAGCAGTCAGAAGAAACCTTAATATATCAAAATCTTGATACATTGGAGTTTTTGGCAGCCCTTTCAACACCAATATATAAATAGACTCTACAGTATTATAAAGATATTTACTTTTTTAGTTTGTTTGACATCCATTAGTCCAGTGGGAAATATTTGAGTCCACACAGTGCTGCCAAAGAATAACTTTTTTTTTCATTTTGTTAAAATAAATCCTTCAATCCAGGTCAAATGTGAGGGAGGAAATGATCCGCTGATTACCACCTATTGCCCTGCTTCAGGTGATGAATCAGTCCTCCTGTGTGTTGACTACATGTCGGACTACATGTATGCTATTCAGTGGGTACAGCTTACTCTGAACAATGTGAAGCAATCCCACAGCCAATGGATCAGATTAAAGTTCTGCAGTTCTGCCATATCCAGTCATGAATTGTGGTGGATAAATAAACAACTGACAGAAGAAGACACCAGAGATATTCCTATTTTAATACTATTTTAACATATTTAGCACATGTGGTTAAGACAAGCCCGAAGCTTTTGCAGCTATTTTCAACCAAAAGTGCCAACTAGATGATCCATTTCACCATCTACCCCATCGCAATTGTACCAGTAGTGGGGATATCTTCGCTACTCTGTCCAATGATGGACGAGTGAGGTTCTCAAGTGACCAATTAATAGCCATTTTTGGGCTGAATCTAGTCACCTAGGATTTAACCAGCAGTGAAAAAGGGCCACAGTAAGCATCCATCCTGGCACTTCATACCACAGGACTTCCTGTAAGCGTTCCCTCGATTCATCAGCAGATGCATTCCCCTCCCCCATAGATCTTATGTCCCCCACATCTCTCGTATTTCTAGTCACTGTTTCCCCATTGGCCCCACACCATCCTCCCCACTTACCTTTAACTCCAACTAAATGCCCCTTAGGGTACCAAGATGTATAGGTAAAATGGATTAACACAGTAATTGTGTGGGTGATGGGGATAGGGTGGGGGTAAGGACCTGGATAAGATACTCTGTCAGAAAGTCAATGCAAATTTGATGGGCCAAATTCTATGACTGCCAACCTATGTGTAACTCCATGGCTCCTCATCACTGATTTGATTTGATTTATTATTGTCACATGTATTAGTATACAGTCAAAAGTATTGTTTCCAGACAAAGCATACTGTTCATAGAGAAGAAAAAGAGAGGATGCAGAATGCAGTGTTACAGTCATAGCGAGAGTGTAGAGAAAGATCAACTTAGTGTGAGGTAGGTCCATTCAAAAGTCTGACGGCAGCAAGGAAGAAGCTGTCCTTAAGTCAGTTGATACGTGACCTCAGATTTTTGTACCTATTTCCCGATGGAAGAAGGTAGAAGAGAATATGCCAGGCGTACGTGTAATCCTTAATTATGCTGGCTGCTTTTCCAAGGCAGTGGTAAGTATAGACAGTGTCAATGGGTGTGAGGCTGGAGTTTGAGTGATGAACTGGGTTTCATTCACGACCCATTGTAGTTTCTTGCAATCTTGGTTAGAATAGGAGCCATACCAAGTGTTAGACAAGCAGAAAGAACACTTTCTACATTGCATCTGTAAAAATTGGTGAGAGTCATAGTGGACATGCCAAATCTCCATACAGTGGCCACCACTGTGGTTGTCACGACTGGCAGCTCACGGAGGCAGGGCTCCCCCGCACCCTAGCCCACCCCCACCCCTCAACCCCTCAATCATTCCCATTCCCCAATGAGGACAGAAGGTCTGGATCGGGCCAATGAACAGCCTAATCACCATCAATTAGTTGTAGGGCAGCCTGCAGGACATGGGGGTGAGGGACAGGAGAGGTGGGAGTGGAAAGAAAAGCATTGCCAGTTTGTATTATATACCCCAGCTAAAATTCATTAATATTTTTTGATTGAGCTTGAGAAGATCTGAATCTTCACCTACAAAAGATAATCTTGAAGCGATCAGAATGAAACATAGAATTATAGAATCCCTGCAGTGCAGAAGGCCATTTGGCCCATTGAATCTGCATTAACAACAATTTCACCCAAGCCCTATCCCTGTAACTCCATGTATTTACTCTGCTTGCCTCCCTGACACTAGGCAATAATTAAGCATGGCCAATCAACCTAACATGCACATCTTTGAAGTGGAGGAGGAAACTGGAGCACCTGGAGGAAATCTATGCATTCACAGGGTGAATGTGCAAACTTCACTTTATTAGTGTCACAAGTAGGCATACATTAACAGTGCAGTTACTGTGAAAAGCCCCTAGTCGCTTTACTCAAGCTTCTGTTCAGGGACATTAAGGGAGAATTTAGTATGGCCAATGCAGCTAACCAGTATATCTTTTAGATTGTGGGAGGAAACCGCAGCACCCACAGGAAACCCATGCGGACACAGGGAGAATGTGCAAACTTCACACAGACGGTGTGGAGATGGGAATCAAACCCCAAATACCTGGAGCTGTGAGGCAGCAGTGCCAACCACTGTGTCATTGTGTTTAATTGCGATAAACTCCTCATTGGGGAATTGAACTAGGATCTCCCATGTGACAGGCAGGGATATTATCCACTGTACGAACGAGGGACAGCTGGAAGGAATAGTAAATCAGTTGCAAGAGGAGAAAATGACAGAAGGAAGTGTGAGAGAATTGGTCTGACAAGAGTTAATAAGAGTTATGAACAATGCAATGGCCTGTTTTATTATCTTTAGAACTGTGTCTCGTTTGAAAATACTACTTCACATTCTGGCAGATATTAACACATCTTTATTTTATGATTCAATGATGAATGGCCATCACATAAAATATGTTTTAGGCTTGGCTTCTGCCTTGTGAGAGATGCAAGTGGAGTATCATGATGTTTCAATTACCACCTACTGAGGAGAATGTGAGAATTATAAAACATTAATTCCCCATTTTTATTCTAACATCAACACTTGTAAATGTAAGATCCCCCTGCCTTTCTTCATAACTCACAATTTGACTAATCTGTTCAAGGATTTGGCAGAAGACCCTTTGATATTATTTGACCACTTTTCCTATCAATTGGGTCGACTTGCCATGAGTGGGTCAAGCTAAAGAAACAATGCGTTCTTCCAAGAAGGTTGTTCTTATTGAGAGATATTGTGGACCTTTGTCTAATAAGTGGTCTTCCTGCTTCCTCTGATTGCCCTCCCGGCTAAGGACTCTCCCTACCATATATTCAAATCTTTTTGTTATCAATTCAGCTTGATTTTATTAAAGTACTTAATTATTACAGCTTAATCTTCAATTATTTTATTTGTCCATATGATGAGAGCATTGCTGACAAGGCCAGTGTTTACTGCCTATCCGGTGGCTTAGTTGTTAGTATCGCTGTCTCACAGCGCCAGGGATCCAGATTCAAATCTTTCCTCGGGTCACTGTCTGTGTGGAGTTTGCACTTCCTCCCCATGTCTGCAAGGGTTTCCTTCAGGTTCTCCAGTTTCCTCCCACAGTCCAAAGATGTGCAGGTTAGGTTGATTGGCCATGCCAAATTGACCCTAGTATTAGGAATAAATGCATGGGGTTATGGGTAAAGGGCCAAGCTGGAAATGTGGCTGGTACAGACTTGATGATACTGATAGATAGAGGACAGATGTCAGAGGTAGATTCTTTACTCAGAGAATAGTAAAAGCACGGAATGCCTTGCCTGCAACAGTAGTGGATTCACCAACATTAAGGCATTTAAATGGTTAGTGATAAACATATGGATGATATTGGAATAACATGGGTTAGATGGGCTTTAGAATGATTTCACAGGTCGGTACAACATCAAGGGCCGAAGGGCCTGTACTGCGCTGTAGTGTTCTATGTTCTATGATGGGCTGAATGGCCTCCTTCTGTATTGTAGGAATTCCATGATCCCTTATTGCCTTTGAGAATGTGATGAGCCATCTTCTTGAATCACTGCAGTCTGTGTAGTGTAGATGCACCCACAGTATTGTTAGGAAGGGAGTGCCAGGATTTTGTGGTGAGGCAGTGGTCTACTGCTATTATCACTAGACAGTTAATCCAGAAACTTAGCTAATTTTTGGGGACCCTGGTTCGAATCCCACCACAACAGATGGCAGCATTTAAATTCCAGAAAAAATACCTGGAATTAAAAATCTACTGATGACCATGAAACATTGCTGATTGTTGGAAAAACCCATCTGGTTCATTAATGTATTTTCGGAAAGGAAATCTGCTGTCCTTACCTGGTCTGGCCTACATGTGACCCCAGAGTCACAGCAATGTGGTTGACTCGCAAACTGCCCTCTGAAATGACTGGGCTCAGTCGTATCAATCGCTACAAAGTCTATTGGCATTGTGGGTCAATCCACAGCATGTGGACTGCTGCATTTCAAGAAGGCACCACCTTCTCAAGACCAACTAGGAATGGACAATAAATACCGGTCAGCCAGCGATGCCTGTGTCTTATGAACAAATGAACAAAAAAATCTTGACCCAGCTACAGTGGACGAACTGTAAAATTATCCCAGATCAGAAGGGCAACTTATCATTCAAGAGCTACTTACGTGTGGATTATTTTCCCTTTCTTTGCATCAATTTTCAACCTTACTTGTTTTCTTTGGAACAATGCAGTGATTATCACATGCCATAGATCAATCACAAAACTACACTATATATTTTGCTCACTGAAAAATATTTAAGGGCAATTCAATATTGTAGCAAACAGTAAGAATATGCAGCATAGTTTGACAATGAAAAAGGAATTATAACAGTACCTCTCAACATCCATGTTCAGCAGCAGTAGCCATCAATATGTCACCCAATCTCATGAATGATTAATCAGATGATGTACTCACGGTAGCTTCCTGATTATCAGTGGCTGTTGAAAAAGTGGCTACCATTTCAGATGCAAATCATTTATCTGGTTCACCTTAAAACTACAGATCCCGAAATCAGTTGGTTTTGAGCTTGGCTCATTGTAGACGCTTGGAAAGCTCTGAATCAGAAGGATATAGGTTCTAAATCTACTCTACAGACATATCTTGGCTCCCATTTCAGTGAGGAAGTGAGGGGATGCTATTTTGCCATCTTTCAACTTTCAGGGTTTGTTCAGAAGAGATTTCATGATATTTTGTAGAAACTTAGAAACTAGAAGCAGGAGTGGGCTATTTGGACATGCTTCCTCAAATGAGGACACCAAAACTGCTCACAATACTCCAGGTGTGGCCTCACCAATGCCTTGTAGAATGACAGTAAAACATTCCTATTCCTATATCAAATCCTCTTACCGTTATAGCATTTTCCTTCTTTGTTGCCTGCTGTACATGTGCACTTACTTTCAGTGACTGACACACGAGGACACCAAGATTTCCCTGAGTTAAGCCTATCTCAATTTATACCCAATTTGCTTTTTCCTTCATTCTTGGGAATTCAGCGTCACTAGCAAGACTGGGATTTATTGTCCATTCCTTATCACCCTGGGAAATTAGAAGTGTGACTTCTTTCTTCATTAGCTGGCAGAGGTTTAACACAATGGAGGACTTGCTTAACCACTCCGGAGTGTGGCTAAAGGTCATTGGTGTGGAACTCTAGTCAAACATCAGCAATACTTGTTAAGGACAACAGGGTTTTCTTCTCTGAAGGACAATAATAAATCGGTCAGGGTTTTTTTAAACAAAGCACCAGCTTTTATTGACTTCTTTATAAAACTGAATTCCAGTTCTCAAACTGCTGTATTGGAACAGTTGCTGAACTCATGAACTTTTGAATTATTAGGTCACTAGTCTAATAATATAGCCATGACATGACCACATATTTACCATGATACTACTTCAAAAAGATTGATTTTTCTACTGCAATTTCTGCAGTTCTGAAAGGAACATCTTTGCTCAGTCCGCAAGCATGATCCCAATCTTCCAGTTTTGTGCCATTTTAACTCCGCAGCTTGCCGACATGTCCATCCTTGGCCTACTGCAATTCTCCAGTGCAAGCCCAATGCAATCTGGAGCTGCAGCACCTCATCTTGCAGCTGGGCCTGTTGCCGCACTCAATACTGAACGGTGAGTTCAGCAACTTTAGATTTTGACCTTTTCCCTCCATCTTAAATCCCTCTTTTTTTTAATATCACATATATAGGTTGCCTCAACTCTCCCCTTCCTCCCCCTCTCACACCAGGCCATGTATCTTTTGTTTACTGCCACTTTTTGTTGCAGCTTCTGCAGTTCTAACAGCAGGCTTGCTGAGTTTTACCAACATCTATGGTACTTTGCTTAATTTTGATTTTTGTAAGTCTGCCATCCACTTTGGATGTGTGTTGTAGCCACCTTATTTTAAAATGAAAGCAGCAGAATTGTTTTCCATCCCTTGCCAACTTTCTCCTTTCCTGCCGTTGCAAGCGTGACACTGCGGCACGGTGGTTGGCATTCCTGCTTCATAGTACCAGGGACTTGTGTTCGAATCCCGACTTGGGTCACTTTCTATGCGGAGTCTGCATGTTCTCCCTGTGTCTGCGTGGGTTTCCTCCCACAGTCCAAAAGACGTGCTGATTAGGTGCATTTGCCATGATAAATTCTCCCTCAGTGTACCTGAAGATATGCTGGAGTGTGGCAGTTAGGGGATTTTCACAGTAACTTCACTGCAGTGTCAATGTAAGCCTACTTATGACACTAATAAATAAGTTTAAACTTAAATTGTTGACAAGTAGTTCAAGGGATGTCATTGAGGCTCCACTATCTATCTCAACTGGTTGTTATTTAGGAATGATGGTTGTGGTGAACATCACAGCCAAGGTCCCACTTATCCTTGCCTATTACCTGCAAACATGTTATCAATTAATATTTAGAATTGAGACCGCTGGCTGTTTTGTTTCATCACAACCAAGGAAGTTAATACTTTCAAATTGTCATATCTCGATATAAGTTGGATATCAAACTTAAGACCTTCTGATTTGTGTTTTTTTTTAAATTCAATTATGAGACACGGGCATCGCTGGCTGGCCAGTATTTATTACCCATCCCTAGTCACCCTTTGAGGGCAATTGAGAGTCAGTCATATTGCTGTGACTTGGAGTCACATGTAAGCCAGACTAGATAAGAATGGCAGATTTCCTTCCAAAAGGACCAGGTGGGTTGTTACAACAATCTACAATGGTTTCATGGTCATCAGTAGATTCTTAATTCCATATAATTTCCATTGAATTCAAATTCCACTATCTGCTTTGTCAGGATTCAAACCCCTGAGTCCCAAGAACATTAGTTAAATTTCCGGATGAAGTTTAGTGACAAATGCACAAGACTATCACCTCATCAGCTGTAATCAGAGCAACTGGGGGAAAATGTGGAAATTTGAACTTTAATTAAAAATAGTCCTTAAGAAGGTCACGAACTGTAGGATAAAGGTACAACCTCCAATCACATAAAACCAATTGGAAATTTTTAAACTGAATAACTTTATATTACTCATGACACTTTTGAGAGATTCCCATTTCACAAGATCTATGGCTGAACTTGTCCACCTAGCAATGTCTGTCAAGCCCTTCTGCAGATGTAATCTTACTGATAAGATCCAAAAAATTGATAAAAAGTGACCACATTTTCTCCCAATTATATTCCTATTGAGAAAAGAGCCCGAATCCAGGAGGAACCCTTTGAAAAAAGGGAGAGCATCATTATGGTGCATTATGGCTTTGATTTGTAAAGTGTGGTCATTTTCTGAAGCCATAACTGTGGTTAAATAGGTTAAGATAAAGGAATCAATTGCAAGGATGTAGGTCACGAAGATTTGAGTTATCTGCTCTCGATCCATGCTCCTGCCAAAGCAGCTTATATGGAGTAACAAAAAAGACTGAGCTCAATATTATGAAGTTGTGTTGAAGGAAGGATCTTTCTTTTCCCCATTATTTTAACATCAGAGCCACAAATAGCATGTTACACTTCAAACTCTTGGTTTCACTGACATGTACTCCTTTTGTTTAAGATATAACAGGAAGGCCAGGCAAGTCATTTTCGCAGACTCATGTTAGTAAATGCATTGGCTCTCACTGTGAAAGATGTTTTATTCGAGTTCCACACCAATGACCCTTAACTATGCTCTGGAGTGGCTGAGCAAGCACTCAACTGTATTAAACCCTCGGTACTGTGAAATCAGGAGTGATCAGTAATCCCAATCTACCATCACAGATATCCCAAATCTGCCGGAGTGGTAAATCTCACAGTGTGGCCATTTCCAAGGACCAAATTCTAAGTTAGTAATAATTCATAATATTCATAATTTTAAATGCACTGATATCTTGACGACAAATTCTGTCCCAATCTGTTGTGAGGCATGGGCAGTGGGAAATAGTTTGACTCCAGGTGCATCTGGGATTGGGGTTGGGGGGGGGGGGGGTGGTCTTGAAACTATCCATTTGAGAGAAGGAGTGCAAATTTTTTCTGAAAATGGGAGGCCCATTCTGTTACTGTTATCATCATATGTCCTCAATAAAAGGTCTGACAACACCAATTTTAAATCCAACCAATTTAAAATTGATGTTGTCAGATCTCTTACTGAGTTTACCCCAGTCCAACGCCGGCATCTCTACATCATTCCTCCTGGCCTTCCACTACGTCTTTCATTATCTCAAGACATTCAACATAGTTCACAGCCGATGAAATGTAGAATCCCATAGAATCCCTACAGTGCAGAAAGAGGCCAATCCCACCCAGGCAGTCTCTCCGTAACCCCACATATTTATTCTCTTCGTCCTAGTTTGGCTAAGTGCCAAATCCTCCGTTCTCGCTGTCAAACTTGGATCGGAATTAACAATGGAATATTGCGTCTGAATTTGAAATTCATTCAAATGGAAATGATATTGTGCCCTTGTGTAAAACACCAGGGCAGCACTTTTCTGGCTGTTTGCGCCAGCAGGATTCTCTGATTCCTCTGCAGTGAACGGAGATTTGGCTGTGCGCCAAATTTTCCATTTTCGCTTGCAGCAGCGGCAGGGTGTGAACAGCTGAAGAATTCCAGTTCGAGATCTTTGCTTGAAAACCAAGTTCCAAACTCTCTATTTTTTTATAATGGGCTAATTCAATTTTTGGATATTGGGGTCACTATTTGTTTGTGCAGAGAGCTGGCTTTTTTTTAAAGTTAATTTATTAGTGTCACAAATAGGCTTACATTAACACTGCAATTAAGTTACTATGAAAATCCCTTAGGCGCCACACACCGGCACCTATTCAGTCACACTGAGGGAGAATATAGCATGGCTACTGCACCTAACCAACATGTCTTTAAGACTGTGGGAGGAAACCTGAGCACTTGAAGGAAATCCATACAGACGTGGGGAGAATGCGCAAACTCCACGTAGACAGTGCAAGCTGGAAATTGAACCTGGGCCCCTGACTCTGTGAGGCAGCAGTGCTAACCACTGAGTTGAATTCTTGCCATAGTCATTGTTACATCGCAGTAAACGCAGTAGCCAAAGTATATGGCAATAGTAATTGTTTCATCTGGTTTTGAGTGATTCAGGGTTGATTCATGGATAAACATTAACCAGGACACTAGGAGAACTCCATCTTCGAAATAGTGGGATCTTTTCGATCCACCTGAGAAGGTAGCTTGGGCATCAAATTCACCTGAAGAAACAGACTACTTACTAAGGCAGAACTGGTAGTGTCAGCCTGAATTATATATGCTCAAGTATCTGAGTGGAGTTTGGACTCTCAGAATGGAATTCACCTCCATGCTGATCTAAAAGCCGGCAATTTTTGCCTGACTCTCAATGGGGTTTCACATTGTCCATAACCTGCTAATGGCAGGTGAGATGGGAAAATTCCAGCCACAATCTTTAGATTCTGAGATAAGGACACGACCAATTAATCTTTGATTTGATTTAATTATTATTATTAATAATTTTTATTATTTTCACATATATTAACATGCAGTGAAAAGTATTGTTTCTTGTGCGCTCTACAGACAAAGCACACTGATCATAGAGAAGAAAATGGGAGAATGTGGAACGTAGTGTTACACTCAAAGCTAGGGTGTAGAGAAAGATCAACTTAATGGAAGATAAGTCCATTCAAAAGTGTGACAGCAGCAGGGAAGAAACTGTTCTTGAATCGTTGATACATGACCTCAGACTTTTGTATCATTTTCCTGATGGAAGAAGGTGGAATATAGAATGTCCAGGGTGCATGGGGTCCTTAATTATGCTGTCTGCTTTGCTGAGGCAGCGGGAAGTGTGGACAGATTCAATGGATGGGAGACTGGTTTGTGTGATGGATTGGACTACATTCACTACCTTACACTCTTGATAATCCACGGACAACACCATGATTGGGTAAACTACTGAATACTTAAATGATTGAGAGCTTTTTCTGGCTCGGAAAGCATCTCAAATGTGTTGGATAAATCCCTTCTCATTTACCGATAACACTACCTATACCCTGCCACACACAGTACACTTCTGTAATAAATTGCTGTCAATTCAGACATACCAAATCTGGCTGTCCAAGTTAATTAAGCATAGAATCAGAGGTTTACAGCATGGCAACAGGCCCTTTGGCCCAATTTGTCCATGCAGCCCTTTTGTTTAAAACCCCTAATATAATCCCAATTGCCTGCATTTGGCCCATATCCCTCTATATCAATTGTAACTATATAAATGTTTTTTAAAAGACAATTGTACCTGCCTCTACTACTACCTCTGGCAGCTTGTTCCACATACTCACCACCCTCTGTGTGAAAAAAATTACCCTTTGGACACTTTTGTATCTCTCTCCTCTCACCTTAAACCTATGCCCTCTACTTTTAGACTCCCCTATCTTTGGGAAAAGATATTGACTATCTACCTTGTCTATGCCCCTTATTATTTTATAGACCTCTATAAGGTCACTCCTCAGCATCCAATGCTCCAGAGAAAAAAATCCTAGCCTATTCAGTCACTCCTTATAACTCAATCCATCAAGTCCTGGGGTAGCATCCTAGTAAATCTTTTCTGCACTCTTTCTAGTTTAATAATATCCTTTCTATAATAGGATGACCAGAATTGCACACAGTATTCTAAGTGTGGCCTCACCAGTATCTTGTACAACTTCAACAAGATGTCCTAACTCCTGTATTCAATGTTCTGACCAATAAAACCAAGCATGCTGAATGCTTTCTTCACTGCTCTGTCCACTTGTGATTCCACTTTCAAAGAGCTATGCACATGTACCCCCTAGATATCTTTGTTCTCCCTAACACCCCACCATTAACTGAGGAAGTTCTGCTTTGGTTCAGCCTATCAAAATGCATCACCTCACATTTGTTTAAATTAAACTCCATCTGCCATTCGTCAGCCCACTGGCCTAATTGATTAAGATCCCATTGCAATTGGAGATAGCTTTCTTCACTGTTCACTATGCCATCAATCATCTGCAAACTTACTAACCATTTCCTCTATATTCTCATCCAAATTATTAATATAAATGATAAATAACAGTGGGCCCAGCCCTGATCCCTGAGGCACACTGCTGGTCACAGGCCTCCAGTTTGAAAAACAACCCTCTACAACAACCCTCTGACTTCTGTCAAGAAGCAAATTTTGTTTTCATTTAGATACTTCACCCTGGATTCTGTGAGATTTAACTTTATGCAACAATCTACCGTGTAGTACCTTGTCAAAGGCCTTGTTGAAGTTCATGTAGACAATATCAACTGCATTGCCCTCATCTACCTTCTTGGTTACCCCTTCAAAAAACTCAATTGAATATGTGAGACATGATTTTCCACTCACAAAGCCATGCTGACTGCCCATAATCAGTCCTTGCATCTCTAAATGCCTATAGATCTTGTCTCTCAAAAAACCTTCTAACAATTTAACCATCACGGGTATGAGGCTCACTGACCTGTAGTTCACAGGAAAAGCAATTTTTAAACAAAGGCACAACATTTGCCACTCTCAAATCTTCAGGCACCTCACCCGTGATTATTGATGATTCAAATATCTCGGCTAGGGGACCTGCAATTTCATCTCTATTCTCTCACAATGTCCTGGGATATTCTTCATCAGGTCCCAGGGATTTATCTATATTGATGCACTTTAAGACTTCCAGCATTTCCTTCTCTGTAATATGTACATCACTATTTATTTCCTCAAGTTCCCTAACATCCATGCTTTTCTCAACAGTAAATAAACATGTTAAGAGGACGAAATTTTAACACTTCTCTGTCCATTTAACACAAAGTTGCAGCCTTTGAATCCATCGTCAATAAATGAAGAAGTGAAACATCACTATTTCTTTACAGACATTGCCTACTTCCTGAAAGTCTCAAGCACTTTCTGTTTGATACTGCAAGCTTGAAACTAAGCAGCAATTGATCCTCATCTACCAATTCTCTTGAATAGTCAACAAGCGAGCATAAACACTCAAAGCACCAAGCAATTTAATATTGATAATTGCTTGTGCCTCTCAGCCTCTGTGCAATATTATTGGCAATTATTTTTCATCACCCAATTGGCAATTGGGATACGGGGATGAAAAATCTCATGTGTACCCACCCTTCATCTCTGCAAGTTGCAAGGCCATTAGGAAACTTCTTTCTTAATCAGAGAACAGGATACATTGTCTTGTGCACCTGGATCAGAATGATAAAAGAACTATCTCAGCTGAATTTGAAATTCATCCAAATGGAAATGATATTGTGCCCTTGCGCAAAAGGCAGTCTTTGCTCAAATCCTAAATTCCAAACACTGCATTTAAGTTTATTAAGTTTTAAGTTAATTTATTAGTGTCACAAATAGGCTTACGTTAACATTGCAATGAATTCCGCAGTTGCCACTCATCTGTGCCTGTTCAGGTACAATCAGGAAGAGAATTTTGCATAGCCAATGCATCTAACCAGCATGTCTTGCGGACTGTGGGAGGAAACCCATGCATCTGCAGGAAACCCACGGAGACACAAGGAGGACATGCACATAAAGTGACCCAAGCCAAGAGCCAAGTCCAGATCTATGGGCTCAAAATTACTGCCTCATATTTTGGATACTGGAAGGGTTATAATTTGTCTTATGACTGCAACCATTCAGATGAACACATAAAATTTCTGTGTAGCCACATCATCTGTATGATTGTGGTGCTGATTGGTGCATCTCCAATGCTGATCTGTGTTTGGTGAAACTGTCAGCAAACAGTACTTAGCAGCAGACCCAGCAGTATTGTTTATTGATCACATGGCTCAACCCCAGTTCTTTCTTAAAGACAGGCTATTGCTTCCCCTGGCCTGGCAGGCAGAATTCTGTCCCTGTGTAAGAGAATGGATGGGTTTGGATTCAACTTGGCAGAGGATACTGGACCTTCCCTATTCTTTCAGTTTCTTCTCTAGTCCCCCTGACATGTTAAAAAATGCTGAGGCACCCTTACTTCTGCCTTCAAAGTTGAAACTAGTACTAGTAACAAATGTCTGGTGGATTAATCAACTGATTGCTTCTTAAAATGTCTATCAGTGTTTATTAAAAAGGCCGCACTGCATTTAGGTGGCTAACTCTTTAACTAACTTTCCTTACAGTGATTAGTATTTCAGTAATAAACACAACATTTGATGACAATTTTTAAAATACATGAAGGGTATGTGCTCATCGCTGATTTCACAGTTAAAAGGATCTCTGGAACACATCCGGAAACATTCTAGGACACTGTGGCAAGACATCAGCAACAATTGAGCAACATTTATTCCCGGAATCTCTGATGAACTCATCTAAAAATAGTGAGTGATCCAAATGTGCTGGACACCCTCACGGAATCCCCATGGCCAAGGGCAGCTGGCAAAGTAGGCCACCTATTTAGTCTCTGCAGGAGGACGTGAGACCATGGAATGTCTGCAGCAGCTGCAGGTGGGGAGGGTGAGGAGACGCCCCATCCTCTTTATGTGTTTACAGGGTATCACTTCGCCCCACACATTTGTGAACCTGTATGCTCCCTCACTCAGTCCGTGAGCTAGCCCTCATTGCTGGCAAGAGCAACTTGAGTGCATGAGAGTGCCATTGAGAGCTCGTATACAGTGTCCCACACATCCCTCCTTCCCTGCAAACCCCAAAATGTCAGATATTCCTTGCTTTCTCCATTAAGCCTCCTCCACTCACAGAGATAATGCACAAATGCTGAATGTGAGAACAGTAGATTCTGTGCCCAAAGGGGTCCTTGCCAGAATAGCTAAAAAGATGAACGACTTGGGAATTCTGGCAAAGAGAAATCAGCCCCATGCTGGGCTTACAAATGAGGAAGCAACTTGAAGTGAACATTGAAAAGTTAAATAAAAAGTAAGCACATAAAGAAAGCTAAAAGCAAAAGTGCAGCCTTTGAAAAACATACTTTAACTGCCGGATTTGGCTCTTGAAGTCAAACAGTAAGAAATAGCACAGTGGCACATTGATTCGCACTGCTGCCTCACAGTGCCTGGTTCAATTCCTGCCTCAGGTGGAATTTCCACGTTCTTCCCATGGATTTGCTCTGGGTTCTCCAGTTTCCTTCCACACACAAAGATGTGCGGGTTAGGAGGACTGGCCATGCTAAATTGCTCCTTAATGGCAGGGAGACTAGCAGGGTAAATTCATGGAGATTGGGCCTGGCTGGGATTGTTGTTGGTGCAGGCTTGATGGGCTAAATGCCTCCTTCCGCACTGGTGGGATTCTAAGATTCTAGGAGCAAGGAGAACCCTTCGCAAACACAAAGCAAAAAGGAACAGAAAGATAACGCAGGTCTTCGGCCTTTATAATTATGACGGGAGTTGAGAAGGCCACATTGGGAGCAATATCTATGAAATCATATTCTCCAGAACCATTCAAGGATTAGACAGGATCCAGTGCTGTTAGGAGGGACACCTGTTTGGCCATGAACAGTTCTTAATGCCCATATTGCTCAATTATCTTGATGCCGTACAGTTTAACTCATTGTATTGTCCATGCAGCAAGTAGAAAACTTAGCAACATTAAAAAACAGAATAAACAGAAAATGCTGGAAAATCTCAGCAGGTCTGACACCATCTATGGAGAGAGAGAGTGGAGCCAATGGGTATAATTTTCCCATCCTGCCCACCAAGGGAATTGTAGCGGGTGGGACAGGACCAAGCAAAGGACTGTTGACCTCAGGCAGGATTTTCCGATCTTGGGGCGAATGTAGCTGGAAAATCCTGCCCAAGATTTCGTATCAGAATGACCTTTCATCAAATGCTGTCAGACCTGATTTTCCAGCACCTTCTGTTTTTATTTCAGATTCCAGCATGTGCAGCATTTAGCTTTAGAGTCATGTTCCCATAAGTTTTTCTTTTCCATCTGTATAATTCCATTTGGTTATTTCCTGAGATAATTTTGTTTACCTTTGCCATCTTGGGAGCAGACTTATTGTGCCCCTTTCATGACACAAGAATCGTAGAATCTTACACTGCAGAAGGAGGCTATTTGGCCCACTGATTCTGCACTGATCACATTTTCACCCAGACGCTATCCCCACAATCCCATGTATTTACCCTCGCTAATCCCCTTGACATGAAGGGGGCAATTTAGTATTATCAATCTACCTAACCCACACAGCTTTGGACTGTGGGAGGAAACAAGAGCATCTGGAGGAAACCTGCACAGACACAAGGAATCCGCAACGATAGTGACCCAGCCAGGAATTGAACCCAGGTCCCTGGTGCTGTGAGGCAGCAGTGCTAACCACTGTGCCACCGTGCTGTCCAAATTCACTAGCTTTTTGCAGGTACATCCTTTCTCACTGATTATCTTTGAGTTTTATTTGAGTTCAAAGTAATGCTGCAATCACAATGGATAGTATTTTTTTCTTAAAGATTGCTTTTTAACTCATTCACATATTTGTTCTAAAAGAATGATGGGAAAAAAAAGGCTTGCCAAAGAGGTGTTGGGTGCAGGCGTCAGAGTGTGATGACTTCGAGGATTTCCACAGTAACTTCATTGCAGTATTAATTTAAGCATACTTGTGACACTAATAAATAAACTTAGAATACAATTAAATACGTTAAAAGGTTTTTGACCCACCGGATGATGAACACCAATGGAACAACTCACAGGCAACAAGATAGAGTCAAAAACATTGGTATTGTTTGTAAAATGCAATTGGATATGTGCCAGGGCAAATTGCAATATGAGGGCAATTAACTTAAAAACTTTTAACTTCCTCTTCTATAAGGTTAACAAAGTCTCACTTAATTCATCATCACCAGCTTCTCAATATCACTAACAAAATATTCTAACCATGCCTAACAGGATACAAACTAATACCTGATAGCACATCAAGTTACAACAGGGCCATGATAGTAATCCTGCTCTGTTTTTTTTTTCACTTTAGGATCTCTACAAAGAAGAGTTGTTTTTTATACATGTTAAGTTTCTGTAGCATGTCCAAAGTCTGGGCTTATTCAACTCTTGGACTGCATTCACTTCCGTTTACTAACCTGGAAAACCTTCCAGTAAGAAAATTTGTCAGGACAATTTTCCTTTAAGCCCTGCAAGCCTACATTACAGCAAACAAACCAATGCATCAGAAATATTCCTTTATCATTCCAAGCGACAGTCCAGTGCCACCTGGTGCATGCAAGTGAAGAAGAATAGATTTTACAGAATACAAAAGTTATTTCTACTGGCATTTTTTAAAAAGTGAAGCTTGATCATAGAACGAGACAATTAAACCTCACAAATCCTGCTGTTCTCGGCAATCTTCAGAATTGCTCCTACAAAATCTGTTGATTTTATTTTTGTTGCTGCAATACTAGTTAAAGTTTATTTTATTAGTTTCACCAATAGGCTTACATTAACGCTGCGATGAACTTACAGTGAAAATTTCCTAGACACCACGCTCCGGCACCTGTTCGGGTACACTGAGGGAGAATTTAGTGCGACCAATGCATTTAACCAGTACATCTTTCGGACTGTGAGAGGAAACTGGAGCAGTCAAAGGAAATCCACACAGATACGGGAAAGACTCCACACAGACGGTGACCCAAGCTGGAAATCAAATCCCGTTTCTTCACGCACTGAGGCAGACGTGCTAACCATTGTGCCATCAGTATCTGAAAATGGGATATCCTTACCTTCTACTGATTGCAGTTGATTCACACTGGAGCATGTGAGGGATGCTTCTGCCTGCTTTGACTGGGATTTGTTGTTTCTCCTCTGGTTGTAGATTATGTCCCATATTTCTAAGACATTTCAGCCAATGAAGGAGTTGAACAGCCTACATTTAGCAGCTAGCAGTAATCCATAAGACGCATTATTGAGAGTCGCTAGCACTTTGGAAGCACAGTCACATTGTGCCAAGGTTCCAGAAACCCATTCCTGCAGGTCAATACTGAAATTTGTAAATTCTTGAAGGATTGAATAAGCGAATGTAACATTCCAGGAGTCCTATTGATCTGTTTTGCAGCTACAACAGATTTGCTTCAGTTAAGCAGGTCAGAGCTGACAGATTTCAAATTAAATTTCATTTCTTACTGAATCAAGCAACAATTTATTAAATCAAAATCATACATTTGTAATCTGATTTTTTTCTTTGACTTCCTGAATTCCTTGCTATGTGCAACCTATTAAAACATCCAAGTTGGAGTTTGACACATTTTACTCTTAACTGCCTCTTGTAATAAGTTTTAAAAAAAAGGACATTATTATGTTGGTTTAGAAAGAATAAGCTTTTTTGTCTTGGAAGCATGTTAAGTACATCTAAGTATTTCCATGACTCAGTAGCATACTTGTGTTGTGAGGAAATTTACTCTTTTTAATACCCTGAGGGCAATTTTGAATTTGCGCGGCAGAAATGACACTCTGTCAATTTTTGGTTAGATACCCCAGGTTCATAATATTGGCACAGGCTGGAACTTTCCAGACCCTGCCCCTGCAGTCTCTTATCCGGAGATGGTGGCAGCTTGCCAGATGGCAGGATCATCTGTTTCCGCCAATGTCTTTAGTACTTTGCATGGCTTGCCCGTTCCACCGCTGGGGGACCTGACAAGGCGAGTCGTCTTTAGCAGGACTGGAAAGTCCCACTGGCTGGAAGGGTCGGAAAATTCAGGTCACAGAGTTGAGGGAATGGGACCTCATGTTCAAAATCCAGAGAAACTCGGAAAGCCTGGTTCGTGCTGGCAAGTTTCTGAGTTCCGATCTTCCAGCCCCCCTTGCCAATGGAATGGTGTGAAATACGCCATGGGACTCTTGCAAGCTTATTTTAATACATTAGCATATCATTAATGAGCACTCGCACCAGGAATTCCACCTCCTGTTAGATATTCAGCGAGTGCTGATGTGACATCCTGTTGGCGCCATTTACAATAGAACGTGTCTTGGGGGTTGCAGGGGATGGGTGTGGGCATGGCACTGTCTTTTGGCACCATGCCCATGCCAACTAGACACTCCCAACCTATGCCAAGAGGTCAACTCCCGGAGGAGTCTCACTAGGGAGTGGGTATGGGGTAATGGGGACCCTTTGGATTTGGTAGTGGGTAGGAGGAGCAGGGGATGCTGACGATCGTCGCTGGGGTGGATAGGAAGGGGCTGAAGACTGGGGAGAAGGAGGGACAGAGACCAATGACATGGGGTGTTGAAGTGGGGGGAGGACCAATGATTGTGGGGAGGGGCCAATGATTCGAGGGGAAGGGGCTGATGATCAGGAGGCGGTGTGGGGAAGAGAAGTACTGATTCCAATCAGGGGTGGGGAGTGAAGGTCTGTGGTGGGCTGGGGGAGAGGTTTACTCCTGTTACGATTGGAGTGCTCTTTAAAGATCTTAATCTTTAACACACTCTAAATGCAGTTGGGTTTGTCGACGTGCTATGGCCTTGCCCCATGCACAACAGTATGAAACATGCAGCCTTATTTTTTTTTGAGGTAGAGTGTGGAATTAAGAACCTATTGATGACTATGAAATCATTGTCGATTGTAAGAAAAATGCATCTGATTCACTAATATTCTTTAGGGAAGAAATCTCCCTTCTTCCCTGGCCTGGCCAATATGTGACTCCAGAGCTACAGCAATGTAGTTAACTCTCAACTGCCCTTGGACAACTAGGCATGGGCAACAAGTGCTGATATAGAGATGCCAGCCTTGGACTGGGGTAAACACAGTCAGAAGTCTGACAACAACAGGTTTAAGTTCAACTGATTTATTTGATAGTAAACTCACAAGCTTTCGGGGTTTGCCCCCTCGTCAGGTGAATTGAGAGTTCTGGCCTCGGACAGAGCACATAATAGCACAGACAGTTTGCAAACTTCTTACAATAAATGCTGGCCAGCCAATGGTGCCCATGTCCCACAAATGAATTTTAAAAAGTTGCATTTGCTTACTTACGTGATGTTTAGCATTGGTTTTCCCAGCTGACCATCAAGATTGGCATTGAAACCTCTGAGCACATTGAAGTTACCTGCTTCTCATATTGTTGTTTCATGTAGTTTACAGAAATGATTTTGGACTCAATTTGTGAGAGAAATATGTGCATTCCTCAGACATCATCTTACCCAAACAGCAACCTAGCATTAATGCGAATGCCGGAGGCTTGGGGGGAGAGGGGGGGGGGGGGGGGGGGGGTGGGTGGGTGGGTAGCGCAGTCCTCATTTTAGCCCAACACTCTTTTCTGACTAAATGAGTAAAGAATAGAGCAAATAGAATTTGGGATAACCAATAGTTAATTGGCAAGATTATCATCTAATAGGTACGTCCTTCTAACCCACTCACATTAGGCCTTCATTATTCATAAGTTATGGATCTTCAAACTAGTGAAATTATCTTGTCAACGAATGCTTTGTGAAAAGCACTTTATTCCCCCTGCCACCACTAATCTTATCTTCCCCGTAGAAACTATGTTTTCAATAGAAACACATTAATGTGAGGAGTGACAATTTTATGTGTTCAGTTAAAAATTACTTTGGCAATAATTATTCAATTTGCAATCAACTACAACTATACACCACAGCAAATAACATTATTCGAAGAGAATCTTTTTCCTAATAATTCCAATTTTCTCTGCCTCAAACCACCTTTTTTAATCGTTGAAAATATTTATCTTAATTGGCCAGTGCCTCGCACCGTGTTTTGGAATTCAGATGCGTACCAGAGGAACATTTCACAAACCACACATCAAGACTTGGTTTAGACCTGGTTGGTAATCAGTAAATTGCAACAAGTCCTCTCTGCTTTTATTTGCTAAATGGTCTATACAATTAATAGGAATACAATTGCAAAGCAAATTAAGTTTGGTCTAGATATTTAAGTTTAAGCATCTTCCTAATCAACAGCTGCAAAGAAGTAACAATCTTATTAGCTAAGCCAGCATGTAAACGCTGATTGGTCAACAGAAGAAGAGGAGGCAATGGCCTAGTGGTATTATCGCTAGGCTAATAATCAAGAAAATCAGGTAATGTTCTGGGGATCTGCGTTCGAATCCTGCCAGTTGCTGAAATTTGAATTCAGCAAAAAAAAATTTAGAATTATGAATTTACTGACAACAATGAAATCATTGTTGATTGTCAGGAAAACCCATCTTTGTTCACTAATGCGGCAAAATTGGGAAGCACTATTTCACACACATGATGGTTGAAATCTGGAATTTTCTTCCCTTAAGAATGCAGAGAATGATAGATTTTTGTGTACATCAGCATATCATGAAAGAAGGTCAACTAAATAGAGCTAAGATGCCAATAAATCATGATCCAGCAGAACAGGCTTGAGGAGCTGAATGGCCCTCTCTTGTTTCCCATTAACTTTAAACTCATTTATAATTTTCGATCATGTATGGCTATGCAAGGGGACACGATGGCCTAGTGGCATTATCGCTAGACTTTTAATTCAGAAACTTAGCTAATGTTCTGGAGACGTGGGTTCGAATCCCACCATGGCAACTAGTGGAATTTCAATTGAATAAAAAAAAGCATCTGGAATTTTGAATCTACTGATGACCATGAAATTATTGCCAACTGTTGGAAAAACACATCTGGTTCATTATTGTCCTTGAGGAAAGGAAATTTGCTATCCTTACCTTTAGCCCACATGTGACTCCAGAACCACAGAAAGTGGTTGACTGTCAACTGCCCTCTGAAATGGCCTAGCAAGTCACTTGGTTCAAAGGGATGGGTAATAAATGCTGGCAAACCGGCGATGCCTATGTTTCACGAATGAAAAACATTCTGAAAGATGAATGCCCAACTCAACATCCACATCAAGGATGCTTACACAGCTATGTTTATGCCAATGTACTGTCTTATTTATTCAGGGAATGTGGGCATAATTTCCTACCCATCATTGCCCTTGAATTGAGTGGTTTGCTAGGCTGGTTCAGAGGAGACATTTAGCCCACATTGACGATCAACCATCTACAAGACGCAAGTAGGGAGTGTGATGGAATACTCTCCACTTGCCTGGATGGGTGCAGCTCCAACAATACTCGAGAAGCTTGACACCATCCATGACAACGCAGCCTGCTTGATTGGCATCTCATCTACAAACTCATCCACTCTCTCCACAACTGATAATCAGTAGCAGTGTTGTGTAATATTTACAAGATGTCCTTTAGTAATTCACCAAACATCCTTAGACAGCACCTTCCAAACTCATCTTGTTCATCTAGAGGAACAAGGACAGCAGATATATGGGAACACCACCAGCTGCAAGTTCCTCTCCAAACCACTCACCATTCTGATCTAGAAGCATAAAACTGTTCCTTCGCAGTTGTTGCTTCAAAATCCTGGAATTCCCTTCTCAATGGCATTGTGAGTCAAGATGTAGAGATGCCGGCGTTGGACTGGGGTAAACTCAGTAAGAGTCTGGCAACACCAATTTTAAATCCAACCGATTTATTTGATAGTAAATCTGCTAGCTTTTGGCTTTTGTAGCCTTCGTCAGGTGAAAGTGAGTCAACCCAGAGCACATGGATTGCAGGATTCAAGAAAGCAGCTCACCTTTCCAAGGGCAACTAGGGATGGGCAATAAATGTTGGCCAGCCAGTGACACCCATGTTGCATGAATGGATAAAAAATATGATGGAGTCACATACAGGCCAGACCATATAAAGGTGGCAGATTTCCTTCCCCGAAGGAAATTGGTGTACCAGATGAATTTGTTTACCTTATTTATTGGGAATATATAGTTATACAGGAACAGAAGAAGGCCATTCAGCTCCTCGAGCTTGACTTGTCAGGCACAGCTAACATCTGAATCCATTTAGTCCCATGGATAGCTACTAGATCCATTTTTCAGTGATCATATCCCATACAAAACAAGAATTATATGAATTCATGGACCAATAGGATAACTATATATCCTTTGTATTTATTGTCATGGTGAAATATCTCCTTTAACTTTTAGACTCCTTCACTTTTGAATAAACAAACTTGTGCTCATTGCTGTGGAAGGTACCTATGTACTTTTTAAGAGAACAAGACAGTATATCAACCCAATTTTACATCAAAGTAAATTGTTTTCTCCCCAGCATGATTGTTATTTGTCAGTATCAATTGCTCGTAATAATTGTCAGATCAGTTGTGATGTGGGATTGAGTTTGTCAGAACACATAAAAGGGACAGTGGCACACCGGTTAGCACTGCAGCACTAGGGACTCGGGTTCAATTACGCTCTCTGTCTGTATGGAGGCTGCATGTTCTCCCCATCTCTGCATGGGTTTCCCTTCAGGTGCTCCGGTTTCCTCCCACAGTCCAAAGAAGCCAGGGTTAGGTGGATTGGTCACGTTAAATTGCCTCTTAATGTCAGGGAGATTAGCAAGGAAATACATGAGGGTAGGACCTGATGGAATTTTTGCCAGTGCAGGCTCATGGGTCGAACGGCCTCTTTTTGCACTGCAGGGTTTTTATTATTCTGTGACATCAAAATGGATGTGAGGTGTCATGGGTGTGGAGGTAGGGGGGTGATCAGGGCTGGTGACTGTGAGAACTGACCAGAATTGCTGTGAGACAGAAGAGAAGACCATTCATTTCAAATACTACCTGCACTCATTGTGCATGAGCTGGAGAAAGAAAAATTCCTTCGAGTTGATGCTTTCTGACTTACAGTTGATTTGGTGTGTGACCTCCAGTGGAGTTATACTCAACAAATATGCTTCCACGGTACAACTTTTAAAATCACTCTTTCCTCTTCAACTGAATACTCAATGCAAGAGCAGAAAAATGCTGGAAAAACCCAACCGATCTGACAGCATCTGTGGAGAGAGAATACAGCCAACGTTTCGAGTCAGGATGACCCTTCGTCAGAGCTGATCAATCTATACAAGAGCCTGATTATTTTTAATAGATTTAAATTCGAATCATAGAATCCCTTCAGTACAGAAGGAGGCCATTCGGCCCGTCGAGTCTCCACCAACCACACTCTCACCCAGGCCCTATTCCTGTAGCCCCATATATTTACTCTGCTAATCCCACCGACACTAGGGTCAATTTAGCATGGCCAATCAACCTAACCTGCACATCTTTGAACAATTATTATTTGAGCAAAAGCACAAGAAAAATTCAAGAGCATCCCCAGCTGGACGAGACATCAGAAATGTTGTAAAGCATTTTGAGACCTCTGTTAAACATGAATGGTGCCATATAAGTGCAAGTCTTGATTCACGAGAAGGCAGCAAATTGCAGCATTGCATTGGTGCCAGAGAGGGCAGACAGATGGCACAAAGAGTTCAATTCAGAGAACTGTAACACAATACATTTAGGGAAAGGAGACAGCAAAAAAACAGAAAAGACTAATAAACGGTTATTTTTTTCTTCCATTTTTGATTAGACCATGAATTAAAGCATTTTCTCACTTTCACCAAGAGCTTATATTAAAAAGTGAGAATAGCAGCAACAACAGGAGCCACACCATGGGCTACGAAGCTCAAATGGAATTGTGGAAATAGATTCACCCAGTCTCATGCATCATGGAAATAGAATGACATAAATAACAAATGAGTATTGTTCTTGAAGTGTTTCTTCAAACCCAACTGGTTACAACTAAATGTGGCCAGCACAGTGGTTAGCACTGCTGCCTTACAGCGTCAGGGATCTGGGTTCGATTCCCAGCTTGGGTCAATGTCTATGTGAAGTTTGCACATTCTCTCCGTGTCTGCGTGGGTTTCCCTGGCATCTTCCAGTTCCCTCCTACAATCCAAAGATGTGCAGGTTAGGAAGATTGACCATGCTAAATTGCCCCTTAGTGTCAGGGGGACTCGCTAGGGTAATTGCATGGGGTTATAAAGAAAGGGCTTGGGTGGGATTGTAGTCAGTGCAGACTGGATGGGCCGAATGGTGTCTTTCTGAATTGTAGAAATTCTATGACCAGCAGTTTAAAATGACAAAACAAAATGGAAACAGTGATCCACAGCTGAGTAAATTGTTCTAGTTATGAACTGAAGCACTTTTAGTCGTATCATGCCAAGTGCAGAGACTCGAAGTTGCGGCAGGAAACAGCGAACATAAGGCCGGAGGCCTAAAGGTAGGTGAATTGTCGGAAATATCCTATGTTACAACCTGTTGCTTGAGTCAAGCAAATCAATTTGATTCGTGCAAGGATTTCAGGATGTTTGTCAGAGAATGTGGAAAAGGGCATATTTTGACCAGTAACTTCTTCCTCCTGTTTGTGGTGCTCAAAATGAGTTCAGTCTGCAGATCACGGTTTATTTAAGAATGGAGACTGCAAAATAGGATGAAAGATAGATTTATAATCTCCCAATTAGCTAGGCAAATTTCACCTCCCATTCCGATTCATAGAGGTGAAGTGATTCCTTTACTCCTGAATGTATTGTAGTTTTTATTTTGTTTTGCCAAGCTGGGGTTTATCATAAAGAAAAATAGCACTTGGATTGAATGCCAGATTTTAAGCACTTTCTATCATTGCCTATCTGCGTCAGTTAAAAAGAAAGATACCCATCTCTTTGAGAGTTATTAATGTCCAACTATAAATTTGGAAACTAAATTCCTTTAACATATGCGGATCCCGTCACCCCTTAATTTACCTTTGGTTTGAAGACAAAAATAACAGCATCTAATCCCTGCGGGCTCGTAACACCCTGACATGTTTTCGAGAAGAAGATAGTGATACGATGATAAAACCTAATAAACACACTATTAAAACCTTGACCAGCCTCAGTGCTGTCTGCTAGTGTAAGCAAACCACCCCCACCCGCGGCAAACAAGAGGCCTAAAATTCAAGGACATCCACTGAGATGTTCTGAAGAGGAGGGGAGGGTGGGGAGGGGTGGGGGAACTTCAGGCCATAACCCCTGCACGTCAGCTGGACAGTAAGTGATGAACATGTTTGTAGGAAAATATTTTTGCTCGGTTGGAATCAGCGAGGAATTTGATTGTAGCCGCTGCGAACAAATTTCAATCCAGTTATTGCAGAAGTCCCTCCTCAGTTGCCACAAATCATCTCTGTTGAGGTTTTGGTGGAAAAAAATTAGAAAAATTTCAATTTCAGGAACTTTATTATTTTCATTAATCATTGCAATGCTGTCACCCCTGTCCTTATGCTTTAGCAGGAGATCTATTATATGGTCCATTTACTCTGAACCATATTACCTCATATGTTTTCCTGGCTGACCAAATAAGACTTAAGAGATAAAACAATTTACTGTTCATTATGATCCGTGTCACTGAAATCAATCTATTAACCTCCGTTAACTGGATCTGTGGTGATATCACGCATGCGAGGAAGGGGGGAGGGTGGGGGCAAGAGAGAAAAAATCTGCTGCGGCAGGCCCATAAAGTGCGGGAGACATGTAATTTGCCGAGCAAATACAACTTCATTTTCTTTCAGTCCCTGCCGTTTCAGCATCTTCCAACAGCCCCTGACCTGTAAAAAAAATTCTAACAAATTGTCTCCTATTGTGGAGCCAAAAGGTGCTAACAATGAGGCGATGGTTGGCTCGTCTCTCAATGTGCGAATGGAAAGCTAGTGGGGTCACTGTCAATGGCCCTGCCTGTGTGACAGTAACCCATTCAGCACTTTGCTCCCCCCCCCCTTCAGCTTGCTTATCTTGATTTTATTTTTTTTAAAAAAAACATGCTTGTATTACACTCCAGATTTCAAAGGGGAGGTGGGAATCCCTAAGTTCTGGATGTGTCGTATTTAGACAAGTTGGTAGATAACGTTAGTTGTCCTCTCCTCCACCCCCGCCACCGCCCCATACACACACACACTCACACGCACTTGCCTCCCCCTCTCCAAATGCCACCATCTCTCAAAGCTCCAGGCCCACAAGTAATCAGACACCAAGCAGATTCAGCATTCTGTCACAGTCAGTGGCCTCTATCGACAGTGGGATTCCCTATGAATTTAAATGGCGTGTAAGAATACTCTGGAGGGGAGCACCAAGGGTTAAAGATGCAGATTGGGCTGCTATAAAGTAATAAGGGGCAAGGGGTAGGGTGGGGTAGAGGGGGGGTGGTGAGGGAAATAAAATGGACAGCGGAGGGGAAGGAAAGGTTGTCTGTCTCCATCCAGGCTTAAAGGCATTTCAATGAGAAAAATAAAATAAAAGAAAGCAGCTGGATGAAAGGGCCACTACTGCAATAGAATGAGACTACAGAGGGTGGATTAAAAAAAGAGACAAAATGATTTTGAAAAAAAGATAATTATGCCTTACAACAATTACGCCAGCTATGAAGTGAAATTATAATAGTCCTTCAAAACTAATTTAAATGTGATGAAAGCGGCTGTGCAAGACAGCAGAAAATCATAAGGTTTACGATGCAGATCTCAGCTGCAAAGATAGTGATCAGATTATTCTCTTTTACTTGCACGTTACCAGCAGAATCCATCAGTTTAAGGATCGACAAGCACCGAAATGAAGTTTGCAATGGAGTTAGCAGTGACTGGGGAGAATGCGGGGCTAAAATAAAAACACACAGTCACTGAAGCAGACGAATAATTAGCACTATCTTTGAAACGTCCGTTTAAGTTGCAGTGCAAATTCAGACAGCTGCCACCATTTATCTTACTGAATACTGACATCGTAAAATGCAAAGATTTCCTTTTTTTTCCCACATTTTTCTTCCCATTCATGAACTTTTGCATCTTCTGTGTCGCCATTCCGCAAATAACCCTTTTCAAAACCCATTTTTTAATAAGGGAATTAAACCTGGGGTTGATTAATTGAAAACTGAGAATAAAGTTTAAACATTCAATCTTACTACAAGCAATTATGATCAAATGCAGCTGAGCATAACACCTATGACAGCACATTATTTAGCAGCAGATAAATGAATTACCGGCACTTTTTCGAGTGCAGTGCATATTTATTATATATAAAGTACGCAATCTCATTAAAAAGAGTTTGGGAAATCTTTCTTTAAATACCATTTATGTACGTTGGGCTTAAAGTATTGTGACATGCCACCAATAACGACTTGAAAGAATTCTGTTTGCTAATAAATATTGACTCTAACAATGCCTAAGACTTTATTTTATCTGCCTACCTCTCACCATTCTCTCCGCAGTTTTCTCCTCCCTCCTTAGGGTAGATTTTAACTTAGTGGAGTGGTGTAAATTGGGTGACAGCAAATCACTTAAATCCCTCCCAATTTTTAATTTCTTTAGGCTGCTAATTTGTTGTTACCTGTTTTACAGGGCGGCACAGTGGTGAGCACTGCTGCCTCACAGCACCAGAGACCAGGGTTTGATTACTTACTTGGGTCATTGTTTGTGTGCAGTCTGCACATTCTCCCCATGTCTACATGGGTTTCCTCTGAGTGCTCTGATTTCCTCCCACAGTCCAGAAGATGTGTGGGTTAGTTTGATAGGCCGTGATGAATTTTTCCTTAATGTAAGGGATACCAGCAGGGTAAATATGTGGGGTTACAAGGATAGGGCCTGGATGGAATTGTGCAGGATGGATGGGCCACATGGCCCCCTTCTGCAGTGTAAGGTTTCTATGATAAAAGAATATACTGATTAAAGATAGTGGAAAGCATGATCCTTCCTTAAACGTGTTAATATATCGCTGGGGTGGTCAGGCCCTCATCTTGTCTTTACACATCTGTCAACTTCAATAGTGGATAATGATAGGGGCTATTTAACAATGAGATGCATCACAATAAAGCTATTTCCTTTCCTTACCTGGCATCATTTCCAGCAGGGTACATTGAGAGTACTTAGGAGCTGGGACCAATGCCAACTTTCCCTTCCTCACCTCAGGACTATTGGCACCAATGGCATCAGTTTGGTTTTGTCTTACCAAAGAGTGAAAGCCATTCAGAATAGTTTAAAAAAAATGCCATCAGTCACTTACAATGATGCCAGTGAAATGGTGCCCCGGGATTCTGATTTCTGTTTCAAATCTCAGATTAACTCAGTCAGTTTATCTTCACCCGAAATGTATCATTCCCGATACATTTTGGGTCCAATCACTTTAAATGACTACAGAGGATTCTCAAAATGTAACCATTTAAAGGAAATCATTGCAAATTCCCTTTAAATCAAACTTTAAAAAGCAACAAGTAGGTCAGAGTTTAGTGCCCTCTCCTGAGGTAGGTTTTGTGGGGAAGGGAGGGGTATTTAATTGGGCAAGGGTGTGGCAGTAGGGATGTTAATATGCTAATTCCTGTGCTGTTTATATTTGGGCAGAAAAGCTTATGGACGGCCTTTCCACATCTTTGCCAAGTAAGGCCTTTCTAAAATCTTTTAAATTCATTTTGAAAGGACATGAGTATCACTGGCTGGGTCAGCATTTATTACACATCCCTAACTCTCCTCCGTTTAGAGGGGCATTTGAGATTCAGCCACATTGCTGTGAGTCTGGAGACACATATAGGACAGGCTAGGTAAGGACGGCAAATTCCTTCCCGAAAGGAGCCAGATGCGATATTTGACAATGGCTTCATGGTCATCATTAGGCTCTTAATTCCATTTGTTTTATTGAGTTCAAATTTCATCATCTGTCATAGTGGGATTCGAACCTGCGTCCATTGCCAATGATAACTCCACTGTGCCACTGCCTCTCCAATAAAAGAGTAATTAATGTCCATTTAAAGGCCTCTTCCCTTCCGCTGGTATTCACTCAGCAGTGGGCAGGCGAATTGCCATAAAGCAAACCAGAAACACAAAGCTTTGACAGCTTTGCTTGGAAACCTCTGGGGAAGGGGCGGTGGTGGGGTGGAATCTTTCAATCAAAGGTGTCCAGCACCTGATTCAAATGACCTGGCATTGTTGTGGAGGATTCAACAAAGAACAAAGAAACAGTACAGCACAGGAACAGGCCCTTCGGCCCTTCAAACTTTGCTCTTATTGTATACCCATCTCCTCTCTTCCTCTCTTTACCCTAGCTGCAGTCCCGAGCCCACCATCCTACCACTCACTTGTGGCCTGGGTCCCTTGGTGATTCTGGACCTCTGGTGAGTGTAATACCAACATCAGCCACTGCTCCTGCTGGTGCCGTTGAGCTCAAATTGGTGGACAGCTCTCCGGGATTGGGGGAAGGTTTAAGTCCCTAGGGATCCTTGAATCTGGAGAAGGCCTGATGCAGTCCAGTTAAGTGACAGATTGGCACTCCATTCGATGGACCTTCCTGAACCGAGGCACTCTGGGTCTCAGGTTGGATCACTCAAGATACCCATCACCCCCAATAAATACTTCCCCTGTTGTTTGCGCTTCAAAACTGAGTGATTTATCATTCTTAATTTGCTTCTTAAGAGAAAAGGAGGTTCTAAATACCGGACCAGCTCTTTCTGCAGCAAAGCGTACTTCTGTGCCTCCTAGTGGCTGCTCGCATCATTCGATCTGGAAGGATGGTTCTCACTTCCAGACCCTGTCGAGGAAATTAATTTACAGCACAGGAACAACTGAAAGAGGGAAAGGGGAACAAAGGAAATGAATAATTCTGCATTTGGCCTTTTTGATTTGTTTCCTTGATTAAGTTATTTCAGAAGGTGAATGTGCCTACCGTAATCACATTGGATTCTAACCACTGCTTAGATTGGTCTGCATGAACTGATACTGTCAGTTTGCAGCTATGCATTGCCTTCCAATGTTATTGTATTCTGACAGGACAAAATAGAGACAAGTCCAATCATATGTCTCAGTTCTGAAGAATAAGGGTTTTCCCCTGCTGTAAATGCTGCAGAATTACACAGACACTTTCTCAATAATTGCAAACAATTGTTTCTCCTATTCTACTATAGAAAAGTACATCCTTTTCCACATAGGCAGTACATTGTTCTGAAAAATATTGTAAGAAATCTCACAACAGCAGGTTAAAATCCAACAGGTTTATCAGTGGTGGGTTGACAATGGACCAAATGCTTTGCTCTCTTGATGTCATGCCTGACCTAAATGACATCCTGAAGATGATAATCCATCAAACTGTTGGACACTAGACTTCAAAGTCCTCCAAACTGGTGAAGAACATAACAAAAAACCACTCAACAAGAACACCAAGTGAGAGATCCATCATGAATTATAGCAGACAGTGATCTCAAGCCTTCTAAAGGATCTCACTGTCATCAGTATGAACAAAGTAAAGGAGGGTTCAACGCCCAATGAATAAAGAGGAAGCAGCCCCTGGAGATGGTATATCCCAGAATTCATCAACTGGGCCCCACAAGGCTGGCAAGACTGCATCTCAGTATAATGCATCCCGAAGCCTAATTGGGAAGAAATAGTCATTATTTTCAAAGATTTGACAAAATGATCAATATCACTTTGATCAAACCAATTAGCAGCTTTATGGGCAGCATGCTGGCATGGTGATTAGCACCGCTGCCTCATAGTGCCAGGGACCCGGGCTCAATTCTGGGCTCGGATAACTGTCTTTGTGGAGTTTACCTGGATTTCCTCCAGGTGCTCTGGTTTCCTCCCACAGTCCAAAAATGTGTGGGTTAGATGGATTGGCCGTGCTAATTTGACCTTACTGTCAGGGAATTAGCAGAATAAATACATGGGGTTACGCGATAGGGCTTGGGTGGGATTGTGGTTGGTGCAAACCCGATGGGCTGAATGGCCTCCTTTGTACTAAAGGGATTCTATGACTCAATGATTCTAATAACCAGAAGTGGGAGGTCAGTATCATTCTTGTCTATGACCTAGGGCAGAATTGTCCCAGAAATCAGCACAGTAAATTGGTGTTTGACCCACTGATGATAATGGAAGTACTTTGCTGTATGTGGGGCACATTGTTTAAATGCAGGGATTTCACATCACATTGGTGATGGGGTAGCTGCTGTTTCCTCCTTCCTGCTGTGACATCAGTCCGTCAGTAATCCAGGCGCCATATTTACCGGATGGTCCTACACAGAGCTAGAACTCTCCAAGAGTTCGGTAGCTCCCGGAGAGTCCTGGTCATTAAATGGATGCCCACTCTTCAATTTCATTCATGCCTGACTATAACTCCACCCACCTCTACCCTACATCACATGAGAGTGGCTACAGCTCCGACTATTTAATTACACACACACACACACACACACACACACACACACACACACACACACACAAACCTATTCCGATGCAGCAAATCACTGGACAGCAACACTGTGACTTCCTGACCTGTCGCATATCAGTCTGTTCCCACATCCGTTCTGCAGAAAATGCAGATGTATGGGATTGAGGGTGATTTAGCTAATTGGATTAGGAATTGGCTAGCAGATAGAAGACAGAGGGTGCTGGTTGATGGGAGATATTCATCGTGGAGTTCGGTTACAAGTGGTGTACCTCAGGGGTCTGTTTTGGGGCCCCTGCTGTTTGTAATTTTTATAAATGATTTGGATGAGGGTATTGAAGGATGGATTAGTAAAATTGCGGATGACACCAAAGTCGGAGGAGTGGTAGATAGTGAAGAGGGGTGTTCTAGTTTGCAGAGAGACTTGGACAAGTTGCAGAGCTGGGCCGAGAGGTGGCAAATGGAGTTTAATGTGGAAAAGTGTGAGGTAATTCACTTTGGCAGGAATAACAAATGTGCAGAGTACAGAGCTAATGGTAGGACTCTCAATAGTGTTGATGAACAGAGGGATCTTGGTGTATGTGTGCATAGATCCCTGAAAGTTGGCAATCAAGTCAATAAGGTTGTTAAGAAGGCATACGGAGTCTTAGCTTTTATTGGTAGGGGATTGAATTTCGGAGCCGCAACGTCATGTTGCAACTGTACAAAACTCTAGTGCGGCCGCACTTGGAGTATTGTGTGCAGTTCTGGTCCCCGCATTATAAGAAAGATGTGGAGGCATTGAGAGGGTACAGAGGAGGTTTACCAGGATGTTGCCTGGTATGGAGGGCAGGTCTTATGAAGAGAGGCTGAGGGATTTGAGGTTGTTTTCGTTAGAAAGGAGGCGGCTAAGAGGAGACCTTATTGAAACATATAAGATGATTAGAGGTTTAAATAGGGTGGACAGTGATAGCCTTTTTCCTAGGATGGAGAAAGCTAGCACGAGGGGACATAGCTTTAAACTAAAGGGTGGTGGTTTTAGGATAGATGTCAGACGTAGGTTCTTTTCCCAGAGGGTGGTAAGGGTATGGAATGCCTTGCCTGCGTCAGTTGTAGATGCGCCAAGTTTGGTGGCGTTTAAGAGGTTAGTAGATAAGTTTATGATGAAAAGGGAATGGTTTAGGTTAGAGGGTCACTGCTTGTTCCTAATTGGTCAGCGCAACATCGAGGGCCGAAGGGCCTGTTCTGCGCTGTAATGTTCTATGTTCTATGTTCATCATTGCATGCTGCAAGCTTCTGGGAAATCCAGCAATATAGAGAGAATGAACATTCCCCATGTACCGGGGCCTCAACAACATCCCAGAACACTACTGGAAATCATGCACTCTGTTGGATCCATATGCTTAACATTCAGCAACACAAATTTAACCTTGATGTAGTTGGGAAAACCAAGTCACTATCACCAGATGTCACAACGCAAAATATCCATTGTAAGTTTTAATCTTTTACAATGCTCATGAGCAAACTTAAACCACATCTGTACAAACCATGGCAGATGTGGATTCCTGATTCACAAAATGAACAATTAAAAAGCTTCTTTTTTCATTCATTCGTGGGCATCACTAGTTGGCTAGCAAACATTGCCCATCCCTAGTTGCCCAAGGACACTGCTCTGGAGTCACGTGTAGGCCAGACCAGGTAAGGACGGCAGATTTCTTCCCTAAAGGACATTAGTGAACTCGATGGCTTTTTTCAACAATCTGCAAAGGTTTCATGGTCGCCAATAGATCTTCCAGTCCTGCTGAAAGCAACCTTTTACACAATTCCCCCCTCGTCCCTTAACCCACCATCCCTGTTATAGTGGGGCAAGGTAGCCAGGCAAAATGACATAGATGTGGATGGATGATCCTATTGGCACCAATGTCAGGCTGGTTCTGGGTCTGTTGGAAAATCCTGCCATTCTCTTTCTGTCAGTTCTCTGTAACACCAACTTAGCTAGTCTCATTCCTTAACCTTTCACCTCTGACCTGTAAAATCTTTCTCTTCAGATAATTACCTTGTCTTCTTTTGAAAATCACAACTGAATATGTCTTCACCATCATGCTCAGGTAGTGTATTCCAGAGACAAATCACTTATTGCATAAAGAGATTTTTTTTCTCATGTCACCTCTGGTTCTTTTGTTAATCACCTTAGGATTCATGAACTTCTGCCAATGGGAACAGTTCCTCCCAATTTACGTTCTCCAGATCCCTCATGATTCTGAACATATCTGACGATTCTGCTTTCCACTTTTTCTAAGGAGAACAGCCCAGATTGGACAAACTTTCCTCATAGCCAAAGTCTCTATCCTCAGACCCATTCTTGTAAACTTTTTTTGCACCCTTTCTTAAAGCTTCACATCCTTCGTGTTGAGGCTGAGTCTATAATAGATGAAGGTTCATCAGAACAAAGAACAAAGTTCAAAGAAAATTACAGTGCAGGAGAAAACCTTTTGGCCCTCCAAGCCTGCATCGACAATGCTGCCCATCTGAACTAAAAAACCCCTTCCCTTCCGGAGACCATTGCTGGAAATTTTATTGCGTCATCCACCCAAAGCCAAAAAAGGAAGCTATTTCTCAAATTTTGCCTGCCCCAATTCCGGGGCGGACATGGCACTAAAATTGTAGCATATATCTCTCTATTCATTATTTGTCAAGATGACACTTAAAACTTGTTATTGTATCTGCTTCCACTATCTCCTCCTGGCAGTAAACTCATCACTCTCTGTGTCAGACAAGCTTGCCTCCTACATCTTCCCTAAATTTTGCCCCTTGCAACTTAAACCTGTGCCTCTGAGTAACTGATTCTTCCACCCTGGGATAAAAGCTTTTGACTATCCACTCTATCCATGCCCCTCATAATCTTGTAGACTTCTATCAGGCCAACCCTCAACCTCTGTTGTTCCAGCGAAAACAAGCCAAGTTTCTCCAATCTCTCCTCATAGCTAATGTCCTCGATTACTTACTTGTTTTTGTACTCTGTGGCCCTAGGTATAAAACCCAGGACTCGGTATAATTTATTAGTTGCTTTCTCAACCTGATCTGCCAGCTTCAATGATTAAAGTTCAGATACACCCGCTTCGCTCCTGTGTTTACTTTAGAATTATACCTTTCATTTTATATCAGCTCACCTTATTCTCTGATCAAAATGTATCACTTCATACTTCTCTGGATTAAGTTTCATTTGCCATGTATCTGCCCATTCCATCAGCTTGTCTATATCCTCTTGAAGTCTATCATAGTTCACAATACTTCCCAGTCCCGCATCATCTTAAATTTTTGAAGTTGTACCCTGTACACACCAGTTCTAGGTTATAAATATAAGGCAAGAAAACAAACGTTCCCACTAAATACCATCACCTAGTCAGAAGTAAGTAAAGTCTTCTGTAATTCATGTTTTTAATAGGAGTGAATTAAATAATTAAACTTTTGCATAATGAAATGATAGTTATGCTAATGACTAATATTTCAAAATAATGCCTAGTTCAAAATAAAATTCCTACTGGTATTAACATTTTTCATTTAAAAAGCATAGAGCGTTACTGAGGTTTGAGGACTAAAATGATGAATACATCGGAAAACAATGTTAGAATGTTAGAATAACCAGCGATAACTTTGCATTGGATGTAATCTGACCAATGGGAACAGGATGCAAGGGTCAGCTGACCCAGTAAACCATGGAACCAATTACAAGGTGATGTGTAATAGTCAGCTGGCCAGATGATTCATTATAAATAAGGAACTATATCGAATTGTAGGAAGCTTGGAGGGGCCCAGGGTTAGGCTTCCGGTTTGATGTTTCTTTATTAAACACTGCATAAAAGCAAATTATTGCAGATGCTGGAATCTGAAACCAAAAGAGAAAATGCTGGAAAATCTCAGCAGTTCTGGCGACATCTGTAAGGAGATAAAAGAACTGATGTAACTAGATTCGAAACATCAGCTCTTTTCACTCCTTAAAGATATTGCCAGACTGGCTGAGATTTTCCAGTGTTGTTTCTTTATTACATCTTTTCTTTGATTTGTAAGTTGAAGTAAGTTTTTGTTGTATTTTTTGTTCGATGTATTTTGGAAAATCCCTTCTGAAGAAACAAACAATGGCCCAAACCTTCCAGTCCTGCCCATCATGGGAATCGTCACGGGCGGACTGGTAAATATGACGGACAAATCAAAGTTCTGTTGACCTTGGGCATGGATTCCTGGCCCCAGGGTGGGCGAGACTGGAAAATCCTGCTCAATATAATAATAGATTTTGAACTAGCATGGCCAACAAGTTTCCTAAGAGCTTCTGCTCTGCCAAATTTCCCATGACACCACTGGTTTATCAGCCATTTTCCACATCTACAAACTGGAGCAGGATGTGTCAAATGGCAGATAAATCCCTGGAACTCCAGGCGTTCTAGATGAACATCATGGATTCCGACAGGAATAGGTCTCATAGTTCACTACTGGCATAATTGGACGCTGAGTACAAGTGTTAGGAAATCATGTTGCAGCTGTATACTTCTTGATTAGGCTGCATTTGAAGTATTGCATGCAGTTCTGATGCCCACACTACCAGAAGGACTTGGAAAATTTGGAGAGAGTGCAAAGGAAGTGTGGCGATCAAAGGATTTTCATAATAACTTCATTATAGTTTAATATGAGCCTACCTGCAACTAATAAATAAACTTTATTTTTTAGACGGCTATGGACTGAGTAAGGGAAGAAGGTTTTTTGTTTGGTTTTGTTAGGGCACCATAATTGGCAGAGGCGTGGAGGATCGCAGGCCCTGATCCTGTCTGTACTTTTCTCTGTTTTTTTGAAAATAGCCTCTGTGGAATATAACTTACAAAAATGCCAGATGATAGAGTGTTCACTGGCGCTAATAAAAAGAAATGGAGTCATAGGTTCAAGTCTGAACTCAATGTAAAATTTCGGTGTAACTTGTCTCACATTTCTTATGGTTAAGAATACAGCTGTGCTGCAGTCTCTGATTTCATTTTGAGCTGGAATAGACGGGAGTGTTTCAGACAAGAAAGGTTCAATGAAAGCTCAGGCTGGGGGATCATAGGATCAGGGCCTGAGGCCAGTAGCAAACAAACTGAACCTCTCAACATGAGGCCTGGCACAAGGCCATGAGTCAAATGGCAAGTGACAATTGGATGTGCAACTGGAGTTTACAGCTAAAGACATGAAGGAAAGGCATGTGGCCTTCCGTTAAGTGATTGAAGAAGTTTTTAGGATCTCAGAGCCAAGAAGTAAGGGGAAAGTCAAGGCAAGTGAGGCCTATATTTTTCTGAATGGGATTGGAGGTATACTGATTATTCCTGGCTCTACAAGAGTTATTTAAGTTAATGCTTAACTTTTTGACCCCCGTTCTTCTTCTGACTAGATTGACCTATAGATGAAAGTACAACAGCTGTCCCCTTGCTAGCTTCAGTTAAAATGAGAGCTAGAATATAATGGTGGCATGTTTAATTAAGGACCTGGGTTGCTTCCAATGGATCTCCCACTCATCTGCCTAGCTGTCAGAAGAAAATGCTATTGATGTGGTGACCCTCACTGGTCATTTTCATTATCCATCAGTCCAGTTTTCCCTGAACAGGCAGGATTAGAATCATCAAATCCCTACAATGCAGAATGAGATCATTTGATCCATTGAGCCGACACCAACAACAACCCCACCTCAGCCCTATTTCCCGTAACCCTTCATATTTATTCTGCTAATGCCACTGACACTAAGGAATAATTTAGCATGGTCAATCCACCTAACCTGCACATCATTGGACTGTGGAAGAAAGTGGAGCACCTGGAGAAAACCCATGCAGACACAGGGAGAACATGCAAACCTGACACAGTCACCCAAGGCCAGAATTGAACCCAGGTCCCAGGCACTGTAAAGCAGCAGTGCTAAAAACTGTGCCACCCCATTTATGGCTATAGTGAGCTCTGATGTCACATTCAGTTGGCTTATTACAACAATAGGAGTGGACACGTAAATCTTATTTCATATTTACGATTTCCATTAATGACATTCTGATCCCAATTGCTTATAATCTATTTCGATTCTCTTCAGATTTGGAAGACTTGGAGAGAATATCTAATAAAGCCTTTACCCATCACATCACTATTGCCAAATATTTCCTTTCTTGTAAAAAAAAGACTCATAAAGTTGTCGAATAAAACAGGATATTACATAGAACTTAACAATTAAGAGAAAAACCCCATATGGACCTCACATTGACCCTTACTGGCTGTTTTTTTTTTCATTCTTTTGAGGGATGTGGGTGTTACTGGCTACGCCAGCATAATATAGCCCATCCCTAACTGCCTTTGGGAAGAGCATAGTGAGTTGCCGTTTTGAACTGCTGCTCTCTGTGTGGTGTCAGTACACCCACAGTGCTGTTAGGGAGGGAGTTACAAGATATTACTCAGCGACAATGAAGGAACAGCAATATAGTTCCGAGCCCAAATTACAAATTAATGGGAAGACAATGGCGTAATTGTATTGTCACTGGACTAGTTATCCAGAGATTTAGGATAATGCACCGGGAACTTGGGTTCATAAACCACCACAGCAAATGGTGAAATTTGAATTCAATAAAAATCTAGAATTAAAAGTCTAATGGTGACCATGAAATTATTGTCATTTGTCGTAAAAACCCTTTTGATTTACTAATCTCCTTTAGTGAAGGAAATCTAATGGCCTGATTTGGTCTGTCTACACCTGACTACAGGTCCATAGTAATGTGATTGCCTCTTAATTGTCTGATATTAGGTGAGCAATAAATGTTTCCTCAGCCACGGGCGTTCATATCCCATGAATGAATTTAAAAAATCATCGTGGAATCCTATGGTTCAAAAGGAGGTCATTTGACTCATTGAGTCTGCACCAACCTCAATTTCACCAGGCTCAATCCTCATAACCCATGCATTTACCCCAGCTAGTCCCGCTAACATTAAGGGGCAATTTAGCAAGGCCAATCCACCTTGCAGGTGGATTGGAAGGAAACTGGAGCACCAGGAGGAAATCCACAAGACACAGGGAAAATGTGCAAACTCCACACAGAAAGTCACCCAAGCCGTGAAATGAACCAGGTTCCCTGGCACTGTGAGGCAGCAGTGTTAACCCACTGTACCACCCTAGTCAGGATGGTGGGTGGATTGGAGGGGAACATTAAGTTGTGATGTTCCCATGCATGTGCTGCTTTGTCCTTCAAGGAGGTAGATGTCACAGGCTTGAAAGGTGCTGTTGAAAGAGCTACATTGCTGCAATATGAAATTGTTTGGCTAAATAGCAACATTGATGAAACTTTGATTTTTAAAACAAAAATTGGAAAGCATAGTTTTAATAAATTGACAATCCTATCAGAGTGTTTGTTTATTCTCATGTGCAAGTATGATTTGTTTCAGTAATGTAATGTCCTTAACATTATGATACAGCTAATGTTCTGGGGCCCTGGGTTCAAATCCCACCACGGCAGATGGGGGAATTTGAATTCAATAAAAAGTATCTGGAATTAAGAATCTATTGGTGGCCATTAAACCATTGTCGATTGTTGGAAAAACCCATGTAGGATTTTCACTAATGTTATTTAGTGAAGGAAATCTGCCATCTTTCCCTTGTCTGGCCTACATATGACTCCAGAGCCACTTCAATGTGGTTGACTCTCAGTTGCCCTCGGGCAACTAGGGATGGACAATAAATACTGGCCAGAGACGCCCATGTCCCATGAATGAATAAAAAAAATATAGTGATTGCAGTGACTTCAGGAAAGCAAGATTCTGGTGCCCACAGATTACAGTTTGACTTGTGAAGTCTGATTTCTATGTTACTCCAGAGTTTTGATGTAGAATCCTCTTTTGACATTTGGACTGTGTTTATTTTTAATTAATTGTATACCTAAATTGGCAAGCAAACTGATCTTGTTGCATTAATTTAATGGACAGACAAATTTATGTCAAAGTTTCTGTGACAGATGGTATAAAATATGTTGCATAGTTTGGTTCATGTTATCTTTTCCTTTCATACAACCCTGAAGAGAATTAGTTCCCATGTCCTGCATGATGAACATCATAAATTTATATTTCGAAAAACTGAAGGTCAACTCTTCATATTTTCATTTAATAAATTAAATTGGCAATGCTTTAATAAAACTTGTCGTACACAGACTTTCATTTTAAGTTATTGTTGGCATGTATGCTTTATATCAGAAGAATTTCTTCTGAGTTTTATTTTCATAACCATTCAAATTTAATATTCATGCAAATGCTTTGTTTGCGGAATGCCAGCACCATTTCAATATAAAAGGGACAACTTTGTATCTGTCAATCATTTAATATCTCGATTAAACCTCAGACTTCTAAAAGATAAGGATTACCATTTTAAAAGACAAAAATATTTATTCCACACATTGAGCAGGCCAGAGTTTAAAATCTGCATTCTGTAGTGTGTTTTGGCAGCCCTTTTTCAGGAGATAGCAAACAATTTTACAGAGCAGCATTGTCACTATCGATGCAAAACTCAATTATTTCTCAGAATATTCTTCCTACTTCACAAACTGGTGATTGTATCACACCTTCCCGGACCAGAGAGCAGGGGGTTTGATTTAAGACAAGATTTCTCCAATGCCACGTACCCCAATAAGATGCCAAAACTGTGAGCTGGGAGGAGTACCCTCTCTCGCCCTGACTTGACATTTAAATTCCTTGCATCATCTAGACTCTGTTGGATTGGCACTGTTAAAATCAAGGTTTGATAAGCTTCGTTCGTATTTATGTTCTGGAAGGGAGAACAGGACTGTCCGGAACTATATTTTATAATGCTTTGCTGATTTTCTTTGGTTTCACATTTCAGACCCGACGCCAATTCTTTTATGGTTCTCAAGACTTAATTTGTGAGGTAACAAACCTAAGGTTAAAATTTACAATATGCGAAAATTTGGGGGAATAATTTCAAAGAAGCAATTCATCAGCACTGCCGGAATAGCATTGTTAATAAAGTATGTGGCAATTTTCCTTAAATGAAGCATTTAGTAATACTGATTAGGAGTTTCTGGTGTGTTTTTGAGGTTGTGGATTGAATAAAATGGATTCTGGAAACTTGGCAGGACAAGGTTTTGTGGCTTTTTTTTGCCAGAAAAGATACTCTGCAACGAAGCTGCAAAATAGAAGTGTCTTCGAGTGAGTACGCTATGATCAACAAGCTCTGAAAAGTGAGATTTTTCTGCAGCAAAGACATTTCATTCATGCTAAGTAAATTTGTTTGGTTTAATCAATCAAGTGGCAGGCTGATCAGTAACACATTGACGAATGAATTTCAGTCGCAGCTTTCAGAATATCTACCAATCATAGCACAAGGGGTGAAAGACAGGCCGGAAATGACAGAAAATTTTGGGATCCAATTTTATATTTTTAATTTTGTACCAAAACTCCGAAGGTGCTATATCCTTGTGAAAACACTGACTTCACTGAAGTAACATCAGTCTCATTTTATCTACGTGTGTCGAGGGTAATTGATAATCTCAAGCACTAACTGGATGGGAGGTTGGGGGGGGGGGGAATAACATTAAGCTGTTCTCATATCACCAGATCCAATTCTCATCTCAGTAAAAATTTACTTAGTGTCACCGAGTCAGTTATGTGAACCAAACAGTGACACAGTTCCACAGCATATGGAAAACTTATGCAATTCATATCAAAGCTGTATTAAATTGGTTAAATTGCTAACTGTAGGCTTGTGGGGGGGGGGGTGGAATGTCCAAAGCATTTAAAATGATTAAATTCATAGAGCCTAGAAAACATCATAAATACTGCAAGACTGACACTTTTCTGTAACATTTCCTTCTGTTAACTGAGATGAAAGTGGCCTTGAGAGAGAGAAAATGGCTGCAAAAATACCAGCTTTTAAACTCTGAATATTTAATTTACTGATAAAAAGGACCTATTTCCTGCCTGAGCTGCACAAATAAAAAAGGCACATCTTAGGGAGAGAGGCAATGAGCAGAAAATGACCTTTTGTGAGTGGAGATGAGAGAAGGTGCACAGCTAATCCTGAACGTCTCCTATTGGCTGTCTGGTAGTGTAGAAAGTGTCTCCATCTGGACTAATCTCCTCTCAGTTGGATGAACTGAGACTCTCAGTGTTAACCTGACATTTTACAATAATTACCCTTTCGTCTGACCCGAGCCCAATCTCGCGCTCTCTTATAAATATCTTTGCCTCCAACCCCTTGACTCTTGTGTTAGAGATAGTGGGGTTGATGATACGATAATAATATGAAGGGAGTGGGACGTTGAAGCACTGTATGTGTTTTTTTTGATCTCATTCCCAGCTATCTATCAGCCCTTGGTGCCTTGTAATAGGGACATGTTAGAAAGGAATATTATGGCATATTAAGTAATGCTTTCTTATCACACTAAATAAAATATGTTTCTAATCAGCCTCACTCAGCACCAGGCACTTATCAGCACTGAGGGGAAATGGTGCATGGAAATGGGTTCAGATGGAAAATTAAGTTCAAAGGTTGAACAGTACGGTTCTAAGGCTAACCAAAGATGAAATGTGGCTATTTGTTTTAACCAAGTCTGACTTCATCTTCATTCTAAAGGTCAACATGATATAAAAAAAAACATCTCCAGAAATAATTTATCTCTCTGTGTCCCAGTCTCATTTCACTTATTATGCTGGAGACAGCGGGTCGTTGAATCTTCAATAATATGCAATCAGCTGGCTTGTGAGAAAGGGCAGTAATAATTGTATTTTATACTTCTTTTTGTTTACTATTATCTGATTCATTAGTGCAGTGGAGAATTTGTGGGTGCTGCCACTCTATCATCTTCATTTCAGAAAGGCAAGAAAAACAAAAAAAAAAATCAATATTAATAAAATTACACGGTAAAAGAAAGGTTATTGACTTCTCAGTATTCTCAAGGCAGATGTGCCGAGCGAGCTGTTTAATGGCAGAATAGCAAGATACAATACAATCTTCTTACATTCAATTTTTAGATGAAAGGGGAACTTACTGAGGGCACGGTTTTTAGCGTCACACACCCACTTAATTATATCTCACCGAACCCCCAAGAATCTTTGCTGTCTCTGGAGTCTTTGCGGGAAAATAAACCCTCTGTTAAAATGTTTGCAAGGGGATTATGGAATGTTTAAAACAAGGTGCAATCAAACCATGGGGCCCACGTGTTGCGTTGTCTCTACTCTCTCTCACTGGCTTCGGGGTGTGAGAATATCGGGACTGATAGGTGGGGGTGGCTGGTGTCCGGATGCTTGTCACAGCTGGAGCAGCTGTGTGTAAGCGATGTGACCAGCGATAACGTTTTGGATAATTCATTTACATAGGCAGATATTAAAAAGAAAACATATTGTGTGTGTGTGTGTGTGTGTGTGTGTGTGTGTTTATGTGTGTGATGTTGGGGGTTTGGGGTGTGGGGGGAAATGACTGTGGTGGGAAGTGACTATGATGGGAGTAGGGATGCACTGAAAGCCTACAGATGCTGTTTGTCACAGCTTTCCATCCAGTCTTTTTTTTATTACATTTAACCACGTCTTTATTGGGTAATTGAATTATAATGACCAACCTTAATTTCTGATAGCAGCCTCAAAAGAATTATCTCAGAAGTGTCATTTTACTTATTTTAAGAAATGGCATAAGTGCTTGGGCTGGTTCTATTAAGCAAACCATTATGAAGATTTAATTTGGATAATTGATCTGGATTCTATAGGCCATTAGGACTTAAGTTAAGGATCCATTTTCCTGCATGTTTGCTCATGATGCTAACACGCTCTCTGTATTAGGGAATTTTCCAATATAAAGTACCATTGGATTCTCAAATATTTCTTTCTTGAATTCGTATAAATTAATAAGCAAGCCATTATTTCTTTCTTGTATATGGCACAAAGTTTGGTGGTGAGGTTGGAGCATTTATTTTTGAAGTATTGAACATCACACTTAGACTGGAGCTTAACCATGACTACATCAATGTTAAATCAGGACCGTATGGAAATATGTAATGCTCTTGCCTGACATATCTCCACGAGCAGTGAACACACAAATTTAAGATCAAACTAGATAAGTACATGAGGGAGAAAGGAATGGAAGATGTGTTGGTTCGCTGAGAGAAAGAAAGGTGGAAAGAGGTCCATTTCAAGCAGCGGCCTGTTGGGTTGAATGGCCTGTTTTCTCTAATGTAATATTCTGTGACTGGCATGGTGGCACAGTGATTAGCACTGCTGCCTTACAGAGTCCTGGATTCAATTCCTGGTTTAGGTCACTGTCTGTGCGGAGTTTACACGTTTTCCTGTGTCTGTGTGAGTTTCCTCTGGGTGCTCCGGTTTCCTCCCACAATCTGAGAGACATGCTGATTAGATGCATTGGCCATGCTAAATTCTCTCTCAATGTACCCGAACAAGTGCTGCAGTGTGGCAACTAGGAGATTTTCACAGTAACTTCATTACAGTGCTAATGTAACCCTACTTGTGACACTAATAAATAAATAAAGTGTAAAATGGGCAATGCTGCAGCAAGCTTGCTGATTTAGCTCTGACATTGATGCACAGCTTCATCCTGAGAGTGGCTATCAAATCTGAGGGGCAGACAACTGCAATAGTGTGAGCTCTGGGCATTGAGGTATGCCTTTAAGTGGGTGTGGTTATGTTTTCTGTTTCATCGCTAAAGGGGAAATGATGTAATTCATCATGTGATTCAGACTTGGTTGCAGGTTGGCCCGAGGAGGTTATCAACTCAGATATGCATACATGTGTTTTCCAACTGGGCAATACTGCTAACGACTTCTCAAATCCTTAAGAGATGAATATTTTGTGTTAACCAATCTCTTATGCGCACTGGATATCTTGATGGTTAGGAGAAGGAGAAGAACAGAACAAGGCTGTAAAGAAGACATTTAGCACATTGGCCTTTATCAGTCAGAACATTGAGTATAGAGTTGGGACATTATGTTATAGTTGTAAAGTATTTGGTGAGGCAGCACTTAGAGTATTGTGTACAGTTTAGGACATCCTTTTTTATAGGAAAGACATTGTTAACCTGGAAAGAGTTACAAAGAAGATTTACAAGGACATTGTCAGGACTAATGGGCTTGAGTTATAGGGAGTGGTTGGCCAGGCTAAGACTTTGTCCCTTGGAATGCAAGAGAATGAATGATTACCTTATTGAGATGTATAAAATCATGAGGGGTATAGTTGGAATGCACATTGTATTTTTCCCAGGTTAGGGGAATTGAAAACTAAAGGATTTAAGGTGAGAGGGTAAAGATTTAGAAGGGACCCTCTTCATGCAGAGGGTGGTGCGTGTATAGAATGAGCTGCCAGAGAAAGTGATTGAGTCAGGTTCAATAGCAACATTTGGATCAGTGCACGGATGGGCCAAAGGGCCTCTTTCCTTGCTGTATTGACTCCATGGCAACAGTGGGTACAGATCCAAGCTTGTGTTATCTGTCCACTTATTAGAGTTGCTAACCTGTTTATTTACAATGGGTTGCTGTTCATGTTAAAGTGGCAGCAAGTGAAGTTGTTTATGATTGCTTCCTGGTTGCATAGTGGAATGTATTTGCCTCTTTTTATCAGCGCTAGCTGATGTGCATGACCATAGGAAGTTTCTAATGCTAAGTAATACATTTAATTAATTTGAATGCACACAAATCAAAGTCTATGTTTATAAAAAGCTCTGGCTGCCTGTCCAATTGTTACAATACTCAGGTTCCTTAACAGAAAAAAATAAAGATCTGAAAGCTTTGCATTCATATAGCACCTTTTATGACCTTGAAGATTTAAGGTGCTTGCAGGCAATGAAGTACTTTTGAAGTGACCTGTAGTCATTGTTGTAATGCAGTAAACATCATCACCGTTGCACACAGCAAGATCCCATAAATAGCAATGAGTTAATGATTAGAGAATCTGTTTCAGTCATGCTGATTCATGAGTACAAAGACCACCAGAGACAACTTTCCACACCATGCAACCTACATCCAGCTAAGAGGGCAGAAGGGGCCTCGACTTAATGCCTCATTCAAATGATGGTGCCTCCGACAGCGCAGCCAATTTTTGAGCTTTGATGGAGCGGCGCTCTCAGAGCTACGCTGAAGTGCCTGACTGGACGTCGGCGCTTCAGGTCTCTGGAGTGGGGACTTGAATCCACAACCTTTTGACTCAGTGAGCATGTTACAACTGAACCACGGCTGACACCATTACGCATTTCTCTAATGCGCGCAACATAATATTCCTAAACCACCGGTTTGCCCAGAAATGTCCACTTTGCATGCAGTCGCCGGGTATGAGCGCGTTGCATTAGAAACATTTCCAGTAAGTGAAGGAGGAATTGTCATTTCGGGGAAAGGGTAAAACAGTACAAAAAAAAAGATATTTAATGGCAGGATTGGCCACTTATGTCTATTTGTCCCATGTGACTGTGTAAATGGCTGTAAAGGTTAAGTGTTTGTACCATTTCTCTCTCCTGCAGAGATTTTACATAATGATTTTTGACTGCACTGCTCACAGAGGACAAGCATCAATCTGTATGTGACACGGAGTAGGGAAAGCTTACACCCAGTTTTGTGCTTGGGGGGGTGGGGGAATGGCTAATCTCCGTCACAATGTTTTATTCAACCTGCTATGCCACCCCCCCCAACTTATTAAAACCAAATTGACATTCATAATGGCAAAAAAGGACGGGAGCGATATTATGATGCTTATGGTATTGCATAAGTCAAGTACACAGCAGGAATCATCCTGTCAAGTGGCCAGCCTTTCTAGAGGTCACATATCAGCTCCCTAAGAGGTCAATTTAAAACTGTCACCCGTACTCCACTGAGCTACAGCACAAACACATCATCTCTCCACACAGAGTAGCTCGTGGCTATAACTGCATTACAGGTCAAGTTCAATGTAACTACTGCAGAATTCTTCATCACTCAAACTAGAGGAGATTTTTTTTAATTAATTAAGTGTTGTGAAGGGTAGTGACAATTTCAGGCAACAGAATAAAATTACTGCATGGAGTGGTGATTTCTGTAGATGTCTATTGAATCACTGATGTGGATTATGGCCAAAGGATCAGGAGTAAGAGTGAATTGAATGAATTTCATTCCATTATCTTTTACAATAGATTTTGTTAAGATTAAGGAAATGACATCTGGAACAAATACAGGAGAATTCTAATGTTTGATGATGGCTCTTTGCCAGATGAAAACTGATGCCTATCACCTTTGAGGCTGGGGTATGAAATACCATCACTTTGTCTATAAAATGAAAGCAAGGGAAGGACACCAAACCAGCAGTGCTTATCTCTATTGTGCTGATTTGGGAATCTGCACCAGGAACCAAAATGTCGCCAAATTACACTTGCGCGGCTTAGAAATCACTTAAAATGAACAATAGTCTCAGAGCAACACCAGCATTATTTATCATCTAGCATGATGAATGGTGTTACCGAAATGTAGGCTGGAATTTTCCAACCTTGTCCGTGACTGGGATTTTCCAATCTCGTTACTGTGACTGAAGTTTTGGCTAAGTGCCAAATTCTCCATTCTCGCTGGCAGAGCATGCGAGATGGAGAGTTCTAGCCATAATGTTTCAGAATATTTCAGTAGATTTGTTTTTTTCACCGTTTAGCACAGTGGTTAGTACTGCTGTCTCACAGCTCTAGGGACCCTGGTTCGATTCCGGCCTTGAGTGACTGTGTGTATGTAACCTGCACATTCTCCCTGTGACTTCCTGGGTTTCCTTCGGGTACCCTGGTTTTCTCCCACAGCCCAACGATATGCAAGTTTGGTGGATTGACCATGCTAAGTTGCCCCTTAGTGTGCCAAGGTGTATGGGTTAGATAGATAAGCCATAAAAAAAAGTATGGGATTATGAGGATAGGATGGGGAAGAGGGCCTAGGTAAGCTAATAGACTTTTTATGAATGGTGAGGATTCTATGATTGCTAAAATTATGGCTGAGCACAACGCGACATTTACTCTTTTCATTAAGTGAACTAAAATCATTTGTAAAGAACTGTTGGATCTATTCATTCCTTTGAACAAATAAGGAGACAGCACTGGTATGGAGTTTTAAAATGAATTTCTTTCATTGAACTGAACAGAAGAAAATTAACATGAAAGAATTGAAAAGAAAAAGCAGATTTTTTGGAGACTGGCTGCTAGGTTAATCCTTGAACTGAGCTTGAACAGGATCTTGAAACTGAACTGAGAACACATTAAAATTCACAAAATATCTCAACACTTATCTCGTTATTGTAAGTGTCCTTCACATGCTATCTCCATTTAGGGAAACAAGTCTTGCAGCTGCTGTTGTGAAACTCTTATTTTGCCTGCATTGTGTACTCTTTAGGAATGCAGTCCATTTTTAGTTAACCTAGCATGCCTTCTGAGTTTTAAAATGTAGTCAAGTTAGCAGTGTTAGTTAACCCCTACAGTCTTGCATGTAAATAGAACAAAGAACAACACAGCACGAGAAACAGGCCCTTCAGCCCAACGAGCCCGCGCCGCCGTCCTAACGTCTTAATGACGTATAGAGACCAATATAGGGACAATTTGTTACCCAATCAGCCTAAGAGCACATTTTTGGGATGTGGGAGGAAACCGGAGTTACAATGTAACTGCATCAGCAGAAATATCTTTAAAATGAAGTCTTTGCATAAACTGAAGCAAAGCAAAGGCTAAGCATACAGAGGACTCAAGAACTCATTTGCAATTTTGCTACCCAAAGTATGCAAAGGAAATCTTTCCCCATTTTTCATTTCTCATGGAGAGTTGGAGGTTTGCATTTATTTAAACAATGGTATGGTTTATCATCTCTAGCTCACAGCACACACACTGCAACAACATGCATTTATATATCTTTTGTATAAAAGAATGTCCCCTTGGTGTTTCGCAGAGGCATAATTAGACAAAAGTGGATGCCAAGCCTAAGAGGAAGCTAGAGGGGAACAAAAGCTTAGTCAAGAAGTTGGCATACAGAGACGTGAAGGTCTTCAACTGTCTGAAAGATTCAATCAATTGTCAAATTCCTTATCACATTTTGACATGGTCAGATTACATGTAGAAAGAACTGATTTAGTCTCTTCACCTATTTGAAGCTCCCACTTTTCTGCAGTCAGGAAGAATAACACTGAAGAAGAACATAGCTGATTTCAGCAAAGCGAACAGAGCTTTCTATTTTGGATGCAATTGGCAAAATGGATGAAAAAAGTGGACTTAAAATTGCATTCACGTTAAGAAGCATTCAAGTATCCAGTGAACATTGTTTGCAAGTTTCTGCTGTTCCTGCTTGTCGCAACTCCTACCAGGAGAAAGGTTGTTATGGTATACCAATTTGCAAATTGTTGAATACAAAATTTATGTCGGTCTAATGCAATCTGACAGCATTTCAAAAGGTCATTTGCTTGAAATATATGTCAGAATTCTCCAATGTCATAGATTCTGCGACCCCTGCAAGTGAGAACGGAGAATTTGGCACTCAACGGAAATTCCATTCACAGCAGTGAGATTGGAGAATCATAGGATAGGCGAGGTCAGAGAATTCTCACCATAAAGAAAATTAATTGATATATTCAAGGGTAGTAACTTGGTGCAGTTAATGCAAATGGGAATATCACAAAAAACAAACTTTTTAAATGAGAATGGCTAGTATAACTGAAAATGTCCTCAGAATGTTAAACAGGCCCATTTGCAAATTACAAAGATGGATAGGAAGCATCTTCCTATTGAATTGCAAAGACAGTGGGCGGGATTTTCCTGCCCCTGCAACCAGTGGATCTTCCGTTCTCACCGATGGTGCACCCCTGCTGTCAGAGTGGAGTGAATTCAATGGGAAATTTCATTGATGGCAGTGGGAGCAGAAGATCGCTGGCCAATGGCACTTTGCCTCTTGCCGCTAAGAGTCTCATAGCTATGGTGTGGGAGTGGTGGGGCAGAGAATCCTGCCCAGTATTTTAAAATTTTTAAAGCGTACTTATTCGCATCCATGTGCCAGAAAAGAAATTAATTTTAAGATGCTCCCTTAAGTTGTGATCTGTTCTTGGCTTGTTTAGTGCAGTGCAGCCAAATTCTACACGAACATTTATTCAACCAGTGTAACTGATGATGGAAACTTGAAGAGCTTTTTTGGAAATAGATACAAATATGCATTCAAAATTCTGGTCTAATTCACAGCTGTTTTTGCAGCCGGTTATTCACTCAGTTCTTTTTTCAAAGGGATTTGTTTTTGATGCCCCACCCTACTCCCTTCACAGCACCACAATATTATTCTACCCTCAACCGCCCTGCTCCTCAGGACATTTGTCATTCGACAGAGCAACATACTTGGACAATACTGAAGCAGGCGTATGCCGAGCCCTGGAGGCACGATTCTCTCTGCCACCTTTTATGTGTGAGGAGAATAGCAATGTCTAGAGGTGAAGGGAATAATGCAGCGTGGCAGCAAACATTGCCAATTTGCTAGGATCAACTTCTTCCAGGCTGGCATTCATGCCATGCTCACTACCTATCAAACCTATTCTCTTCTGTCACCCACCTCTTCCAAGAGGATGCACAGGTCTTTCTGTGAAACAATTCTTTGGTGAGATATTGTCCTTCACTAATATCTCAGAGATTCAGCTGGTGTTTTTTTTATTCATTTGCAGGATGTGGGCATCGCTGACCAGGCTAGCATTTGTTGCCTATCCCTGATTGCAGGCAGATTCAGAAGGTGATGGTGAACTGCTTTCTTGAACCGCTGTAGTACACAAAGTGTAGCAATGTTGAAGGAATGGCAATATATTTCCAAGTTAGGATGGTAAGTGATTGGAGCAGAACCTCCAGGTTGTAATGTTCCCAGATATCTGCTGCCCTTCTCCTTCTAGATAGTAGGTTTGCAAACTTGTACTGGCTGAGCTTATCATGAAGGATCACTTCTCAACCTTGCCCCTCACTTGAGGTCTTTTTTTTCCTCTGGTTAAATCACCACCAATCAGTTTTCCCCTTCAAAGAGATTAGCAGCTGATGGTTATCTTGAACCATGGAAGCTTTACTTTTAGCTCAATGGTAGTGGATGTGGGTTTGGAAGGTGCTGTCAAAGGGATCTTAGCGAATTCCTGCAGTGTATCTTCCAGGTGGTACACACTATTGTTATTGTACATCAGTGATTGGCGAGTGAATGTTTATAGAAGGAGTAACAGTCAAGCAGGCTGCTTCGTCTTGAATGGTGTCAAGCTTCTTGAGTGTTGCATGGAGCTGCATTTGTCCACGCGAGTGGAGAATATTTCATCTCACTCCTGCTACATGGGTGGTAGACAGGATTTGGGGATACAGGAGGTGAATTACTCGTCAGAGGATTCCTGAGCTTTGACTTGCTCTAGTAGCTACAGTATTTATACAGCTAATCCAGTTCAGTTTCTGGTCAGTGGTATCCCCCAGGACATTGATAATGGGAAATCCAGCAATGGTAATGCTATTGAATGTCAAAGGACAATGCTTAGATCCTCTCTTGTTGGAGATGGTCATTGCCTGGCACTGTGTGCTGTGACTGTTACTTGCGACTTGTCAGCCCAAGTCTACATATTGCCCAGGTCTTGCCACATTTGGCCATAAACTGCTTCAGTATCTGAGGAGCTGTGAATCATGCTGAACATTGTGCAATCATTTGTCAACATTTTCACTTGTGACCTTATGATGAAAGGAAGGTCATTGATGAAGCAGATGTAGATGGTTGGGCTGAGAACACTATCTTGAGGAACTCCTGCTGTGATGTCCTAATTTGATTGACATCCAAACACCACAATCATCTTCCTTTGTACCAAGTATGACTCCAACCAGCAGAGAGATTTCCCCTGAATCCCACTGACTCCAGTTTTGCTAGGGCTCTGTAATGCCATGTTGGGTTGCATTCTATCTTGTTGACAAGGGCAGTCACTTTCACCTCGCCTCTGAAGTTCAGTTCTTTGTCCATATTTGACCCAAGACTATTATGAGGCTGAGTGACCCTGCAGAATCTAAACTGTGTGTCTGTGAGCAAGTTATTGCTGAGCAAGTGCTATTTGATAGCATTGATGACTCCTTCCATCACTTTGTTGATGACTGTGAGTAGACTGATGGGGCAGTAATTGGCCAAGTTGGACTTGTCCTGTTCCATATGTATAGAATGTACCTGGGTAGTTTTCTAGTGTTGTCCTGAAACAGCTTGGCAATTGGTGTAGAAAGTTCTGGAGAATATGTCTTCAGGATATTGCTGGAATATTGTCAAGACATATAGTCTTTGCAATATCCAGTGCCTTTAGCCATTTCTTGATATCACGTGAAGTAAATTGAATTGGCTGAAGATTGATATTTGTGATACTGGGGACACCAGAGGAGATCGAGATTAATCATTCACCTGGCGCTTGCGGCTGAAGAATACTGTGAATGCTTCAGACATACCTTCGTCACGGAGGTGCTGCAGTCCTCCGTCATTGAGGATGGGGATATCTGCAGAGGTTTCTCCATTAGTGAATTATTTAATTGTTTGCCATCACTTTCAGCTGGATGTGGCAGGACTGCAGAGCTTAGTTCTGATTCATTTGTTGTGGAATTGCTTAGATCTGCTCATTATTTGCTGCTCTTACTGTTTGGCATGCAAGTAATCCTATGTTATTGCTTTATCAGGTTGACACCTCATTTTTAGGTATGCCTGGTATTACTCCTGGCCAATGAAATCCACCAACGAGAGTAGATTCTGTACATTTGTCACTCTCAGTCCTTCTTCTAAGTCATGTACAATATGGAGGAATACTGATTCATTAATTGATGGATGGATATATAATAGCAGGAAGTTTTCTTGCCCATATTTGACCTGATGTCATAAGACTTCAAGGGATCCAGAGTCAGTATTGAACATGCCCACAGCAGCTCCCTCCCTACTGTATACCATTATGCTGCCCCATCTCTGCCAGATCTGTTTGATTTGATTTATTATTGTCACATATTAGAACAATGAAAAGTGTTGTTTCTTATATGTTATACAGTCAAAGTATATCATTCAGAGAAGGAAAGGAGAGAGTGCAGAATGTAGTGTTACAGTCATGGCTAGGCTGTAGAGAAAGATCAAATTAATGCAAGTAAGTCCATTCAAGAGTCTGACAGCAGCAGGAAAGAAGCTGTTCTTGAATCAGTTGGTACATGATCTCAGACTTTTGTATCTTTTTCTCGATGGAAAAAGGTGGAGAAGAGAATATCCAGGTATGTCTGTTTTGCCAGTGAGACAGGATATAATCAGTGACAGTGATGTTCTGGGATCTTATCTGTAGGGTATGAGTCCATGAGAGAGACTATGTCAGGTTGCTGCTTGACTACACTATGAGACAACTCTCCCAATATTGGCACAAGTGACCAGATGTTAGTATGGAGGAATTTGCAAGGTCGACAGAGCTGGGTTTGCATTGTCATTTCTGGTGCCTTTCAGCAACAGGCACAACAGAAGATGATATATAGAGCACATTAAACTAAAAGAGTTTGAGCTCTAAACTATCCTTGCTGTCCTTAAATGCTCCAGTAAAGACAGCAGCATTTACAAAGGCCACACCAACTTGCATTGGAATTTCCTGAAGCCTACATCACTCACGACATCTAATTATGCAATTATGGCAGAATAGACACAGAAATCTTGTACCAATCTCTCTCAGCTGGTAAACAGTGCAACTTGCTGGTTCAAGAACAGTGCAGCAGTGGTGTAAATGATGTCAGGAAATTCAAGACTTTTTTGCAGGAAATTCAGGGCGTTTCTGTGCAGGATATTCAGGACTTTTTTTTTGCAGGAAGTTCAGGACTTTTTTCGGAGTTTTTTGTCACCAAGAAAATAATTCCAAAAGATAGCATCATAACATTTCAGCAGTCTATAGAATACTGTGAAATAAATGATAACACAAAATTTGATATTCTGTGTATTGATTAAGTTAAACATATGTACAGAAATATCCTTGGGGAAAATTGGAATCATATGCTCGCTTTGTCAAACATTGGCTGTTCTAAGGATGGGACTTTCCGACTGGAAAATCATGCCTGAGGTTAATGGACATTTGCACGATGCATGACCCACCCTGTTACGATTCCCGTGGCTGGCGGGATGGGAAAATTGCGTCTTAAACTGGGTTACAAATTCAGTATACTTCTGATGACATGATGACAATTGTGAATGAAATAATGATCATCAGTCTCAGATAGGTTTCACACCAGTTTTCAATGGTTATGACACTGGTTAATCATATTTCTGCACTAATTGTCACAAATTGGTTGATTTGAAACAAGCAAAATGGAATAAATATTGGAAGTTATCAAAATACTGTCCTAACTTACTGGCAGTGGTGTATTCTAAGACGTTTGGACACTCTGTAGCCATTACTAAAAAAAGCTTTTACTCTTAATTGAATCCATGTTACACCGGGGGATGTTTGACTCTGACACCAACTATAAAGGGAAAGAATTATCTGGGTCAGGTTTTCAACTCTAAGGAACAGAAAATGCAAGGTGTCCTTCAGATCCGCCACTCTTTGAGTTACACTTTGAATCAGTTACTCATGCTGCGTTTTCAGACTGAACTGGCTGCTTAATATAACATCTGAACTTGTTGCTTTCCCAATTCATTCACACTATTAGTCACCAATATTTAAACAGTTGGCCCTCACAATAAGTTGATACCCACAACCCAAGAGTCCCTGTGTAGGATCAGAGGACATGGTTAGAGGAGAAGGGGGTGCTTATTTAAGACAGATTTGAAGAAGAATCTCTTCTCTCTCAAGGAGTGGTGAACCTTTGGAATTCTTTGCTCCAGGAAACTGTAGTGGCCGAGTGTGTGAACATTTCCAAGGCTGGGATCAGTAGGGGAAATTAAGGGTTAGGGAGATGAGACAGGAAAGTTAGTGTTGGATCAGCAATGACAGTCCAGAGATGTGTGGATTAGGTGGATTAACCATGCTAAATTGCCCCTTTGTGTTGGGGGACTAGCTATATTAAATACATGTGGTTCTAGGGATAGAGCCTGGGTGGATTGTGATGGGCCGAATGGGCTCCTCCTGCACTGTAGGGTTCTACATTCTCGTTAAATAGCAGAGCAAGCTCGAAGGGCTGAATAGTCTATCCCTGTTTCTACTTCTTATGGTCTTGGAGAGGCAATGTGGCGCACTGCTGCTTTACAATGGACCTGGGTTTGATGCCCAGTTTGAGCCACTGTGTGTGTGGGGTCTGCATGTTCTGCGTGTGTCTGTATGGATTTCCTCCCACAGTCTGAAAGGCATGCTTTGGCTGTGCTAAATTCTCCCGCAGTGAAAGTGAACAGGCACCGGAAGGTGGCGAGTAGGGGACTTTCACAGTGACTTCATTGCAGTGTTAATGTAAGCCTACTTGTGACAGTATTGAATAACCTAACCAATGTACAAGACCTCATAGGCAGCAGCTCCTGAACGCACAAATACCACCTGTAAAGACACAAGAGAAGCAGATGCATGGATATACCGTACCTTCATTCAGTTGCACACCATCTTGGCTGTGACACGTAACACCATTTCTTCAGATCCCGAGGTCAGATTTCTGGAACTCCCTGCCAATCAACGCTGTGGGAGGGAAGGAACTTCACCGTATGGACCACAAGCAGTTCAAGAGAAAGGGTCATTACTAATGTTTTGCGTACATATTTGGAAGGTAACAAATGCTGACCTTGCCATCTCCCAGCAATGAATAAAAACAATGGCTGGGAATTCTCTGGTCATTCACGCCCTGTTGCCACTGCCAATGAGGATGGGAAATGTGGCACTCAGCCAAATCTCCGTTCACTATATTGGGACGGGAGAATCCGGCTGTGAGTCAGGTCGGAGAATCCAGCCTAATGTCAGAGATTCAGAGAATCTCTACAATGTAGCAGAGGCCATTCAGCCCTTCAGGTCTGCACCGACTCCCTGACACTGTATCTTACCCAAGTCCTGTCTTCCACTCTATCTCTGTGACTCCAAAATTTTCCATGGCTAATTCCCCTAACCTAGATATTTGGACACTAACAATTTGGACAATTTAGAATGACCAAACCACTAATCTGTGTGTCTTTTACACTAAGTAGCAATTCAGCATGGCCAATCCATGAAACCTGCACAAGTCTGGACTGTAGGAGAAAACAAGATCACCCGGAGGAAACCCACGCAAGACAGTTAGCACATTGAACATTATAGTGCAGTACAGGCCCTTCAGCCCTCGATGTTGCGCCGACCTATGAAACCAATCTAAAGCTGATCTAACCTACATTATTCCAATATCATCCATGTGTTTATCCAATGACCATTTAAATGACCTTAATGTTGATGCATCCTGTTGCAGGCAGGGCATTCCACTCTCTTACTACCCTCTGAGTAAAGAACCTACCTCTGACATCTGCTCTATATCTATCACCCCTCAATTTAAACTCTCACAGTCCACACTATCTAATCCTCTGATCATTTTATATGACTTTATTAAGTCACCTCTTAATCTTCTCGCTAACAAAAACAGCTTGAAGTCCCTCAGCCTTTCCTCATAAGACTTCCCCACCTTATCAGGCAACATCCTGATAAATCTCCTTTGCACCCTTTCCAAAGCTTCCACATCCTTCCTATAGTATGGCGACCAGAACTGTATGCCACATCTCCCCCTCTTTTACCACCTTCCCTGATCTTACTGAAACATCTAAACCCTGGAACCTACAACAACTATTCCTGTCCCTGCTTTATCCATGTCTCCGAAATGGCCACAACATTGAAGTCCCAGGTACCAATCCGTGTTGCAAGTTCGTCCACCTTATTCCGGATGCTCCTGGCGTTGAAGCGAACACACCCCAAACCATCTTCCTACCTGCCAGTACATCTTGAAACTTTATTCATGACCTCACCAACCTCAACCTCCTGTACACTGAAGCTACAATGCAGGTTCCAGTTGTGCAAGGCTGGAATTGAACCCAGGTCCGTAGAGTGGTGAGGCAGTAGTGTGAACCATTGTGCTGCCCAACAATATATATTGGTTATATTACTTCTACCACACATTGTACAGTGAACCTCTTAATATTAAAACAATAAACCAAGATATTTTTCTTGAATGTTGTTTACCACATCACAAAAAAGAAATCTCCATTTGACCCATTAGAAATTGTTCTTCCATTATCCTGACTGCCATTTTGGAAATTAATTGCAATAGTTGCTGCAGCTTTGTCTCTGCTATGTGGTATGTCTCAGTTGTGCTTACAGGAGGAATCCCAGTTTGGTCCAACTTAAAAGATTTGACTCAATTCTTAATTAATTCAATTACTGCCACGTTTTTAACCTTGTTCAACATTAAACATATATTTTGGGCATGTCATCATCTTTTTTCCTTTTTGGGTTAATTTCTTTGGAACGGTTTGCAAGCATCCTGAGAACAGGGGGTAAAAAAAAAAAACCAGGCTGTCTGGGTGGTTATTACATTTACAGGGACAAAAGTTTCAACAAATATTGACTTAACATGGTTCTTGTTAGTATTTCCTGTAACTATTTGTTTTAGCAATGTTTCGCCATGCAACAAAGTAGCTTTGCGGTACTTCAGCTGAGGGCCTGCATTGTTGGGAATCACACATTCGCTTTCCATTTGGAGAAAGCTGGAGTCAACAGCGAAACAAAATTCCCATGAAAGAGGCTGACAATGCCAAATCGTACCTTTGTTTCACTTAGTAATATTTCGAGGAATAAAAAAGAACAGGTCGGCACGGTGGCATAGTGGTTAGCACTGCTGCCCCATAGCGCCAGGGATCTGGGTTCAATTGGCTCACTGTCTGTGTGGAGTTTGCACATTCTCCCCATATCTGCGTGGATTTACTCCAGGTGCTCCGGTTTCCTTCAATAATCCAAGGACGAGCAGGTTAGGTTGATTGGCCATGCTAAATTGCCCCTCAATGTCAAGGAGATTCACAGAGCAAATACAGAGTTTTACTGAGATAGGGCCTGGGTGGGACTGTTGCTGGTGTGGGCTTGATGGGCTGAATGGCCTCCGTCTGTAGGGATTCTATGAATTTTGACATGAAGTCATAGGATCATATAAACCCTACAGTGCAGAAGGGAGCCATTCGGCCCATTCAGTTAGCACTAGCAACAATCCCACCCAGAACTTAACCCAGTAAAATTCTGTATTTACCTTGCTAATTTCCCTGACACTAAGGGGCAATTTATCATGGCCAATCAACTTAACTTGTAAACTCACACATTTGCCCTGCTAATCCCTCTAATCTATGCATCCAGGGACACTAAGGGGCAATTTAGCACTGCCAAATCCACTGCTTAACCCATACAGTCTTTGGACTGTGGGAGGGAACCGGAGGAAACCCACACAGACAAGGGGAGAACATGCGTGCTCCATAAAAGCAGTGACCCAAGGCCAGAAGTAAATCCCTGGCACTTTGAGGCAGCAGTGCTAACCACTGTGGCACCGTGCTGCCCACGAGAGCAAATGCCAACAATCTCTGTTGTTTTTTTTAATTGAACAGCACATTAATTTGAATAATGACGAGGAATCCACATTTGCTACACTAAAACTGCAGACGACAGGAAAAGAATCCAGAACCGCATGCCTTGGCAAATTTCAATTGAGCCTTTTCCTTTTAATTCCATTTTCCTTCTAATTCTGCTCAGCACACTCATGTGGTTGTCTAAATACCCTTAATGGTTGGGCTGAGGAAAACTGCCGTTAGCAAAGAAATTTAATTTAAGTGGAGGTTGACAGTCTTACCTTTGTGGTTAATTGGCCGTTTTGTCTAAGAAGTTAATTGTCTATTTAGTCCAGGTAGTTGTTGAAATGTTTAGCGGCTTTGAAACTCTGATCTCATCATTAATGGTGCATGAAATGAAATGCTTGATACTGCAAATAAAACCAGTGATATTCAAGGATGTTATTGTAGGTAATGCTTTGAAACTGCATTTTAATGGGTCCTAGAAGATTAGGGTAGTGTCAGCTGGAACAGCCTGATCCCTTTCCTGACGTTTTAAGCTTCCTCTTCATTTGCTTAACGGCTGTCTGCACAGATCACATAAGCATTACAACTAAAACAACAAAGGCATGCTTTGTTAGCAGGCCAATTTGAATAATTTGCATAATATCTACTCTAAAACGGGGCTCAGTAAGGTTATTATTTAAATATATATACTGTCAATTTTGCCCTTCCCAATAGATCTAAACAAGAGGAAGGGTTGATCAAACTCTTATTACTAAATACATTGCCCCAGGAAGGGTTTAAGATGAGGATGGGCCAAGGCAGCTAATTACAATGTATGCCGTCAGTAATTCCAGGTTCAACACAGTGTCCCGCCTCTAAAGGGACTAGAGGCATGAAGGGCAGATCTTTAATTTTCAATAGGCAGATAAAACACTCATTTTTGCTGCGGTGTGGATGGATAATACCTTAAAGAGTAACTTTGAGTGCAATAATAGCACTTATTGATTTAACAAGGGGAATGGTCAGCTAAAGAAAGGAGTCTTTTGGATGAAGCAGTAGAATGGAGGAGCGACAGAGCAATATTTCATCAAGACTGTGTCATATGGATATGGCCAGTCTCAACACAGATTACATCAATGCCGCATATTTTTACACGTTTACAAATCCTTTGTGTAGAGCTGCTGTCCTCGGCCACCCAAATGCTCAAGATTTTATCTTTCTATGCTCCAAGTGCGCATAGCGTAGATACTTATGTTCCTATTAATTCTTTTTTGGTAACCATGTTCCTATTGTTACAATATATTTCAATTTGCAGTGTTATCCTTGGCTGAGTTGGGAGCATTTTCACCTCTGAGTTAGCATTTTATGGTTCAAATTTGGGCGGCATGGTAGTTAACACTGCTGACTTAGAGTGCCAGGGACCTGGGTTCGATTCCCGGCCTCGGGTCACTGTCCGTGCAGAATCTGCATGTTCTCCCTGTGTCTGTGTGGCTTTCCTCCCCCAGCTTGAAAGATGTGCTGGTTAGGTGCATTGACTCGAACAGGTGAGTGTGGTGACTAGGAGTTTCACAGTAGCTTTGTTGCAGCGTTAATGTAAGCTTTACTTGTGACTAATAAATAAATTTTAAAATGCGTGATCTGCAGGGTGACTAGCTAGGAGGGTAAATGCATGGGATTATGGGGATAGGGTCTGAATGGAACTGTGAACTGATGGGCCTCCTTCTGCACTGTATGATTCTATCTGTGTAACTCCTAGTCCAGAGACTTCAATGCATAAGGTAGAATTTTCCTGCTGTTTGCGCTGGTGGGATTTTCTGATCCTGTTGTAGAGAAGAAAGATTTAGCTGAGTGTCAAATTCTCTATCCTCGCTTGCAGCAGGATGTTGGCAGGGCACGAAATACCTTAAGATTCTGTCCATAATCTAAGACAACAATTCTGTGCATGCTGACACATCCACCTCTCTGAACCCTTTCCAATGGCTCTTAAACTGCCAAATTTCTTGTCCGATTCTTAATTCCAAATATTTTTTATTGAATTTAAATTCCACCACTTGCCGTGACGGGATTCGAATCCGGGCCCCCAGAACATTAGCTGATGTTACCACAAGGACATCACAAGAATGGTGTGCACAAAGCCACGAGGCAGGAGAGGGAAGGGAGATGGTGTCTGGAGACGAAAAGAGAGGGGTGGGTGGAAGATATAAACAAGATGGGGGATAGTCCAGAGAGGTTAGCGGATAATGGTTGTAAGACATTGAAGTCATGAGTTCAGAGATGTCAAAGTGAGGAATGCTGTAAGCATTCTTACAGCATCTTACAGGATGCTGTAAGAATGCGGGAGTTGAAGGGACGTCTCAAGGAGGCAGAGTTAGGAGGGAAGGAAGGCATAAAGGAGAAGGTGAAGATTGATTTTTGATTTGATTTATTATTTTCACATGTATTACTATACAGTGAAAGGTATTGTTTCTTGTATGCCATTCACAGAGAAGAAAAGGAGATAGTGTAGAATGTAGTGCTACAGTCATAGCCAGGGTGTAGAGAAAGATTAACTTAGTGTGAGTAGATCCTTTCAAAAGTTTGATAGCATTAGGGAAGAAGCTGTTCATGAGGCTGTTGGTACGTGACTTCAGACTTTTGTATCTTTTTCCTGACGGAAGAAGGTGGAAAAGAGAATGTCCGAAGTGCATTGGATCCTTAATTATGCTGGTTGCTTTTCTGAGGCAGCAGGACGTCTAGTCAGAGTCAATGGATAGGAAGCCGGTTTGCATGATGGATTGGACTACATTCACGACCTTTTGTAGTTTATTTTTTTTGGAGGAGTGAACAGGAAGGGAGGGAATGGGGGACAGAGTGTTTTAGAGGCAGGGATCAGTTAAGTCGATGTTGGAATCCTGTGAGAGGGAACTGAAAGTGCTGGTGAATGATGACTATGAGAGGGGTGAGTGGGATGAAGTAGGTTGGCAGGGTCAAGGCTTAGGGGTTACAGGTAGAATTTTCACATGGAGGATCCTTGAGAGGGATATGGATAGTTATAGATCATGCGATGGGGACTTCCAGGAACAGTGACTGGCAATACATTTTCAAGTTGACAGTGATAGGGTCTAGGGTGAAGGGGAAAGGCTCAAGGGTTACAGAGACATGAGTGAAGACGATAGAGTAAAGAGAGAGAAGGTGAGGGCTGATGTGGAGACTGTGGGAGCGAAGTGAAGGGAGGGTGCCGTCAATAGTGATGGGGAAGATTGGTAAAAGGTATGGGAGACTAATATATGACACATGCCATTCTGAGATAGAACCAGCTCCAGACAAAGGCAATACCTTGATGTCCAAGTGCAAGATATCAAGATGCGGGGAAAGTCTTCTTGGGTGGAGAAGCTGAAAATCAGCACGAGTGGGACAATGAAAGGGAAATTCTAATGATCATGTGTAGACTATAAGAGAGCTTTGAACTTGGCAGATTCATTTTGCCTGTGAAAGCGACTTGATCACAGGTCTGGCCCACGGGCCTTCTCACAATGAGATCCCAGAAGGGTTAGAGATGCTGTTTGCTTTGAGCCAGTTGACATCAGTCCAGACAGTGATAGAGAAGGAGAATGGGAGGGAATGAGCACAAGGGACATGCAGGTGAATGGCTACAAACCTCCATCTTCTCGGGAGAATCGACCAGCCTGACAAGGGTTCATGTGGGGTTCCTCTTTCCATTGTAACAAGGTCTCTCCATAGAGTCCAGAAGGCAATGGAGGCAAGTGGAATTACGTTAATGGGAGGCCTCTTGCATGTACCTTGTCAAAGAGCGATGTGTCCATGTTTGGCCATGTACTGAGGGAAGAAGACCCATCTTTGGTTCCCCTGGAAGAGGTGGAGTGTGGAATATGTTTAAAATATCTAGCAGCAAGAATCCAGGAGCCCAGTGGATAATTTCTGGAGGTCTGATGCCTGCATTGGGTATCTTGCTCAAAGGCACACGCACCCCCTGTGACCTCAAAGGTTGGAGCTGTTACGTCACAGACTGTGGACTTTTTGAATGCCAGGAGACCCTGGGTCTCCTGGGTGTATATCTCCTGCAGGTACCCACCTGATGGTTCTCATCCCTTGGGTGTTCAAGGGCCCCTCCATGACTCCTTGAGGAGAAAGGGTACCCTCTAACATAGTGACAGCTGGATGGATGATGAGCATGAATGGCAGATTGCTAATTCTTTGGCCACTAACTCACCTTGTGACTTCCCAAAACCAGACCACAGCGAACACAAATGAGGAATGTGATGAAATGGTCTCCATTTGCTTGGATGATTGCAGTTCCAAGAACATTCTAGAAGCTGGGCACTGGGTGGGATTTTCCAGCCACCCTGCAGCTTATTTTTCAGTGGGTAGAGGCAGCTAGTGGCTAGTGACAAGAGTTAGAATGTAACCAATGACAACATTGGATCTGTTACAGCCTGATCAATAGTAACGTGTTGTAAGGGTCAGCTGACGCACTAAACTATCTAACTAATCTCAAAATGATGTGGTGGTCCGTTGACCAGCTGCCTTAGTATAAATAAGAAACTACTGGAGTTTGTAGGAGCTTGGAATGGGTCAGAATGAAACGTCAAGTGTTGGAGTAATGAAGTTTCTCTATTAAACCTTCTTCTTTGATTAATAAGTTGGAGTAAACCTTGTTTTATTTTATTGCCTACAACTAAGAGTTCTCTCTGGTGGATCAACAGTAGAATCTTCCAACCCCTTTACAGGCAGGGAGGATTAAAAATAGCCATCATCCAAGACAAAGTAGCCCACTTGATTGACACCCCATCCAGCACCCTCAACATTCAGCACTGATGCACAATGGCAGCAGTGTGTGCCACCTACAAGATGCACTGCAATAACTCACCAAGGCATTCAGCATGCTTGACTTCATTGGTCATAACATTGAATACAGGAAATGGGATACCTTGTTAAATTTATACAAGACATTGGTAAGGCCACACTTGAATTTTTGTCTACAGTTCTGGTCACCCCTTTATAGAAAGGATATTATTATTTTGCAATGCAAAAGAGATTTACTAGGATGCTACCAAGACTTGATGGTTTGAGTTATAAGGAGAGGCTGGATAGACTGGGACTTTTTTTCTCTGGAGCACAGGAGGCTGAGAGATGATCGATAAAAAGCCTACAAAATAATGAGGTGCATAGATCGGCTAGATAGTCAATATTTTTTCCCAAAGGTAGTGGAGTCTACAACTAGAAGATAAAGGTTTAAGGTGAGAGGGGAGAGAAACAAAAGTGTCCATGGGTAAGTGGTCCAAATACGGGCAATTGGAACTATCTTAGGGGTTTTGAAAAAGAGGGTATCGTGAACAAATTGGGCCGAATGTCCTGTTTCCATGTTCTAAAACTCTATGACTCCTTCAACAACACCTTCCAACCCTCTGAGCTCTGCCAACTAGAAGGGTAAGGGAAGCAGATGCAAAGGAACAGCTGCACTTCCATGCCTCGTGTTGTACATTCACTGTAGCTTGGTCAAAACTTTGCTAACGGCACAGCACATAAACTGTAATAGTTCAATAAGACAGCATCCCACCAGCTTCCCAAGGATGGATAACAAAATGTTACCCAAGGATACAAAGTTCCAAGCCTGTCCAAGAATAAGCTATTGTTATTGATATCTTAGAAGACATTTAACACCCTACCCTAAAGCACAAACGGTTCACAATCTAGATTTGGAGAAAGCAGTGCTCAAGGGGGCTATGAGAACCCACTTTTCAATTTCTCTAACCTCGATCTACCCCTTAGAGTTCACCATAGTCCAAACCTACACTATGTATCAGATGCTAACTTCCCACTTCATTATAGTGACGCCTATGGCTCAATATCCATGGCTTCTTGAACCTCCCCATTTGAGCATGAGTGGGGTGAAATAATGCTGAACTGGGAAAGTTTTCCAAATTTAACTCTCAATGTTTCTCGAAGGGGAAATTACAAATGAAGAGGAAGCACATAGGACTAATTGACAGTCTTTCATCTCGCTGCCCATTCACAGATATCTGAGAACATCCAGAATGTTTATTTTTAAATAAACCCAGTTGATGGGAAGTAGCATTCAAAACCATTGGCAACAGTGATCACCTTGAATATAAATCTGACCAATATCTGAACCAGAATGTTAAAATCGCTTAATGAATAGACAAAAGCATTCAGAGTGCAAAACTGGATTCCTTTGCATTTTAGCATCTATTCACATGCTTATGCATTTTAATGTAGTCTCGTAACAACGAAGAAGGAAGTTCTTCTACCCCACCTGAACGCAGAGGGTAGAATTAAGGAGAGGAACAGGATTAAATACATCAATTGACGATTGTGGGTTAGGTGGATTGGCTATGCTAAATTGACCCTAGTGTCAGCTGAATAGCAGGATAACTATTGGGATTAGGGGAATAAGGGTGGGATTGTGGTCAGTGCAGCCTCGATGGGCTGAATGGTCTTCTCCTGCATCGTCGGTGTTCTATTCTATGAATGGACTCAAGAAAACCCCAACCATCATTTGCTAATATTGAGTGAGAATTAAGAAATTTGAGGGTATAATAAAAACCATTAGATCATTAATCCGCATGCTGCGATGTTCGCTTTATGTAGGATGATTTGCCTCAGAAATATAGATTCCTTAAGGCTCACCACAAACACTTTTCAAAAACCTCAAAGGCATTTGCAGACTGCTGAATTATCATGTAGCTTAAACATTGTCTGTCTGATCCTGCCCAAATTGACATTAGTAAACAATAAGTACATTTGCGTGAACCTTGAAAACCTCCAATAAATCCTTGAATTTGTGCTTGCAGATCCTACAAACAGGCAGCAGTGTCCTCAGGATGTGAATGTGTATTTACCAGTGTTAGGGTGAATTGGATAGATTAATGAAAATGGATTACCATGGCACTCTCTCACCATCACTCCCGTGGTCGGCCTGCCAAACTTATAACATGGAAATCGCAAAATAAAATAACAATTGAAAATACAGACGGGAACTGAAAATGAACCTTAAAGGAAATCAAGGAAAACAAACAACAGATGGACTATACAGGAGGTAAAGTAAAGATGTGAGAAAGTTAAAGGATCGGAGAAATGTTGCAAACAGATTTGAATGAATTAAAGAGTAGAGAAAAAAAAATCAATTGAAGGAAGAGGTCTCAATTTAAAATGCAAATTAATCTGTATTGGATAAATCAAGTTAAATTTAGACACTTCTGGGTTCAATTCAGATAGCCCATTGCTTAAGAAAATACTCTGTTTTACATGCCTGGTGCCATTTTGTGAGATGTGAGATGTCACATTATCTCAATCTGCCTATTTACTGCAGCACATTACCAGCTGATACACCACATGCGCTTCCGTATCCAACTGTGGACTTCCAACGGTCTGGAAAGGAACTAATTCTACAGCTCTGTTTGAATGGATGTGTTTTTAAGCTGGAGTTTTGTCTAACGGAAATGTAGGCCATCATTCCAATAGCCATATTCATTTTATTTTTGTCCCTCTTTTTCAGCTTTTAGTGATTTCTGCACCTGGGGCCTAATATTTCCTGCTCTTCCGCAATTACTATCTTCAAATTTTGAACTTCATTCTGATATTTTTCTTAGATCCAAGATGGGTGAACGCCTCACATTTTTCTCCCACACTAAACTTCATTCGCCATCGTTTTGCCCACCCACTTTCTCTGTCATTATTTCTCTGAACCTTTCTGTTGCCATCAACAATACTTATGATGTACCTAACTTAATGCCAACTTGGAGATATTGCTGCCTATTCCTGAGCCCATGTTGGAGCTTCACAAACTCTGGGCTAGATAAGATTTGTGGGACTCCAAGCTCTCAGGTAGCAATGGCTGTCATGGTCAGGGGCCAGAGGGGTAAATTGGGAAGGTGATGGCCTCGTGGGTACACTGAGGGAGAATTTAGCATCGCCAATAACTGGCATATCTTTTAGACTGCAGGAAGAATCCAGAGCACCCTGAGGAAACTCATGCAGTCACGGTGAGAACCGTGTAACTTCTGTACAGACAGTGACCCAAGTTAGGAATCGAACCTGGGTCCCTGGTGCTGTGAGGCAGCAGTGCCAACCACTGTGCTGCCCTATTTGTGAAAGAAATACTCTGTAGTTTGATCATTTGACCATGGGGATGTCCTTTTGAAACAGCAACAGTTGGGATATATCTTGTCTTCCACAGCAAAGTATGAGCAAGGGCCGCATGGCGTACTCCTATTTTCTATGTTTCTATTTATAGCTCTTGAGGCTAATGAATCAAGGCATTTGGAGGGAGGGGGGGGAGAGGCAGGATCAGGATATTGAATTTGATTATCAGCCATGATCAAAATGAATGGTGGAGAAGGTTGAAGGGCCGAATGGCCTATTCCTGCTCCTGTTTTTCATGTTTCCGTGTTTCTATGAGGCAGTGCTCTCTGCAAAACACAGACAACTCTCTCTGATCTGCAGAATAGCTAGGAGCCAAAGGTTTTATCCAATGTTAATCAGATTGTGCGTGTGAGTATTAATAGATATGTCAGAGCTGGATAAGTGTCTCATCAAATGTTTCTATCCAAAGAATGCAATAATGTTTGTGGGAACTTGATTATCTGGCAGTTCTTTATTTAGAGATCAGTGAGTGGAGAGTACTTTCTCCAGCACCTTGAGTTCAATTACAGCTAAGACTGTGCGACGGATAAACTTTATGTGGTTTACCCATGTACAAATATCGTATCGGAAAGTCTTGAAAATTTGGGTTTCGCCATGAATCTTTGCTTATTATGAAATGGTGCAAAACCTGTGCTAAAGGAGATATCCTTAGCCCTGCATTATTGGACTGTGAGGATTGCAAGCTTGTGGTAGTGGTTTGGTCGCTTGTTATTCACTGAACTCTCAAGCCAGAAGGAAACAGGACTTGTAAAGGCCGTTGATAGCCATTGGAAAGAAGTTGGAAACAACTGATTCGTCACTCCCCATTTTGTTCCCCTGCTGAACTTTAGATTTTACCCTTTTTAAGTATTACTACCATCCTGTTAGGCATCTCCCTCCATGAGCTTACTTGTGAATAAATCTACGCCTTTCAACTTGATCTCATTATCTGATGGCCCGACAGTTAACATTTTTCAGAGCAGACTAGGAGATTCTCACAGTAACTTCATTGCAGTGTTAATGTAAATCTACTTGTGACGCTAATAATTGGTAGGACGGACGGGTGGTGGGGAGGAGGAGGGGAAACCACTATAGGAAGTGAAAGACAGTGAGTCCTAATGTCCATTGGTGTTGGTGGTGGGATTAAGTGACAGGAGACCTCGTAGTACATTTGGAGATTAGAACACTGCGCAATGGCACCCCAAGAACTCACCAGCTAGCTTCAATGCAGAGGTTTGGCTCACCCTCCCCTCATTGGCGAGAATTGCATCTGAGCTCTTTTTTTAAACTAAGTGCCATACGATTGTGACTGAAGCTGACCCAAAAAATTGCATGATTCTTTCCCGTTTTCACATTCATTCATTCGGCACTTAGAATTTTCTTTTGTAAAATTGCGCCCAGGGTCTCCAGAGCAGCCTACTGTTGAGAAAGCAGAGCTGTTAATTTTGCCCCATGGTGTGCCATTAACTACAATTGTTAAAGTAGTCTGTTAGAGTTTATCGAGGATTTAGGCCGGGATTCTTTGGTCTCACCACGGCAGGTATGCGAAGGATCAACCAAAAGCCTTTCAGCATGACTGGAAGATCCCAGCGGTGGGCAGGACAAGAAATTCCTGGCTTGTGGGATGGGATTTTCTGGCCCTGCCAGCAGTGGACATCATTGTGGGCAGGACTGAAAAATTTGGAGAGTGGCCAAAATCCAATTCTGCTCAAACACCAGGTTAACAGCCAGATGTGGAAATGTATCAGATGGCAATAATCGGTGGCACAGTGCGTGGTATTGCTGCCTCACAGCGCTGGGGACCCAGGTTCGAATCCTGGCTTGAGTCAGTGTCTGGAGTCCACACGTTCTCCCTGTGTCTGCGTGGGATTTCTCCTTGTGCTCCAGTTTCCTCCCACAGTCTGAAAGAATGTTGATTAGATGCATTCGCCATACTAAGTTCTTCCTCAGTACATAGATAAATACCAGAATGTCGTGACTAGGAGATTCTCACAGTAACTTCATTGCAGTGTTAATGTAAGTCTACTCAAGACACTAATAAATAAATAAACTTTGACTTCAATTACTTTGCAACCAGATTCTTGGTTATCTGATAGGCACACTAGTTCTATATCTAATGCAGAAAAAACTCCTCTGTGGCAAGGCAGATCTGATCCAACTCATTCTCATATCTTTGCTTCCTTTGTAAGCATTCGTGAAACTATAATGATGGGATGAATGAGTATTTCTTCACTGCGCAAATAATTGCACCCAGGGCCATGCTGGAATTGTGGTATCAAAAAGTAGAGTGTTTGTGTTCTCTGATTTTAAAATATTTCCATCTCAAGAAATCCTCATTCCCACAAGATTACATTTATTACTTGTTAGACAGATATGATTTCATCAGAGTTCTGCTGAAGAGATATGCCAGAACTTAATCATTCCCTATTACATGCTTGGTCGTCCAATTTATTTACTTCTACTTCACTTCCTTTATTGACATGACTCACATTTGTCAAATTATTAAATCAGATCCTTGCTGATTTTGCAAATCATTACAGGGCACATGTTGCACTCCCAGTAATTGGCCTGAGAGCTTTGCACGTGGACAATTTGGGAATGGCTAATCCTACTGGGTCCATTTTGGGGGTGGGAGGGGGAGTCAAACTGATTATACATTCAATGGAAAGTCCCACTTGGATTAGCCTTGCACTGTGGGCCCATGCCATGTGGGGACTAAGAAATCTGAGGCAACGATACGGTGTTGAAATCAATGGAGATGAAAATCAACCCTCTGGAGTCTGGTGATTGAACCATCCACTTTTCTACTTAGAAATGTGATTATGTGGGTGGGATTTCCCAGCCTCGCTCACTCCAAAACTGGAAAATCCTGCCCAAGGTCAATGGACCTTTCCATGGTCCACCCTTCGCCAGCTCCGATTCCCGTGATCGGTGAGACGGTAACATTCGCCCCTATATGTCTCTGTTTTCTCTTTGTTATCCCACTGTGTTCATTGTCCAAAGGGGTAGCCAATCCCTTAGGATATTCCCAGTGTAACTGGTGTAAGGCATTAATCAATCATCAATACAGGTCACACTGACTGTCATGGAATCAATTTCATAGCTAAAGTTAGCATTTTAATCACCTCCTGCCTCAGTGCAGCATTTTTCTAACTGATGTGAATTCGTTACTCTTAATTGTGTGCGGGATTCTCCAGTCCCATCCATGCCAGTGAGAATTTAGCATTCCAGTTAAAATTCCATTCACTTTCAGCAGCACCAGAGAATCCCAGCTGCGAACAAGGACAGACGTTTTCACTGTGTATGTCTTTTCTCCCCCCTGCAAATTCTATCTGTGGAAAAATTTTCATAGAATCCCAACAGTGCAGAAGAAGGCCATTCAGCCCATTGAGTCTGCATCGTCTCTCATTCACAATGCACCAATGAATTTCCTTTTACAGCAACCATATATTACGTTTAGACAGTTTCATATTACAACAGTGCTATTTTCACTTATTTAAACATTTGTGCCAAAATTGACATCCAATTGATCGTATTAAAAGGCAGAGCAAGCTCGAGGGGCTAAATTGCCTGTTCCTGCCCGTAGTTCTTATAACTATGACACTTAGATTATTCAGAATAAACAAGGCAGGAAGCTGAGTATTGCATCCAATCTCTCTGCGATGGTATACCATTCACCAGTGTCAATAGAAGTCATTTATTCTGCTTATATAAACTTAGTTTTACGATGGACAAATCATTGAATCCAAACAGTGCAGAAAGAGGTCATTCAGCCCACCAACAACAATCCCATCCATGCCCTATCCCTGAACTTCCACTGCTTATCTCCCTGACTCTGAGGGGCAATCCACCTAACCCATACATCTCTGGACTGTGGGAGGAAACCAGAGCACCCGGAAGAAACCCACACAGCCGCAGGGAGAACTTGCAAACTCCACGCAAACAGTGACCCGAGGTCAGAATTGAACCCGGGTCCCTGGCACTGGGAAGCCCATGTTAAAAATTTTCAAATGAAGCCTGAAGACTGGGAGTACCTTCTTATTTGTGTGATTTGTTATCATTTTCAACTGTTTTGAATGGTACTCTTTGATCTGCTGGGTTAATGAGGTTAATTTGATCCAGAGCCATGTGAATGCTTTGAGCTGACCAAGCACTTCAAGAAAGATCTCATTTATGATGAGCCTGGCATAGGATCCTTCCTGGCAGTGAGGATGTGTCATTCAGGTTGTTTCCTGGATCATGGTCACAGTTCTACTCAGGCAGTGAGCTGCGGGTGAATTTCCACTTCCCCTTCCATGGTTATGTCTTCAGATACATAAAATTATGATTATCCAGCAACCATATGGAAGAATCTGGTGAGTTGGCACGTTAATTCTGTATCCCACAATATGGTCAAACACCCAAAACAACAGAGACAAAATTTAATGATTCCACCCCCCCCCAATCCCATGCCAAGTTCCATTTAATTGGGCAGGAGAGTGGGGATTAGGGGACTTACTGCTTCCCCATCTTCACCCCAATTAAGTTCAAGGAGCGAAGGCCCATGGGTGTGGCCTTTCTGCTCTACTGTCAGTTTAAACCCTTAAGTGAACACTTAATTTCGATTTACGGGCCTCATCACGTCACCAATGGTATTAACCCAGCAGCAGGCAGAAAGCATGACGTGCCACGCAGGGAGCACGGCAAGCAAATCCTATCAGGGTTGCTTGGGAACTTTGGGCAGTTGGCAGGAGAATCCCTCCTTTGATGTCTGATCGAAGGAACTGAGTTGAGAAGGGTTGGCCTTCTGATACATCTGTGCCCTTGCTGCCAACCTCCTGCCCTCCTCCTCGGTGGAAGGCATTTGTCAAATTATCTTCATCTCACAACTCTGCTACCCATTCCTACCATCGTTTACTTTGGGCAGTGACAACACCAGGCCTTCTACCAGCAGCAGCCATCCCCTCCCAGTAGCGCTGCCGATCTATGGTACAGCTGACCTCAGATTGTCTGACATTTCTCATCGGGTGTAACTTAAGATCCTACATCCTGGGGAAAAGCTGTTCTGTCCAGTTAAGTGCCTAAATGGCACTTATTTCGACAGACCTTCCATAAAAGTGCTAACATGAGTTCCCACTTGCTCTCTAGTTGATGGGTGAAATTCTGTAACTCCCATTATATCCAGCCCTATGACAAAATTACAATTCATTCTCAATGACATTGATTGTTGCATGTAATTTACTATGTATTCACTTTGCTGGTGCTCCAAACTGTTGCAATGGTTTGTGAGCTAAGGTTAGCCTCATCATCTGGGGAACATTCCCCTAAATCTGGCTTCTCCTTCACAGAGTCCCAATCAGGAATGATAACCAGGCTGCACGATGGCATGGTGGTTAACACTACCGCCTCACAGTGTCTGGCACCCGTGTTCAATTCAAGCCTCGGATCACTGTCTGTGCGGAGTTTGCACTTTCTCCCCGTGTCTGCCTGGGTTTTCTCTGGATGCTCTGGGTTCCTCCCATTGAGCAAAGATGTGTGGATTAGGTTGATTGGCCATGCTAAATTAACCCTAATGTAAGGGGGAATTAGTAGGATAAATATGAGGGATTATGAGAATTGGATTTTGGTGGAATTGTGTTTGGTACAGACTCGATGGGCCAAATGGCTGTCTCTACGTGATAGCGATTCTATTATGAGCAGGCCCTGGGAGGAAGGCTTCAATCAACATGTTCCTGCATTATTCGTAACTGACCATCTGCACATGGCTAGTGTGGAACGTTTCAGGAAGGCATCAACTATAGAATTGGATTTGTGGCCTCAGTCAGTAAAGAGATTGGGTTTGGGCAATGGCTAAAACATTGCTGTGCTTTCTTACTCTGCTATTAACTTTCTAATGTAACAGGAGTGTCTGTCTCTGCGGATAAATCAGCAGTAATCTACATGATATAGCTTTGCATTGATGATTGACTGATGATGGTGATGTTCCCTACGGTAGCTTGGAATGAGCCTGAGGTGCACAAAAACCAAGGCTGTTGTGATCTTAACAGTTAATGTCAGCACTGTCCCTGAAGGGGAGTTCATCTGCAGGTCAACCTCAAGTAATTGGCACAATATTGTCGAGACGTCCTTGGTGTAATGAATCCTATGAATGCAGTTAGATTTGGACATTTGCTTGTGGTCGTTCCGATGTGCAGCAAGCTCTACAGTGAAAGAAAATTTGTATTACTCCCCTTCTTCAATCCTCTTTCCCAACTTTCTAAACTCACTAACACAGAGCAATATCTGAAGAAATTCTTATCTTCCCATTATCAATCAAAAATCCTGCAAGGAAGCAATCAGAAACATCAAAATGGTATCTTGTGAAATGCCTGATGATCCACTACCCAGTCAGTTTAGCTCTTGTTCCTGATCCTTTTTCCACTCTATCAATAAGCCTAACATCCAGAGGGGTGATGGCCTAGTGATATTATTGCTAGTCTATTAATTCAGAAGTTCAGCCAATGTTCTGGGGACCCATTTTCAAATCCTGCCAATGGCAGAGGATGGAATTTGAATTCAATAAAAAAATATCTTGAATTAAGAATCTACTAATGACCGTGAAATCATTGTTGGAAAAACCATCTGGTTCACTAATGTCCTTTAGGGAAGGAAATTTGCTACCCTTAGGTGGTTTGGCTGACATGTGACTCCAGAGCTGCAGCAATGTGGTTGACTCTCCACAACCCTCTGCAACGGCTTAGTAAGTAACTCAGTTTCAAGGACAAGTGGGAGTGGGCAACAAATGTTGACCAGCCAGCGACACCCCGTGTCCCATGAATGAATAAAAAGCCACTCCATGGCCTCAGTCCATTTAGCTCCCTGGTCTTTCTATATCCTAGGTATGCATGTTCTGCTCTTCAAGATCTGGAACACAATCTGTCCCTACATCTTTCATTGGAGAAACATTGAGCCAGCTCTGGAATATTGTCCATACTTTGCTACCTTTTTCTCCAATATCAAGGACCTCCTCAAACTTTCACTTGTCTTAATTTCTTTCTGAGTTCAGATGGGATCTTTTATATTTGATTTGATTTATTATTGTCTTTGAATATTAATATTATTTTCGCCGGTATTAGTATATAGTGAAAAGTATTGTTTCTTGTGTGCTATACAGACAGAGCATACCGCACATAGGGAAGGAAAGGAGACAGTGCAGAATGTGGTATTACAGTCAAAGCTAGGATGTTGAGAAAGATCAACTCAATGTGAGGTAGGTCCATTCAAAAATCTGATGACACTAGGGAAGAAGCTGTTCTTGAGTTGGTTGGAATACAATCTTTATTGTATCTTTTTCCTGATGAAAGAAGGTGGAAAAGAGTTTGTTGGGCCTGTGGGATGCTTGATTATGCTGGCTGTTTTTCTGAGGCAGCGGGAAATATAGTCAGTGTCAATGGATAGGAAGCTGGTTTGTTGGTGGACTGAGCTTTATTCACAACCCTTTGTCATATCTTGCAGTCTTAGAGCAGGAGCTATACTGTGATACAACCAGAAGGAATGCTTTCTATGGTGCATCTGTAAAAGTTGGTGAGAGTTGTTGCAGATGTGCCAAATTTTCTTAGTCTTCCGAGAAAGTAGTGGCATTGGTAGGCTTTCTTAACAACTCCCAGCAGCCTGTGTGGGCAGCTTCTGACATGAGGAAATGATGTGAAGTGTTGGGGGAAGATCCGCAGCAATCGAGGAGCTGGAAGTGATGGTGAAGAGCGAGTTTGGACCTCTTTAGGCCACAAGCCCTGTCATTTTGCACCCTGTGCACCCTCTGTCCTGGGCCCTGCCAGCAAGAATTGTAGTAACTATAAATCAGCCTTAATCCCTCCAGAAAGGAGAGAATTGACAACCTAAAAGAAAGCCAAGATGAGCACTATGTTTCAGGAAGTCGTCAAATGCCTTAGAGACTGTGTAGGTGAGATCTTCCATAATGGTACCTGGGGTGAGAGACTTCAATAAAGTGGAGTTGGAGGTACATGCAATTATCCTCAATAGAGTTGAGAAATTTCAGAGAGAGATTTGGTAGAGGTGTTCAAAATTATGAAGTATTTTGATAGAGCAAGCAGAGAAACTGTTCTAACAGGCACAAGGGTGAGCAACCAGAGAGTACAGATTTAAAGAGATTCAGGGTGGGGTGGTGGGGAGATGGAATCTATTTTAGTTGGAGATTTGTTGAGATCTCGAATGGACTTCCACCAAGTTGATGAAATTTGTTTCAATCATATCCTTTAAAAAGAACTTAATTGTTATGATATTGGGCCCCTTTAAAGGGCAAGCGCTTGAAAGGTCATGTGACCTGTTTCACCAGTCTCACCAGTGCATGCATACCCTGGAGCTGACCATGGGTTTTCCTTGCCAGTTAGGAGTCTTGGAGTGCCATCGAATCCCTACAGAAGGAAACCAATCGGCCCATTGAGACTGCATCAACTCTTAAAGAGCAGCTTACCAAGATGAGAGCACCCCATCTTCTCTTCTCCCCCCAACTAATCCTGTACATCCACCACCAAACTTACACATCTTCGGACACTAAGAGGCAATTCACCATGGCAAATCCACCTAACTTGCACATCTTTGGACTGCAGGAGGAAACCGGATCACCCAGAAGAAACCCACACAGACACAGCTTGTATCTCAGACGTTAATATTTACCTTGATGTGATGTTCTCACTTCACATCATCTATAAAATTTTGCTGCTTTATCCATGTTTGGACCACGGCTGTGATGAGGCCCTGGCAGAACCTAAAACTGAGCATCAGTGAGCAGTTATCAGTCAATAGGTATGGTTTGAGCAGGCACTGACACCCCCTATCATGCCGATGACTGAGAAAAGATGATAGTTTGAGTTTATTATGAGTGTCACAATAAGGCTTACATTAACATTGCAATGAAGTCACTGTGAAAACCCCTAGTCACCACATTCCAGCTCTTGTTCGGGTACACTGAGGGAGAATTTAGCATGACCAATGCCCTTAACCAGCACATCTTTCGGGATGTGGGAGAAAAAAATCGGAGCACCTGGAGGAAATGCATACAGGCACGCGGGAGAATGTGCAAACTCCATACAAACAGTGACCCAAAGCTGGGAATCAAACCCAGGCCCCTGGCTCTGTGAGGCAGCAGTGCTAACCACGGTGCTACCATGCATAGTGTTGGGGCTTGGCCAAATTGGATTTGTTCTGACTCTTTTGTGAAGAGGATGTAGCCATGAACCCAATGTCGCATTGTCGGGTAGATGTGCGTGAACAGGAGCAGTTTGCCTATTGATGCAGCCAATTCTAAAGCACTAGTCTTCAGTGCTACAGCCGTCTGTCAGAGCCCATAGTCTTTCCTGTATCCAGCGAGTTCAGTCTTTTCCTGATATCACAAGTGAATTGAATTGGCTGAAGACTGGCATCTGCGATAGTGGAGATCTCAAGGGGAGGTTAATATAAGATTAATTGGTTTTAAAGAAACAATCTTAAATGAGTTCAAAATATGATTGGTATCTGATGATAGTGTTTTCGTTTTTATATTGGGCAATTATGCTGTTGTCGAGGAGTCTCTTGGAATTAGTTTAAGAAACAAAACTGTTGAATTTAATGGTGGGACATTCATTGGTGGGATGTCAGATGTGTTTGGCAATTCAGCTGGGATTAATTAAGTTAAATAGAGCAAATGTTTGAAGCGAAAGATGCCTAAGTGATGTGCTGCAGTTGTGTGCTGAGAGCCTGCTTGTTTTTTCTTATGTTCCAGGCAGGCTTGTGGTAGTTTCACTTGCCGAAAACAATTAAACAAAATTCTAATCAGATCTTTTTGTAAACCATTGCTCGATACCCACTGCTGCATAACTTATTAAATAAAATCAGTGAAAATAATTCTCAAAGTAAATACAAATGTGACCAACTTATCGAAACTTATAAAGGTTAAAACCATCATGAAGGCATTTTTTTAACTCATTCATAGGACATGAGTGTTGCTGGCTGGGCCACCATTTATTGCCCATTCTAACTGCGCTCAAGACTGAGTGGCTTGCTAGGCCATTTCAGAGGGCAGTTGAGAGTCAACCAGATTGCTGTGGCTCCGGAGTCACATTTAAGCCAGATCAAGCTTTTTTGGGTAGCATGGTGGCACAGTGGTTAGTGCTGCTGCCTCACAGTGCTAGGGATCAGGGTTCAATTCCCGGCTTGTGTGTGTGTGTGTGTGTGTGTGTGTGTGTGGAGTTTGCACATTCTCCCCATGTCTGCATGGATTTCCCCTGGGGACTCTGGTTTCCTCCCACAGTCTGAGAGACATGCTGGTTAAATGCATTGACTCGAACAGAGGCTGGAGTGTGGAGACTAGGGGAATTCCACAGTAACTTCATTGCAGTGTTACTGTAAACCTTACTTGTGACTAATAGATAAACTTTAGGTAAGGATAGTCAATGTCCTTCCCTAAATGACATGAATGAAGCAGATGGGTTTTTCCAACACTCGACAATGGTTTCATTGTCATCAGTAAATCTTGATTCCAAATATCTTTTTATCAAATTCAAGTTTCACCATCTGCAGTGGCAGGAATCAAACCCCAAGTTTCTGGATTAATAGTCTCGCAATAACACTAGGCTATTATTCCCTTGCATAGTCATACGTGATTGAGAATTGTAGGTGGGTTTAAGATTAATGGGAAATAAGAGAGGACCATTCAGCTCCTTGAGCCTATTTTACCATTCTGTTGGCTCGTGGTTCATCTGTGTCTCAGCTCCTCGTACCTCGCTTTAATACCCTTACCCACTCAAAAATCTATCTTTCTCTGTATTGACAGATTCCATTTTCCCAGTATCTTAAAAGGAGAGCATTCCAGGTTTCAACCATCCTGTGTGTGAAACAATGCTTGCTGATTTTTCTCTTGCATGACCTAGTTTTAATTATGCCCCCTTGTTCTTGGTTCTCTGTATCTATCCTAACACATCCTGCTAATGGTTGGGACACTTTGATCCGATCACCTTTGATCTTCTGGGGTGAGTGATGGCCACTGTTTATTCAAGGGATTATGATAATATCCTAAAAACCACAAGAATGAAACACAAAAGGGCATCTTTCGAACTTTGCTGTTTAATTATAGTATTCTACTAATTTTCAAGCATTTATTTCTTTTTTTATGTATCTTGCAGTCACCATTTAAATAAAGAAATTGTAATGAAAGTCAAGGCAACGCAAAATGGATGTCAGTGTATATGTGCATAAAGATAATGGAGTCAAGTTCTGACACCAATGTAAGGAAACATCAGACTTCTGTTCAATGACATGTAAGCTTCATTGTAATTCGAGGTACGCACTGTACAGACTGAGTGGTCTGTGCTAAAATGACTCCATGTCTGGCAGGTTTTTGCATGGCAGATGTAGACATCCATTGCCCGCTGGCAAGATTTTCCATCCAACTAATGTCCATAGTCTTCGCGTCGTTGGCCCACTCTGCTGCCAGGACTGGAAGATCCCACTGGTGCGATGGGCTGGAAAATCTCCCCTACCCTTTGACCCTACAGCTGTATATTATTCAAAGATATTTTGATGGCAAAACTGGTCTCACAAAATGCAAGAAGGCAATTAAATTACTTTTCAGTTTTAATTCAGAAACATACAAGATTTTGGAATCACACACTGACCAGCCTCGCTTAGAATCTTCATGCTGCCCATATTTACTGTAAACCTTCAATGAAACTTTTGCTATTTAACTTACAAAAGGTTTTGGTCAAAGGAATGGAAGGAAGTAATTTCTATTAACTTGTAACTAGAGGACATCAAAAGAATGATTGTCAAAAGATGAGGTGTTAATTATGGGAAGGCAATAGTATGGTGGTTTTGTTAGTGGGTTAGTAATGTAGAGATGTTGGATAATGTTCTGGGACCACAGGTTCAAATCCCCCAACAGCAGATGGAGAAATTTATATTCCACAAAAATCTGGAATTAAACATCTAATGATGGCCATAGAACCATTGTCGATTGTTATAAAAAACCCATCTGGTTCACTAATGTCCTTTAGGGAAGGAAATCTGCTGTCCTTACCCGGTTTGGCCTATGTGTGACTCTATAGCTACAGCAACGTGATTGACTCTTAAATGCCCTCAGGAATGGGTAATAAATGTTGGTCCAGCCAATGACACCCACACCCCTTAAATTATTTTTTAAAGAAATTAAATTACTTAGAAAAATGTTGGCACATGGGATGATGGCAAAGCAATATTGGATTGGGTTACAAATCATTGAAACTAAAACAAAGCTGATTGGTATAGTTAAGGAAACTTTAACACTAGTTTGAAGTCTTTTGCATGTGTAAATGAAAGCCACTGGATATTTTGGAGCAGACACAGTTGATCTCTGTCTACGCAACATGAACATCTCCCAAAGTCAAAGCGCAGGAAGGTTGCGGCAGGGAAATCAAGAGCTTTGTTAGGAAAGTAAAATGTAGGTCACATGAGATCAAATAGAGGCAGCTGTTTCCCCACACTGGTGCCAGATCTGGACTCAGTCGTCTTGACGCATCTGTACGATGGATGTCCAAGATTTTTGGACAGCTGTTTCATGCGGAAATGAGGATTTAAGCCTGAGGAAACCAAATTGGCAAGTTTTCAGGATGTCTCAGAACTTACACCATCAACCGTCCCTCTGTTTGGTTCACTTAATTGTTCTGAAGTTTCTAAGTCGGTCTCTGCTGTATTTGTTGCCCAGCCTGTGGGAATTCAAACAGTGCGTTTCCCTGTGGGGTCCCGTTTCCTCTTAAATTTTCTTGAGGTGGTTGTATCTTTTTGGAGGACATGAACCTCCCAACACACCTCTCACCTGTAGATATCAACAGGGGTGAATTAACGTAAATTCATCAAAGTATACTTAGGTTCTGGTTCTCCAGATAAGTATGTTAATTATCTACATTAACGTTGAGTATATATTATGGGGCTACTCATTAGATAATTACTTGGGCACTAAGAGACAACTGGGGAAAACAAATAAAAGAGTCAGTCAGGTACAGACAGTGAGTGATTGAGGAAGATCATTTGGCTCAACTCTCTGTCCCTCTTTCCTGGCTATGTTCAAGCCCAGGTGTCCCTGGACAGGGAGCATACAGTGCCAGCTAGTGCCTGCTGCTGCCAATGGGCACTGAAGGGGATGGAGTACATCATCATAGAACCCCTGCAGTGCAGAATGAGGCCATTTGGCCCATCGAGCCTGCACCAATAACAACCCCACCCAAACCCTATCCCCTTAAAATATTTATCCCGCCAGTCCCCCTGGGCAATTTAGCATGGCCAATCAACCTAATCCATGTATCTTTGGATTGTGGGAGGACACCAGAGCATCCTGAGGAAACCCATGCAGACATGGGGAGAACATGCCACATAGACAGTGTTCCAAGGCCAGAGTTGGGTCCCTGGTGCTGTGAGGCAGCAGTGCTAACCGCTGTGCCACCATACTGCCCAAATCAGCCATTGGATCATTATTTTAATTTAAGTTGAAAAGTTTATTTTAAAGTTTTGGCTTTTTTGTCACAATGTCTCTCTTAGGGGCCATTAATTTGTTACTTACTTTCCTGGGTGTCGAGAGAGATACTCATGTCTAGACAGTGGGTGATTCAGGTGGTTATTAAATTTGACTGTCAGTTACTTTAGTACTCGGGTATCCTTGGGGACGGAATATGTGATATTCACTGGTATGCTTCCATGATCTCTATGTATCACAGGGACTGGATCACCAGCCATGGGAACATTATTTAATTTCATTTGATACATTGAGTGGCACAGTGGATAGCACTGCTGCCATACAGTGCCAGGGACCCAAGTTTGATTCTGGCTTGGATCACTGTCTGTATGGAGTTTGCACATTCTCCCCATGTCTGTGTGAGTTTCCTCCGGGTGCTAGGGTTTCCTCCCACAGTCCAAAGATATTCTGGTTAGACTAGCCATGCTAAATTGCCCCTTAATATAAAGATGACTAGGCAGGGTAAAAGTATGGAGTTATGGGGAATAATCTTGGGTGGGATGGTGGCCAGTGCAGACTCGATGGGGTGAATGGCCTCCTTCTGCACTGTAGGGATTCTATGATTCTGGGTGGGATTATTTTTTTTTACCAGGCCCATCCTTACAACATGTTTTGAAGTGGGGAGCAGTCTGCCATTACTTGGCAGTGGCATCTTCTGGACCCGTCAACGGATTTATCCTGTTGCTTGCACCATCTGCCCCAGAGAACTGGTAGCAAGATCTGAGGAGTGGGGGGGAGGCGATGTTGGTATCGGTCAGTTGGCAGAACCAGAAGATCCCGCCGATGAAAATGGATGCTATTTTTTAGCCATTTCATTTCAAGTTTTGCCTTATGCTGCAGTGTCCCTTTAGCAGGTTGTTAATTTGTCAGGTTGTTTATTGGTTAATTGGTTTATTTGATTTACTCAGAAGAGTTTAAAGAGATGCTTGCTGTTAATTAGTTAGTTTGTTAGTTTATTTAATTGTTCTACACAAAAAGAGACAATCAGGTGGGGGCAGCAGTCTCTCCAAGGGAAAGACCAAACTGCCCTCCTCTCTTCCATGGTTACATGTGTATCTGGGTGTCACTGGAGAGGGGGCATGCACTCACTGTCGGTGGGTGCCAAAGGGGCTGGAGTTGGAGTGTATCTTCATTCCTGATTATGTCTCTTTGGTGTCTCCTTTGTGGAGAATTACCCTATTGCTGAAGAAAGTAATAAAGAGTTGAATTTGTCTGCTTATTCCACTGAGCCCACGCATGATATGCAACAACAATTGCAAGCAGCCAGCGAAAAGCTATCTAGGCAGATTGAGATGCTTAATTCCAAATTGGATCAACCCAATGGTAAATGTTTAGAAATTATTTGGATCCCACACTTGGGCAAGCTAAGAAAGCACTCATTCCGTAACGAAGAAGAAACCCAAAAGATTGAGCTCCTACAGATGAAGCATACATCAGAGAAAAGAGTATCTGATGGAGCTTGAACATTTTGATATTAAGGTATGAGTTGGAGAAATCGAACTGCCTAGAAGAGAATATTGAATGGAAAAACACAGCCATTCGCAATCACACAGCACTACCAAGCCACAAAGAGGGATTTACACTTTAGAAATGATGCAACAAATGTATACTAGACTTAAGAACATAAGAAATAGGAGCAGGAGTAGGCCATCTATCCCTTCGAGCCTGCACTGCCATTTAATAAGATCATGATTAATCTGAATTGGATCAGTTCCACTTTCCCGCTTTCTCCGCGTAACCTTTAATTCCCTTGTCTATCAGAAATATTGTATATACTGCAGCATAAGTGTGTACTCTTGCTGTACCGCAAATGGCCAGAACATGAGTGAATAGGATTGCTGACAGAGGAACTATTTACAGAACCATTGGATCATACAGTGCAAAAGAGGCTCTGAAGCCCATTGAATCTGCACCGACACATAAGAAACATTCAACTCCCACCTGATCCCATCTACTAGCACTTGGCCCATAGCCCTGAATGCTGTGATGTGCCAAGTGGCCATCCAGGTATTTTATAAAGTACGTGAAGCGTCCCGCCTCCACCACCTTCCCGGGAAGCGCATTCCAGACTGTCACCATCCTCTGGGTAAAAAAGATTTTCCTCTCATTTTTCCCCAACTGTTAAAACCGCCACCCTGTTTGACACAATTGTTACAACTGACATGCTTGGGGTACAAACTCCTGAAGGTAATGTTGAACTTCTACAGACCAGATTACTTTCTACAGATCTCCATCCTGAAGATTATTCCATCTTTGATGATGGTGCAATCCTCCTTCCTGCAGTTGACTGCAAGATGTCATCGTCTGCAGTAAATCAACCTCACACTGAAGCGAACATGGAAGTGATCCCACTTCCTACAGGAAGAGAAAACCCCATCTGAAGAGTAATAGGGTATTTGCCTTTCCTTCTTTCTAGCAATATCTTCAGGATGTCCTTTGTTCTTTTCATCCACCAGATTCGTTCCTCATTCAGATATTGAATATTTCACTTGTCGTCACAGCAGTGGAGAATGATACAGCTGCAAACTTCTTCAAAGGAGCTGAAAGTGCTTTATTTTGCTAAGCTGGCACGTTCCCCTTCTTCCCACAGTGTGCAACACAGAAGAAGATCAGAAAAGGGAATATCATTTGATTGCCTTCCTTTTCAAGGGGTTGTGATTGTTCAAGTCCTGGAGTGTTCTCTGTGGGATCAGTTTTACTTGGATTAGTTTTCACTGCTTTTACATTCGGGTCATCCTGAGTATCACATCAGCAACTCAGAAATTCAGCATTCGACTCTGACCAACTTTTACAGCTGCAGTATTGAAAGCATTATTTCTGGTTGTATCACAGCTTAGTATGGCTCCTACTCTATCCAAAACTGCAAGAAGCAACAAAGGGTTGTAAATGCAGCCAATCCATCATGCAAGCCAGCCTCCCATCCATTGACACTGTCTACACTTCCCACTGACTTGTAAAAGCAGCCGGCATAAGCAAGGACTCTTCGCACCCCAGACATTTTCTCTTCCATCTTCTTCCATCGGGGAGTGTTTTTCAGTCCATTAGGGAGTTTTACTTGGAGCTGGTGTACTTGGTCACCACCTTTGCCCCTTCCAACACGGCGTGTTTGGCCAGTTCTCTGGGCAGCAGTAGGTGCATGGCTGCACATGATCTCCTGGGAGCTAAAAGATATGAAAGCCTGAGATCATGTACCAACCGACTCAAGAACAGCTTCTTCCCTGCTATCATTAGACTTTTGAATGGATCTACCTCACATTAAGTTGATCCTTCTCTACAACCTAGCTATGCCACACTCTGCACTCTTGTCGTTTCCTTCTTTATGAATGGTATGATTTGCATGTACAGCATTGCAAGAAACAATACTTTTCACCGTATACTAATACACATGACAATAATAAATCAAATTAAATCCCAGGAATCAGTTGATGTAAGGAGCTGCTATTCAACTTCACCAATGGCCGAGATTATCTGGCTGGTGCCACTGGTGGGATCTTCCAGTTCCCTGTTCGGCAGAAGATGCAAGCAGTGGGAAAGATCATTGACAGTGATGGGACTGAAAGATCCAACAGTAGACCATCTCTGCTACCACAAAGCTAGCCATGAAGAGGGGTGGGGCGGGGGCAGTTTGAGCAGTGGAAAATTCCACCCAATGTGTTTGTCCGCCAAGAAAATAATATGGGCTCACATACATCGTAGATGTCCTCCTAAAATGACGAGAACATTGTTCAGAAAATTGATCCATAGGTGAGATTTTAGATCATAGATCATAGAATCCTACAGTGCAGAAGAAGACCATTTGGCCCATCAAGTCTGCACTGACCACAATCCCACTTGTATCTTATCCTCATAACTCCATGTGTTTACCGTAGCTAGTCCCCTTGATAATAAGGGACAATTTAGCATGGACAATCCATCTAACCTACACAGCTTTGGACTGTGGGAGGAAACTGGAGCACCTGGAGGAAACCCATGCAGTCACGGGGAGAACGTGCAATCTCCACACGGACAGTGATCCAAGCTAGGAATCGAACGTAGGTCTCTGGCATTGTAAGGCAGCAGTACTAGCCACTATGCCACTATGCCACACTTGACCCAAAAGTGGAAAATCTCATCTAAGGTCTATGGACCTTTGTATTGTCCGCAACCCAAATCTCCCCAACCAACCCCCTGCCCGCTATGATTCCTATGGCGGACGGAACAGGAAAATTCCTTTTTGACGAAAGTAACTTTGGCAGTGGGGTGGACATGATGGTTGGTCAAGATGATGTGGAAATAAGAGTTGGATAGAAACTGTAAATAGTCCATGGGAGGGTTCGTAGTTTGTGGGAGAAATGCAGAGTAAAGGCCTAATTCTATTTACAGCGATTGAGTGTATGCATAAGGAGCCATGTCACAGAGATGTCACTCACTGAGCGAAGACTGAGTAATTTGTAGTGATGGATAGTGACTGAGTAGTGATGGATAGGGATAGGCATGAAGAGGGGGGCAATAGTTATAGCTGGGGGAATGGTAATTATGAGGCCATAAGGAGGGAATTAGGGTGCATAGATTCGACTAGGAAACTACAGGGACTGGGAACATCTGAAATGTGCAGCTTATTCAAGGAGCAGCTACTGCGAGTCCTTGATATGTCCCTGTCAGGCAAGGAGGAAATGGTCGAGTAAGGGAACCATGGTGTACTAAAAAAGTTAATTTGCTGGTTAAAAGGAAAAAGGAGGCTTATGTCAGGATGAGGCTTGAAGGCTCAGTTAGTGCAATGGATAGCTATAGATTAGCCAGGAGGGAGCTAAAGAGTGAGTTGAGGAGAGCTAAAAGGGGACACGAGAAGACTTTGGCTGATAGGATCAAGGAGAATCCTAAAGCTTTCTTTAGATATGTTAAGAATAGAAGATTGGTTAGGGCAAGATTAGGGCCAGTCATAGACAGCAGTGGGAAGTTGTGCGTGGAGCCTGAAGAGATTGGAGAGGCACTGAACAAATATTTCTCTTCGGTATTCACGCAGGGAGATGTAAATGTAGTTGTGGAGAACACTGAGGTACAGGGTTGCAAACTGGAAAGTATTGAAGTAGATAAGGAGGATGTGCTAGATATTCTTGAGGGTTTGAAGTTGGATAAGTCCCCTGGGCCGGACGGGATTTACCCTAGGATTCTCTGGGAGGCAAGAGAGGAGATTGCAGAGCCTCTGGCTCTGATCTTCAGGTCGTCGTTGGTTACGGGTGTGGTTCCGGAGGACTGGAGGATAGCGAATGTGGTCCCATTGTTTAAGAAGGGGAAGAGAGACCTTCCAGGGAATTATAGGCCAGTGAGTCTTACTTCTGTTGTGGGCAAAGTATTGGAGAGAATTATTAGGGATAGGATTTATAGTTATTTAGAGAGAAATGAATTGATTGGGGATAGTCAGCATGGTTTTGTGAAGGGTAGGTCGTGCCTTACTAACCTTATTGAGTTTTTTGAAAAAGTGACCAAAGAGGTGGATGGGGGTAAGGCAGTTGATGTGGTATATATGGACTTTAGTAAGGCGTTCGATAAGGTGGCCATGGAAGGCTTCTGCAGAAAATGCAGATGTATGGGATAGAGGGTGATTTAGCTAATTGGATTAGGAATTGGCTAGCAGATAGAAGACAGAGGGTAGTGGTTGATGGAAGATATTCATCTGGAGTTCGGTTACAAGTGGAGTACCTCAGGGATCTGTTTTGGGCCCTGCTGTTTGTAATTTTTATAAATGATCTGGATGAGGGTATTGAAGGATGGATTAGTAAATTTGTGGATGACACCAAAGTCGGAGGAGTGGTAGATAGTGAAGAGGGGTGTTATAGTTTGCAGAGAGACTTGGACAAGTTGCAGAGCTGGGCCGAGAGGTGGCAAATGGAGTTTAACGTGGAAAAGTGTGAGGTAATTCACTTTGGCAGGAATAACAAATGTGTCGAGTATAGGGGTAATGGTAGGACTCTCAATAGTGTTGATGAACAGAGGGATCTTGGTGTATATGTTAATAGATCCCTGAAAGTTGGCAATCAAGTCGATAAGGTTCTTAAGAAGGCATACAGAGTCTTAGCTTTTATTGGTAGGGGGATTGAATTTCGGAGCCGCAACGTCATGTTGCAACTGTACAAAACTCTAGTGCGGCCGCACTTGGAGTATTGTGCACAGTTCTGGTCTCCGCATTATAAGAAAGATGTGGAGGCATTGGAGAGGATACAGAGGAGGTTTACCAGGATGTTGCCTGGTATGGAGGGCAGGTCTTATGAGGAGGGGCTGAGGGATTTGAGGTTGTTTTCGTTAGAAAGGAGGCGGCTAAGAGGGGACCTAATCGAAACATATAAGATGATTAGAGGTTTAGATAGGTGGACAGTGATAGCCTTTTTCCTAGGATGGAGAAAGCTAGCACGAGGGGACATAGCTTTAAATTAAGGGGTGGTGGTTATAGGACGGATGTCAGAGGTAGGTTCTTTACCCAGAGGGTGGTAAGGCTATGGAATGCCCTGCCTGCGTCAGTTGTAGATGCGCCAAGTTTGGTGGCGTTTAAGAGGTTAGTAGATAAGTTTATGGACGAAAAGGGAATGGTTTAGGTTAGAGGGACATTGCTTTTTCCGAATTGGTCAGGGCAACATTGAAGGCCGAAGGGCCTGTTCTGCGCTGTAATGTTCTATGTTCTATGTTCTAATTTCTCAGAGAGTAGCTCCAGCTATTTCTTAGATTTGTTTAATATTTATAACTATCTCCCATGCAAAGAAATGTGTTTTTAACACAAGCGTACTGGCTCCAGCAAGATTGCTTCTGAGTAAGAAGTGGAGATCAAAGCACATGCACATCACTACCTCCCTGTTAGTGATGACATCTTTTTATTTGGAATATATTCAGTTGTTGGTCTTGGACAGTGTCCGTCATGATTGCATTGAGTCCATGGGATCAATGCATATTCAAATCTGATTAGAGTTTTTCTCATCAACCAGTACCATAGAGTTCCCCAATGATGTTGGTTCAATTAACTTCTTGTTTCTTGCTGGCTTCAGCAAATATGCTGGTCCTTTCTTTATTTTACTTGTAAATGGGGACTCCTGACACATGGACCTCTAGTTGTTATTTCTGGATTTCATTATATTTTATAGGCACCTGGCATATAATCAAAATCATCAGTCACAGTAAATATGTTGACTGATGAAGTACTCTGACTTGGTCTATATTTACGTTTGTTGTCAGCAGGCCCAATTCCATAAAAATCTTTTATTTTTAACCAAAGTTTATCATTCACATTTCGGACTTTTTTTTCTGGTGGGAAAGATGTTTTCATCCATAAGGGTCTTTCTTTGCATTTGGTGGAGGATATTAGCTTAATTGGTGAAGTGTCTAAAGCCTATATGGTATTGATTCTACATTGCAACATTGGCTTAAAGTTGATTCATTAGTGTCATAAGTTGGCTTACGTTAACATTGCAATGAATTTACTGTGAAAAAAATCCCCTAATCGCCACACTCTGGCACCTGTGCTATAGAATCATAGAAACCCTACAGTACAGAAAGAGGCCATTCGGCCCATCGTGTTTACACTGACCACATTTCCACCCAGGCTCTATGTGCATATTCTCACATATTTACCCACTCATCCCTCTAATCTACACATCTCAGGACACTAAAGGCAATTTTTAGCATGACCAATCAATTTAACCCGCACATCTTTGGACTATGGGAGGAAACTGGAGCATCCAGAGAAAACCCACGCAGACATGAGGAGAATGTACAAACTCCACACAGATAAAGATCCAAACTGGAAATCGAACTCAGGTCCCTGAAGCTGAGAAGCAGCAGTGCCTGTCACTGTGCTACCGTGCTGCCTATAAATTTAAGAAATTTAGTTTTTTTTTGCTGTCAAAGAAGAAGAACAAAACAACACGGGAAACAGGCACTAAAGTCTTCAGTTCCCACTGCAACTTTCACTCCATGGCAACTATCCGAAGTGGAGCCAGACTGTGCACATGCTGATGAAGCAGTCTGATGGAAAAGTTGTTTCCATTGAAAAGAAGTGAAGAACATTGCCCTCACAAACATGTCAGCCACACAGACGTCCAATTACACTTTGTTCCAGTGCACTAATGGACATTTTAGCATGGTCAATGCATCTAACCAGCGCATCTTTCCAACTGTAGGAGGGAACAAGAGCACCCGGAGGAAACCCAGGCAGGGTTGCGATGGCCTAGTGGTATTATCGCTAGACCATTAATCCAGAAACTCAGCTATTGTTCTGGGGGACCAAGTTCAAATCTGGCCTCGGCAGATGGTAGAATCTGAACTCAATTAAAAAAAAATCTGGAATTAAGCATCTGCTGATGACCATAAAAACCATTGTTGATTGTCAGAAAAATTGCATCTGATTCGCTAACGTCCTTTAGAGAAGGAAATCTGCCGTCCTTATCTGGTCTGGCCAACATGTGACTCCAGAGCCACAGCAATGTGGTTGACTCCCAGCTGTCCTCCAGGGATGGGAATAAATGCTGGCCAGCCAGCAATGTCTCTGTCCCACGAATGAGTAAAAAAAAAATCCACACAGCCATGGAGAGAACATGCAAATTCCACTCAGTAACCCAAGGCTGAAATTGAACGCAGGTCCCTGACACTGTGAAGCAGCAGTGCTAACCATTGTGCTGCTTACAGCATGTTTGCAGTGTACAGGCAGCACAAGTGTAACGTTGATTTTAGTGCAGCCAATCTTCATCTTAATCATCGTTATCAGGTAAACCTAATCGATCACGAGCACAATGTCAAACAGAGACGTATTTCATACTCATCACGAGTTTATCAAAATAACAGATGTTCTATCTTGCATGAACTCTGAAGTACTCTAAATCATTCTGTTGTCTTGCAACTGGAAATCTCTCCTTCAATTTATAATGCACATAAAATGGCAAAATTAGCTGATATCTCACGATTTAAAAATCTGTAATAACCTTTCCTTGGTCCTGTGATTGATGGCCATTTGTTTATTAAACGAAAGGTTAATGTATGCTCACTGTTGTTGTTCAGTCATGTACTTGGGACACTGGGGAGTTTATCAATTCCACTGATAAAAGTAACAAATGATTTTAAATATCTAAGAGCGGGTAGTAGTCAAAGGATCATGGCACCATCCGGATTGCAATATAATGAAAGGCTGCAGATGTGAAATCAAAGTAGCAAATGCACACCAGGTCAGTCAGCCTCTGGGAAGAGAAACAAGAGGTCGATGTTTCACATAAAGTTGCAAGTGAAAACTGCTAGATCAGCAAATCCTTTCTAAAACTCAACAAAAACAAAAGGAAGCAGAGAATTTTTAAAGTTTATATGTTAGTGTTGTATGAAGGCTTACATTAACTCTGCAGTAAAGTTACTGTGAAAATCCCCTCACTGACACACCTAACCAGCACACCTTTTGGACTGTGGGAGGAAATTGGAGCACCCAGAGGACACCCACACAGACACAGGGAACGTGCAGATAGTCACCTGAGGCCAGAATTGAACCCAGATTCCTGGCGCTATGAGGCAGTAGTGCTAACCACTGTGCTACAGTGACATCTCCTGTGGTCCTCTGTTTCCCTACCCACTCCCAGCTTTCATTTTGGCTGATACAGTACTGTAGAAGAACTTACTTGCCTTCCAATGTGCAGTGTAATAAAAGATATAAATATCAACTTATCTTTTCTCTTTTAAGATCCACACTTGTCGAATATCTGAATCTGAAGATTTGAATGATCTTTTTCGGAGGTCATATTGTAGTTTGCTTCCTTTCTGAAACACCATTATATCTCATCTTTTAAAATGTTCTGTAAAATCTTCCCATACGACCAAGCTTGTGGTCATTATTGTAATATATTCTCAAGTGACTCACTGTCAAATTTTGTTGCAATGCATCTTGCGGTACCTACATTGAAGGTGTTACCTAAATGTAATTTGTTGCTGCTGTTCTTGGTGTGTTGACGCATTACAATCTAGCAACCCGATAACACATACCTAATGTGATATATACGTGTTCAAGAGTTAGTTTATTTATTAATGTCACAAGTAGGCTTACATTAACACTATAATGAAGTTGCTGTGAAAATCCCCTAGTCGCCAAAGTCTGGCACCTGTAGGGCGAATTTAGCATGGGCAATGCACTTGACAAGCATGTCTTTCTGACAGCGAAAGAAGCCAAGTATCGGGAAGAAAACACAGGGAGAACGTGCAAAAACTCTGCACAGACAGTGACCAAAGCTGGGAATTGAACTCGGGTCCCTAGTGTTGTGAGACAACAGTGCTAACCACTGTGCCACAGTGTCACCCAGAGTATCATGGGGAGAACATGCGGACTCTGCACAGACAGTGGTCCAAACCGGGAATCGAATCGGAGTGCCTGGGACCGTGAGGCAAGAGTGCCACCGTGTCACCCAGAGGAGGTGACTTGGAATTGTTCAAGCTTTCATATCACAATCAGATAATACCTATTTTCAATTCAACAGTTACTTATTGCCTATTAATCGTGTCCCATTTCTGATGAATAGTATTTCCATTTTTTAAAATATTCATTAATTAAATGTTCAATGAGGTCTCGTGTGTTCACAAACGGCAATTTGTCCTTTTACATTGGTTATTATGGTAATGGTAGTTCATGGCGTGAAACACAAAATGCAGGTGATCAAAGTGTTAAATGGATTTTCATTAAGATGACAAAACATCAAACAGACTCTATATTAGGCTGGTAGCACCTTTACAGAGAAATGTCATTGAAGTTTACAATACGTTAGCTCTGTCGGTTTAGCTCTCTGTCGAGTCTTCAATAATAATAAAATAAGAAAATCCCTCTGTCCCCAAGTGCTGTGTGTCCACAAATTAATACCACAGTGATGACATTTCTGGTTTATCACGCGGAGCATAAAAATTAGGGCTCTTTCAGCCTAAATCTAATTATGACAAACGAAGCACTCAATCAAATCGGCTGTTCCACAGCACACAAAGCATCGGTAATGTAATTTCAAAAGATCTAGGCCATGACTGGTACGTCATGTATTAACAATATCTAATGTGGCTCCTGTAGGTAAATGAATCTGCTAACAAGGCAAGGTCAATGCTAAATCTAATATCTTTAAGCTGTTTAATTCCAAATAGTCCTTAATAAATCAATTGACCAGGAGAGTTGATGCTTCTATCAATTATTCAGCAGACAGAATAAATATTTCAGATGATTTGATGGGCTGGCTTGCCCAGGTCTTATAGAAAGCTTTGCATTTCATTAATGCCTCACTTAAAGTTTTATACACTGGGAGATGCAGGTGATTTTATGTGTAGAGGATTCCCTGTTGAATACACTTTGTGGAGGGAGCTACCTTGTTCGGTTTCGGGGAAAAAAATCATGGATACTTTCAGATGCAAACTTAGACTATAGAACCACAGGAACTGAGACTACAAGTGTCCCATGGGAATAATAATGTATATTTTGGATATTGCTTCTTGTGATCTTTCTAGTTTATCTGGGTAACTTATCTAATGGTACATTTGAAACCTGTGTCCTCTTATTAATAAAATATCAATTTCACACAATGCAACAACTTTAGAAGATCACAGAATAGAAGGTCATAGAATCCCTACTGTGCAGAGAAGGCCATTTGGCCCATCAAATCTGCACTGACTTTCTGACAGGGAATCTTACCAAAGCCTTCTCCTCTGTTCTATCCCCATAACTTAGTGCCTTTCCCATGGCTAATAGGACACTAAGGGACAATTTAGCATAATCAATATAGCTAACCTGCACACCTTTGGAGTGTGGGAGGAAATCGGAGCACCCGGAAGAATCTGGAATCTCATGTAGGCCAGGAACAGCGCCAGGGACCTGGATTCAATTCCCACCTTGGATCATTATCCTATGAAATTTGCACATTCTCCCTATGTCCACTGTGTTTCCTCCAGGTACTGTGGTTTCCCCTCACAGTCCAAAGATGTGTGGGTTAAGTTGATTGGCCATGCTAAATTGATCCTAGTGTCAGGGAGATTAGCAGGGTAAATATGTGGGGTTATGGGAGTAGAGTCTGGGTGGGATTGTGGTTAATGCAGAGTCAATGCGTTGAATGGCCTCCTTCTGCACTGTATAGATTCTGTGTTTTTAAACCCACACAGACATGGGAAGAATGTGCAAACTCCTCAGAGACAGTCAGCCAAGGCCAGAATTGAACTCGGTTCCTGGAACTGTGAAGGAAAAGTGTTGACCGCTGTGCACTGTGCCACCCAGTAAGCAGGGATTTTCCTTCCTTCAAGCTGGAACTTTAATAAGTCCACCACCTATACTCATACAATAAAACCTCTTAGTCCCCTGCAGTCCAATGTACAAATGTATGCTTTATTATAAAGGCAGCTAGGAGAATTTATAATGAGCAGGATTCACTATATTATCACTTGATTCGAGCTGATAGTTGCCACCATTTTTTTTTAACTGGGAAGTATTTATCTTTGTTGTCTGATAATTACCTATTGATCTGAAACAGAATTGGTGGAGGCGTTGGCCTGGTGGTATTATTGCTAGACTATTAATCCAGAAACTTGACAAATATTTTTGGTCCCGGTTTCGAATCCTACCACGGCAGCGAGTGGAATTTGAATTCAGTAGAAAATATTTGGAATTAAAAATCTACTGGTGACTATGAAACTATTGTCGATTCTCAGAAAAACCAATCTGGTTCACTAATGTCTTTTAGGGAAGGAAATCTGCCTGGAATCAGGCTGATTCCAGAGATGATGGAACTGATGTATGAGGAGAGATTGACTCGGTTAGGATTGTTTTTGCTGGAGTTTTATAAATGAGGGGGGAATCTCATTGACACTTATAAAATTCTAATGGGATAAGATAGGGTAGATACAGGGAGGATGTTCTTGATGGTGGGAGTGTCCAGAATCAGGGGTCACAGTCTGAGGATTCAGAGTAGGCCATTTAGGATAGAGATGAGGAGATATTTCTTCACCCAAAGAGTGATGAGCCTATGGAATTCATCACCACAGGAAGTAGTTGATACCAAGTAGTTGCAGAGAGACTTGGACAAGTTGCAGAGCTGGGCCGAGAGGTGGCAAATGGAGTTTAATGTGGAAAAGTGTGAGGTAATTCACTTTGACAGGAATAACAAATGTGTAGAGTATAGGGCTAATGGTAGGACTCTTAATAGTGTTGAAGAACAGAGGGATCTTGGTGTATTTGTGCATAGATCCCTGAAAGTTGGCAATCAAGCCTATAAGGTTGTTAAGAAGGCATATAGACTCTTAGCTTTTATTGGTAGGGGGATTGAATTTCGGAACCGCAACGTCATGTTGCAACTGTACAAATCTCTAGTGCGGCCGCACTTGGAGTATTGTGTACAGTTCTGGTCCCCACATTATAAGAAAGATGTGGAGGCATTGGAGAGGGTACAGAGGAGGTTTACCAGGATGTTGCCTGGTGTGGAGGGCAGGCCTTATGAAGAGAGGCTGAGGGATTTGAGGTTGTTTTCATTAGAAAGAAGGCGGTTAAGATGAGACCTTATTGAAACATATAAGATGATTAGAAGTTTAGATAGGGTGGACAGTGATAGCCTTTTTCCTAGGATGGAGAGAGCTAGCATGAGGGGACATAGCTTTAAATTAAGGGGTGGTAGTTATAGGACGGATGTCAGAGGTAGGTTCTTTACCCGGAGAGTGGTAAGGGTATGGAATGCCCTGCCTGCTGCAGTTGTAGATGCGCCAAGTTTGGTGGCGTTTAAGAAGTTAGTAGATAAGTTTATGGATGAAAAGGGAATGGTTTAGGTTAGAGGGTCATTGCTTTTTCCTAATTGGTCAGCGCAACATCGAAGGCCGAAGGGCCTGTTCTGCGCTGTATTGTTCTATGTTCTAAAACACTGAATGTATTTAAGAGGTGGCTGTATATAGCACTTGGGGCGAATGGGATCAAAGGTTATGGGGGGAAAGCAGGATTAGGCTAATGGTTTGGACAATCAGCCAGGCTCGAAGGGCCAAATAGCCTCCTCCTGCTCCTATCTTCTATGTTTCTATGTTACCGGGTCTGGTCAACATGTGACTTCAGAGCCATAGCAATGTGGTTAACTCTCAACAGATCTCGGTCACCTATGGATGGGCAATAAATATTGGCCAGCCAGCAATGCCCATGTCTCACAAATTAAAAAAAAAATTGGTTGTAGGCGAAGGAATTCTATGTTACTTTTACTTCATTGAAAATGAACTACGTTGACATGACTATATTGAGTGTGTATACCTCTATGAGGGTTATGGATAGGGCAACAGAACCCGTTCCCTCTGGTTGAGAGGTCAATCATAAAGGACCGTAGTTAAGGCTAAAGGGCAGGAAATTTGAAAAAATATTTTTTCACTCAGGGGCTGGTGGGAATCTGGAATGCACTGCCTGGGAAGATAGTGGAGACTGGAAACTGTACCAAAGATTTTAGAGGAGCTCATGAAACATCATAACATTCAAGGATAAAAGCAAACTACTCTGGATGCTGGAATCTGAAACCAAAAGAGAAAATGCTGGAAAATCTCTGCAGGTCTGGGCAACACTGTAAGCTCCTTACAGATGCTGCCAGATCTGCTGAAATTTTCCAGCATTTTCTGTTTTAACAACATTCGAGGATATGGGACAAGGACTGGAAAATGGGATTAGGGTGATTGTAGCTGTAGTTATTGTCGGTGCAATCTCATTGGGCCGAATGACCTATCCGGTGCTTTATATCTGGGACAGTATGGTGGCACTCACAGCACCAGTGATACAGGTTCAATTCTGGCCTTGAGTGACTGTTTGGCATTGCACATTCTCACTGTGTCTGTGTGGGTTTCCTCTGGATGCTCCGGTTCCATCCCACTCTCCAAAAATGTGTGGGTTAGGTTGATTGGCCATGCTGAATTGCCCTTAGTGTCTGGGGATTAGGAGGATAAATATGTGGGATAAGGGAGAGGGGCCTGGGTGGGATTGTTCTTGGTGCAGGCTTGATGAGCCAAATAGCCTTCTGCATTGTAGGGATTCTCTGATTCTATGACATGGGTGGAATTTTCCCATCCCACCCACCCCAGGAATCATGGCAGGCAGAACATGGACCAAGCAAAGGTCCATTGATGTAGGGTTTTATCAAAATCTGACAGTGCAGAAGGAGGCTATTTAGCCCATCGAGTCTGCACCAACATCAATCTCATCCAGGCCCTCATCTCGTAATCCCACCTATTTACTCCGCTAATACCTCTAACCTGTGCATCACTAAGTGGCAATTTAGCATGGTCAATCCACCTAACTCACACATCTTTGGACTGTGGGAGGAAACCAGGGCACCCGGAGGAAACCCACACCAACATGGGAAGATCATGCAAACTTCACACAGACAGTCACCCAAGGCGGGAGTAGAACTCAGGTCCCTGATGCTATGAGGCAGCAGTGCTAACCACTGTGTCACCACACCACTCCTATTTACGACCTTGGGGTGAGCTGGCCGAAAAATCCTTTCCTATGACTCTATAACAGTCAGCATGAGGAGAGAATCAAGATTATAGCACTTTAGGTCTAATCTTAATTTAGTTGCAATTAGATACATATTTCATCATTTCCCAGAAATGTCTGACTTCTTATTTGCTGCAATTTTCTCCCATTTGTTGTTTTCATTAATTCCCTAATGTATTCCTCTTCAGGATTGCCAATTGCAACTCTGAGCAGTGTGGGAATGCCTTCCTCATCTTCAATAGCTAAATATTGTTTTAAAAAAGGGGGAGAAATTAGTAAAATAAATTATGTGAATAAAGATAAAAAGATTTTAAAATTTCTTGAATTCTGAGGTAAGGGATGGACTTTATCCAAAACATTGACATATCTTTTATCTTTTCAGATAATGATGAACCTGCTCTGTATTTCCAGTATTCTTTCTTTTTTCTGAAGGAGCTGTTGTTCCTTCAGGTTAGCATCCTCAATATTTTTTTTGAGGATTGCTGAATTTCACTTCTGCTGTTGTTGTCCTTGGATTCCCTTCTGAACAGCGATGTGGATATTCCCCCATCACATGGGCTAAAGTGGTTCAAGAATCACACTCATCTCATCTCAAGAGCAAAATAGGTTGGGGCAACAAATGCAGGCCTAATTCTTTCATTCCATTAAAAGAAATATAAAAAAATCTACAGGTTGCAGGGCCTAAGTTTATCTCAGCTGCAACAGGAATTGAACACCGCATGGTTGGCTTTAATTTGAACTACACATGAGCTTCAAGCTAACTGAACGTATCTCTCTTTCCATCACCACCACCACCCCACTTCCAAAATAAAAACAGCATTTCTTATTTTAGTATTCATTCTGAGTATCCACACATTGACAACAAGGTCAAGAGTTATTGTCCACTACCAGCTACCGATCAGAAGTTGGTGGCAAGCCTTCTTTTTGAACAACTGCAGTGTTTGAGAAGAGGGTAGAATCATAGAGCTTTACAGCACAGGAAGAGGCCCTTTGTTCCATCACATCTATGCCAGCCATCGAAGACCTAGCCATTTTCATCCCATCTTCCTGTACTTGCTCCGTAGCCTTGTATGCTATGGCGTCTCAAGTGCTTATCCAAATGTTTCTTAAATGTTGAGAGTTCCTGCCTCTACCACCTTGTCAGGCAGTGAATTCCAGATTTTCAACACCCTCTGGGTGAAAAGGTTCTTCCACAAAATATCTCTAAATCTCCTATCCCTTAGCTTAAATCCATGCACTCTGGTTATTGACCCCTCTGATAAGGGAAAAAGTTTATTTCTATCTATGCCACTCATAATTTTAATTTTGTAAGCACTAATCACTTCCCCTCACTCACACTTTCTCTTCTCTAAGGAGAACAACCCCAGCCAAACCAGCCTCTCTTCATAGCTGAAACACTCCAGCCCACAAAATATGCTGGTGAATCTCCTCTGCGCCCTTTCTAGTGTAATCATATCCTTCCAATAGCGTGGTGACCGGAACAACGCACAGTGCTCTTAGCTGTGGTCTGAAGGACATTTTATACATTCTCATCACAATCTTGGCTGTGTATTGGCTAATGAATGCAAGTATCCTATTGCCTTCTTAACCACCTTGACTATCTGTCCTGCTGTCTTTAATGATCTTTGGACATGCTTCTTAAGATCCTTCTGGTCCTCTGTACTTCCTAGAGTCCTATTGTTCATTGCGTATTCCCTTGTTTCATTAGTCCTCCCAAATGCATCACCTCACACTCTTCAGGATCAATGTTTGCATTTTCCACTGTACTGCTTATCTGACCAACTCATAGACATCACCCAATGCTGTAAGACTCACTGTTAATGACAGCACCAATTTTTATGTCATCTCTAAACTTACTGGTCATACCCCCTGTTCTGCTAGTATCATTACCTGTTGAGTTCTAAGATTTTGCAAATAAACAGTGTGTGACTTGATAGGGAAACCAGGGAGTAAATGATGTTTCCATGCTCCCGATGTCTTCTGTTTCTAGGTAACAAAGGTTGTGGGGTTTGTCCACTGCAAGGCTTCCTTTGGCAAACTGTTTCTACATAAATTTGAATGCTCAAAAAGTATGAATTGAAATTACAAGACTATATTAAGGCTATATTTTCTGAATTTTTAATATTTTAATAAAACTTAAATTAATTATATTTCATTTCCATGTTAAATGCTTCTGTAATCCCTAAAATGTTGCGTGAAGGATGTGGCATGATTTATCGGTTGTACGGAGCCTCGAATAATTGCCCTGCATCTCCCTGTGCGGTTTTGAATGATGACCAAGATGTGTAAAGAAAAGATTTGATTCCATCAAATTTTAAAACATAGCTTCAATATTAAAAAAATTCAATGCAGAAAGTGTACACGGGATTATAACCTACTGCCTGATGTATCAGTATTAATTGTTGTCACAAAATACACAGTGATCATCTACAGTGTAAGTATTTTGGGAGCTGATGGGCTGGATGCTCTGGAGTCAGAGGATCTCTTCAGAGCTTTAAAAATAGCAGATGGGACTCAGTTTTTTTTTCCCAGCTTAAGTTTATTTATTAGTGCCACAGGTAGGCTCACATTAATGAAGTTGCTATGGAAATCACAGTGACATGATGGTTTGCACTGCTGCCTCACAGTGCCAGGGATGTGGGTTTGATTCCTGACTTGGGTCTTTATCTAAGTGGAGTCTGCACATTCTCCCCGTGTCTGCGTGGGTTTCCTCTGGCTGCTCCAGTTTACTTCCACGGTCCGAAAGATGTGCTGGTTTAGTGGATTGTCCACGCTAAATTCTACCTCAGTGTACCCGAAGAAGTACCAGAGGGTGACAACCAGGGATTTTTGCAGTAATTTCATTGTAGTGTTAATATGAGCCTAGTTGTGACACTAACAAAATAAACTTCAAAAACTTACAATCCCCCAGTGGCCACATCTATTTTATTAGTGTCACAAATAGACTTTCGTTAACACTGCAATGAAGTTACTGTGAAAATCCCCTCCAGGTGCCTGTTCGGGTACACTGAGGGAGAATTTTACATTTAGCTCGCACATCTTTCAGCCTGTGGGAGGAAACCAGAGCACCCAAAGGAAACTTATGCACATACCTCGAGAGTGTGCAGACTCCACACAGACTGTGACCCAAGGTGAGAATCAAACCTGGGTCCCTGACGCTGTGAGGCAGCAGTGCTAACCACTGTGCCACTGTGTAGCCCTATTCTGGGATTCCTCCCAGTTCCGATTTTCACGTGCAACAGTTAAGGAGGACGGCTCGTGTGGGTTGCAAACCCATGCCCCGCACTCTCGATCTGACTGGCTCCACTATGGGGACAAGCATCTCCAAGCCCTTTGCCATTCCTATGGACTTTTGAAGAACTATCAAGTCATGGCTCCTCACATATACCACGACACATTGTCTGGACAAATAAGAGTCAGTTGAAAGAAATCTGAAAACACCCCACACTCCCTACTCTGGCAGAATAGCGGACATCTTGAGGGGAACCCTTCCAGCAGCTAAGTAAGCTTATGCCACTTGGTATTCCTGGATAAAAGAGAATTACTGCGGATGCTGGAATCTGAAACCAAAAGAGAAAATGCTGGAAAATCTCAGCTGTACAGCATGGAATGTGGGAGGTATTTATAGTGTAAGGGAATGAAAGATGAATCGTAACCACAAAAACAAAGGGAAAGGCAGTCCATCGAGAGAATAAAAGGTGTGAATGGAAAAAAGGCCACTCTATGCTTTTCAGCTTTCACAAAGTGTCATCTGGACTTAAAACATCAGCTCTTTTCTCTCCTTACAGATGCTGCCAGACATGCTGACATTTTCTAGCAGTCTCTCTTCTGGTAATCATGGAGCTCTGAGTAAGTGGAAATGCAGGCAAGGAAGCGTGGTGTGACTATATCATTAGCCATGCACTGACTGTTGATTTTGCTACGCTGCTGCTTCCCGACTATCCCCACGCTGGAATCTTCCCCGTGAACAGGAAGTTGAGCCCCAGACTTGGCTCAGGTCACCCTCCCTGTTACTTTATGACTATCATTTCATGGAGAATGGTGTAGACTCCAATTAACAGGCTTTCTGCTTGACTGCAAGTGTCTGCCATATTACTGTGAGGAGTTCTTCAAACCTTGGTGCAATTATCAGCCATCGAGACAATAAGAAGGTATGATATATTTGGGTGTCACTTTTTTTAGATTTTTGTGACTGATTAAAGTAAAGTTATAATCAGTTACCGGTTAAGTAATTATTTAATTAGTCACAATGTATGTGACATACGGAACATGGCTTTCCACTTGGAATATTCTGACTATGATATACTGCAGAAAGCGCCTGTAATTATTTAATTAAATAATAAAGGTCACTACTGGGCTGTTCCTATACCATAAAACCTAGCTAATGCACACAGCATTACACATTGGCATTGTGTACAATATACAGATGTTTTAAGCTATTCTATTTCTTACCGGAATCTAAAATACCTACAGTGTTGTGTTTCATTCAATGAATGCTTGCGAGCAATCTTCACAAATTAGCAGCTTATCTAAAGAATAACCTCAAGTTATATAAACACCTCCTTGGTGTGAGCCACAGCGATCTATAAATTGCTTCTAACGTTCATAAAGAAACACCGTCTTCACTCTTGTCTACAATAATTATTCTGTTAAACTGAATGACTGAGAGAATCTCGTGCTTGGGAAAGCCTCACTCGAATAGGACAGTGATGAATCTGCAAGGTCAACTTGTGAAAAAATAAATCACATGCCAATACTTGCATTTATTTAGGGCAGTATCACTTCGAAACATCTCAAAGCATTTCACAGAGTAAATTACTTTTGGAGTGCCGCGGTTGTCGTTATGTAACCAAAGAATATAGGCAAAAAACAAGATATTCCAGATTATACATCTGCGATAAGGAAATAAGCATTCCTGGCCTTCAGCTAGAAGCACATTACTAATTGTTTTTTCTCGTTCCGTTCTATAATTTTCGAGAAGCTGTTCTCTTAACATTTCCGATGCTTTGGTATTAAGGGGAGTAGCATTCTGTATCTTTCTTCTGCGACCTTCATTTTCAGTCTTGCATTCAACAACGTCTGGGAAATTGCATTAACCTTTCAGGAGCTGAATTTTTTTGATGTTGCCAGAGTATTTCAGGAGGAGAGAAATATCTAAATATTAGAAGGGTGAGGATCCATAGACCACAGAGGGTATCAATGACTCCTTAGGTACTCTGCATCCATTGTTTAAATCGGGCAGAAGACAAAATCAAACTCTTCTGGACAGTTGCGTTAATGCAATTATTGTTGATGATGGATTAGGCTCAGTTGGTATCATTCTTATCAGAATGAAGTGGGCCAGTGGTGCATTTGCTAACATATCTGACTACGGATCAGAAGACTATAGGTTCGACTCCTGGCTGGCTTGGTGTAAAATTTTGGGGTGGCACGGTGACACAGTAGTTAGCAATGCTGCTTCACAGCACCAGGAATCGATTCCCAGCTTGGGCCACTGTCTCAGTGGAATTTGCACATTCTCCTCATGTCTGCATGGGTTTCCTCCAGATACTCTGGTCTCCTCCCACTGTCCGAAAGACGTACTGGTTAGCTGCACTGGCCATGCTAATTCTCCCTCGGTGTACCCGATCAAGCTCCAGAATGTGGCGACTAGGGAATTGTCACAGTAACTTCATTGCAGTGTTAATGTAAGCCTATTTGTGACACTGATGAATAAACATACAACTTATTAAAACAGCAGTTGCAGGTTCTCACCTCACTACAGCTTTAGGTGCATGATCTAGACTCATGCTTCAGTGCAACTCTAAGTTATATTGAGAGCTGTATTGTCAGAGGTGCAGTCTTTGAGATAAGTTTCCATTTGAAGAAAATTAGGCAGCTCCCCCAGTGTCCCGGTTAGTATTCCTCCTTCAGCCAACACCATCAAAAATAGACTTATTAGACACTCATTACGCTGTTGGTTCTGAGACCTTGCTGTGTGCAGTTTACATACTGCATTTACCTACAAAACAGTGACTACACTTCAGAAGTAATTGACTGCTAACAAAGTAGTCTGAGGATGTCTTAAACGATGTGAAGGGTAGATTCATTAGTGCCTCTTTCTCTGAAACACTCTATTGATGGAGATATTAGCCAGCAATATAAAATGCGTTCACTAATCTTGCAAGTCGCAATTTCGAGGTTGCTAATGTATCAACAAAGAGTTTGTGTTGACAGATATTTTTGAAATTTCATCAGCGCTGGATCAGCATCAGATTCTCTTTCTATAATTGCACATCTGTACTCTCATTTCCTTGTAAAGTTGACTTCCTTGTGCCCATTTACCATGTTCTGCTCTGCCCAAAACAAACTGTTTATCTTTCACACAGTCAGATTGCTAACACAACCCTATATGGAGTAACTTAATCACTGCCACTATCACAACATCACGCCAGCAGTTCCTGCTGCTTCCATCACTACCACAGCACTACTTAACAAGTATCTTAACTTCGCTCTTAATTTAGACATTTGTTAGCTCATCAAAGTAATATTAATGCTGGGCAATGGAGGAATTTCACCGTTTGGCAGTCTTTGTCACAGACTATTTTATGGTCAGATTCAGAATGGGGCAAATGGATATTCTCTCTTTTCTTTCCACCACCACCTCTCGCTATTAAGTCTCAATCCCAAATGGAACAAAGCATACTCCACTTTGCTCACAATACATTTCCTTTTCAACAAGGGCAATTTGCATTTATATTATGTTTTTAGCATAATATCGTCCAAAGCACTTTGCAGAAACATCATCAAAAACATGAACACGGTGCGACAGAAGGACACATTAAAAAGTGTGACTTAAAGCTTGGTCAAAGAGTGGGTTTTAAAAGAAAAGCAGAATGTGGAGAAGAAGTGGGATGTTTAGTTTATTTACTTATTAGTCACAAGTAGACATACATTCACAGTCTAATGAAGTTACTGTGAAAATCCCATGGTCACCACATTCCGACACTTGTTCTGGTACACTAAGGATCAATTAGGAGTGGCCAATGTACCTAACCTGCACATCTTTGGACTTGTGAGAGAAAACGGGGGCACTGGGAAGAAACCCACGCAGATATGGGGAGAATATGTAAACTTCACTCAGGCAGTGACCCAAGCCAGGAATCAATCCCGGGTCCCTGGCGCTATGAGACAGCAGTGCTAACCAGAATAAAGGTCACAGTATGATACCCGTGATTTAGAACACACAGCATTCTGATGGTCTGATGAAAGGATGGGGATATGTATATATATACAAAGTCAGATTCAAAGGGGACAAGAGTTTTGCAAAGATTGTAGAGTTTGGAAAAAGTTAAAAGGGATGGCGAAGGGTGAAACCATGGAATTAGAAGTGTGGGCATCAATCTTGGAGGTGAAAATATATTCATTAACTTTAAAGAGCAACAAATGTTCTTAATTATATCCACAAACATCCCACTACCGACGCTCAGGAGCTGCAGTGTATACTATCTACAAGATGCATTACAGCAATTCATCAAAAATCCTTAGACAGAACCTTCCAAACCCACATTCACTTCCATCTAAAAAGACAAAGACAGCTGATGCATGAAAATGGCACCATCTGCAAGGACCCCTTCAAACTGCTCACCATCCTGATTTGCAAATAAATTGCTGTTCCTTCACAGTTGTTGAGATAAATTCTGGAATTCCTTCCCTAACGGCACTGTGGGTCAATCCACAGCATGTGGACTGCAGGATTCAAGAAGGCAGCTCACCACCAACTTCTCAAGGGCAGCCAAGGATGGGCAATAAATACTGGCCAGCCAGCGACACCCATATCCCACGAATGAATAAAGGTTGGAAATAGGGATGTGGCTTGCAACTGTGCAGAGAATGGGGGTCAGTTTTTTTTTGAGGAGGACATTAATTACAATTATTTTCAAAGGGAAAGGAACAGTGTGTAAGGGGAGGAAGCTAGCCAATATGGAAAGCAATAAAATAACATGAGCATTCAGCAGTTCAGTGTGAATTAATCTAAAGGAGGAGAAATATGTTATACAAAGGGGATCAGCTGAAGGCAAAAATAACAAGAGTTGGAAGGAAAGCTAGGAATGATAATGGCTTCAAGACTGAGGTGAAAGGATGTATAAAAAATACTCTGATAGAGAGACACCCTGATTTAAAATGTTGGCTTTATTCACTCTCTATACATGCTGTCAGACCAGCTGAGTTTTTCTAGCATTTTTGATTCAGGTTCCAGACATCTGTGGTATTTAAGTGACATTTTGGGCTGAATTTTCTGGCCACGCTCACTCCAAGGCTGGAAATTCCCACCCAATGTCAATGACCTTTGCATAGTCCACCAAATTTTCTATCCTGTCTGCTATGGTTCCCGTGGCAGGCAGAATGGGAAAACTTCACCCTTTGTCTGGTGGATAAAGTATAGAAAGGTAAACAGCTGAACTCAGCAACCAAAAAGTCCGTGAGTTCCTTAAACTTAGTGTGGGCAAAGCTCAAGGCATATGGATGAGGGGATTAAGAAATTTTTTGGCAGTGGAGCAAATAAGCCAAGTCTTATTTTTTTCTTCCCTTGTAGAAGAATGGGAACCTCAACAACATTTGATGGGATGATGGGAGGCTCACTTGTATGGGAGGGTCATTCAAGTTCGCACCCGAGGCACTGGAGGCAGTGAAGATGAGTGACTGCAGCACAAAGGATAGAGGTGAGGAATTGGTTGGGTCAATTGACCATTTGCAGAGGTGTCATGGGGAAATGGAGGATCAAAGATTCAATAATTGTGAGTTTCAAATCACAATTGTAACTGGTGGATGTTGAAGGAAGTAGAGTTGAAAGGGACTATGCAAATCTGAACGATGAAAGATTCGAGTCAATGATTTGAGACAGTCTTGTCAGTAATTGAGATCCATGTCGTAGAGAGGCCATAGAACAAAAACAAGGTCAAGGAAATATCTATGAATATGGGTATTAAGGACAAAGGGATTTAGGGGTGTCAGCAGGATGATGGATTTAGAGGGCATTAGAAGTACAGACATTGTTTGAATTCACTGTGGATGGGTTGTCAAGATAAAGGCTTGGAGAGCAATTAAGGGAAGATGCCTCACAGCAGGACATCTATTGACTCTGTCTATACTTCCTGCTGCTTCGTAAATGCAGCCAGCGTAATTAAGGGCCCCCACATATCCCAGACATTCTCTCTTCCACCTTCTTCCGTCGGGAAAAAGATACAAAGATCTGAGGTCACATACCAACCGACTCAAGAACAGTTTGTTCCCTGCTGCCATCAGGCTTTTGAATGAACCTACCTTGCATTAAGTTGATCTTTCTCTTCAGCTTAGCAGAAATTACCATGACAAGTTCAAGTGAACCTATTGTAAATTGCGCCTTGGCCTCAGTATATGGCGATGGAGTTTTTAATAACATGTTAATGATATAGAATGAATTGAAATCAGGTCCTTGCTTGGTATGGGCCTGAACCTGTTTATGCCATGGTGAGAGGGTAGCAAGAATCAGAAGTCAAAATCTCGCACGAAAGATTGGCAACTTCTGGTTTCGTTGGATCTTCAGCCCCTGCGGCCATTCTTATGGATGGTGGGACAGGCTCAAGATCACTCCCATAGCCTTAGTTCAAAGCTGGTTTCCCACACTGTTAGGATTTGGAATGATAATTCTAATCAAAGCATTTGATGTAAACCTACATTCCAAATGTCCAAAATAAAAACTGCCCCAAAAATATTTCATCTAGTCTCCACTGATCCATGGAAGAGAAGTGACTTCCATCTTTTCAATTCGGATGGGATTCAAGTCAAAATTGCAGAGTTGCAAAGGCACCAATATGACTCGATGTGACACAATGTGCCCTGGGGCGGCACGATAACACAGTGATTAGCACTGCATCAGGGACCCAGTTCAACTCCCAGCTTGGGTCACTGTCTATGTGCACATTCTCCATGTCTGTGTGTGTTTCTCTCCGGGTGCTCCGGTTTCCTCCCACATTCTCAAAGCATGCTGGTAAGATACATTGACCTGAACAGGCGGTGGAATGTGGAGACTAGTAACGCAGGGAGAGGGGAAAAGTAGTAACTTCATTGCAGCATTAATGTTCGCGTTACTTGTAACTAATAAATAAAGTTTTTTTAGAAGTGTGCCCTCCATTTAAAAGTCAAGTTAAAAGCTTTGGCAGTAATGATGAACCATCAGAAGGAATACAGAACTGGCATAGCATTACCTGCAACTTGAGTGAAGCTTTGCACTAATTTTGTATTACATGTTGATTAGTGTCACAAATAGGCTTGCATTAACACTGCAATGAAGTTATTGTGAAAATCCCCTTAATCGCCACACTCTGGTGCTTATTCAGGTATACTGAGGGAGATTATGTCTTGGCTCATGCCCCTAACCCACACTGTTGGAGGAAACTGGACCACCCGGAGGAAACCCACGCAGAAAAGAGGGAGAAAATGCAAACTCTGCACAGACAGTATTCCAAGACAGGAATATGAGGAAGCACTGCTAACTGCTGTACTACTGTGCCACCCATTTCACGTTGTTCAACACAACTACAGGCACAACAATACAGACAGATGATGGTACATCCTTATTGTCCTCACAACACTCAGCACAAAACGCAACAATTTCGGAAGAAGACATGAACTGACATGTTCATCAGCTCTGTCAAAGTGTTGAAACATTGGTGCTGTTCTGTCTTCCCTGAAAATTTTCCAGCATTTTCTGTTTTATTTTTAGATTCCCGCAAATGCAATATGAAATAATATGCTCTTGTAAGTCTTAAGGGAAAAAAAAAATCCACAAAATCTATGGTGGGATTAAATAGTTTTCCCAATGCTGAGGTTAAAATTGTACAACTAATGCATAAAGGTGCTGAATCTGTGGCACAGGGGTTAGCATTGCTATCCCATAGCGCCAGGGATCCCGGTTTGATTCCCGATTGGCAGCACTGTGTGAAGTCTGTACATTCTCCCTATGTCTCTATAGGTTTCCTCCGGGTGCTCCAGTTTCCTCCCCAGTCCAAAGGACAGGCTGGTTCATTGCATTGACCTTGCTAAATCCTCACTCTGTACCTGAACAGATGCCAGAGTGTGACAACTAGAGGATTTTCATAGTAATTTAGTTGCAATGTTAACGTATGCCTACTTGTCACACTAATAAAATAAACTTAAACTGAGTCTCTCAAAGTACTTCAAGTATTGACAATGCATTTCCTCTGTGATATTCCAAAACTATGGTTTAGTTTGCTGTCGTAATATTAAAGAAAGAGAATCATTTCATATGCAGGGATTAGGAAGTCAGTATCAATTTTTATCCTGCTTCTCAACTACAAAAATATTAGTAAAAAACTAAAGCGTTTCATGCATTATTTCCAAAACCTTTTAGTTGTCACTCACGTTTGTTAGTAAAAAGATTCATGCATGTCCATTAAATTCACTGAAAGGCAGGCCATGAAATAGTTTTTCCACTGCTCTGCCAATCCTTCTAGCACAAATTCAATTTTGAGCTGCCAAAATGATTTTTGATCTCCAATTTAAAAAAAAATGATCTATTAGAAATGTGTTCCCTAAGTGTTAATCTCATCTTTCACAGCCATAACATTATTATTTCTGTTCAAATTGTGTATAAAGCCATTCTTCAGTTTTTGCTTTTAATAGTTCTTCCTTCCATTTATCAATACTATTTTTCTTTGCATGCTCCACTCAGAACAATGCTATTTTTCCCCTCTCCCTGCACTGAATTCAAGATGCACAGAATAGTTCCAATGCTCCCTGTGCACCAAAAAAGATTGAATGATTATTTAGATTTTGTCACGCTGCTTTTACGAATCAATGTTTTTGCATTTTCATCTGGAATGTAGAACTGTTCCATGGGATAGCCTGTTCTCCCCTTCCCCCAACACCCCTTTCAAGCTCCAGATCAAGCTAGACACAAGAAATGTAGTTACAGTTTAATAGTTCATATAAAAAAAAGTCAAAACCTGATAAAGGTCCAACCACATTACAATAAATGTTATTCCCGCACACCGTGAAGTTGTACCGGCTGCAGATAAAATTTATGGAGTTCAGCCATTTAACCATTTCTTCAGCATTTCGCCTCGATTATTCCATCATAATAAGAACATAACAAATAAGTGCAGGATGAGGCTGTTCAGCCCCTCTACCATTCAGTACAATGATGGCTGATCTCATCTTGGTCTCATCTCCCTCTTCCTGCCCACTTCCCATAACCCTTCATCCCACTACTAGAAGTCATAAAATCCCTACAGTGCTGAAGTAGGCCATTCTGCCCATCGAGTCAGCACTGACTCTCTGACCGAGCATCTCATTTAGACCCTAGCCCCATAACCCTATATATTTACTCTATTAATTCCCTCTAACCTGCTTATCTTAGGAAACTAAGGGGCAATTTAACATGGCCAATCCACCTAACCTGCACACCTTTGTACTCTAGGAGAAAACTGGAACACTGGGAGAATGTGCAGACTCCACACGATCACCCAAGGTTGGAATTGAACTTGGGTCCCTGCCGCTGTGATGCAGCAGTACTAACCATTGTGCCATCTTGCTGTTGCAAAACCTATCCTAAGTAAAAACTCTCCTCAATTTTTTTGGTTATTTGTTCATGGGATATGGGTGTTGCTGGCTGGCATTTATTGCCCATCACTAGTCACCCTTGAACTAAGTGGCTTTGTAGGCCAATTCAGAGGGCAGTTAAGAGTCAACCACATTGCTGGGACTCTGGACTCACATGTAGGCCAGATCAGATAGGATTTCCCTCCTTAAAGGGCATTAGTGAACATTGTTTATTGTTCCAGCATCGACTGCAGACTGGGATAGAGAATTCCACAGATTAATAACACCTTGAGTGAAGTAATTTCACCTCAGTTCTGACATAAACCTGCCACCTTCGGCTAAAACCACAACTTCTCACTGTAGAATTTCCCCTGCAGAAGTCACCACTCAATGTCTATGTTGTTAGCCTCCTTTAGCATCTTATGTACCTCAATTAGATCTCATTAACATTTACCACAAGAATATTTTCTGAGATCATGTCTCTGAAATGTGCCACTCACTTTGGTGAAACCAAGCAATGGTTAGAATGTATTTCCTGATTTGAGGAATAAAATCAGAAAAAATGGAAGTATTGTACCCATGTATCAAACATTCCAGGAAATGGAACCAAATGGAAAGTCATCTACTCCTTATGAATAGCCTTTGGATTTTACTTCCTTTGTAAACTCTAAAAAGTACACAAATAAATATTAACAAAGGAATCCAGAATAGGAAGCAACACATTTAAGTAATTTGTAATTAAGAATATGTATTGTTAAAAGAAGAGTGGGAAAAATTGATGTATTATTAATAGCATATGTTTTATCGGATGAGGAGAGACAAAGTTGAATAGGATTGTATTCATTGGGATTTAGAAGAGTGAAAGGGGGCTCTCATAGAAATTTATAAAATTCTGACAGGGTTAGACAGGATAGATTTGGAAGGAAAGTTCTCAGTGATGAGGGTGTCCAGAACTAAGAGTCATAGTTTGAGGATAAGGGGCAAACCTTTTAGCACTGAGGTGAGGAGAAATTTATTCACCCAGAGAGGGATAAATGTGTGGAATTCACTGCCAACAATAGTAGTTGAGGCCAAAATGTTGTGTGATTTCAAGAAGAAATTAGACATAGCTTCTTGAGGCTAAAGAGATCAAGGGATATTCAGGGATCAGGATATTGAATTTGATGATCAACCAAGATCATAATGAATCACAGACCAGGCTGGAAGGGCAGACTGGCCTATTCTTGCTTTTAGTTTCTATGCTTTTAAATATTTCAATGGTAAGAAACAACTTTACTGACACTTAGACCATTCAGTCACTCACCTTTAATTTTGGTTGTACAGGTGCAATAAGTGTGTGAATGTTACCCTGGTATTAACAGTGAAATGATGAATGTGAAAGAGTTAAGTACAGATAAAGAAAATTCCCTATTTCTCAAGAATCCATGAGCTGAATATATAAAAAAACCCTGAACATCCTAAAGGGGTGGAAGACATGACCCTCCTATGTCCAACTAAATTGAAAATGCAGGCTCCAAAAGATGTAATTTCCTACAATATAAAAGGCAAGGTCTCACCAAACAAATGCGATAGAAAGAGTTCACGTTAAACATGGCTCTCTGCTTGATAACTGACAATCACCATGACACAAATCTCATGGACAACAAATAAACCAATCATAGAGAAAGTATCCTTGGCAGGTGAACTATAATCAGAAAATGACTGGATACCATAAAAAATCCAGATACAGACACTCGTGATCCAGAGCTACAATAATTGTATTATGTAAGCAAAACAGGAACATTTCGATATACGTACAAACCTACACCGCATGTGCAAGAAATTTGCAAGTCTCTAAATGACTATTAGTGACATTTGGGGATATGTGTTTGATGTATTTATCATTCAATGCATACCAACACATTCATATGAAAACAGATATGGTCACATTAAAACAATGCTTAGAAGTCTGTTTTTCAAATCAATGCCCCTGTTATCGTAAATATTGCATGCCTCGAGTTCTTTATCCTTTTTGATTTTTGGACTGACATTAATTACTAAACTCCATCTGAAGTCAAATCCTTAAGTGAACAGTTGGAAACAATACCCTAAAGTGAGTGAATGAATGCTATATAAATGTTTATTATTATAGAGTTTATATCTTATGAGCATCACAAGTAGGCTCACATTAACACTGCAATGAAATTACTGTGAAAATCCCCAACTCGCCCCACTCTGGCTCTGCTGAGGGGGAATTTATCAGTGCACCTAATGAGCACATCTTTTGGACTGTGGGAGGGAACTGGAGCACTTGGGGGAAACCCACACAGATGCGGAGAGAATGTGCAGACTCCAAGCCAGGAATCAAACCCAAATCCTTGGTGCTGTGAGGCAGGAACTACCCTCATTCAAAAGGGGAGAATATGAGAAGCATGCTGAAGAATATATTTCTTGTCGGTTGAGGAAATTGTCATTGAAAATAGTTTAGAGCCAAAACAATTAGAATCCGGCAAAATGATATAAGTGTGAAGGTGAGTATTGGAGTAAAGAGTTAATCAATGGAGAAGTATAAGTTTTCCCAAAAAGTCTCCATTAATTTAAAACATGTTTCCTTGTCGCCTGGCAAGCTGGAAGAGGCGGGTAGCCTCACATCCTTTAAAAAGTCTCTGAATGAGTACTTGGCACATCATAACATTCAAGGCTATGGGCCAAAGCTGGCAAATGCGATTAGGTGGGCAGGTCGGGGCATTTCACGTGTTGGTGCAGAGTCGATGGGCTGAAGGGCCTCTTCTGAACTGTCATAATCTGTGATTCTGATTCTGTGGTCTGTGATTCTTCATTTTCTTGTCCATTTTGTTGTAAATAAATGGACCCCTTTCAGTTTTGTATTACTACAGTGATTCCAACAGATATATGTTATTTGGTACCTGCTACGTGTACATATTACCTGTATTTTTTGACCTCTTATGATGCACAGTGGTCATCAACTTCTTGGAGCTACTATGATCTGAAGATGATATAAAGGGCTAAGCATTTGGATTGAATTAGTATTTAGAGTGCAGGCTGGACCAAGGAAGTTGGGCGAAGTGGATGTTTAAGTTTTTTGTTTATTCATTGTGATACTGCATAATGTCCTCTAAAAGTAGCTGGACACAAGCTCAGCTAAGTATATGTTTCCCACAAAAGGAAATACAAATGTAGAAATCATAGAAAACCTACAGTATAGAAAGGGGCCATTCGGCCCATCAAGTATGACTGACCACAATCCCACCCAGGCCCTACTTCCATATCCCTATATATTTACCCACTAATCCCTCTAACCCACACAACTCAGGACAATTTAAGGCATGGCCAATCAACCTAACCCACACATCTTTGGACTGTGGGAAGAAACCAGAGCACTAGGAGGAAACACAAGCAGACACAAGAAGAATGTGCAAACACCACACAGACAGTGACCCAAGCCGGGAATTAAACACAGCTCCCTGGAGCTGTGAAGCATCAATGCTAATCACTGTGCTGCCGCTGGCCAATTAGCATTCCTAGCCTCCTCAAGTCACCTTTACTCTACAGTAACTTGCTTAACAATATTCAATTGGTATTTCAATAAAACCACCCATTTCCTGGTCTCCTCTCAGCCTTGGATGCAAGAGCTGAATGCCAGAGGAGAGATAAGAATACTTTCCTGGATAATGCCCTGCGTTCAGCCACCACCAACTCTTGGCTCTATTTAAAACAGCACAAAAAGAATGGAGCTGGCCTAGGCAACTGAAAAGCACGCTGGACAACATTCAGTCTTGTGTGGACAAGAGAAATAACATCATCGCGCACAGAATCATAGAATCTACTTTACAGAAAGAGGTCAATTGGTCCATCGAGTCTGCACTAACCACAATCCCACCCAAGCCCCATTTCCATTTATTCTAGCTAGTCCCCCTGTCACTAAGGGGCAATTTAGCATAGCCAATCCGCCAACCCATATATTTTTTGCACATATTCCTGGGTAATGACATTTATAACAGTTTAACCAGCTTTTCTCGATCGTCAAAAGGACTATTATCATTGAACCCATTATCTTCAATGTCTTACACGTCAGCAGTGACCAGAAGATGAACTGGACCAGGCTTATCGATAACATGGCTACAAGTGTTATCAATGATGTAAGGTTCATTTCTTTCTCAATGCCTGTCTGCTGGTCACAAGGTACCAGTCAGAAATGTGATGGAATATGCCATGTTCATCATCATAAAGCTGTAGTCACACCAATAAAAGGCTCTGCCACATCAACATTATTGTATGAAGTCCCTCCAACCCAACAGCACCCAATGGGGAATAATGTCTCGTCCACAGCACCATGAGAGGCAACATGAATAGTTTTGCCCAGTGATGAGTCGATGATGTTACGTGCTACTCTTGCAACTGAAGATAATTCATCATGATTTTTCAAGATAAGCAAATTAATTTGACCTACATACATACATATATTATGTACGTATATATAGTAATGATATGAGGTATCATGTGTAATATTAATCTTTAATTTCACCAGCTGGTCAATTAAATATTGAACTTCTTTGAAATGACTTTTTAAAGTAAGCAAAGGCACCGATTTAAGATGGTTGCCACAAGTCACATGACAGGTCTATTGTTACAAGTTGGCCAGTTTCTAGAAGTGTCCAATGTGAGTTACAGTTAGGACAGTTGGCCAGTTTTTGGAAGTTTCCAATGTGAATAACAGTTAGGACATGTCAAGGCAAACCTTCTGTGGAATTTCACTCTTGTTGAAAGTGATTTCTTCAAAGATTAACTGCAACTTGCAACTAGCCCTCACCATTTGCATTTCCAGAAAGCTACCTTTCAGACAGACAGAAAGTTCACTGGGATGATGGCTTTGCAGAAGCTGTCAAATTCTTTTGAGCTCTTCACAGAGAAGAATGGTTCATTCAGGAGTGATGATTAGGACATTTAAAAAAAACTGATCACCTAGGCCATTACAAATAATCAAGGTCAGTCCAGACATGAACTAATCAATTGCCCCCTGTGGAATACTCATAATTGACAAAAGATCCTGTGAAATGTCTTTTATAGCGATTGTCTTTGGTCAGTTGGAAGTAGATTTTACAAATGAAGCAGTAATACCATCTTTTTCTCATTGCTACTCTCAAAGTCTGGACCCAATTAATTCTACAGATTGGAATACATAAGAAAATTTCAATAAAAATAAATTCTGTGTACTTCTATCATACAGGGGTCAATAGGTTGAGAAGTTTGAAGGGCACTTCAAAATTTAAAAAAAAAATGCATTTTAAGGGGAGAATCCAAGACCTCCATCAAATAAACTGCCTCAGTCAATGAACAACTGTAGCGGAATATAGTGAACTCTATATTTTTTTGCCTTTCGTTATTGGACCTTAATTTGGTCGAAAGTTAACTTTTACTGTTTAAGTTGTAATTGTATGTGCATGGTACCTTTTTGAATATTTTTATATCTTTATCTTGGTGGGTTCTTAACTCAATCTCAATTAAAAACTAATTGTTTTTAAACACAAAGTTATCTATCGGACTGAGTTATTTGCAACTAGTGCATAAATTGTTAAATACAAACCCTGAATTAATATCTACATCCCTATAAATTACAAAAACCCTGCATTGCCCGATCAAGAAGTGGGAAAGAAAGGATGAGTCCTGACATATGCCTTCACCATCGTAGCATGTACAGACCATATTCATGGTCAGAAATTTCTGGTTGTTCACGCTAGTGGGATCTTCTGATTCTGTCGATAGTGTGACCTTGCCGTGAATTTCCTGGCAGTGGAATCAATGGAAAAACTCATTGACAACAATGGGCCATAAGACCCGGTCACGACCTCTGGCCATGAGAAACACATTGTGGGAATGCCGGAGAATCGTTCTCCCTATAGCTCTGAGAGACGGATAGCATTGTCAGGTACAATGCAATCCAAACCTTTTTTCCAACTGATGAATGGGTCACAGATTCTAATGCAAGATCATTATCAACCTGAGAAATTAACTCTTCCTCTCTACACTGGTGCTGCTGGGCTTGCTGAATACCCGTTCCGTTTGTCGGTGTCAAACTGACTCACTTTGTACCACCTGAGTCAGAAAGACATGGGGTCATGTCTGATGGCTGATTTGAGCACATGATTTTGCAAAACCCCAGTGCAGTATTTAGAAAGTGCTGCTTTTTTAGAAGTGCTATCTTTTTGAAAAATATGTAGAAATTGAGGCCGTGATTGCTACTCAGGTGGATGAAAGGAATCCAGTGGAAATATTTGAATAAGAATAAGGAATTCTCTGAAGCATCTGGATAACATTTCTTCATCAACTGACAGCCCAAAGATGTGCAAGTTAGGTAGATTGGCCATGTTAATTTATCTCTTAATGTTCAGAGAGGTATAGGTTAACGGGCACTGCTGCCTCATAGCACCAGGGACCTGGATTCAATTACTAGCTCAGGTCATTGTCTGTGTGGAGTCTTCATATTCTCCCTGTGTCTGTGTGAGTTTTCTCCGGGTGCTCCGATTTCCTCAATCCGAAAGACATGCTGGTTAGGTGCATTGGCCATGCTAAATTCTCTCTCAGCGTACCCAAACAAGAGTATGGTGACTCGGAGATTTTCAGTGAAATTTCATTGCAATGTTGATGTAAGCTTACTGGTGACACTAATACCTAAACTTCAACTTAAACTTAAAAAAAAAATCCTTGAAATGAATCTCTTGTGCCATAAAGTGATTTGACAAAATGGTATTGTCTTTAATAATTTAATTGACACAATTAGGAATTAGGAAGAGGAGGAAGCTACTTAGCTCCTCGAGCCTGCTCTGCCATTCAATAAGATCATGGCTGATCTGGTGCAACTTCAACCCCACATTCCAGCTTATCCCAACTTGCTTTTTATTCGCTATACCATTAGAGTTCCCCTCATAACCAATGCTTAACCTAAGGTTGGTAATGAGCTCCAGTGGATAATATCCAATCCTCTAAAAGCTAAGTGGTTTAAATATTTAACAAAAATAACACTTGTCAAGACCTGTGCAGTTTGTGTGATTTTGGCATTAGAGTTATACCGGGCGGAGGAAAGGATTCAAACTGTCGTATTTGTAAGTATTTACTTTTTAACTATTGCAGCATTTGTGGTCTCATCATGTTTCCATCTATGAAAGTTTTGTTCCCACTTTTGGACGCATAATTGCAAATTAATCACCATTTGCCCTTTTCCTGCAGTTAAACAATGGACATCATTTAATTTCAGATTAAAATCTAAATTGTTTTATTCAACTTTATTTCCATCAGGGTTTGATTACATTGTCCTCGTACTGGACATGTTAAAATGTTAAATAATCCTGGCTTGATTGGGTGAATGTTAGTGTCTTGCCATCCCTGTGTGGGCCCCAGAATAGCGATACCAGCTACAATAGATCTGTTCCAATGTTATGTAATATAGAAAGACATGACATGCCCTTAAAATCTCATTGTTTACTTTTAATCTTTGAAACGACCTAACCTTTGAAGTCTATAGCAGCATTTTTGTCACAGACAGTAAAAGGTTTTTTTTTCCCATTTGCTATTGATAGAATGATCTATGTTCTGATCTCTGTTCCATCTATTGCATTTTAGGAGGTCATTTGAAAAATAAAAGACAATTAAAATTGAACACCGAGAACACTATGCTTATTGAAGTTTTGATGTTTTATTTATGGATGAGGATGATGATTGTGCTGGTGAACCAGGGTGCCATGATAAAGTTATCATATAATGAAGCATTGTTGAAGGAGACAGCAACTGATATTTTTGAGCAGTTCATGCCCCCACCACTGCGAGCAGTGAGGACGGGGAATTTGGAGCTCAGCCAAAGCTCCACTCTTTACAGTAGGACCAGAAAATCCCATTGATATGAACTATTGGAAAATTCTGGCCTATATCTTTTGAAATGATTCAAACACTTGGGGGTGGTGTGGGGGGTAGTTGCAATCAGAACCATAAAAGTTTACAGCACAGAAACAAGCCTTTTGACCCTTTTTGGCAGTGCTGAACCATTTTTCTGCCTAGCCCCATTGACCTGCACCTGGACCATACCCCTCCACACGCATCTCATTCTTGTACTTATCCAAGATTTTCTTAAATGTTAAAAGTGAGCCTGCATTTACTATTTCATTTGATAACTCGCTTCACAATCCCACCACTCTCTGTGTGAAGAAGCCCCCCACTAATATTCCCTTTAAACTTTTCCCCCCTTCACCCTTAACCCACGTCCTCTCCCCTAGTCTCAGTGGAAAAAGCCTGCTTGCATTCACTCTATCTTTATCCATCATAATACACTCTATCAAATCTCCCCTCATTCTTCCAAGCTTCGGGGAATAAAGTCTTAAACTATTCAACCTTTCTCTGTAATTCCGCTTCTCAAATCCCAGCAACATTTCGCGAGTGTTCACACTCTGCTAACATTTCCCAGTGCCAGGTTTCCGGAGGTGGGGTGGGGAGGGGGGACATCTGCCTGCAAGGGTATCTGAACTGCAATGGGGGTTGGGGGGATTGGCATTTTGGGGATATGGGAGGGGATGGAATCGGAGTGGTCTAGGGGAGGGGGGAGGTTGAGGCTGGTCTGGTTGGAGGGGGCCGCAATTAGGCCATGGGGGGGTTTGGAGGGGGCAGCACTATGTGGTTCCAACCAGCAAATAAGAGGCTGACTGTTTGGGGCCACTGCGTACGTGCAGAGACCCACTGGTCTCTGCCTCCTGGGTGGGAATAGCCCCCGCCTCCTGAAATCTAATGATATTTATGCTGGTGGCTTCTGCAATACACAGAGTATGGGAGATTCTAATGTGAAAAAAATATTGTGGATTACTCCAATTTTTCCGCAAATCCAACACTCAGAATTTTTTTGGGAGAATCCTGCTCTTGGAATGCATAGAAATTCTAGCAGATTGATCCTTCATCCCACTGCATCAAATCTATAAGTGCACTTGTTATAAAGTTTAATTGAAAGAAATGAACTCTTTACAATGGACAACTGTAGTCCGACACTCCAAATGCACAAAAGAATATTGAAAGCTCCACTCCAGCTCTTGAGTCAGCCACGTTACAGACTTAGCTGATGAATTGGAAAAGCAAGGAGTACAGGATTGATGGTTGGTGATCTTGAACATTCCTTATTTACCTCTTATTCCCACTGTTCACAAAATGGGTTTAGGGTTAAAACGAGATTTGAAGTGCAACAAACTAATAAGATGGAGAGTCAGCATGCTTCTGACAATCCTATTGCAAATTCCCCTTGAATATGTGAACCAGATTATCTTGCATTCCAGAACAGGAAATATATCTTTGACACAGCTCAGATACTGGGCTGGGACAGGATATGGCAGTCAGGGGGTATTTTATGCTATCCACATGGTCCACTTTGGTCTCTAGCAGCTGTATGCCTTCTCCAGACATATACAGAGGCTGCACTCTTTTCATGGCTCCTGTTCCTCCTGCCTGCTGTCATTACTGTAAGACATTGGGTACAATTCTCCCAAAATATTTTCAAGTGTTGTCTCTGTTGGGAAAACTGATGAGGTTTCTGCCAGGGTAGTTTGGTATGATCCATGTCACAATGTACCCACACTTAGTCATTTCTTTGAAGCTGGGGGAGATTCTTGCTGGCAAAGTGATGTGAGGGACCTTCAGACGCTGAGAGGTCCAGATCCTCAGAGATTGGGGACTGTTTCAAAAGGGATGCACCGATCTCCACACAACCCTACAGACAACACCTCTCCCACTCGCCCACAACTCACTGGCATCTGGTCCCTGTTGATGCGACCAACAGCGGTATCCCACAAGTGTCCGAAAAACTGCTATGGGGTTAACAAAGGCTCTATCCTTCATAGGCCCCAATCCCTCTCATCAACCCCCTTCCATTTAGCCACCCCATCCTATGTCATCCTTCCCTTTGGGCCTTCCTTTCTTTCACCTTCCCCCCCTTCAGGGCTCCCTCCTCTCATGCCCTCCCAACTTGACAGCGCTCTCTGACAATTTAGTATAAAGTCAGTGCGAATAGAAGTGATAGCGGAGTTGTCAAATTGGACCTGACTGGTTTACTAACGTCTGTCAGAGAAAGGAAATTGCCATTCTTACCAAGGCTGGCCCTTCTGTGAATCCAGTGCCAGACCAATCCGCTTGATTGCTTTTTGAAGTAGCGTTGCCAGCCAGACAGTTCTGTCAGCAATTTTTCAGGGAGAAGTTCTTTGGCTGATTACCAGCCATGTCAGACAGGAGGATGGCTTAGGGAAATGGAATTTCAGGGACTGAAAATTAAAGTCAATGTCATTGAATAAAAAATGGCATCTGCAAGAAACAAGGGCATGACTTCTTCAAATGGCAGAGTCTGGCTTCCCGCTGCTGGCCATGAGTGTCTTCTTGCCATGAATGAATGTTAAACGTCTGCAGGCTAGACTTCCATCTAAGCAATGACAGCGCTGCAGTGGACAGAAGAAATACAGAAGACAAAGGCACAAGGGCTGGGCATTGGAGGCCCAGGTGAGTTCCAGGAGTTCCAAGATTGAGGTAGGGAAGAGGGGCGAGGGATGGTGCATGTTAAGGACTATCAGGATCTCTGGGAAGACGCTGGTTGGTAGATTGGAGGTCCAGAAGGGCCACCAGACCTTAAGTGTGGCATTTGGACTGCAGAAGAAGGCTCTCCGCCACCGCCGCTAACTCTCCTCTGCCACATACACACACTTCCCCACTTGCTGCATGAGATGTAATTCTGCTGACGGTTGGCCTTCCTCCATTCAAATCCGATCCTCTCACCATCCTAAACATTAATGCTGAGTAGGGAAGGGTCCTTATGTGGCCAATTGTTGCCCACTTAAATGCCATAACTGGGACAAGGGCAGATAATCCATCTGAAACCTTGTCCACCTCAGCATAAAATTGATGTGTGGTCAGGCTGAGAGGGAGCCCCAAGAGAATCCCATACCTTCAATGTCACCCTGCCGCTGACCTGATCAACTCTCAGATACTTCTTCCTATCTCCCCCTGGACCATACCACACCACTGAAGCCATTAGCTCCAACACTGTTACTGACCATATTTCCTCTGGATGTCTTCCCCCCAAAGCTTCCAATCTTATAGTCTCCCAACCCCAGACAGCCTGCATCCATCTAACTCACTGCCAATAAACCTGCCATGATGTGGAGATGCCAATGTTGGACTGGGGTAAACACACTAAGAAGTCTCACAGCACCAGGTTAAAGTCCAACCAATTAATTGGTTGGACTTTAACCTGGTGTTGTGAGACTTTTCACTGAAAAAACCTGCCTGCATTGGGAGTGTCAAATTCTGGCCATTGAGATTGCTTTTTGGAATAAAGAGGACAAAATGAAGTGTGGATCTGTGCACCTCCCATAACTAAAGATTTTGCTGCAATTTCTAAACCAGGGGCTAGACTCCAGTCTGACATGGCACATCAACTGGATTTTAAGGCATATTTATACGTGAAGTAAAATATTTAAATATCACAGCAGCAATGACATTCACAAATCCAAAATAATGATTTTGGGTTATAGCGTAATGAGGGACATATTGGAATGTTTGGATCTGCAGCAATTAGTCTGAGGCCCCATATGTCTTAAACACAATGGAAAATATTTCTAATGGATCTACTGGAGAAATGTAATGTGAAATGAGTGAGAAAATTTAACAGCAAACAGTAAAGAATTATGAGGCAACATTTAATAATATAATCCATCCACTGAGTACTCACATCTTATTATTTCTATACCGTGCAATTAAATGCATCTCTTCTTATTCTTCGCATTAAAGGCTTGTATGAATTATTTTCCATTTTGTCTTATTGTGACTAACAATACAGAACCTCTCTGAATCACAAAATAAATGTTTATTGCGCAAATGTATTTTCTGAATCCAACAACGTGGAACATGCTTAAAACTGAGATTTTGTTGTGCCACGGCGGTGTTAATCAAAAGCAATTGATGACATGATTAACTGATCTAACACGTATCGGTTTAAACCTCCCCGGAGCAGAAAGGGTTAAAAGAGCCGATTTTTGCATTACATCACGCATTTAAAATCGAGAAGCTTTGAAAAAAAAAGCACCAAGCAGAATGGAGCAGCAGTAATAAATATGTAAAGAGTACACAGGGAAACCTTTTGATGGATTAAGTTGGTTTTTATCCAGTTGTCTGAAACGGAGTGAGTTAGTTAGCTATTTCTTTTCCCTGGCCCACTCTTCGCCAATTAAATGTATGAAGGTGTGACCCTACTGAAAGCGCTTTGAGATTAATCATATTATCTGCAGTGCCTGAATCTGAATGTCTACACGACCTTCTCTATAAGATTCCATTATCTTAAACTATCACAATAATCCTAGCTCGGGGAAAGAGGAAGAATCAAACCTAATAGATTGCAAATCAGATTAATCCACAATCTAAGTGGCAATTACACTTGGCACTGCCCTTGAACACCCAGGTGTAACCTTGAAATTCACATTTGCTAAGATGCTTCAATTGGATTGAGGGTCCCAGAAGGCCGTGAGGGGGCAGCTGGCCAGATTTTACCTCAGTGCTCGAGATGCCCTATGGGATAGCACTCTCAGGTGCAAAAAGACACTATGGCCTCAGACAGCTTACCATAAATAAATGCCATTAACTGAGCAAGGGTAATGAAATTTCATTTAATTTATCGGGGAGAAGAATAAAAACTACTAATGTAAAAAAAAGAGAAAGGATTCTGGGAACAGAGGCCATTAGCAATGGACGCGTAGCAGGCTTTTTAATCATGGGCGAGCAGTGAGTCTTTTATTAACGAGAAAACAATAACTAAAATAGCCATTAATGAAAAATTAGTTCCATTAACTAAAAACAAGCGCTCAGAATAAAAAAAAATCGCAACCAAAACTAAAATAGCACATGAAAGATTAACTAAAACAAAAGCCATTTTTTTGCAAGCACAGAAAACCTCGTTCCATTATTGTCATTCAATATTTGAGTGCAAATTGATTAGCTCCATTTTTAGATTATTTGTAAATACATTCCACTGATTATGCTTATTTTCCATTCCGCACAATCAAACATAGGCAAAAGCTAATGGTTTTCCCTCGAAAAGATTACAGCAAAGTCAGGAGATTTTGAATTGCAAAATACGAGATCAAAAAACACTGTTTATGGAAAGAAAATTAACTCTGTAGAAGGAGAACAGAAGCCACTGTTAGAATTGCTCTGAGTAGAAACATGTCAGCTCAGACTCAATTATCCTGTCCCACCCGCCACCTGCATCGTAGCATGCAGGATGCGGACTATGCGAATGTCCATTGACATCGGGCGGGATTTTTCCAGTTTGGAGCACATGCGGAGTGCAGAAAATCCCACCCAATGCAGTTGCGAATGAAATCTTGTCTATTCTTCTGTAAAGCGCACCTAATTTCAAACCTTCTGCGGGACATGTGAGCCAAAGCATCCACCCACGATTTAGTGCAAATTTATAGATTCTTTTCAATCTCGCATAGATTACATCAGTCTCCTCCATAAACCTTACTTCCCATTTTCCATTTTCACGATTTTTCACCTTTTTTTTGTCTGTCAACATTTACACCAGGCCATCTGAAGTCAGGAGACCTTTGAATTGCCCATCAACTTTTCCATGATGATGGGCGGGATTTTGCAGCTGTGTTTGCTGCAAAATCGGAAAACCCCCACCCAAAGTCAAAGGATCTTTCCATGATCTGCCCCTCACCTGCTATAATTCCCATGGCCAGCAGAATGGGAAAATTGTCCTGATTCCCATGGCAGGTGGGACCAGAACATTTAGGCCAATGCATCTGTTATGACTCTCTCGCCTCTGAGCTAGAGATGTGTGGGTTCCACTCTGTAGAATTGAGCACATAATACCAGCTAATATTCCCACTCCTGTACAGAAGGTGCCATCTTTTGAAAAAGATGTAAAATCTGGGTGCCATCTGTCCTCTCCATGGTCATAAATAAGAGTGGCACTCTTCCAAAGATGGACAGTTTTCCTCAGTGTGCTGGCCAATATTTATGCCTCAATCAACATCAGTAGAATGACAACATTTCTGATAATGGGACTTCACTGGGCAAAAATTGGCTTCTGTGCTTTCTACATTGGGACCATAACTCAAGGACTGCAGTGACTCAGGAAGACAACTCCCCACCACCTTCTCAAGGGTAACTAGAGATAAGCAATAAATGCTGGCCTGGTTGGGGATGCCATCATTTCACAATGAATAATAATAAAACAAATGACACTTCACATCGTGGAATCCCTATTGTATAGAAGAGGGCATTCAGCCCATTGAGAGTACACTGACTTTCTGACAGAGTATCTCACCTAGATTTTTGGCCCACCTTATCCCTGTGATCCCACACATTTCCCATGACTAATCCATCTAACCTACACATCCTGGGACACTAAGAGGCAATTTAGCATGGCCAATCCACCTAAACTACATGTCTTTCGACTGGGGGAGAAAACTGCATCACCTGGAGTAAACCCATGCAGACATGTGGAGAATGTGCAGATTCTGCGCTGTTATCCAAGGCCGGAATTGAACCCAGATCCCTGATGCTTGTGAGGTAGCAATGCTAACCACTATGCCACCTATCTTTATAAGCTGTAATGCATTTTGGGATGTCCTGAGAGAAAAAAAGTGCTATATAAATGGAGGTCTCTCTTTCCATTGTAAACAATTATATCAATTTTGCTGCCAGCTATAAAAAGAGTCTCTCTGCCATCTTTGACAGCATTTGGTATTATGATTAAATGTATATTAATCTTCTTTTCATTTGTGGGACAAGGGACAATTTCCCAGTCCAGTTTTAAATATGTGAATTGGTTAACAATTATCATTGGTCATTGTTATCTACAGTACTTAAATATTAACCTTAAAACATATTCTTTCAGGAGAAATACGTAAAGAAACAGTTAATAACTTTTACCTATCTAGTAGCAAATCTGAGTTAATAATCCAAGAGTTAACAGAAACATAACGGTCACTGGTGGGACTGCTCTTTACCCACTGCCTGTGTAAAAGTTATTCAGGTTGGGAAGGTCTCTGTATATCATCTGTATGGAAATTCACCTTAATAGAGAATATTAATTATTCAAATATGTCATGTGATATAATCTGCCTTCTCTTTTGAGATGTAACTGGTTGCTAACTTCCAATTCACTTAAATGGAACAAATGATTACATTTGCAGCACCAAGACTATTTTCATCTCATCCATAACTTAGGAAGTGAATAGGGATGCCATTGTGGCACAGTGATTAGCATTGCTGCCTCACAACGCCAAGGACCTGGGTTCAATTCTGGCCTCGGGTGACAATGCAGAGTCTGCACATTCTTCCTGTGCCTGCATGGGTTTCCTCTGAGTGCTCCGCTTTTCTTCCACAGTCCAGTAATGTATAGGTCAGGCTGATTGACCATGATAAATTGTGTCCCTTAGTGTCAGGGGGATTAAGAAGATAAATACATAGGGTTGCAGGGCTGGGGCTGGGTGGGAATTTTGACCAGATGCAGGCTTGATGGGTCAAACGGCCTGCTTCTGCATTGTGGGGATTCTATGATTCTATGGTAATCGTTCACAATTTGCTGTCAAACTGACAGTTAGGGTGCGACTACCCACTGCAATTTAGGCTCAAATATCTCAACTACTCAGGCAAGGACAGATATAGAGTTTAATGTTGAAATCCAGAAGTTGCTCTCTGAGGTGCAGCATTTTGCTGTTAGTTTTGTGAAGACAGTTGTCTGATTCAATATTGAAAATCATCGTGTGGTGTGAAGTTGTGATATTTGCAAAGTAGAGATAAACAAAATTTGCCACAGAACATTAGAACTGATATGAAGGGACACATGGTTCCTGTGACATTTAAGATCCAAGCTAATTTAATTAGGCCTCGATGACCCATCAAGGATTCTTTCAATGATGCGTTAATTGTTAATTATTTCTAAGGAATTTGTATCAAAACAAAAAATTAACAATTGCAAATGTGGAGGCTCATTCCTTCAGATTTTAATTATTGTTGGATTTTTAAAAAATAATTAACTTTATTTACTTTTCAGTTTCCTCTTTTGTGACTCCTTTAACCTAATCTTCTTTCCCCTCTTTTTTTTGCTATACTTCATTTGAAATTCAATTCATTGACTCCACTTACCTTATCAATACTGGCACTGTGAAATCAATCAAGGATTTGATGGGTCGAAAGGCCTTCTTCCACACTGTAAAATTCTACGATTCTGCAACAAATTTTGGCTTCTTAATATGAGGAAATAAGAAATACTTATGCAACCCTATTATAATATTCTGAGGCACAAAGTTGTAGGATTCTTAATAAATATAAAATTTGCTACCACAGTGATTGGAGCAAATTTTTTTTTATTCCTTTATGGGATGTAGACATTGCTGTTGCTGTTGCATATTCCTGTTGCCCCTGGGGAGCAATTGAGAGTCAACCACATTGCTATGGCTTTGGAGTCACATGTAGTCCAGACCAGGTAAGGACAGCAGATTTCCTTCCCTTAAGGCATTAATAAACCAGATGGGTTTTTCTGACAATGGTTTCTTGGTCATCAGTAATCCAGATATTTTTTATTGAATTCAAATTCCAACATCTGCTGTGGCAAGATTCGATCCCAGATCCCCAGAACATTTGCTGAGTTTCTGGATTCATAGTCTAGTGATAATATCACTAGACCATCACCTCCTGTGCATTCAAGGAGAATTTAGACTGACATATGAAAGAGCAGGGAGTAGAGAGTCACGATGATAGCCTCAAGCAAGGGAAGATGGGAGGAGGATTGAGTAGTGCATAAATGATGGATTGAGCTAAATGCCCTGTTTCTGTGCTGTACATACTATGTAATCCAATGCAAATGCAGTTACATCTTCACGGAGAACAAAGAACAATTTAAATTACCGCACAGGAACAGGCCCTTTGGCCCTCCAAGACTGCACCAACCACACCTCCCAATTGAACTAAATCCTGCTACCCTTCCTGGGACCATATGCCTCTATTCCCAGCCAATTCATACATTTGTCAACATGCCCCTTAAAAGTCGCTATAAGGTCTGCTTCCACTACTCCCCTGGCAGTGAGTTCCAGGCATCCATTACTCTCTGGGTAAAAAACATGTCTCATACATCTCCTTTAAACCTTGCTCCTCACATCTTAAACCTACACCTCCTAGTAATTGACTCTTCCACCCTGGGAAAAAGTTTCTGACTGTCCATTTTGTCCATGTCCCTCATAATCTTGTAGGCTTCTTTCAGATCACCCCTCAACCTCCGTTATTCCAATGAGAACAAATCAAATTTCTTCAACCACTCCTCATAGCTAATGCCCTCTGGCAGGCAACATCCTGGTGAATCTTTTCTGTACCCTCTTCAAAGCCTCCACATATTTCTGGTACTGTGGCAACCAGGATTGAACACTATTTTTTAAGTGCAGCTTCACTAGGGTTCTATAAAGTTGGAACATGACTTGCCAATTTTTAAACTCAATGCCCTGTCCAATGATGGCAAGCATGCCATATGCCTTGACTATCTTCTCCACCTGCATTGCCACTTTCAGTGATTTACGTACACACACATCCCTCTATCAATACTCTCAAGGGTTCTGCAATTTACTGTATATTTCCCTCCTGTATTAGACCTTCCAAAATGCAGAATAAGAGAAATGAATATCAAGACTGTCCAAGTGTACCTGCATACTTGTCTTTGAAGTATGGTGTGATGTAATGGAAGACTGTGCAGGCTAGTTAACATCCTGATAGGCCGCAACATGAATTCGTTTCCATGGTATTCTCCATCTTTATATTGACTGATAAAGGGAATGGTACCATTACCACCGATGGATTTTATGCCTTGACAATGGGGAGCTGCCTATTCTCAATATCAACCAGAGCTGGAGCCTGGTTTCCACTTGCTTATTCAAACTTAGCATTCTGAAGTGGGAATTCTACCATTCCTCAACAACTGATGTATATCACCATTGATTGCTATATCCCAAACAGGATGGTTCACAAAATCACCTAAACAGACAGATACATTGCTATTCAAATTCCACACCTTTGATTCAACTTGGCTGAACCTAATTCTAACCTCTTTAACTTAAAAAAAGTATCATGTGCCATGGTGAGCCATCAACTAGCACCCTCATGAATTATGTCTACAAAACTATTTTTGCTTCTTATTTGGTACCATGTTTAATTCTCTCCGTATCTTGTAAATGAAAGTACTTATTTCCTTATGATTCACTAGGCAAACAGCAAACACTCTCTCTGCAATAGTTCTGTCACCTAAGGTAAAGAACCCCTGAACTATGGCCAGCAACTGCATTTCATCCTGTGCCCTGTTACATAATCACACCTCAGTGCATCACCTCACTGCTTCCATGCTAAACACAGAGGGCTGCCACAGACACAATGAGCTGAGTGGTCTTCTGTACTATAACTATGTTATGTTTGCAATGACAGGATATTGGCCGGAATAATGAAGAGGGGAGTTATAGGATAAAAGGTAAAACTATCCGGAGTATAGAGACGCAGAGAGACCTGGGGGTGCAGGTTCACAAGTCTCTAAAGGTGTCAGTACAGGTGGAAAAAGTGATAAAGAAAGTGTATGGTATGTTAGCCTTCATAGGAAGGGGTATAGAATACAAGAGTAGGAGTTTGATGTTGCAAGTGTATAGGACGTTGGTTAGGCCTCACTTGGAGTACTGCGTCCAGTTCTGGTTACCTTACTACCGGAAGGATGTGGAGTCCCTGGAGAGAGTGCAGAGGAGATTTACCAGGATGCTGCCTGGTATGGAAGGGCTGTCTTACAAGGAAAGGTTGAATGCACTGGGGTTGTTTTCCCTTGAAAGACGTTGGCTGAGAGGGGATCTATTAGAGGTATATAAGATTATGAGGGGTATAGATAGAGTAAATGGTGGTAAGCTTTTTCCACCATTAGATCCTGATAGAACGAGGGGTCACGGCCTTAGGGTGAAGGAGGCTATGTATAAGACTAATATTAGAGGGCAATTTTTCACACAAAGGGTAGTGGGGGTGTGGAATGCACTACCGAATAAGGTGGTGGGAGCAGGCACGCTAGGGTTGTTTAAGGGTCTCCTGGACAGCCACATGAGCAGTCTGCAGATAGAGGGATATAGGAGGACTGTTTAAATACTTTAATTGTTTCCACAGGCTGTTCGGTCCACCTTGTTGACTAACAAGGTGCATGCATTCGGCAGGTCGTGTGAGGGCTGCTCCTGGATGTTACTTCAGGAGTGGCCTAGTACTTCATGTCGTTAGTGTATGCTTAAACTGGACCAACAGATGGGCAACATGACAGCTCAGAGACTATCGCTGTTGCTGTGCAGACACATGGATTTGGGCCTGTGTCTGCGGGAGTTTGCGCGTTCTCCCCATGGTTGCGTGGGTTTTCTCCGGGTGCTCCGGTTTCCTCCCGCATCCCAAAAATGTGCTCTTAGGCTGATTGGGTAACAAATTGTCCCTATATTGGTCTCTATATGTCATTAAGACGTTAGGATGGCGGCGCGGGCTCATTGGGCCAAAGGGCCTGTTTCCCATGCTGTGTTGTTCTTTGTTCTTTGTTCTTTGTATATTCTTCTCTTGTCCTCTCCCCACCCGCTGCCTCCTTCATCCACACCTCCCCCTCAAGCTACTGCTTCTGCCCCCAAACCTTCGCTCTGCTGCAGCCTATTTTACGTTGGCAGAAGTGGGTTGCCATTGGCCACTGATGGGATCTTCCAGTCCCGCTGACATGACACGTTTTGCACTGATTAGCTGTCTCACCATTGAGGAACATGGAATATCCTGCTGGCGGGAAGGACTGGAAAATCCTGTATACATTTTTCCATATGTCTAACTCTATGTAAAATGATTTGAGGCATTTCTGTAAGGCACCTTCAGCTGTTTAAGAGTGTCAGTCTTTCCTATTTCACATCTTCAATGGAACATTTTGTCACCTGCCTTAATGTCTCCTTCCTTGTTAATTTTGATCTGACTTTATTTCTGTGAGTCACTTTGGAATACTGTACAATGTTAGGGGGATTGGCCTCAGCTGCTTCCATTGCAATCTATTCAGTCATAGGCAGAATCACCTGCACAGAATTCTCTTCCTGCCCCTGCACTGTACCATGGAAGTTACCCGATGTTCAGTTCTTGGGTTCTTCCAGTTGCTCACATGCTCGTTATCCGTTGCTGACAACAGAAATACAGTATCAGGTTCCAAGGAAATGTTGACACCATCCAGTTCCATCTTATTCCCATCTCCCTCAACCACTCCAGTGCCTTTGCTTGTCCGGCATCCAGCACTGTGTGAGCTGAAATTTCTACAAATAATTAACGGGAAGAGTGAAGGTGGAGGGCAGGATTTTCATGGAGTTGGGGAGATTCCACGGAGGTGTGAAAAATGGCAGCTGGGAAACACTTCCAGCCCCATTCCTGGCATCCTCAATTTTCACTATTTCAGGTTAAGAGTGTGAGCTGATGCAAGTCACAAATCCGCAGCCTTCACTCTTGACCAGGATGGCTGTGTAGTGGGGTAGGCATCTTCTAGCCCTCTGCAAACTTCACTGAGTCAGGACAGCCTTTTAAGGCTCATGACACCACAGAGATGTTGTAAACCATAATCTGGATGAGGCAACTTTTTGAAAGATAAGTTCAAATGGTGTATCCCGTGCTTCCCATGCCCCCGTCCAATCCCCGTAGACCCTCCTGCTTCCCATGCTAAGCAGGCTATGATCTCACCCATTTCACATGGCCTCTCATAATCCACAGGTCAAACTATGTCCCCATCCTCCAATTATGGCCCTTCAGCCCCTCCATATCAAGTGATGACTCATGGCTAGTGATCACTTAAAACTCTGCTGCCCGTGTCCTAATTTGAAATGAGCCGTTCTCACTCACCTCCTCTGCGTTCAGCGAGACATTGATACACTGAATTATTCACTGAGGCACGTTGCTGGCCGAACAACAACTCAATTTTGAAATTCACAGTTTTGTTTTCAAATCTTTGCAAGGCCTCACTTCTCCTTCTCTCTGTGATCTCTTGATCCAGCCTCTGGATAATTTCCAATGTCAATTGCTTCAACATTAGCAGCATTGCCTTTAAATACTGAGGCCTTATGCTCTGGAATCCTCTCCCTAAATCTCTGCCTTTCCATCTCTCCTTCCTCCTTTTAATAGCCCCTTAAAAACCCACCTCCTCCACCAAACATTTGATCAACTGATTTGAAATTTCCATATAGGATATGGTGTAAAATTTTGGTTTGCTAACACCTATATAAGCAACTTTGGATTTTTTTTATTGCAAAGGGACTTTGTAAATTGACGTTGTTTTTGTTTTTAGTGTCTAGATTTTACTCTTCCAAGGCTTTCCTGGTTGTGCTTCATCTTTGCACCAAATGTAACCTGCAGGACATCCAAAACTGTGTTGTCTATATCCTAATCCACACCACCTCTCATTCACACACCCACCCATGGGCTTATAGACTTACATTTCTGTTTTATTATATAAATGCAAGCTACTCATTTTCTATTTCTTGTTGATAAAGTCAAGACACTTGTTTAATTTATGGGAACATAACTTGTCAGTAATCCTTTTTATTTCTTTCACAGGATGTGGGCATTGCTGGCTGAGCCAGCATTTGTAGTTCCCTTTGAGCAGGTAGTAGTGAGCTGCCATCTTGAACCATTGCATTCCATGTGGTGTAGGTACATCCACAGTGCTTTTTTTTAAATTCATTTGTGGGACATGGATGACGCTGGCTGGCCAGCATTTATTGTCCAACCTTAGTTTCCCTTGGAGGGCAATTGAGAGTCAACCACATTGCTGGAGTCACGTGAAGACCAGACCAAATCAAGATGGCAGATTTCCTTCCCTAAAAGCTTTGGTGAACCAGATGGGTTTTTCCAGCAACTAATAATGGTATCACGGTCATCGATGGATTCTTAATTCCAGATATTTTTCATTGAATTCAAATTCCACCATCTGTGGGATGTGGTGGGATTTGAACCTGGGTTCCCAAAGCATTAGCTGAGTTTCTGAATTAATAATCTAGTGATAATGCCACTAGGCCATCACCTCCCCTTTACTTGAATCTTTCTTTTTTTAATCCTTTGTCAATTTGTATATATCCTACGCTGCAGCAGTGTTTAGAGAAAGGATCAGCCAGTTTCAGAGGCTTTGACTTAGTCCACTGACACTCAAGGTCCATGTGGGATAGTGACTGGGCTCTTAAAGCATCAACTAGCTACATATTGCAATGAGAAAGCATGTGGGTATATTATTATTGCAGGTGCATGGAAAGGATTTCAAGTAGATTTTCAAGTCATTATCAGTCTGTCCACAGGAAGGGTTATCAGTTCTGATAGGGTGTTCACCTCACAGACAAGTTGAAGATAAATATCTATCCCATTATGCATTTTGTTCTTTTGCTATGTCCCTCCAATAATTCCGATTACACCACAGCCAGCACTTTTCATGATTAAGTGGTGGTTTTTATTCTTATAACAAATTCTTTTGCATTCTTCCATCTGCAAACAGTAGCGATCGAGGAAATAGTTCATGTCCAATTAGTAGGTTTTTTTCATGTTCTGTTTGTATTCTCAAAGGATTCCTACTTTATATCAAAATAAATGTGGGTGCTAATTCAGATTCTGGGATTGAGTGAAATGGCCACTAGCAAACTGAGATCTGAAATTTTCAATTCTCTTTCTTGCAATGTCAACAAAAAAACTGGGAAGGAAACTGGAAGACGCTGTTTATTTGATATTGTCCCACTGTTAAGATTAACCAGTGAATTTCCATATTGGGAAAGAGAATAGAAGGAGTAGCTGTAAACAAATAAAAATGCAAACTATTAGCATATGATTGAGAAATGTTATTCAGAAATGTAAGGTTTTGACCAATTTCCTAATGTCTGAAGCCAGTGTTCACTTTGTTTTCTATGGCCAGATTATAGGGGTTGATAAATCATAACCAGGCATGGTCATTTCCATTGGCTCACTGTCAGTTCTAGGTCAGTTGGCAACATCCTTATCTGAGTTAGCAGGTTGTAAGTTCAAGACCCACTCCAAAGAACTGACTACAAGATTCCAGGTTAACACTCTGGAAAGACCACTCCAGAAGGGCCTCTTTCTGTACTGTAGGGTTCTATGATTCTGTGATGAATTGGTGTGGTGACAATAATCTTTCTCTCAATGTCAACAAAAAGCAGTGCTTGAGGGAGTGCTGCACTGTTGGCGGTGTCATCTTCCGGCTGCACCTTTAAACTGAGGCTCTTGCCTTCTCTCTCAGGTGGATGTAAAAAGTGATACCATTTCAAAGCAGGTCCAAAGAGTCTGTCTACTCTCCTGATTAATATTTATCTCACTCAACACTAGATAAACAGAACACCTAGGCTGAAATTTTCTGGTCATTCCCTTTGGTGGGATCTTTGGGTCTTTCCAGTGCTGGGTCTCTCTCACCGCAGGTCTCCATGGCAGACAATGCAAGCAATGGGAAGCTCCATTGACAGTGCTGGGATCTTCTGATCCTACTGGGATAATCATACTGTGGTGGTGGGGAGGAAGGGTATGTGGAAAATCTCACCCCCTAGGCATTAGCACATTGTCATCTGTGGGAGCTCTGCCTGTGCACATTGGCGATCTTGCTTCCAAAATTCCAACAATGATTAAACTTCATAGTACTTCATTGGCTGTAAAGCACTTTGGCATGTTTAGCGTTCATGAGATGTGCTGATCTCCATGCTGGGCCAGATCTCAAACAATAATAAGATGGAATACAGGAAAGAGATAGAGAATCCGGCCAAGTGCCCTAGGACTGGGCAGCATGGTAGCACAGTGGTTAACACTGCTGTTTCACAGCTCTAGGGACCTGGGTTCGATTCCTGGCTCAGATCACTGCCTGTGTAGAGCTTGCATGTTCTCCTCTGCGTGGGTTTCCTCCTGTCCAAAGATGTGCATGCTACGTTGATTGGCTATGCTAAAATTGCCCCTTAGTATCCTGGTATGCTTAAGTTAGAGGGATTAGTGGATAAAAAGCGTGGGGATGTGGGGACGGGACCTGGGTGGGATTGTGGTCGGTGCAGACTCAATGGGCCAAAGGGCCTCATTCTGCGCTGTAGGGTTCTATGATTCTATGATGAATTGGTGTGGCAACAATAATCTTTTCTCTCAATGTCGATAAAAAGGAGGAGATTGTCATCAGCTTCAGGAACATAGTGGAGAACAAGACATTGTTTACATCAACAGGGATGAAGTGGAAATGGTTGAGAGCTTCAAGTTTCTAGGTGTCCAGATCATCAATAACCTATCCTGGTCTTCCACACCAACATTATAGTTAAAAAAGCCTCACCAATGCCTCTATTTTCTCAGAAGACTAAGGAAATTTGGCACGTCAGCTATGATTCTCATCAACCTTTACAGATGCACCATAGAAAGCATTCTTTTTGGATGTATCACAACTTGGTATGGCTCCTGCTCTGTCCAAGACTGCAAAAAACTATAAAGGGTCATGAATGAAGCCCAGTCCATCGTGGAAACCAGCCTCCCATCCATTGACTTTGTCTACACTCCCTGCTGCCTCAGAAAAGCAGCCAGCATAATCAAGGAGCCCACATATCCCGGGCATACTCCCTTCCACTTTCTCTCATCAGGGAAAGGAACAAATGTCTGAGGTCATGTACCAACTGACGCAAGAATAGTTTCTTCCTTGATGCTATCAGACTTTTGAATGGACTTACCTCATATAATGTTGATCTTTCTCTGGATCCTATGACTGTAACAGTACATTCTGTAATCTCTCTTTTCCTTCATTACCTATAGTATGCTTTCTCTGTATTAACACGCAAGAAGCAATATTTTTCACTGTATAGCAATACATGTGATAATAATCAATCAAATCAAATATAAATGCAATTTTCTGTATAGGACCCAAATCTATTTTTATTTATTAGTATCACAAGTAGCCTCCCACTAACACTGCAATGAAGTTACTGTGAAAATCCTGGTTCGGATGTACTAAAAGAGAATTTAACATGGCCAATGCTCCTAACCAGCATATCTTTTGGGCTGTGGGAAGAAACTGGAAGAATCTCACACCGACACGGTGAGAATGTGTAAACCCCACACAGAGAATGACCCAAGCCAGGAATTGAACCCACGTTCCTGGTGTTGTGAGGCAGCAGTGCATCTGGTACTGCAACACCGGACTCTGGTTATTTGCAAGCAGCCTTTATCGGTTGCATGTCATATTGCATCACTTATAATTTAATATCTTACTAAATTCAAAATGGGAAGATTGTCTCAAAATTAAAAGAAAATGCAGGCTAAGGCCATGAATAAATCTGTTGTTTAATTGCGAACGTGGTCTTGTGTTCATTTCAGAATCGGTTGTACTATTGTCGACAAAGGTTAATAATAACCGCAGTTACAAATCAACATGATCTTTTAGAAGAGTGAAATGTAATTGAATATTGTTCAACATGACTTTCTGTTCACAACATCAACCTTCCAATTTATCCAAAACTCATTAAAAAAAAATCTCCCCATGTTTCACTTTTTAAAAGACAAGGGATTGCAAATGGAGCAAGGAAGTTTACCGGATTCCTTACATTTTTCCCACATCTGTTGAACTTATTCTCATTTCAAAAGAGAATTCATATGAATGATTTTCTTTCTTGCTGCACTCGTTTGCAACAAGTGATACAATGTGGACAAAAGAGCCAGTTTGTGAAGTGTGTGGTAATAACGGAGGCTTGAATTCTTTCCAAGACAGACACCATGCGAAAACCAGAGGCTTTGGACGCGAATGTCAGCTTCAGCTTAATTTGCAGTCGAACTCAATTAATATATTTCTAAACTTGCTAAGTCAGATGGCATGTGTACACATTTCTTGAAAGAAATGTAGACAGGAATGAAATTTGTGAAAAAAAACACATATTGCCAACGTGTGGCCAAAGGCTTGTTTGCAGTACCTTCCAACAACAGTTGTATAACAACATTAAGTCCCATCTTACACAAGATGTTAGACTTCGCTTATGTAACTAACTTACTGTCAGCAGGCTGTACTATAATGAGCAAAATAAAGCAACAGCTTCGTACAAGTTGGGATTTGGGAACAAATTCTGCTGATCAAAAGCAGGGCAGTAAATGATCAAGAATGTCACACAGTCATAAAACACACTAATGAAAGTGCTGTGTCTGTCGCTGAGACCAATACAGTCTCCTTCACTGATGAAGCATGCTGACATTTAAAAACTTTGAGAAAGTGACTCACATTCATTTGGGACTTAAGGTTTCAAAATAAAATGGTAGGAATAGAAATGATACTTACATCAGCGTTAGGCTAACTTAAAATATTTACAGCTTCCCAAGTCAACTGTTGGGAATGTTATAAAGATCCCAGCATTTGTGATTTTTGGATATGTTGTCCAACTTTATGTATTCTGATTTTAATATAAGATTTTGGCACCTTGCTATCATGGCATGTCAAAGACACAAATAATGTGCAGTGTTCATGATGTGCCAGCTGCATACTTTTATGTACATATGCTTACAGACACATACACGGAGTTTGTATTCTCTAGAGGAGAGAAGATTAAGGAGTAATCTAATTGAAGTGTTTAACATGTTACAAGGATTCGACAGGTTAAATAGGCAGAAACTATTTCCCCTAGTGGGAGAGCCCAAAGCAAGGGGCCGTAAGCTTAAAATTATAACTAGGTCATTTCAGGGTGATGACAGGAATCATTCCTTTACATATTAAGTGTAACTCTCTCTCCCTTTCCCTCTCTTCCAAAAAGCTGTTGAGGCTTATTCAACTGAAAATTCCCAAACTGAGTTTGATAAGTCTTTGTTAGGCAAAATTTGATACGAGTTACAGAATCAAGATGGAGGTAAGATACAGATTTTCCATCATCTAATTAAATGACAGAACAGGTTCAAGGGGTAGAATGGCCTCCTTGTGCTCCTTTGCTGATTACCACCCGTTTTCCACCTGATTGAATTTTCCTAGCCGAAGGAAGTAACAGGACTTGACAGGAATCTGATTTGTCAGTCTCCAAGAGCCAACTTTGTTGTGGAGCTGTGAAAAAGTTTAAAACTCTCCTCTGATTCTTTAAATGTGCATCCATGCTCTTGTTATGTTGAAGATACAACTATGAATGGTGGTGGACAATTTAACAAGAAACTGGAGGAGGAAGCTCCATAAACATCTCCATCCTTAATCCTTACATCAGTGCAATAGATAAGGCTGGAGATTTGCAGTCACCTTCAACTGAAAGTGCCAACTGGATGATCTATCTCAGCCTTCTCCAGAGCATTATCAGCCAATTCAATTCACTCCACATGGTATCAAGAAACAGCTGAAGATGCTGGATACTTCTAAAGACCCGAATAATATTCTGGCAATAGTACTGACATTCAGTTTGGGTTCCACCAGGGCCACTTAGTTCCTGATCTCATTACAGCCTTGGTCCGAACATTGTGGAAAGAGCTGAACTCCAGAAGTGAGGTGAGAGTGACTGCTCTTGGCATCAAGGTTGCATTTAACTTGCAAAGGCATCAAGGAGCCCTCACAAAACTGGAATCAGTGAGTATCGGGGGCAAACACTCAACTGGCCGGAGTCATACCTAGCACGAAGGAAGGTGGATATGATGGTTGGAGATTGATCTGAGATAGAACAAGAGCATCATTGTAGAAGTTCCTCAGGGTCATGTCCTAGGCCAATCATCTTCAGCTGTTTGAACAAAAGGTCAGAAGTGTTCATAGATGGGCTGAATGGCCTCCTTCTGCACTGTAGGGATCCTATGAACTTCTTTCCCTTCTAGTCTGTGTCAAACCCCCACTTTCCTTTAACTATTGGCAGCTATGGTTACAACTGTTTTACCACTAAACTGTGAAATATCGTCCCAAAGCCACTCCACCTTCTTCCCTTCCCTTAAGATGGTCCATAAAACTAATCTTTGGTGCCCAATGGGCAGCATGGTGGCACATTGGTTAGCACTGCTGCCTCACAACATCAGGGACCCAGGTTCAGTTCTGGCTCTGGTCACTGTCTATATGGAGTTTGTATATTCTCCAAACGTCTGTGTGGGTTTCCTCTGAGTGCTCCACTTTCCTCCCACATTGCAAAGATGTGTGGATTGGGTTGATTGGCTATGCTCAATTAACCCTAGTGTCAGGAGGGATTAGCAGGGTGAACATGAGGGATTATGGGAATGGGACTAGGATGGGATTGTTGTCGGTGCAAACTCAATGAGCCGAATGGCCTCCTTCTGCACTGTAGGGATTCTCTAATCCATTCACACTTTGTCAGAGATTGCTTCTATGCAAGGCTTCAGATGGTTTTATACAGCTAACTGCGCTATGCAAATGTATGTTGTTACCATTCATTGTAACAGTTGACAGTTGTAGAAATGACATTAAATGACATAAGAGAACGAAAAGAAGAATGAATTCGGAAACAGAATAACACATTACTAAAAGTAATTACAAAATCTTTAATAAGCACAATATTTGAAAATAAATTGTTGATTAACATACCAATAGACCCAACACTAATTATTATTACAAACTGTAAGTATCTCATTATTATCCCTTCATAATAATGCTTGATAAGGTAATATTATTCACTTAATGGAATCTTGGAGAGCTTAATTTTGTGGCACTTTAAATAAAATTACAACTATTTCTGTTTTCAGACTTTGATGCCACCATGAATTGTAGACAACTAGAAGTAGAACTTAAAGTGTCATGCAAAAAAAATCATAATTGAATACAAATTGAAGGCAGACATGAGGCATAAAATAGGCTTTATTTTATACTGGCGATTTGCATTGTGGCAATGCCATTTCAGTTTGCATTTTATTGCAATGCCATGTTAAAATGTTATTTTATGTTACAAACTGCTAGTCAATCGCATCAAACATAAATATAATTTCAACATGCATTAGCGGTGCACATTGCTTCTGAAAATAGACACAGAACATGATTGCATCAAATTGTGCTCAGAAATGGCCAGCAAGTGGTGCAACATGAGAGATTTTGTTCCCTGTGTATATTTATGATTCCATATTTACATAGTAACGTAAGGAACAGGAGTAGAGTATTCAGCCCCTCAGGTCTGCTTTGCCATTCGATTCAACCACGCATGGTGTGCACTCCAACTCTATTTTATGACATTCCCTCCTATTTACTTATGCATTTATTTATTATTATCAGAAGTAGGCTTACATTAACACTGCAATGAAGTTGTTGTAAAAATCCCCTACTAGTCTTTACGTAACAAAAATATGGGGCACATAAACCTATTTTATGTCTCATGTCTGCCTTCAATTTGTATTCAAGTATGATTTTTTTTTGCATGACACTTTAAGTTCTACTTCTAGTTGTCTACAATTCATGGTGGCACTGCTGCCTCACAGCACCAGAGATTCAGGTTCAATTCCGGCCTGGATCAGTATCTGTGCCGAGTCTACATGTTCTACCCATGTCTGCGTGGGTTTCCTCCAAATGCTCCAGTTTCCTTCCACATTACAAAGATTTGCGAGTTAGGTTAATTGGCCAAGCCAAAATTGCCCCTTGTTGTCAAGGGGACTGATGTAGAGATGCTGGCATTGGACTGGGGTAAACACAGTAAGAATGCTCGCAACACCAAGTTTAAGTCCTACCAATTTATTTGATAGTGGGATTACTATCAAATAAATTGGTTGGACTTAAACCTGGCATCATGAGACTTCTTACTGTGTCAAGAGGACTAGCAGGGTAAATATGTGAAGTTACCGGGATAGGGTCTGAGTGGGATTATTGTCGGTGTAGGCTCTATGGGCCGAATGGTCTCTTTTTGCACTGTAGTGATTCTATGATACTAGAAATCCATGGAAGAAGGTAAATCAGATCGTTGAAAAGGGTCAATACTAAAGGATGAGAGAAAAGGATGAAGAGATTTTGCAGTCTTGAAAAAAGAAGTGGCTACTATGATGAATGAGGTGCAAGCATAATTAGATGAGTTAGAGCCAAACGTCAACTGTTATTGCATGGTGATGTAGATCAGAATATGGAATAGTGGTTTCTGCTAATGGTTACAGAACTGCAGGTGCAGTTAGCAAAGAAAACTGCTCGCATTATTGATGCTAGACTCTAAGAACAAGAACTGAAAGGGTTAAACCATTCACTTGAGCATCAGACAGAGCCCATAAAAGAAATGGTGTCACCACTCTGTATATTATACAGCTGAAGGGTCATCCAGATTCGAAACGTTGGCTCTATTCTCTCTCCACAGACGCTGTCAGACCTGCTGAGATTTTCCAGCATTTTCTGTTTATATTTCAGATTCCAGCATCCGTAATATTTTGCCTTTATTTTATGGAAATTATGTGTTGATGGTTCCGTTAAAAACTGAATCCACAGAAGTAGAATATCTTAAGAAGGTGCTCTTTTGAATACATGATAGAAATGAAAAGTAGGGGAGATTCCTAGCCACATGTTTTCTGCCAACATTGTTTGCTAGTGGTGGAATTCTCTGGTCTCGTCCTTGTCAATGGGAATTCCCACTGATGTTACCCCTTGCCGGCGGAAAACCCACAGTAGAGGATGTGCTACCGACAGGACCAGAGAACCCCGGCTTAGATTTTGGCATAAGTTGTGAGAACTATGCTGAAGTTCCCAGCAGATCAGGCATAGAAAATTGGCAACCTATGGCTGGAATCAAAGCAGAAAAATAATTCCACTCTCAAGCGGTTAATATGAGAATTCAATGCACAGCTCGTCCAGAAAGAGCAGGAGCTAGATACATCAGTCATGGAGTGCATAAAGATGGTTGTGAGGAAGATAGCAAAAGATTTGCAACTGGAATTGGACCAAGAGAGAGGGGAAGTTTTAAAACAATATTAAAGCAAATTATGAAAAAGGAAATTGCCCAAGAACATCCACAGGAAACACAGGTTGTTAATAAACTTACTGAGGTTATGAACCATAGCGATGTAGAAGTGAATCGAAAGAAGGCAAATACAGGAAAGTCTTGATCCGCCTCCAAGTTCATGTGAAGTAGAATCCCATAAGAACTGAGGAGGCTCTGTTCCCATCTGAATGCATCCCTATAGAATCTGATATTACTACAAACATGGTCTAAATCAAGATCAACAGATTCAAATGCTAGGTGAAGATACAATTAGGAAATAAATGTGTGAATAAGTCTTTATTCAATATGTTTGCACCTTACAAAGGCCTGATCTTGTTAAAAAAAACTTTGGGGCAATACATTGTAAAAGGCCAGGAATTAGCTTCGAAAAATCTCTGTAATCCTTTTTTATTTAGATTTGATTTGATTTAACATTGTCACATGTATATGTATACAGTGAAAAATATTGTTTTATATGCGCTATATAGACAAAGCATACCATACATAGGGAAGGAATGGAGAGGGTGCAGAAAAAAGTCAACTTAAGGTCAGGTAGGCCTATTCAAAAGTCTAATAGCAGCAGGAAAGAAGCTGTTCTTGATTTGTTTGGTACCTGACCTCAGACTTTTGTATCTTTTTACCAATGGAAAAAAGTGGAAGAGAGCATGCCTGGTTTGCATAGGTTCCTTGATTATGCTGACTGCTTTTCCAAGGCAACGGGAAGTAGTAGTGTCATGGATGCAGAGTCAATGAATGGGAGGCTGGTTTGCGTGATGAACTGGAGTTTATTCATGATCCTTTGTGGTTTCTTGTGCTCCTGGACAGAGCAGGAGCCATACCAAACTGTGATACATCCGGAAACGAATGTGCTTTGAACCTTCTTACCAGAAGTGCGAATGCTGTCCACTGATCGGGCATATCAACGACAAAAGTGTACACACCCCTGAAATGTTCCCTGCCTGAACCATCTCTGAGGAAAGTGCTTTGGTGTGGCTTGCCTGTTGAGGGTGGAGACAGGAAAACCTACTTAGCGTTTCACAAAGTCAGACTTGGGGAGAGACACATTCCTGCTGGCACTTTGCTTAAAAGAAAATAAAGGCAATGTTGTCAAACATGTGGCACTGACCTCACCTCTAAATGACATTGTAGCAAGTCAAAATGTGCCAAAAGCACTGAATATCTCTTTACATAAAGTATTTCTGAATTGAAACATTATAAATGTCCATGACCCCTGCTAGTTGTTGTTATTTCACTGCGTCCTCTTCCGCTAAATCTTTCCTATTGTTATTACATTCTGAAAGGTCTACTGCGGGTGGTAGAAATGTTATATAAAACACAGCTTGTTATAAAGATTAAGTCAACTCTCTTAGGACTGTGCTATAAGCTCCCTCCTCCTTGAAATCTAAACAATGGAAACACATGTTTCAAATTCCCAAAGTGCTCTCTGTAACGAATCATTTGTCTTGATTGTATTGTTCTTGGGCTGGACTTTTGTAGATTTGACCCCAGTGGCTTGAGTCACCATTTCAGATCACAGCCTCTGCCACCTGTATAAAGAGTTCTGAAAAAGTCCCCAGAGAAGGAATAATAAAGTCAGAAAGAAGTGTCTTACCACAGACTCGCCATACATCAAAGAAAGCTTCAATTTTACAATTAAAAATGAGGAGGCAATGGCAGAAATCATGAAAATCATTCGTTATTACGGCACAGAAAGAGATCGTTTGGTCTATTGATTCCACGTTGGCTCTCTGCAGAGACATCCAGTGGGTCCCCTTCCCCCACTCTACCCTAACAAGTTTACTTCCTTCAATTGTCCATCCAATTTCCTTAGGGAACCATTGGTGGTCTCCATTTCTACCACCCTCACAGGCTACGAGTTGTCATTATCGCAGAAAAAAAACATCGCCCTGATCAAAAATCTGTATCCTACCATTCTTGTACCATTGGCTAATGGGAACAGATGTTTTTTGTGTACCTTATAACTTGTCATAACTTGTACACTTCATATCATACTTCCTATCAAACTCTTTTGTTCCAAGGAGAAGAACTCCATCTTTTCAAACCTAAGCTCATTACTAAATTCCTGCAGATTCCTGGAACCATTCTGGTAAAATTCTTCGACCTTCCACAGGCCTTACAATACAATCATACAATCCCTACAGTGTAGAAGGAGGCCATTCGATCCATCAGGTCTGCACTGACAACAATCCAAGCAGGCCCTATCCCCAAAATCCCATATATTTACTCTGCTAATCCCCCTAATATACAAATTCCAGGACACTAAGGGACAATTTAGCATGGCCAATCAACCTAACCTGCACATCTTTGGACTGTGGGAGGAAAACTGAGCACCCAGAGGAAACCCACACAGGCATGGGGAGAATGTGCAAAGTTCCTACAGACAGTGACCCAAGCCTGGAATGGAACTCAGGTCCCTGGCGCTGTGAGGCAGTGATGCTAACTACTGTGCCACCATGCTGCCTTCACATCCTTCGGGAAGTGTGGTAGCATAAAAGCTACACACAGTACTCTAGATCAGACCTAACTGGAGCTTTATAAATGCTCATCATAACTCCCCTGATTTTGTACTCAATGGATGAAGTTTTCCTGTTCCCACCCATCATGCAAATTGTAGTGGGCAGGGAAGAAAATTTGGTGGACCATGCAAAGGTCCATTGAAATCGGATGGGAATTTTTTGCCCAGGAGTGAGTCCGTCTGGAAAATCTGAAACCCAAGATCTTGGAACAATATGTCTCTTAATCAGGAAAAATGCTGAATATTGATGGCTTCATTGAGTAAGGATGGTAAGGGGAAGTACATTGAGCATAGTGGATGGCTCACAGGATGCTGGGAAATAGGTAAGAAATGTACGTTTTGTTCACAACCATTGCTGGGGGATAGAAAGGAAGCAGATGAAGCAATTGACTCTCCTAAGCAAAGCAACAGTATCATGAAAAATAAGCCTTGACAACTCTGTCTGATTTGCCTGTGGTGTCACCTATAGAGATCTGAAAGGTAGCACTGTCGTTCAGAGGAATTGTTGCAGTCACCTTGACTAGCACAAGTAAGACAACATTCCTGAGGGCCTGACACTTCAAATCCTCTTAAGCCCTGTGCATAGATCACATAGTATCTCCGTGTTAAATCTAAATCTAAGGTAGCAGAGAGTGTCTAATTCACTGGCTGCAATTTCTTTGCAAATGCGCTTTTCCTTCTGACTTTTCTCATCCATGGGAAGAAGGGAGCCTTCAGCCATTTTGGAATCTAATTGCTTGATATAGGTACAGAGGTCTGTTATAAGCTATTTCTCGGCTTTATTCTGTGGAAACGTGATCTTCATAATGCTACAGGCACAACTGTAATACATTAGATCATTTACATGTGTACTTGGTGTACTTCATGTTTTTGCTCATGACACAAACACAGACAGTAAGCTAGAAATATGGTACAACGCAAACATAATTATCACTGCTGTACGGTCCAAAAGATGCATAGCAGCATCAGAAACAATACATATCATATATAAATCAAGTACAAAAAAAAATTCAACATTACAAGTGAGAAAATGTTGGATTTCTTTCTCTTATTTTATTCCAAGTGTACAACATAATCAATGAGGGTTTTATACTTGTAAGGTGACAGTCCAATTAAGGTAATTTAAGTAAGAAGGACAGAATAAGTAATGACTATCTCTTCATTCACTTTTTCTTTCTATTCTCATTTTACTCTTTCTATTCCTTACTGGACTCTTTTGCTGATGGAGCACAGTTGTATTGGCTCCAAATAACCTCTGGTGCCTTGCTAATTAATCTGTCTCTCTTTCCCACTGTGCCAACCTTGAATTTTTCCACTGTGGAAGGGTTCAGAGCAGAGCCAGATTTCAATCAAAACCCTCACAGCCACTTTTGACCCGGGCAGGACAGTGTCCTTTTTAATGTGTTTATTGTTGGGTTGTGGGCAATGGAGAGCATGGCCAGCTTGTTGCCTTTCACTGAGGGTATAAAGGTCCTACCACATAGTGCAGGATCGTGAAGCTGGAGTGCTCCCCCCATTCTCTTCTCCCCACCTCCCCCACCCTTTCCCTGACATTGTGAGTGCAGACGCTGCTGACAAGAACAATCCAGCAACCCAGCTCAGTGCCGTGTACTGACAATCCAAAACCTAAGCCATCTTCTGCCCACCACTGGAAAACTTCCCTGCCCCGTGTCATGTTTTTTCACCATATGACCCTGAGCCTCTTTGGCAAGATGCTGGTGTAATGGTAAAGTTAAAGGTTTATTAGTCTCACGTAGGCTTACATTAATACTACAATGAAGTCACAATTAAAATCCTGTAGTAGCCACATTCCGGCGCCTGTCCGGGTACACTGAGAGAGAAGTTAGAATGGTCAATGCAGCTAACCAGTTTTTTGGATGTGGGAGAAAACCAGAGCACCCAGAAGAAACTCGTGCAGACACAGGAAGTGCATGCAAACTCCACACAGGCAGTGATCCTAGCCAGGAATCGAACCTGGGTCCTTGCTACTGTGAGGTACGGTGGCATCACTGTAATGTCACTGGACTGGTAATCCCAAGGCCCAGGCTAATAGTCTGAGTACAGGGGTTCAAGTTCCACCACGGCAGCAGGCGAAACTGAAATTCAATTAATAATCTGGAATTAAACGCTTGTCTAATAATTACTATGAAACCATTGCCGAGTGTTGTAAACTCATCTAATTCACTAATGTCCTCTCAGGAAAGAAATCTGCATTCTCACCTGCTCTGCATATTACTCCAGACCTGCAGCAATCCAGTTGGCTCTTAAATGTGGCTTGTAAAGGTTAAATGGAATAAAACTGGATGAACCACCCAGCATTTAGTCCTGTTAGTCCTAAAAGTACCTCACCCTTACCAATCTATCTGCCATTGATGTGTTTGTCTATGGCTGCACTGGTTGAAGAGAACATGTGCAATAGTCCTTGTGAAGACAAAGTCCCACCTTTATATACCCTCCGTTTTGTTGCGTTGTCAATTAATCAAAACCCAGCACTCCATTCACTGCCATACAAACCATTCTCCGTAGATGAATCTGTGACTTGTTTGGAGCTCAGACACTCATTCATAATGATATTCCATTGCACAGCTTTGCCAAGAAAAGCTCTGTGCGAAACAGGATAGATTTTGAGCACAACTAGCACCTCAAAACTGGGAATCCATGAAGCTCTGTGGACTATCAGCAGCAGTAGAATTATGTACAACAACAATGTGTGATCTCATAGCTCAACAGTGGGTTGCATGGTGGCACAATGCTTAGCACTGCTGCCTCACAGCACCAGGGACCTGGGTTGAATTCCTGGCTTGGGTGACTGTCTGTGTGGAGTTTGCATGTTTTCCATGTGTCTGTGTGGGTTTCGTTCAGGTGCTCCAGTTTCTTCCCATTTTCTAAAGATGCGCTGATTAGCTGGATTGGCCCTGCTAAGTTGCCGCTTAGTGAGAGGGGGACTAACAGGGATTACATGAGGTTGCAGCGATAAGGCCTGGGTGGGATTGTGCAGACTCGATGGGCCAAATGGCCTTCTTCTGCACTGTTGGGATTCTATTCTATGCTATCCCCTCCATTCAATATTTACCATCAAGCTAGGGGATCAACATCAAGATCAAGTACCAGCGCTACCAACTAAAAGTGACCGTCCACTTGTGACCCACGAATGCTTGCATACAAAATATTGAAAATAACATGCACTGGATAGAGTTAATCCATCCCACAATGGATCAGATAGATCTAAGCTCTTTTGTCCTGTCACATCGAGTCAGGAATGTTGATGAGCAATTAAACAACTAATTGGAGGAGGAGACTTCACAAATATTCCCATCCTCAATGATGGGGGAGCTCAGCACACCAGGCTGAGATGTTTGCAACCACCTCCAGACGGTGCGTCCAGTCGATGATTCATCTTGGCCTTCTCTTGAACTCCTCAGCGTCACAGATGCCGGTCTTCAGCCAATTCAATTCACTCCATGTGATATGAAGAAATGGCTGAAGGCGCTGCACACTGCAAAGGCTACAAGCCCTATCAACATTCCAACAATAGTACTGAAGACTTGTGCTCCAGAACTTGCCATGCCTCTATCCAAACAGTTCCAGTACAGACATAACACTGGCATCTACCCAGCAATGGGGAAAATTGTCCAGGTACATCCAACACTCAAAATGCAGGACAAATCCAACCCAGCTAATTATCCCTCCTAGGAGATGACCAGAACTGCACACAGTGCTCTAGTTGTGGCTTAACTAACACTCTGTGCAACTTTGACATTATCTTCTTGCTCTTACTCTAGGGCATGAGTAATAAAAACTGGTCTACTCTCAAACATTGGTAAAATGATGGAAAATATAGTCGATAATGTCAACAAACAGTGGATAAAGGATCCTTCCTCGTTCAAAGTCATTGAGAATCTAATTTGAATGTGTCATCTGTATTCTGCAGATTTTTCCCATCCCACCCACCACAGGAATCATAGCAGGTGGTGGGAAGGGCAGGAGGGGCGGACTATGCAAAGGTTCATTGATCTTGATTGAGATTCTTCAGTCTTGGGGCAAGTGCAGCTGGATAATTCCACCCTATATTTAATCTTCAGATTGATTTAAAGTCCAGAGATTCATCGAGCCATTGTAACACCATTTCAGGACCCACTATATGCCAAACTCATAATGCAGAAAAGTCTGTGAAATGCTCATAAAACTATCAAAACAAACAAGCATCCATTCAAAAATTGTTTCAATGACACATATTTCTCTCAGTAGCTCATAAAACTATCAATTAATCAAAACACAGTTCCACTTCACTGCCGTGCAAACCATCCCCTATAGCTGAATCCGTGACTTGGTTTGAAGCTCAGACGCACATTCATAATGATATTCCATTGCACAGCTTTGTCAACAAAAGCTCTGAAACTGAATATGTAGAAACCTTTGAACCAGGTTGAACAGATGGCTAACCTCTCAATCAAAGAAGGTTAGCCTGATGGATATTTCAGTTGTGTGAGATGGGCCAACGAGCATACTCCTATTCTGTCATTGTTTGTTCCTAGGTCCAGTCCTAATATTTGAGAGAAGAGTTCTTCTAATTGTGAGAATTGATCAAAGAATCAGGACACTTTTTAAAAATTCTTTTACAGGATGCAAGTGTTGCTGGTAAGGACTATTTGCCTGAGAACTGAGTGCCTACCTGGATCATTTCTAAGGGCAGTTAAGAGTTAATCACATTAGTGGGAATTTTTTTTATCAATTCATGGGATGTGGACTTCACTGACTTGCCAACATTCATCCCTAATTGCCCTGGAGAAGTGAACTGCCCACTTGAGAAGTCCATGCAATGTAGATGTACACATGCGCCATTAGGAAGGGAGTTCCAGGACTTTGACCCAGTGACAACAAAGGAATAGCAATTTACTTCCAAGTCTGCCTGGTGAATAACTTTGAGGCAAACCTCTAGGTGATGGTATTCTGGAATTACATACAGGTGAGACCAGATCATAAAAGCAGATTCTCTTCTCTAAAGAGTACCGATGAACCAGATTGGTTTTTACAATAATAGGTTCCCAGGAACCATTACTGAGACTATCTTTTTATTAATTAATTGAATTTAAATTCCACCAGCTGCCATTGTGGGCTGTGAAACTTTGTAACCAGCTTGTTAACCTTGGGTCTAGATTACAAGTCCAATAATATTATCACCGTGCCAACATCTCCCCACAAAAAGGATTGCAAAAACATGTGGTCCTATCTCTAACTCCTACTCTCTTCTGAGCATACTTTGCTGACTGGGAGTATGGAATTATCCTCATTCTATTCCTGAAAGAGTGCACAAAAAATGCGCACATCCTCAGAGAAACCCAAGGAAAACAACTGCATTGTTCTTCAAAAAGCCGCTCTGTTTTCCTGCCAAAAGAAGCCCAGAAACAAAAAAAAACCTTTCACAGTATCTGCCAATGGAAAAAGGCTGTGACCACCACTTAGGTGGTCTCAACACGGACAGCTGCAGTTACTCATCAACTCTCTCTCTTTGTTCTTCCATCTCTTCACTCCCCTTGGCCCTCATGGCTTGTTGGCACGAGAGATATTTGATCTGTGCATTTCCCAGGTGGTGCAACACAAGCAAACATGCCTTTTTTTTCCTTGCATGCAAAGTGACGTGCTTCAGCAATGAAGCATTTTCTCTGCGACTCTGCTGTGTGAGAGCACAGCGTGCCATTTTTACCAGTTGCAACTTTGCTGCCAATGGCCGTCCCTAAGTTATTGGCATTAGATCGAAGCTTTGGACGAATGACTGCTGGAGAGCATTTGATCATGTTCAAAGGGAAGAAACAGCAGTGATTTTATACTGTGGTTTCATTAATATAGGGCCGGATAAGTTGAAGAATGTTAAATAGGCCAATGGGTGAAATCTTACCAAAAAATGGCAGAGTGTTGTTTCCAGTAAGAAAACCAATGTATTTCTCTGCAGAGAAACTGGTCAGTTTTCTCTCCAGATCTTATGAGACTCTGCCAAAAACACAATCAAATGAGTGTGTTTCACCCTGTCAGATGGGAAGATGGGGGATTGGTGGGGAGCTGAGGAGGAGGTGGAGGTGGCCAACATGTCAGGAAAATCCCACTGTTCCTCCCTGTCAGCCCATAATGAAGGACCAAAGGACCCCCTCCTCTCCACCCCAGATCAGAATCAGCACCTCTCCATTTCCCCCCACTACCTTCCCCACCCCATTCATTAGAACATTATCCTCCGCCCTCCCCCACTTGACACAGGGTCAGCACTGTTGCCTCACAGCTCCAGAGACCCTGATTCGATGACCAGTTTGGGTGACTGATCATGTGGAGTTTACACATTCTCCCTGTGTCTGCGTGGATTTCCTCCGGGTACTCTGGTTTTCTCACACAGTCCAAAGATGTGCGGGTTAGGTGGATCGGCCATGCTGAATTGCCCCCGAGTGTCAGATGGACTAGTTAGACTAAATGCATGGGGTTATGGGGATAGGGGCTGGATGGGATTGTGGTTGGTGCAGACTTGATGTGCTGAATGACGTCCTTCTGCATTATAGAATTCTATGACCATTGGCACATTTCATGCCACTCCAATGGCTAGTGGCTGGTAAGATCAGAACTCAGAAACTCATCATGCAAATTGCCCGCTCCAGATTCCCACAGACTGAGCTCAAAACTTATTCAAAGTTAATTATCAGACTTATTTGGATTGGGCCTTTTCTTCTTTATCACAGAAACAGTCAGAGATTCACAATGATCATTGTCAACTTAAGATTGCAATTGGAATCCAATGATATCAATAGGCCCACTTCAAAATAGTGGCAGCCATACCACCAAGGCTAACTGTGCAGCAAGACAACTGGCCCTATTTTAACACTGTTATGGCCCTGTCAGCAACACTTGGCTTTCATGGAATCAGCTCATGACCCCACCCCCAGCAACTGCACTACTCCCATCCTGTTTACTTTTCAACTGATCAAGTCTCCTCAATATTGGTGCGAGTTAAAAATCAGCCGCATTAAAGTCAGGGATTAAAGATCCTTATTGTTGCCCTAACCCCCCCCCCCCCACCATTTTGAGGTTTTTTTTGTGTTCATTCATGGGATATGGATGTCACTGGGTGGCCAGCATTTATTGCCCTTCCCTAGTTGCCCAAGGGCAGTTGAGAGTAAACCACTTTGCTGTGGCTCTGGAGTCACATGTAGGCCAACCAGGCAAGGATGGCAGATTTCCTTCCCTAAAGGACATTAGTGAACCGGATGAGTTTTTCTGACAATCAACAAGAGTTTCATGGTCATCAGTAGCATCTTAATTCAAGATTTTTAAAAATTGAATTTGTTGTTTGAACCCGGATTCCCAGAACTTCAGTTGAATTTCTGGATTAATAGTCTAGCGATGATATCACAAGGTCATCGCATCGCCTTGAAGAGCTTCAGACTGCTGACAAATTATGAATGGAGGAAAGGATCTTTTTTTTTGATATTTTAATCTTTGGGTTGTTTCAGAACTGAATCCAACCTTTGGCTTGGCACAACTGAGCGAATATGAGGCCAGGTTGACTCAATCCCTCACTCATTCTGTCAACAGATTGACACATCTCTAGATCTCTAGGTCTAGATGTTCTTTCACCTTTGCCACTGCCAAGATGCCAGTCAAACCATCCCTCTACCGTGTGTGTGTGTGAATAGAAGGCCACGTAGAACAAAATAGTTAAACTTCCTGTGGATACAGATTGGAAAAGGCACTCAATACTGCTGTGTAACCTTGTGAGGTGAACTGTAATTTAATGAAAATATTCCTCAATCAGGTGGGACCACATAGATGGTTTCAATGCCAATTACTTAAAAGTGATGTTCTGTAATTCTAGCAAATAAATAATCAGGAATCCATTTACCAACACAGTTGTGACTTTTCACTTTTTGCCAGCATTCACGTCGCTCATCAGCATGACTAAATCACTGATGCAACGCTATCAATAAAATATATTCCTTACATTGTAGATATTAATAAAGAAAATTATTAGAACTGGTTATTAATATTTATCTCCAGTAAAAATTATGAAGACAGGGAACTGGTGCAATTAAGCCATGACACGAACGCTATGTTGAATCTCATATTAAAGCTTGGTTAGGTCTGCCTTAGAATACTGGGCTCAGTTCTGATCTTCTTATTACAAAAGGGATAGCGAGATACACGAGAAGGTGCAAAGAAGATTTATAAAGACTACAGCAAAACCGAGATGTCATAACAATTAAGGAAGTCTGAGCAGACTGTATTTTTAATCAGAGAAGACAAGGTTGAAGGATGATCTAATAGCGATCTTTAAGATGATGTTGGGGTTTGATAAAAGGCTGCAAATCTAGAGTTCATCAATACAAAATCCAAATAAATCCAGGGGGAGGTGATGGCCATCTGGTATTATTGCTAAATCATTAATCCAGAACTCAGATAACTTGTTATCACATGCAATGGTTGGGGTAAATAGGATGGATATGTTTAAGAGGAAGCCAGGTAAGTGCATGAAGGAGAAAGGAATAAAAAAATGTTGATCGAGTGAGATGAAGTAGATAGTAGGGGAAAGTTTGTTCCAGAGGCAAATAGCACTGTGTCAATCTGTGCAGCATTTGTATCAATGAGAAAATAGAAAATAAGTCTCTTCCTAGACTTATTTTGAGAAAGATGGTTTCCTGCAAATGAAAATCACATAAATCTTAACTGCAGAAGTCAGAAATATCTGATTTACCAGGCATAGTTATGCCTTTCTTATGTATCTTGTCTTTAGTGAAGTTCAATATCCTCATTTTATCATTGCCCTATGTTTAAGGTTTATTTATTAGTGTCACAAGTAGGCTCATTGCAATGAAGTTACTGTGAAAATCCCCGACTCGTCACACTCTGATGCCTTTTCCGCTACACTGAGGGAGAATTTAGCATGGCCAAAGCCCCTAACCAGCATGGCTTTTGGAGGAAACAGGAGCACTTAGAGGAAGCCCACGCAAATGTGGGGAGAATGTGTGAACTCCACCCAGACAGTGACCCAAGCCGGGAATTGGACCCAGGTCCCTGCTGCTGCGAGGAAGCAGTGCTAACCATTGCTCCACCATGTCGCCCTTTCCTTGTTATTTATTTGATCATATTTACAGATGAAGTCTGCTTTCTCGCTTGTTTTATCTGCCCAGATGATTTTCCAGTTAATCCAGATTTTGTTTTTAAATAATCATAGATTCAGTAAATATGAGTTAGTCACTCTGTCCCTAATATCTGTGCTGAATGCTTACTCACTAGGATTGATTAAAATTAGTGGTTTGAATCTTTGTCTGTGATTGATAGATGAATGCTGTAAAGCACCTTAAATACTGCTGGAACGCTGATAGGTAGAATGACCTTTTCTGTGCCCCTCAAGCCCAGCAGAATATCCAAAACAGTTAGCGGAGGCACTCAAAATTTCATGAAAACAAAGCCAGAATAAGAAGCACTTTGCTGCCTCCTGGGAGTTGGTTTCATTCTATGAGATGTGACATTACATCGATCCAGGACATTTCTTTCACCATCACGCAGCAACTGTCTGCAATTTGAAGAAATAGTGCAGTTGTCTATTTAAGCACACATGGTGTGGAAGAGCAAAGAAAAAGACCTCAGTTGGTGAGGTTACTGTGGCTTGTGAACATTTAATGTAGGCAAATTATCTACATGCTTAATCCCCAAGGCTGGAGCAGCTGATTTGTTCATTGCACATGCCTGCGGCCACAGGTGTAAATTTCATTGCCAGCTGACAGATGAACTTTATAGTTACACATGTGACAAGCTGCCCACTTCTCATAGTCCCCTGATGGCGTGTAGGATATCCCAGGGACATAGGTTCACTTTTCTCTCAAGGTAAGGTGAGCAGTGTTGCTCCAGAACCAGTGAGCTTCGAGTCCATTGGTACCATGCACACTAGCTTCTGGGGAATCTTCTGCTTGCTTGGAGAGAAAGGATGAGCAGAGATAATAACCCATAAGGATAAATGAGGAAGCGGCTGTAATTGGAAAAAACCGATGGAAGAGAGTACTCTTTCTTCTCTGTCTCTATCATATTACTACTTCCACGAAGCCATATGTGATTGTACTTTTATTGAAGGGGATTGGTTCCCCTTTATAAATATTTATTCATGTGGTCTGGTTGTTGCTGGCTTGGCCAGCACTTAATTCCAATTCTAATTCTCTTCCCACACCTAGTGCCACACTGATGCAGACTTTTGTCTGCTTCTATAGCTGGTAATTCCCAAAACAATTCACAAGTCTGTTCGCCGGGGGTTATAGCTTGAGAGAACACCACTCCCTCGCTAATATCCTGTCGGAAAGGAAATCTGCCATCTTTACCTGCTCTGGCCTACATGTGACTGCAGAGCCATGGCAATGTGATTGACTCTCAACTGCCCTCGGGCAACTGGGGATGGGCAATAAGTATTGGCCAGACAGCGGCACCAATATCCCACAAATGATTTTTTTTTTAAAATCAAGTTTGGCTTAACAGAAGTCTCTCCTGCTCTTACCATCAGTCATTGGCATGTTTGAAAGGGTTGCAGCTTGCAACATTTGACCGGTTAAGGAAGCGCTTTTCTTGGTCATTCACCCTACTCTTGGGGTTTGACTCGAAACTAGAGCTCCTGGCTCAGAGGCAGAGGCGCTACCAAGTGCATCACAAGACTTAATGTCCATCCCCAATTGCCCGAGTGGTTATATATACATCCACAGTGCTGCTAAGGAAGGACTAACCAATTCAAAAACAGCTTCTTCCCTGCTGCTGTTGGACTTTTGAACGTACCTACCTCGCATTAAGTTGATCGTTCTCTACACCCTGGCTGTGATTGTAACACTACATCCTGCATCCTCTCCTTTCCTTCTCCCCTATGTACTCTATGAATGGTAGTCTGTATAGCACGCAGGAAACAATATATTTCACTGCATCCCAATACATGTGACAATAATAAATCAAATCAAATCAAAAATCAAAAAAGATTACCTAAGGAAACGACTCTTGAAAGCATGGTGAGGATAAAACTTTGACTGAAACAAATGCTGTGAGCAATTGTTGGAATAATTATATCTGGAGAACCCAAAGTCTCCAACATTGTACATTAAGTAGCTTGGTGCTCGTGGGTTCTGTGTATGGACTTGACATAAAAACATCTTGGTTCAGACTCCAGTCTTGCAATAAATCTGGAAAAGTAAACAGCAGTGGAGGGGGGCCTGAGATGAGGGTGCAGATATCTTTTTCATGTGAAGTGTTTTTCTTAAAAAAGAAAGGTCTGCAGAAAGAAACGACGATAAATTGTGATCTAGATACATAAAACTGACATTGATATCACATTTTATCAGTGTTCTTTTTCTCAAGAACCCAGCATTTTAAAGACAAATGGAAAAGGCTGCAGAAATCTATCTGGCGTGTCGCCTCGCTAATGAATAACCCCACTTTGGTCTTGCTATGTAAGCAAAAGTTCTCTTCCAGCAGCTTTCGCTTGTCATGAATCTACGAGACAGCCGACATAATATCTGGGAAACAACAGCACACTAACAGCTGTACAACTTCCATTTTCTTGCTTTGTATTGATTTTCACTTAATAACTGGCAAAAAACTAAATGTGTGCCTTGAGTACCCAATAAATCCTGCCTGCTGCTTTTTATTGGGGAGAATTTAACAAAAACAACTGACAGCTAAAGGATTTTCTTTCAAGGCATGTCAGTAAACAACTCAAACAAAAAAATCTACTTTGCAGTTTTCTGTTTATGCACATTGTTTGGATCTGTGGAGGAATTTGACCTTTTAAGGTAAATTCAAGTGTTAAAGAGGTTAAAAAAAACTAACATTAATGTATTTACAGATATACGCAATACTTAGTTTAAGATTTACAGGGTAATGCTGATTAAAACATTTTTAATCAGGTCCACTCAAGCAAGTTGCAAATGGAGAACATTTTTTCTCCCTGTTGGAATTAAAAACAATTTGGCAATGATTTCTGACTATGTTTCTGACTATTTAGCAATTTCTGACTATGACAAACGCTTGTCCACACATTGCTGGGTGCAGACATGGGGGAGAATGTACCAGTGTAGTGACTATCAGGAATTGTCCTGTTCTGTTGCCATGACAATTTAGCATCTCAATGAAGAGTAATGCTGGATAACATGCACAGAAAAGATAACTGAGTACTATGTGTAAAGTGGTTGTCAGGACAGTTAAACACATTATCTTTTTTTTTAGTCATTCATGGGACATTAGCGTCACTAGCTAGCCAGCATTTATTGTCCATCCCCACTTGCTCTTGAAAAGTTGGTGGTGAGCTGCCTTCTTCATTCGCTGCAGTCCATGTTTCTGAGCATTGAGCAAAATATTGTTAGGGTGGGAATTCCAGGATTTTGACTCAGTGAAGGAATGGTGATATATTTCCAAGTCAGGATGGTGAGTGACTTAGAGGGGAACTTGCAGGTGGTGGTGTTCTCATTTATCTGCTGCCCTTGTCCTTCTAGATGGAAGTGGTCGTGGGTTTAGAAGATGCTGGCTAAGCAGCTTTGATGAATTGCTGCAGGGCATCTTGTAGATAATACACGCTGCTGCTATTGAGCATTGGTGGTGGAGGAAGTGGATGTTTGTAGATGTGGTGCCAATCAAGCGGGCTTTTTGTCCTGGATGGTGTTAAGCTTCTTGAGTGTTGTTGGAACTACACCCATCCAGGCAAATAGTGAGTATTCCATCACACTCTGATAGAGATTTGGAAGTGGGTTGGGTTTAAGCTATGGTTTGAAAGCACTCTTGCTCCTTTAGCCCAATGGAGCAGAGCAATGTTAGACACCTAGGTTTTAATCTCCTTCAAATCACAGCCCATAGGGTCAGTTAGACTACAAATGTGATGCTGCTTTCAAATTTTATGATATCACTTGGTATGGCTTTAGTTGTACTTTCCTCATTGGTAGAATTGACTTTCACCTACTTCCTACGTATTGAGACTCTGGACCTCATTGGTTTGATTAGTGATTGTCTCCTCCATCAACAGCAGAGGCAGTGGCATATTGGTATTGTCGCTGGATTAATAAAATCCGGGGAAATGCTCCGAGAATTCGAGTTCAATTCCCACTATAGAATCCCTACAATGCAGAAGGAGGCCATTTGACCCACCAAGCTGGCACCAACAATAATTCCATCCAAGACCCATCTCCGTAACTCCACATATTTACTCTGCTAATACCCCTGACACTGAAGGGCAATTTAACATGGTCAATTAATCTAACCTTCACATCTTGAGATGCGGGCATTGCTGGCTGTGGCTGAGCCACATCCAATGAACAAATTGAAAGAGTAAAAATAAGCAAGAGAGAAGAGATAATGCACTCAGCAATGACCCTATCACGTTTGGTTGCTTATCAAATCAAGAAAATGAACTAAGAGCACTTTAAGATATTTGAGTTGGGAGTACAACGAATATAACCAGAAAAAGCACACAAGTTTTTTTAGAGCAATGGACTTAAAACTGACTGGAATTCTTCAACTGTTCACACTGACGGGATTCTCCACTCCCGCTGACGGTGCACCCCAGACTGCAGGTTTCTTGGCGGTATGGGGTGGCTTCAATGGGAATTCCCACTGGCAGTGGCAGGACCAAAGAACCCTGCTGCCAGCAAATGGTGCCACTTCCCACTGCTGAGAAACACACTGAGTCACAGAATCATGGGGTGAATTTTCTCAGCAATCATAGTGGACAAGGAGGAGACCCTGGAAAGGCTCGTTGACTTTAGGTGGGACTTTCTGGCTCTGCGATGAGATCAACTGGAAAATCCCACCCATTGAGTCATCCAGCACAGAAACAGCCCTTTGGCCCATCAAGTCTGCATCGACAATAGCTACCAGTAAAAGTGCGCTAATCCCATTTTCTTTGCATTTGTCCCATACCCATGATATTTCAAGTGCTCATCCAAACAACTTGGCCAAAGAGTGTTGCCCAATCTTCGATATTCATGAAATCTATAAACAATTTTACAAACTTCTGATATTATTACAACAATGACGACTCTCCCCTGCCCTCCTGTATGATAAGGTATCTCACATTTCACTGTTGCAGGTCATAAAGCAGCAGATATACTATATATCTGTTTTCTACCAACAGATGAACTGTTGGTGGGAAATTTGAGGCAGAGAACCTGTGATTTTCCAATGTGTTCAAGACACCAAGATATCTCAATATATCCAAGGACTTGAAAGATCTTTCCTGAGAGCATGATTATGACCTTCGGTTAAAAGAGCAATTATTTTCACAGGGGTAAAAAGATTTTGCCAGCACTCTGATATGCAACTGCAGTCTAATGTAAGTTCATAAGATAAAGGAGCAGAATTAAGCTATTGGGCCTATTGAATCTCATCCGCCATTCGATCATGGCTGATACGCTCCTCATCCCCATTTTCTTGCCTTCTCCCCATAACCCTTCAACTCATTACCAATCAAAAATCTGTCTAACACCTCCTTAAATTTCTAACTCCTGATCTCCTTTCAAAACACGCTAATGCCAGACAACATGTCAACCCTCTGGGAGAGAGTTTCACACCGCTAGGTCTTGATAACATGTGGAATGTAATTTCACTGCAATGTGAATGAAGACCATATGCTCTCAGAGTCTGTTGGAGCTTCTGGAACTTTTATTAACTTATTACAGACTTTAATCTTTGGTAGTCAGATAAAATGGGAGTCTTCTGGTCTAATTTGGTATTTTCAAGCCAGAATTAAACTCAGCGCTTATCACCACTTTGGAACCATTCTCTTTTTCAGAGATTTTTCACTTCTCCGGTTTTAATGAACATGCTTGAGAGGGGGAAACATTGGCCAAAATTGGGCTTCAAAATGTCATGGAGTGGGGAAGTCCGAAGAGGTTACTTTTTCAAGGTTTGGCCTGTAATTTGTTTTTATTTTTGTCTTCCACATGTTTGTTCAAGCTGGTTATCTAATATTTCTACAGATTATATACTATTTATGATTTTTATCAATGATTTGGAAGAGGGGGCTGAAGGGTGGGTTAGTAAATTTGCTGATGACACCAAAATTGGTGGAGTAGTGGATGAGGTGGAGGATTCTTGCAGGCTGCAAAGAGATATTGATAAGATAGAGCTGGGCTGAAAGTGCCAGATGGAATTTAACCCTGATAAGTGCGAGGTGATTCATTTTGGTAGGATTACAGGTCAATGGCAGTGTTCAGGGGGATGTGGAGGAACAGGGAGATCTTGGGGTTCATATCCACAGATCTCTGAAGGTGATATGAGCGGACAGAGCCATGAGGAAGGCTTATAGTGTGTCAGCGTTTATTAACTGGTGGTTTGAGTTTAAGAGCTATGGGGTTATGCTGTAACTACACGGCACATTGGTGAGACCACATTTAGTATATTGTGTTCAGTTCTAGTCACCTTACTATAAGAAGGATGTGAAAGCATTGGACAGAGTGCAGAGGAGATTTACCAGGATGCTGCCTGCTTTGGAGGGTAAGTCTAATGATGAAAGGTTGAGGGAACTGGGGCTTTTCTCTTTAGAGTGGAGGTGGGTGAGAGGTGACTTAATAGAGGTTTATAAGATGATAGAGTGGACGTGCAGAGACTATTTCTTCTGGTGCACATTACTAGGGGGCATAACTATAAGGTTCATGGTGGGAAATATAGGAGGTAGATTCTTCACTCAGAATGGTTGGGGTATGGAATGCACTGCCTGCTGTGATAGTGGAGTCAGATACTTTAGGAACTTTCAAGTGGTTATTGGATAAACACATGGAGCACACCAGAATGATAGGGAGTGGGATAGTTTAATCTTGGGTTTGGAAATAGTTCAGCACAACATTGAGGGCCTGTACTGTGCTGTACAATTCTATGTTCTATGTTCTATAGATATACAGTACTCCATTATACCAGTTCTACCGATGTAGACTCATGAGTCAATAATGCTCATGATTTGCACAAATGGGCTGGCTTGACTAAGACAATTTTCAAAAATGTATTTGCTCAGATTCTCATTATGTGGAAGAAACAAAAGTTTCTGAAAGTGTAGTTCACTCAAATATTCATGCAATCCATTTAACCGGCTGCCAAAACCTGTTTAAAGGTACCAACATTCACCCACCCTTTCCTACTCTCCTCCTTTAACACCCAAAAGTGGAGAGAACATTGTAGTGGAATATGCTCAAAGCTATAATAAATGTAAAATACTGCAGATCCTGGAAATCTGAACTAAAATCAGAAAGTGCTGGAAAACCACAGCAGGTCTGGCAGCATCTATGGAGAGAGAAAAAGAGCAAACTTATTGAGTCCAATATGACTCTTCTTTGGAAGAAAGATTTAAGTTTGGTATTCTTTCTGTTTGAACAGGCAGCAGATTGTCCAGCTGCTGTTACCTTGATCTGCAGGCTAAGACATGGGACGGGATTTTTCTGGCTGTGGTCGCTCCAAGGCCAGAAAATCCTGCTCGAGATCAACTGATCTTTGCAGGATGACTACGATGACTTTGGTGAGCAAGATGGGAAAATTCACCCATGTTCTCTGCTTTACAATCCAGTAAGAAGCCTGTCAACAGCAGGTTTAAGCCCAACCAATTTATTTGATAACAAACTCACAAGCTTTCGGGGTTTGTCCCTTCATCAGGTGAATGGAGAGTTCTTGCCTTAGACAAAGTATATAACAGCACAGACAGTTTGCAGATTACATCCAGGGGAAGGCAAGGATCTGTCGGGTACTCTTTTCTGCAGGTGAACGTGTCTTTGCTGAGATCTCTGGGCAAAGAGGTGCTATTGGTTGAGTAAGGTCCCAGAAACGTTGAAAGGCCTTTGATGTCCTTAGTCCTTTCTTTGGAGCAGTATCAGTCACTGGAAGGAGTTTGGTACAGGAACAATTCCATGAAGAAAATTTCAATTCTCAAAGAGGAAACCAGCTTGGAGTCCAGATCCAATATCTCAGAGCCAACCAACCTCACAAATCACATCTTTTTGAGCATTTCAGCTTTGGCACCAAATACAACCAGAATCTTCAACCAGCTAACGTTGGCATCGTCTGTTCCACTTTACAGATTAACAGCAAACACACTGCAACTCAAATTAAGATGGAGATGACATCAATATCTTGCCCCTGCCCTACAATTCAGCAACAAAAGGACATTGGTCCAGATTTTGGCCTTAGCAGCAATCAAATGACTCGGGCCATTCAAGACATTTCCCCTTGCCCACAAACTTTCTCTGGACTTCCTATATGGATTGCTGTGGTGCTGAGCAAGCTATTTCAGTGCAGCCCCCTTTGCAGGGAATGTAGGGCCCACATGACTAGGGCAAGCAACCATTATCCAGTCAGATTGAAGGATTCTTAACGTGAAATGGAGTGTGGGATTTTCTGGCCATTCTCGCCAAAACCGGAAATTATATTCTGATATCAATGAACCTTTGCACTGTCCACCCCATCCACTTGGATTCCCATAGCAGGCTGGATGAGAAATTTCCCAATTGGGACTTCTAACTTAGACCATTTCATTCAATGTCAGATTCTGCACTGGAAAACAAACTGAAGAGCAGGAAAAAATGAAATTTAAAGAGATCATAGAATGAAGAAGAGGGCATTCAGCCCATTGAGTCCAAGCTGACCCTCTTCCCCATCGTATCCCCATAACCTACATATTTCCCATGGCTAATCCATCTAAGTTATATATCTTGAGATACTATGGGGCAATTGTGCATAGCCAATTCACCTAACCTGGACAACTTTGGAGTGCAGGAGGAAATCAGAGCATCTGGAGGAAACCCAGGCAGACATCGGAAAATAGAGAAGACAGAAAAAAGTTTTTTTTTTTCTCAAGAAAAAGAGAAATGAAACTCTACACTTGCCAAAGTTCATTCGCAGTGCCAGGAAGGTTGTTCGACAGCAAATATGATTTTTTTGTGCCATTAAAAGCTTACACTGGAATGAATGCACTCTAACTATTTCTGGTAAGCATAGTGAATATTTCTCAAATAGGGGCAAGAACATAACATGCTCAGTGTGTTTTGATACCAAGTATCTCAGTGAGATATGAGTGCTCTGCAGCCTTTGGAGAAGCAAGGTGACTTCGACAATAAATTATTGATTGTCATATTTAACTGCCGATCTACAGTCATTGGAAGTTGAATTTAGTCTTTAATAACAGTAACGCTGACCATTATTTTTAACCAGAGAATCTGGACTATTGTATTTTCATTAAAAAAGAACAGTCATTGACTTCCAGATGCTCCTTGGCAACCAATCCCTCTTGAGACTTGAGTGATGCGATCCGCCCTCAAGTTGGCATCTATGTACAGCAACGCAGTATGTGGTATCTGGCCCTTTTAAGGGACAATTGTCTGAAAGTGTCACATGACCCAGGTTGACCAATCAGGAGCTGAACTGGGGCTTCACTCCAACTTGTCTGGACAGGCCCAGCAGCAACATCCTGGAGGCCAGACTGTGAGCATCACGTATGCATTGCTCCATATATACTTCTTACTGCTAATACATGTCCTTTGTTTAATAGTAACTGGTGGAGCATAGATACTATGTTTGGCAATCAGATAAAAAGCAATAAGTATGTTTGCTACATCAGCATAGAATCTGGTCTAGCTGAAGTCAAGTTTGTGAAGTAAAAAAGAGTTGCTAGGATGCCTCTGTTTGGAAGAGTGGATCTTTTTGGCTCCGCTGTTAAGGATTGGGGACAGTACATCGAGCATTTAGAGTATTTTTCTCAAAACCAGCAGAATTGAGGATTATTATTATTTCGTGAGTGTGGGACCCAAAACTATAATTTAATCTGTAGTCTTAAACACATCCTCAACTCAAATAAGCTCAATTATTGTAGCTGATAAAAGAGCATTACGACCCCAAGGGCAGTCTAGATTTTCAAAGCTAGCTTGAAGAAACAATCATCTGCATATTTGAAAACTAAAATAGTTCAACTCTTCTTTGCATACAGGGCCATTACACATTCAATTACAGATATACCTGCAGCAGAACTAGCAATGGGTCAATGCCTAAGGACTAGGCTAAGCCTAGTATTCCCAAAGTTTAGGGGGGAGGGAAGAGGCAAGACAGTGCAACTGAAAGAGGAAATGTGATTTGATGAAAGATCATTCAAAATATTTGGCAAGAATCTGCCCAAGAGCCAATGTCACAACCTGATCTGTTGGATCCAGCTGAAAGTGTTGACGGCAGTTCAAGAAGTGAAATATCCAATCAGCCTGTGACCAGCGAGAGCATTGTTCTGACTGAAACAGAAGAGGTTGAAGCATCAGAAACAGAAGCGAGACCAAATGGACAGATCCTACAGGACATCCCCCAACAGGAACATCACAATCCGTGGAGTTGCACTGCCCTACGAGGAAGTGGAGAAACTGAGTTTCTGGTGCATGATTTTAAAAAAATGTTCATTGCTATAATTATGGGGAACTGGACAAGCTAACTATTATCCTGTGTATAAAGGAACACAGAATTTAAAAATTTAAAGTTTATTTATTAACATCACAAATAGATTTACATTAACAGTGCAACAAAGTTGCTGTGAAAATCCCCTAGTCGCCACACTCTGACACTTGTTTAGGATACTGAAAAAAAATTAGCATGGCCAATGCACCCAACCAGTACATCTTTCAGATTGTGGAGCACCTGGAGGAAACTCCACACAAACAGTGATCCAAATCAAGAATTGAATGCTTGAGGCTAACCACTGCGCCATTAAAAGGGGGAGAGATGTGGTGCTTGGCCCCTTTAAGAAACAATCTTCTGAAAGGGTCACAAGACCCGGCTGACCAATCAGGAAGCAAGTTGAGGCTTCACCCCAACTTGCCTGGGTTTGCCCCAGCAGTTAGATCCTGGAGGCAGGACTGTAAGCATTAAATCTGCATTGTTTTGTATACAGTTGTTACTGTTAACAAATGATCTTTAATCGTTAATAACCGCGAAGTTATTACACAGCATAATATTGAGTTTCAGTCAATAAAAGGTGTCATTCAAATGCAGTTGAAAAGATTTCCTTTAATCATCACTTTCTATAACTCCTGAAGAAAAACATCTCATTGGATGATCATTGCTTTTGATCTGATTTAAAATAAGTTGAAAATCTTTCACTTGTGATTACTTCTATTTTGACAATATTATTCACTTACTATATCGTTGATTCTGTCATGTAGATACCATTCATGGTTTTTACTCTGTCACAAAACATTTGAACATCAGTTGGAAGTGTTGTAGATTTACCACAGATCAGAACGCAAAATAGAAGAAAGATTTCTAACCATTTCATAAACGATTTTTAACAATATCTTTGCATCTATCAATAAACTCAATGGAACAAATTCCTAATGTCATTATACATTACACCTAGCAAAATGATATCTTGCACTATCTACTTTTTCTTCCCAATATTCTAAAACTGCATAATACCTTCGTGTGCTTGGGTCATCCCCCAATCTACAATCACCAGACTTTTCACTAAAATCAAGATCACTCTTCACATGAACTACACTGAGGCTTCAACCAAGGCCAAAGTTGAATCATAACTATAGAATCATAGAATCCCCACAGTGCAGATGGAGGCCATTCAGCCCATCGAGCCTGCACTGACAACAATCCCACCCAGGCACTATCCCTGTAACCCCACATATTTGGCCTGCTAGCCCACCTAATAGAAAGGGACAATTTGCCATCATTCAATTGCACATCTTTGGAGTGTAAGCGGTAACTGAAGCACCCAGAGGAAACCAATGCAGATGTGCAGAGTATGTACAAACTCCATACATAACAGGGCTTCAGGGTGGCACAGTGGTTAGCACTGCTGCATCACACGTCAGGGATCTGGGTTTGATCCTCAGTTTGGCCACTGTCTGTGCAGAGTCTGCAGGTTCTCCCCTTGCCTGTGTTGGTTTCCTCTGGGTGCTCTGGTTTCCTCCCACAGTCTGAAAGACATGCAATGTCTATACCAAATTCTCCCTCAGTGTACTGAACAGGCACTGGAGCATGGCAACTAGGGGAATTTCACAGTAACTTCATTGTAGCGTTTATGGAAGCTTCCTTGTGATCCTAATAAATAAACTTTAAAAACGTACAGTGACCAAAGTCCAGGATTGAAATCAGATCCTTTGCGCTGTGAAGCAGCGGTGCTAACCGCTGTGTCACATGCTGCCCTATGTCTCCGAGTATAACCTAGAGATATCATTCTTTTTTTTTCACTTGTGTCAGTGGTGACGGAACCAATCCTTTATTATATGCTGCCTGTCCTGTTTCAATGAGATAATAAGGTTGCTGTAATCATAGCGAAAACCTAAATACTGGACCCATCATGGACACTTATTTCATTGCATCGTCTGTGTAAGTTCACACAAAAGTTGATGATGATTTACGATTTACTGATCAGAGCATTTTGTAATTATTGCACTGTTGTAGTGGAGGCCAATACATTATTAGCATGATGTATGACCATTTATTGCAATGGAAAAAATAGCTCAATTAATAAGGGCTGGTTTTACAACAAAGCAGAGCAGAATGCCAATACAAATACTGCAAAAAATTAAGTTTTAAATCAACACTTCATCATTCATGTGAAAATAAGTTCAACCCATTTAGCACATAATAGAGAGGGTCACGTAGGCTTATTAAAGCTATTATATTATTGGAGCCGTTTAGATTGACTGCTGCATTTTAGAAGTACCGATAGTCAGCAGCAAAGCTCATAATTCATGTTTCTTAACATAAATATATTTTCTTTGTTTGCCTCAATGTGAAACAGAAATCAATATCAGAGCTTCATGAAGCAATTAGCTTGCCATCAGTCACATGAAGCAAAGCACATGATGGAAAGGGGCCACTGGAAGATTTTACCTGGCACGGAGGGGAGAAGAGTAATCACAGAATGAAGAAAATAGGTCATCGGCAAACAATGGTGCCACCTCAGGAGGAGAACGAGGATAAAAGCACGAATTAGCGAAATGGAGAGAGAGCAAGAGAGAGAGAGAGAGAAAAAGACAAGAGACAGAAGGCACAAAAGCGAAACATAAGGATTAAGAGAAAAATCAATACAGATGAAGAAATGGGTGCTGTTACCACAGTAACAAACTTGAGGCATCATCACTAGGAGGAAGAATTATGAGTTCTGTGTACATTGTTTTATCTCCGCAAATCCCCTGATGAATGTTACTGACAGTTTTTTATCTCACTAACTTCCAGAGGCAGATTCACAGCATGATCTGCAGGGAATCAGATAGTGCACTGTGGTGTAAACGGCTGCTGTGTGTTTGACAATGTCCTAGATTGTCAAATTGATTAATCTATGTCGAAACTGATTGTAAATGGATATATTTACCAGGTTTCAACACCCACTCAAACCCTTATAAAAATATTCTCTCCCTAACCGATAATAGCCATGACCTATCAATTTGACCTTTCATCTACAATCCTTGTATAATTCAAAAGCTGATTTTTGCAGTAGCAGCGCACTGGTGCATTACTGTCTGGATTTTATTTTTAAATATTAAGGTCAATTACATGATGTGAGGAAGCACAAATGATTTTGGAAAAGCCTCAAAAGTCGCTCACAACATGTAATTGCCATCCATTCTGACCACAGCAAACTCTGTGCAAAATCAAAGTTCTTTTACAAATGCAGCATACATCCATTTCTGGATGTATCACAGCTTGGTATGGCTCCTGCTCTGCCCGAGACCACAAGAAACTACAAAGTGGCCCAGTCCCTCATGCAAACCAGCCTCCCATTGATTAACTCATTGCTCGGAAAAGCAGCCAAATATCTCACCACCCTGGACATACTCGCTTCCACCTTCTTCTATTAGGAAAAAAATATACAAAAGTCTGAGATCACGTCCCAACCAACTTAAGAACAACTTCTTCCCTGCTGCCATTAGACTTTTGAGTGGAGCTACCTTATACTAAGTTGATCTTTCTCTATACCCTGGCTATGACTATAACACTACATTCTGCATGGTCTCCTTTCCTTCTCTATGTATGGTATGCTTTGTCTGTGTAAAGTGCAAGAAACAATACTTTTCCCTGTATACTAATACATGTGACAATAATAAATCAAATAAATCAAAGGATAAACCTTTTGTTCAGTTCAAAGTGAGGAGGCAAAATGGTGTGATGAGTGCAAGTCTCTCTTTTCCACTTTTTTGAAATATGAATTCAAATTCAATCTGGAGTGTCCAAGTGTGAGCTCCTATTCCCTGTCATTGTTGACCATGTGCTTGAAATTGACGTACATACAATGAGACTGCCTCCTTCATAGAGAGTAGCAGTGTCTGTACTGGGGTAAATCTGCTAACACAATCTTTTACCCTTCAATTTTTTTCAGTGAAACATTAAAATGTGCAGTCAGTGAGTTTTACACTTGCCTCTTTTCACTCTCAGCACTAGCATGTAGTAAATAGGAAGAGATATGGTTATAACTAGAAGTATGATTCGAGTCTTATCCTGCAAGCTTCATTTATTACAAAGTATGTAATAACCACCCAGAATATTGCTCCAAATTACACCGGTAGAACAGCTCAGCATTGAAAAACAGGATGCTGTCAAATATAATAGAATCCTTACAGTGCAGGAGGAGGTCAGTCAGCCCATTAAGCCTGTACCGACAGCTATCCCACCCACACCCCATCACCCGTAACCACACACACATTTACCCTGTTCACCTCTTTGATACTAAGGGGCAATTGAGGATGCCCAATTAACCTAACCCACACATCTTTGGAGTATGGGAGGAAACCAGAGCACCCCGAAGGAAACCCATGCAGACATGTGGAGAACATACAAATTTAACACAGTTATCTGAAGCTGGAAACTGGTCCCTGCGCTGTGAGGCAGCAGCACAAACCACTGTACTACCGCGCTGCCCTTAAGTACCTTTTGACTCATTGCCCCAGTGTACTCCATTTCACAAACCTTGGAATATCAGAGAATTGGAGGGTGGGATGACCAAAATCTTTGGGACTGAGTGGTGTAGTATGTTTGCGCATCCAGTTTCTGGGTCTCCGTCCAACCCAGACTGCTTGTTTACAGCAACCCTGGGGAAAATGAGTTGGGCAGTCACAATCCAGTCTCAGGTGAGTGCGAGTGTATAAGGCACAGTGCACACAAATCGTTACCAACCTAGTGATCTCACTGAGAGAACATGGACGTCGTGAAGATGAGGAAACTCTATTCTCTCCTGCAGTAACATGCAGTGTTCGAGGTTGAAATTCAACTGCTTTGTGGGGTATCTTACAGGTAGCTTTACCCTTCATTTAACTCATATTATACCTGACCTCACAGTGCTCATGTTTCTTTCTTTAGTGAATCAAGTACTTTGGCAGCTGATTATTATATACTCCCACACCAATAAAATAAAATTACCTTGCTTCACAGTGCCACTTACATCTGCAGAAAATTCTTTTCAGTCTTCCCTCCTCCCTTCCAACTAATTGGTCTGCTGTTTAAAGTGTGTTTAAAATGATTTAAAGTCTGGTTGAGCAGTCATAATGGACTGCATGTGTACTGTCTTTAGGAATTACTGATAGGCTGCTTGATTGGAGGGCAAAAAATTATTCAATTTGCCCTTAACCTGGCATCACAGAACTCAGAAAAACAGGTTCTCTCTTTGAACTTAAATCTGTTATAACATCTTGCACCAATTGTTGTGTGACAATTTCATTCACGGAGTTAAAAAAAAGATGATCACTTAAGAGCATGCCTTCTAAAAGAGTGCAACAGTAGTTAGTATTGCTGCCTCACAGCACCAGGAATCCGGGTCCGATTCTTAGTTTGGGTCACTGTCTGTGTGGAGTTTTGTGCATTCTCCCTATGTCTGTGTGGCTTTCCTCCAGGTGCTTTGATTTCCTTCCCTAATCCAAAAAACATGCTGGTTCGATGCATTGGCCATGCTAAATTCTCCCTCAGTGTACCCAAACAAGCGCCGGAGTGTGGCGACTATGGAATTTTCACAGTAATTTCATTGCAGTGTTAATGTGAGCCCATTTGTGACACCAGTACATAAACTTAATATGATATTCTGAATCTTTATATCTTTAACTATAAGATGGCAGTTTGGCATAACTAGTAACAGGTTTGCCTCCAAGTCAAACTGTTGTGGGTTCACGCCACATTTGAGGACGCTAAACACACAACTAAATCTTTAAAGTAGAAGTGGATTGTTGCACACTCAGAAGTGTTTGATATTAGATGAAAGTTAAAATCTGCAGTAGAGAATTTGGACGATTCACAATCATTTGAATAATTAAGGTCTCTTAATGTCAATCCAAAATGTTTGGCCCCTTATCCTGAGACTGTGCTTCAAGCTCTTTAACCAATCTCTCAGCTTCTACTCTGTCAACCTTTCCATAACTTTATAAGTTTCAGTGAGATTGCCCTTCATTCTTTTAAACTTCAGTGAGCACAGGTCCAATCTACTCAATCTCTCATTATAAGACAACCTCAATCAGGACCAACTTAGTGAATATTTGTTGCACTGTCCCCAATATAAGTTTATCCTTTTTTAAGTGTGGAAATCAAATTTGTACATAGTATTAGGTTCTCACCAGAATGCTATGCAATTATTGTAAGTTTTTGTTTTATTATTGTACTCCAATTCCTTTCCAATAAAGCCTAACATGCATTTGCCTTCCTGATTGCTTGCTGCACCTTCATGCTAACTTTTTGCATTCCTTCTACAAGCACACCCAAGTTTTTATAAATATTTGAATACAAATACTTGAACACTTACAAGGTTCATATCTTTAGAAAAAATTCTGCTTTTCAATTCTAACAATGAAAGTGAATAACTTCACACATCCTTACTTTGGACTCCATCTCCATCTTGTTGCCCACTCATTTAACCTATCTGTATCTTTTTGCAGCCTCTCTATTTCCTCCCCACAGCTTAACTTCCAATCTAGCTTGGTATCAAAAGCAAGATTTTATGTATTATTCTTTGATGCTTTGTTTAAGTCCATTAATAAGAGACCCAGCACTAATCCTTGCTGCCTTCCATTATTCACTGCTTCTCAGTGTGAAGAGCTCTGCTTATGTCCATTCTTTATTTTCTATGGATTAACCCATCCACTATCCGTGCTAAAATATTACCACAATCTCTGTGAGCTCTTATCTTGCCAAATAACACTTTGTGTGGCAACTTGTTGAATGCTCTTTGGAAATCCAGGTATATCACATTTACTGAATTCCCTTTATCTACCCTATTAATTACATCCCTACTAGTTCTGGCTCCAAAAAATTAACAAACAGTATTTCCCCATAGTAAAACCTCATTGATTTGCTCTAATCATTTTACGCTTTTCTAAATGCATTGTGAAAGTTATTTAATGAAAGATTCCAACATTTTCCCAATAACTGATTTAGGCTAACTAGCAAGATGTTCATTGTTTTCTCTCTCCCTTCTTGAAAGACAATGTAACATTTAGACACCATCTGGAATGACATGAAGTATTTTACATTCCTCTTAGAGGGCAGTTGGTGTCTTGGTTTAAGATCTCCTCTGAATGACATAGCATGAGATTTTCCAGCTTTGCAGTTATGTGTTTTTCAGCAGTGGAAGATGGCTCGCTGTTTGCTAACTGTGGGGTTTTCCAATTTCACCACTGTCAATGGAATTTCCCATGGATGTCACCCCACGCTGCCTTGAAACCTGTGGGCGGAGGTGTGCTGCTGGTGGGACTGGCGAATCCCACTGATGTGAATGGCTGGCAAATTCTGGCCATGTTTTCAACCGTGTGTTAGTCTGTCAGTGTTGTGCTGAAGTGCTGCCCTAGAATACATAGAACCTAACCAGCATGTCTTTTGGAGTGTGGAGGAAACTAGAGCTCCCGGAGGAAACCCATGTAGACATGGGGAGAAAATGCAGACTTCACACAGACAGTGACCCAAGCTGGGAATTGAATCCTGGTCCCAGCTGCTGTGAGGCAGCATTGCTAACCACTGTGCCACCATGCGGTCTTGGGGTGTGCACAGCTGAAAAGTCCTGTCCAATGTGTTTAAACCATACAACAATGGGAGTAAATGTATTAGAAAATAATAGCCTAGATATCAGGAGCATAAGTAGAGGTGGAGACAGATTTGAAGAATTAAAATTAATTAGAACATGTCAATAGTGTGGGGTGGCATGGTAGCACAGTGGTTAGCACTGCTGCTTCACAGCACTAGGGACCCAGGTTCAACCCTTGGCTTAGATCATTGACAGAGTGAAGTGTGCATATTCTCCCTGTGTCTGCCTGGGTTTCCGCAGGATACTCCAGTTTGCTCCCACATTCTGATAGACGTACTGGTTAGGCACATTGATCTGAACTGTGCTGGATTGTAGCGACTAGGGGAATTTCACAGTAACTTAATTGCAGTGTTAATGTAAGCTTTACTTGTGACTAACGAATAAACTTTAGTTAGTATCTACTTTATCACCATCCAGTTTACAACCAACTTATTTTGGTAAACAACACAAAATAGAAACTAATTGCAAAGTAGGAAACTTACGGAACAGAATTTGTATTAAAAGAAACTTTTAATAGTAAAAAAAGCAGAATGACATTTTAACTAGTTCTTAAAGTTTTAAAAACATTGGCACAAGTATTCCAATGTTAGTTGATTAGGTGATAATCACATAGCCATCAAGTAGTACTTGCATAACCTCTGAAGCTATTTGTGATACAGTTGCATCAACTAAAAGGGATTATTTATCTCTCGGCCTTGCCGCACAGCACCACATAATGTGTCGCGGTGTCAGTCGATGGTGAGCTTGTTAGTGGATAACCATTAACACGGGCACACCAGAAATAAAATGATCACTTCCAAAAGCCAGGAATTAAAAGTCAAGTTACTGCTAATGTCTTCTCTTGCCAAGCTACACAAATTATTCTGTTAATTAAGTATATGTTGCATCACCTTTAGTGCTATGGAAGTACTTAAATAATTGTAGCTTTGTGCTTACTTGTAAATGATTGGTGCCACTTTGGGGATCGAACATTAGCCAGCGATGATTGAAGCAAACGGTAATAAATGAGAAAATGCATAGGAACTGGTGCTTAGCACACTTTGCCTGGTAACATAGTGTGGGTGGGGTACATTTAAAAATAAATTTGTCAAGCATGCATGGATATCTTTCAAAAGCAGTATGCAGCACATGCAAAACAAGCACATAAGAAGTGAAGGAAGGCCAAAGTAAACAAAATGCTTCAAGATCAATCAACAGGAAAAAGCGACTTGGAAAGCTTGGAGGGCAAAGGTGATTTTGTGGCCCAGTTCAAGATTACACAGATGCGATTCAAAAAGCAATAAAATGAGCCGAGAGAAAAAGTTTTTTGTTTCATTTGCTCTCGTGGCATCGGGCAAAGACTGACAAAGCCACCTTTCTCGCCTTCCCGTTCTTTCAGAAAGTGCCACTTCCGATGACGGCAAGAGTTAATCATGCACATGGAACTGGAGTCATATTGAAGTCAGTCCCAGGGAAGGAGGGCAGATTCCCTCCCCTGAGGGACATTGATGAATCAAAGGAAGCTGGAAAGAGGGGGAGGGGGGGTGTAGATACAAAACACAGTGGCAAAAAATATTTCTAATACAGAAGAAAGTAAATACATTGAAACCCTCGGGAATCCACATGATGTTTAACACAAGGAGATAAAAGTTGATGCTTATACTTCCTGCAGGTCTGTAGCAGAAAGAACATCAAAGGGCTAATAATTAAGTCCTGGATTAAGTACCATCAACACCATATTGCATGGGCCCCCATAAGAGTCCACAAAATGGGAAGTTAGATTGATCAGATACCATGAGTCCAGCGAAGATTTCTAATTCCAGCACACTCCGTCTGGCATTACTTCCCTTGCTGGGAGAGTGACTACTTAGGGAGGACTGGATATCACTGTGGCTCTAAAAGGGCAGCAACTCATATCAAAAGAGAATTGATGGGGGGAGTGATTAAATGAAAAATTGTGATTTTTCAAGGCTCAAAAATAATTGGATAAAGTTGGTTATTAAGACGAGCAGGAGAAGGCAAGAGGAAGGCTAACGCTAGAATTGTAGAATCCATATAGTGCATTGGGCTCATTAAGCCTGCACTGACAACAATCCCACCAAGGCCTTATCCCCTTAATAGCACACATTTAACTTGCTAACACCCCTAATACTGAGGGGCAATTTAACATGGCCAATCAACCTAACCTGCACATCTTTGGACTGTAGGAGGAAACCGGAGCATCTGGAGGAAACCGACGCAAACACGGGGAGAATGTCCACATAGACACAGTCACCCAAGGCCGGAATTGAATCCTGGTCCCTGGCGCTGTGAGGCAGCAGTGCTAACCACTGTGACACAGTGCCACTGAGCTAACATGGGACACTGGCCCTGACGTTTACAGGGAGGTGAAAAGACTTGAAAGATGCATAAGATCAAGAGCCCTGGGGTTGTAACTAACTTAATGGCAACACTTCATTATAATTCCTTTCTGCTGTTTTGACAGAGTAATTACAGCATTTGGAGGACATTAGTACTTGAGACAGGAGCTCTATGATCATAGTGATGGCGAGCAATTCCATGATTAGGGGAAACTAAAGATTTCTTTGAGCGACTGCGGAGATTACTCCTGCTCTTCTGGTCCCACAAGGGATGCTGTAAAATGTGCTCTACTTCTTGACTGGCAGCCTCCCCTTCCATTTTATTAACGAGTTTCCTCAAACCTGGCAGAAGTTATATAAATTATCTTAGCTACTTTGCTGCCACCACATACAATAATATCTCAAAACTGGACCCCTCTTGTGCAAGAAAATGGGCAAATTTCAAGGCAACATGCCTCAACAGTAGAAAGAAACAGAACTTACAAGCCCTTAATTCTTTAGGCCGCTCTTGCCGTCTGGGCATTACAGAGCATGGAAGGAATGCAGGAAGACAAGGAAATATAGGCCTCGTTTCATGAGAGTCTTGTGTCTTGTTAACTACACAAACATAATGAGCTGAGTTTTCTAGTTGGAGTTGGAGACCCAATGCTGGAAAGTTTTTGGGTCACATCCCAGCATTACAAGTGTGTCAATCACATGATATGATCTTGAAATGTAAATGTAAAGTGCCCGAGTCAAGACTGACATCCAGTTAGTGGTGTTGAGCTGCAGAATGCAAGTGGCAAAGTCAGGTGGCAGCCATGATGGGGCCTGCCACTTTCCAGCTGAAGAGAGAATGCAGCACCTTGGAGCAACAGCAATATAGAAGCACAGAAGTGGCCAAATGCAAGGTAAAGTTGATGATAATCCCCCAGCATGATCCCTCAGTTCCCAAAAAACTTTAATATTAAGTAAACTTTAAATTCTGCTTGCCTTGAACCTAAGGGCTGTACACTAATATTCACTTTGTTACTCCCTCTGGCTGCTAACAAGCCCCTTCAGCAGCTTAATGGGCTATTAATTGGAGGTAAGCAGATTCCCCATGATCCACATTCATGTCCTCCATTGGAAATTATGTTGTGTTCCAGAAGTGTCAGGATTCAGTTTCCATCTCTGGGATCTGACTTCGAAACCGCACCAGCACCCACTTCTGACCCAACCAGCACTTTTTTAAAAGTTTATTTATTAGACACAAGTAAGGTTTACATTAACACTGCAATGAAGTTACTGAGAAATTCGCCTAGTCACCGCATTGCAGCGCGGGTCAATGCATCTCCCCCGCACATCTTTCAGTCTGTGGGAGGAAACCAGAGCACCCAGAGGAAACCCATACTGACATGGAAGTCATGTGCAAACTCTACATAGACAATGACCCAAGCCGGGAATCGAACCTGGGTCTCTGGCACTGTGAGGCAGCAGTGCTAATCGCTACACCACAGTGCAGCCAGATTCTTGTAACATATGATTTATTTGAAAATGTATGAAGAGCCAGAATTCCAGTTTTGTCTCCTTGAAGATCAAGCTATCTTCTTTACAAGTGGTCTAGATAAATTGGGCAGCACCATGGCTCAGCAGTTAGCACTGCTGCCTCACACAGTTCAGAAACAATTGTTCGATTTGGAAAGACCCATTCAATCCAGGAATCTCTCCTGATGGTTTGAGGATGGGCACAGTTGACAACTCTTAAGTCTAGAATATTTCCTTTTGACCTTGTGAGGCAGCTTTTGAATACATGAGCCATGTCATCTGAAATAAGAGTAGAAGATGCCAGGAAGACTCAGCAGGTCTGGCAGCATATGTGAAGAGAGAAACAGAGGGGGAAAAGTTTCCTGTCCTGCCACGGGAATAGGCGGGTGGCGGGGGCAGACTGTGTCAGGGTGCATTGACCTCAGGCAGGATTTTCTGGTTTTGGGGGCAAATGCGGCTTGGAAATCCTGCCCAGAGTTAATGTTTCCAGTCTGCACAACTCTTATCAAAGCTAAAGAGGGGGTGAAATTTGATGGATAATGTGTTGTATGAGAGAGGGTGGAGCAATTGGAGCAGAGTAGCTCAGTGATTGGTGGGAACCAGGACTTTGGCAGCCATTTTTACAGCATGTTCAGCTTTTCATTTTTAAAATGGCTGATTTCAAAACATCCACGTTGAATGAAGTTTATATCTTGAAGGTTAGGGATATGATATATCTCTACTGGCCATGACAGACTTGGCAACCTCTACGATATAAAAAGAATGGTTTGAAGAAGAAAGCATCACTGATTCAAGACATAAATATCTGTCAACTTAACAGAGTGTGTTAAAGTTGGACAAATTGAATGTGACAGAACTCTATATAAAATTACTGCCATATGAATTTTTCAAACCACTCCAAAGGAGCATGATCCAACCAAACAAGTTTTGACTTTCTCACGATGTTAATACTGTGTACACAATTGTCAGTTGTGGAACCCAGTTATTTTATATCAATAGTTGGATGCTTTTAATAAAAACCCCACACAATCATCATCCTAGCTCGAGAGAATTGTAGCTTTCTGAAACAATTTTGTCTTAATAAACCATCAGTAGTAAAATGAATATCATGGTGATTGTAAAGTTTTGTTGGTTGGTTTGCCACAAAAGCACATTGAGGACCCAACGCATCTACTTTCTTAAGAAGATAACAAATTTGGCATGACTCTCACCAATTTTTACAGATGCACCACACACAGAAGGCATCCTTTCCAGATGTATTATGCTGGTATGGCTCCTGTTCTGACCAAGACAACAGAAAGCCACAAAATGTGGTGAATGTAGCCCAGTCCATTATGCAAACCAGCCTTCCATCCATTGATTCCATCTATACTTCATGCTGCCTTGGGAAAGCAGTCAGCATAATCAAGGACCTCATGTGCCCTGGATATATACTCTTCCACCTTCTCCTATTGGGAAAAATATACAAAAGTCTGAAACACGTACCAATCGACTCAAGAACAGATTCTTCCCTGCTGTCATCAAACTTTTGAATGGTCCCATCACATATTAAGCTGACCTTTCTCTTCATCCAACCTATAGCTGTGACATTACAGTCTGCAAACTGCCCTCTATGGAAAGTTTATTTTTTAAAAAAGTTTAGTTTATTAACACGTGTAGGCTTACATTCACACTGCATTGAAGTTACTGCAAAATGAACATGCTTTGCAAGTGTATCATTCAAGAAACAACTCTATTCCATTACATGTGACAATAAAATCAAAGCAAATCAAATTAACTTTTGGGAGCCATCTCTAAACTGTGTGGAGCTGAGTAGTAATTCATGAACGGTTGAACACAGCAACTGTTGACAAACAAGTGTCTGACATTATCAGAAAATGCTTCAGCAGCGTAAAGAAATATTAAGGACAAAGGTGCATTCAACTACCAGAAAGAGCAATTGGAATGAAGGCCAGAAACTTAAGCTCAAGTTTCCCTCAGCAGCTGGAGGAAGTTAGAGTTTCCGAGCTTTGGGTAAGTGTCTTCTGACAGCTCTCACAACATTAAGGTAAATAAGAGTTGAGTTTTCACTAGTTTGCACATTAGTTTTGGAACAATTTACCCAAACTGTGGGTGAAAAATCTCAGAATTTAAGAGTCTTGCACAATCGAGTTTTCACAATCATCTGGGTTAGTCGCAAAAACATCGGGCCAGAAGATTACCCATCTCACAAGACGAGCACTGCCCCTTGAGTGAATTAATCGCTACTGGAGTTCCCAGCAAAATTGTGTTAATTTTGTAAACATTCATGGAGGCTTTGAAAATGAAACTGGTTCCTTTGGGAGGCAAGGAGATGAATAGGGACCTTTTGAGCGCTTTTGAATTTAATTCATTTTCAAATTTACTAACAAACTGACTACTGTATCCCAATATAACCAGAAAATGGTTCTATTTTATTAAAGAGTCACTTTTAGTCATTTAACATGGCATTACTCACAGATGGTGGATTGACAATGTGATTAAGAAATGTTTATTTTTTTTGTGCTGAATGCATTTGCAGCTGTATTAGTCAAACTTTGCCAAGTTGCCACTCATGAATATATCAAGGAATTCTTTCAAAATGATTTAAACAAAAATACATTCTAAATCGCAGCCCAATTGTAATGGCAGATTACACACTTGGGAATATGTTAATGGGTTGAGCAGAACTCAAGAAGAAAGCAAACTCTTCTCACGATCAGCCTAATTTTGGATGTACTTTGTGTCTCAACACCAAGAGGACATACAGTGGAAATTCTACCCCATAATATGTTCACACATTACACTGCAGCATTACACTTGTGGATGTTGGGAATAGGAAGTTAAGTGTAGTCTCCATTTTGATGGGGAGCCGATTGCCTAGTGGTATTATCACTGGCCTATTAATCCAGAAACTCAGCTAATGTCCTGGGGACCTGGGTTCAAAACCTGCCACGGCAAGTGGCGGAATTTGAATGCAATAAAGAAAAATCTGAAATTACTAATGACAATGAAACTATTGTCGATTATTGAGAAAAACCCACTTATATCCTCTAGGGAAGGAAATCTGCTGTCCTTACTTGGTCTGGTCCATATGTGACTCCATAGCCACAGCAATGTGGTTGTTTCTCAATCGCCCTCACGCAACTAGGGGTGGGCAATGAATGCTGGCCCAGCCAGTGATGCTCATGTTCCATGAATGAATAAAAAAGAAATTGTTCCTGTTATTATTAATATTCAGGCAAATTTCCTGCTTGTGTCCTGATCAACATTTAGCCACCAAGTTCCACTGAAAGACTTCTTACACATCAAAAACAGAAGAATGCTGGAAAACCTCAACAATCTTCTAAGGTGTTGTAAAGCGTGAGTTATCCAGAGACTGATCCAATTCCATCAGCATAGTGGGCAGCTGGGAAATGCCTTTCCCCACAGTGGAACTGATCAGAATAGGAATGCAACTAAAATGGCAGGGTGATACCTGTAATTCCAAACTCCTGTTCCGACTACCGTTTTTAAATGGCTCCAGAGTCATTCCAACTCCACAAAAATTAGGCCTAAATATATTATTCACAATCAACCCAAACAAAATGAATTCATGGTATGCATTTTCATTGCAGACTACGCAGGTCAACATAAGGGATGTAAGTGAGAGGAAAGGGTTAAAAGATCTTGCAATTTGGTCCTAAATTGATATCCAATAGAAGTCACTAATATATAAAGGGGCTACAAGTGGCATTAGTGATGGGGGAGAGTTTTTTTTTGTGGATCTCAATCAAAGACATAAAGGTAGTTTATGAAGAAGCAATTGAGAGGCTTGAACAATAAGTACCAATTTAATATTTTCATGTTACATTTTTGATGGAAGTATAATATCTAATTTGATGATGTTTACAGTGAAACATGATTTGCATCATAAAAAAGTTGAAAAAAAATCATTTGGATCAACATTAATGGTCTGTTTTAAATAATTCAGACAGAAGCTTGCAATTTTGCGTTCTAACTTTACCTCTTATGAAGAACATATATCTGGGAGATAAAGGATGTATACTGGCAATGTCAGTTGTTTCTCTATCACAGTGTTCCAATGGTGCCTCTGATTCATCTTCTGTTGCATCTCTTCATTGGTGATGTTGTATCTCTGTGTGATGCTCAGGATTTTATATGTGCACTATTGTGAATGACCTTCAACTTATAGGACACCTTAACTGTTCTGTTCCATTGACTGGTATAGATTGTGATTGTTATGATGAAGAACATGTGAAGTTGCCGATTCATATCCTTATCTTAGACTGCCTACAATGCTAAAGGAGAGCATTCAGCCCATCGAGTCTGTGGCGACTCTTATCCAGGCCATTACCTCATCTATTTACCCTGTTAATCCCCTTAAACTATATATATATATCTTGAGATATTAAGGGACAATTTACCATGTCCAACACATCTAACCTGCTTATCTTAGGAATGTGGGAGGAAACCAAAGCATCTGAAGTAAACCCATGCAGAAGTCAATTGAGGCCAGAATTGAACCTGGGTCCCTGGTTCTGTGAGGCAGCAGTGCTAACCATTGTGCCACTCCTGATGGATGGTGTTAGGTGCCCACACTGTTGAGTCATGGGATATTGCTTTGCCAATTCTTGTGTGGAGATCAATCTATATATTATCCTCCTTGGAGATGTTGCTTCTAGATAGGAGGAGTAGTCAACCTCCTTTATCTTCTGTTGCCTGATGTTGAAAGGAGAGGCTTGTGGCTTTATAGTTGTCATTCTCTTAATCTTCTCATATCTGATGTGAAGATAAATTTTGACACTGCTACTCTCAAATCTAGCAGTAGAGTGGACACCATCAGGTGGAGAAAGAAGATAGGGCTGGTCATTAGATGACTTGGCAAAGTGTATTTAAAGAGGACAACCAAGAGTATTATACCATCTGGGCTGGAATAGGAGAGATGGTGATGGGTCAGGAATAGTGGCAGAGTTTTCCTGCCATTGTCCCATGTATGACAAGAAGAGCTAAGTCTGTTTTGTTACAGACAGAAGGGGGATTAACTTAAATGGCACTAATTTCTCTCACCAACATAAACAGAAAAATGGTTTTAATTTCTTTCTTTCTTTCTGAGAAGTGGTGTGTTTCCTAACTCAATGGTTTTACTTTAATCTAGTTTTCTATTAATTACCTACAGCAAACTCCAGATAGGATGAACTCAAAGGGTTAGTTTATTTGCACACACTCAAAACGATGCAGAGGGACCTAGGGGTCCTTGTGCACGAATCACAAAAACACATATGCAGGTGATTAAGAAGACAAATGCAATGTTGGCCTTTATAGCTAGGGGGATAGAATATAAAAGTAGGAAGGTTCACAACATCTCTCTTATTTTCAGATATTAAAGAGAGAGATAGAAAAGGTAAGGATTTATAGTACAAAACCATAGAGAAAATGAATATTGTTTCACATGGGTTCCAGAGTCCACAATCAAATTCTGATGAGGTAATCCTTCACGGAGGTTGGTGGGCTGAAAATAATTGCTGTAAAATTACTTTTCTGGTGGTGTTAACCACACAGTGAGATAGATGTATATAGTTGCATTTGTCTTGAAGCAATGGTGTAGAACTTTCAACAGAAGCAGTGTAGATGAGGACAGATATTCAACTTGGGCAGAACTCCTTATCTATGAGGTTACTAGTAAAGAGCAGATCAGGACTATGTTATTCCACAAGGCAAAACTACTTTTACTCCAAGCCAGAGGCCCATGTTACATGATGCTTACCTCCCCATTGTCTTGATATGAACATTCTTTCTGCACTTTGAGTGTGTGCAAATAAATTAACTCTGAGTTCATCCTATCTGGCGTTTACTGTGGGGTGTCCTGGTCCATAAGTCATTGATGGCTAGCATGCTATTAGGTGCAGCAAGCTATTAGGAAGACTAATGGAACGTGGGCCATTATCACAAGAGGGTTTGAGTACAGGACTAGTGAAGTCTTGCTTCAATTGCATAGAAGATTGGTCAGACTGCATCTGGAGTAGTGTGGGTAGTTTTGGTCCTCTTAGCTCAGAATGGATAACATTGCCATTGAGGGAGTGCAATAAATATTCACCGGATTTGTCAAGGGATGGTGAGACTGTCTTCTGAGGAGAGATTGGGCAAACTGGACCTGTGTTCTCTGCAGTCTCAAAGAATGAGATGTGACCTCATTGAAACTTACAAAATACTTAAAGGAACAGTAAGAAGTCTCATAACACAAGATGATCTGGAAGAAGGGGTAGAGTGCAGGGTGATGAAATTTGCTGATGACACAAAGATGAGTGGAAAAGCAAATTGCTTGGAGGATGTGGAAAGCCTGCAGAGGGATCTGGATAGGTTGAGTGAGTGGGCGAGGACCTGGCAGATCGAGCATAATGTTAGCAAGTGTGAGGTTATCCACTTTGGGAAGAATAATGGTAGGACAGACTGCTATTTAAATGGAGAAAAGCTGCAGCATGTGACAGTGCAGAGGGACCTGGGGGTCCTTGTGCACGAATCGCAAAAACACATATGCAGGTGCAGCAGGTGATTAAGAAGGCGAATGCATTGTTGGCCTTTATAGCGAGGCGGATAGAATATAAAAGTAGGGAGGTTCTGTTGCAGCTGTATAGGGTGCTGGTGAGGCTGCAGCTGGAGTACTGTGTGCAGTTTTGGTCTCCGCATTCGAGGAAGGATATATTGGCTTTGAAGGGGGTGCATAGAAGGTTTACTAGCTGATACCGGAGATGAGGGCGTTGGATTAATGAGGAAAGACTAAATAGGCTAGGTTTATACTCTTTGGAGTTTAGAAGGCTGAAAAGGGATCTTATAGAAACATATAAGATAATGAAGGGGACGGATAAGATAGAGGTTGAGAGACTCTTCCTGTTTAACAAAGATAGCAGGAGTAGATGGCACAGCCTCAAGATTGTGTGTGGGGGGGTGCGGTTCAGATCGGAGTTGCGAAGGGGTTTCTTCACGCAGAGGGTGGTGAACCTTTGGAATTCTCTGCCTGATGAGGTGGTGGAGGCTTCCTCACTGAATATGTTCAAGTCAAGAGTCCATAGGTTTTTAATTGACAAGGGAATTAAGGGTTATGGGGAGAAAGCAGGAAAGTGGTACTGAACCACTACAGATCAGCCATGATCTTATTGAAAGGCGGGTCAGGCTCGAGGGGCTGTATGGCCTACTCCTGCTCCTATTTCTTATCTTCTTATGTTCTTATGTACTTCATTTGGAATCATGAGCTTTCCGAGTGCTGTTCCTTCATCAGGTGAATGCTTTACCTGATGAAGGAGTAGCGTAGATGCAGGTAAGATGTTTCCCTTGGCTGGGAAGTCTATAATCAGGGGCACAATTTCAAAATAAGGGGGAAGTCAATTAGGATCGAGATGCGGATCTGATTTGCTTTGATTATTGTTGTCACATATATTGGGATACAGTGAAAGGTATTGTTTCTTGTGCACTGTACAGAAAAAAACATACTGTTCATCAAACATATAAGGGAGAAGGAAAGGAGAGAGTGTAGACTACAATGTTACAAGGATAGTTAGTATGCAGAGAAAGATCAGCTTATTATAAGATAGGTCATTCAAAAGTCTGATGGCAGCAGGGAAGAAGCTATTCTTGAATTGGTTAATACATGACCTTGGACTTTTGTATCTTTTTCCCAAAGGAAGAAGGTGGAAGAGAGTACATTTGGGGTGCATGGGTTCCTTGAATATGCTGACTGCTTTTCCAAGACAGCGGGAAGTGTAGACAGAGTCAATGGCTAGGAAGCTGGATAAATTTCTTTACAATGATGTTTATGAATCTTTGGCATTCTCTACTCCAGAGAACTCTAGAACCTCAGTCACAGAGCATGTTCAGATAGAGATTGAAAGATTTCTATTAAAAATAATGTAAAGGGTTTCAGGCATAATGTGGATAAAAGGCATTGAAATGCCCTTTCAGAGATTATTGTATTGAATTGTGGAATAGACTTGATGGGCTGAATGGCCTACTTCTGTTCCTATGTTGTAATATAGGAAACAGAAGAGTTTGGCCGACCCTTATTCAAACTGGAATGAAGAAATGTTTTATCATCCATTTTGGGTCATAATCCTGGATCTCCCCAGCTAACAGCACTGTGGGAATAGTTTCACCAAATAGATTGCATATGGCAAGTTGCCCCAAACATGTTTATGCTCCACACTATCCTCCTCCCACTTTACACCAGCTTGTCGTATCCCCGTATCCTTCTATTCCTCTTGCCTCCTTAAGGGGAAGCTAACTTCCTCTTAAATGCATCTCTACTAATTAACTCAACCATTCCATATATGATAGGATGAGACAGTGGCTAAAATTGTTGCCTCTCAGTGCCAGGGACCCATGTTCAATGAATACCTTGGTTGACTGTCTCTGGAGTTTGTATGTTCTCCCTGCATCTCCGTGTGTTTCCTGCGGGTGCTCCACTTTCCTCCTACAGTCCAAAGATATGCGGCATAGTGAATTGGCCTTGCTAAATTGCCTCTTGGGTGCCAAGATATATGGGTTAGATGGATTAACCATGATAAATGTGTGGTGGATAAGGATAAGGTGGGGAGATGGCCTGAGTAAGATACTCTGTCGGAGATTTGGTGCAGACTTGATGAGCTAACAGGCCTTTTTCTGCACTGTAGGGACTCTATTCTATGATCTATAATAATGAGTTCCATGTTCTTACCACCCGCTGTGTAAAGAAGATTATTCACCATCAATTTCTCAATAGCAACTCGGGAAAAGCAATTAATGCTGGACTTCTACGTAGTTAACGTTGGTTAGCACTGCTGCCTCACAGCACCAGCGACCTGGATTCAGTTCCAGTCTTGGGTGGCAGATTGTGTGGCGTTTGCAGATTCTCTCCATGTCTTTGTGGGTTTCCTCCCACACTCCAAAGATGTGTGGGTTAGCTTCATTGGCCATGCTAAAATGCTGCTTGGTGTCAGAGGATTAGCAGGATAAATGCATGGGGAAACAGGAATAGGATCTGCATGGGATTGTGGTCAGTGCAGTCTGGATGGGCCGAATGGCCTCCTCTGTACTGAGTGATTCTAATGACACACTCATGCTGCAAATTAATAAATAAAAAGAAGGCACAAAACATTTTGACCTTGAGGTTTCTAAAAAGACTTTCTATTGTGGCAATCTGCCCTCTGATATTAGAAGTAAACCCCTCCATCTGTCCATTCAGAGATCAACCCACTCCAACAGACACTGAAATCCCAATTGTGACACTTTCATCTAAGATCATTATTTGTTACAGGTGCATTCAATTGTTGCTAAGTTGTTTTTTGTGTGTATAAAAATGAATTAAAATTGAACAAGGGAAATAACAGCAAAATGGGAATTGGGTGATTAAAAATTGAATCATTACATATTTGAATTAAGAGTAGATCATGGTTTAAAAGAGCCAGATCCTAAAATTGTCAGCAATCTTTATAACTTTCAGCAACGTGCGTGGAATTTAAGTGATTAGAAATTGCCATCTGTGATGTTAGAACAGATTAACATTATTAATGTTTAATGCACTCATATCAAATTCTTCTCTTAGCTATTTTGTTATTTGCATTGTATCAGCCAAAGTTTTCACTAAATTAATTAAAAATCTCTGTAAAACCATTTGTGGGTAATTTCATTAATAGTGCACAAGGTCTTTGTGGAATAGGGGGGCAAGATCTCATTCTTTTATTCACTGTGGATTCATTTACCCATTTCCGCTTTTCAATTTCTGATACTTGCTACATAACTTCAACCAATACTGATTCAAAGTCTTGAGTTACTAGTCTGTATGCTCAACCAAACCCCGTTACCTTTTTAAAAAGCTTATTTATTAGTCACAAGTAGACTTACATTAACATTGCAATGAAGTTACTGTGAAAATTCTCTAGTCGCCATACTCTGGGGCCTGTTCGAGTACATTGAGGGAGAATCTAGCATAGCCGATGCACTTAGCCATTACTTCCTGCATCAACCGCTGTTGCCTATAATTTTGGATTTCTCTTTGATATTTATCACAGTTGGAATAAATATAAAGGAACATAGGAATTAGGAGAATAGGTAGCCAATTCAGACTTTCAAATCTTCTTTACCATTCGATCAGATCATAACTGATCTCTTCCTGGTCTCAAATCCGCCTCTCTATCTGTTCCCCATATTCCTTTAACAGGTTTTATTTTATTAGAAATATATCCATTTCCTCCTTAAAACCTTCAGACTCCACCAGGCAGCGAGTTCCACAAATTCGCCTCTCTCTGTGACAAGTAGTTCCTCCACATCTCAGTTTTAAATCGACCACCTGTGCCTTTGATCTCTTATTTTAGATTATCAACAAGGGGAAACATTTGATCTATGTTCACTTTATCAATCCCTTTTAGTATTTTATATATCTCGTTCAGATCCTTTTTCATCTTTCTCAACTCCAATAAGTATAAACCGAACTGTTCAATCTCCCAGACGTCAACCCTTTTGACCCCTTTTCCAGAAGATTAGCCTGTGTTTAGGGACTACAATTAGTCTCCCAATATACTTGCTATTTGTGCTCCCTGTCTATCTAAATTCCTCTGTTCTTGTTCAGTGGTTTTGTAAGTCTCTCCTGCTTTTAATTGCAGATGTGCCATTAAAACCCGTAAACCTCAGTGTATTATTTTCCACCCATTTCCTTCCTTTCGCCACTCTTTGACCTATCCTTTGGTAAGGACAGAGGTTTAAGATGAGGAGTAGAATGTATAGAGGGGATGTGTGGAAAAACATTTTTACTCAGAGATGGTGACAGTCTGGAATGTGCTGCCCAGGAGGGTGGGTAGTACCTGGATGAGCACTTGGCACGTCATAATATTCAAGGCTATGGGCCAAATGCTGGTAAACGGGATTAGGTGGGAGTTCAGGTGTGTTGGTGCAGACTCAATGGGCTGAAGGGCCTCTTCTGCCTAGATGATTCTCATTCAGCTAACCCACATTATTAGAACAAAGAAAAACACAACTGGCTCAGCAAAAGGGAGTAATTTATGATCATTTCAAAGTACCAGGTTGTCAAAGTACTGTGAGGGTTGCAAATGCATGGCTAAGTGCCAGCAATAGCCCCTTGGAATATTTGCCCCATGTTGGTGTCTCTATAAATGTTCTTGCTATAGTTTTCAATTCCTCAAACATCCTGTCCTTGGTTGCTGTAAGCACAAAATACACAATCAGTTCTTAATGCAAAGCATGTGTTCCATTGATGCAAGTCTGAATTTCTATGATTCTGACAGCCCGGTGACACTAATAATTCTTTGCACTCCTTATCACCAGATGGATCTGAATGAATGTGCTCTGTGCTATTGGTTGCACTGTCAAGAGTTTATAAGACCTTGCCTGTTGAACTCATTTAACCCTAGTGGTTAAAATAAACTTCCCTGAGATTACTGCACTTATCCCCTGTGAAGTTCTTTTCACCCTAGGTTGTGTGATCTCATCACATGAGGACATAGTGTGTGATCAATACATTCTGGGTAACACTGTAATTTACCTTCCTCTATCTGACAGTGGATGTGAAAATGGTAAAGGCAGGCTTTACTTGTAATCTTCTTATCATTTTATCCTGGAGTGGTTGTGAGAAGGACCTCTCCATCACTGCCACTGAAAATGGAGGGTTAACTTGGAAAAAAAAGAACCTGCTAGTGCAATGATGTGAAATACAAAGGCTCAGTGCTCTCAGCCAGAGAGCACAGCACCACATTTTGTCTCCTGCTCTTTTTCAGAGATAGAGGGACTTGCTAATGCACCCGGGCTGATGAAGAAATCATGAAAGAGCAAGGGGTTACTTAATCTTACAGCTGTTTTTAATTGAGGTAAAATTACATTTTATTCACATTTTACAACAAAAGACGGACAAATTTGCTGTTTTTGCAATAAGTTGTCCGAGTTCAAAAGGGCAGCTCAACATCTTGCAAGCAGCACTGTCCAATGGCACCAGAGCTAAAATAAAGTCCAGCTTTCTAATGCTTAAAGTGGTTTTTAAATATATTGGGCAGCATGGTGCCACAGTGGTTAGCACTGGATTAGCACTAGTAATCACTGTTAATCAGTTTCGATTACTGGCTTAGGTCACTGTGTGGAGTTTGCACCTTCTCCTAATGCCTGTGTGTGTTTTCTCTGGATGCTCCAGTTCCTTCCCACAGTCCAAGAAATGTGCTGGTTAGGTGCATTGGCTGTGCTAAATTCTTCCTCAGTGTATCTGAACAGGCGCCTGAGTGTGGTGACTAGGGGATTTTCATTGCAGTGTTAATGTAAGCCTACTTGTGACTCTAATAAATAAACTTTAAAACTGAGGTGATAGTCATACTTCAAGCAGACTAGTTCATCTTTCAATGTGCAGATATCAAAGGGAATAGGATTCTTGTACTGGGTTAAAACTTTGGTTGTGAGAAAGTTGTGTCTCTCAAAAATGTACAGAACAAGGAAGGCTCAGCAATTGGAATGACCTTGTGTACATGTCCATAGTGTGGTTTAAACAATGAAATACTTACATTTCTATAAAACCCTTTCACAACCTCAGGATATCCCAAAGCACTTCACTGCCACTGACATACTTTTTGAAGTATTATTGCTGTTGTCAAGTAGGAATCTCAGCCAATCAGTTCACAACAAGTTCCCCTCTAAACAAAATCAATAATAAGATCAGCAATATGGGTAGCTTCCCCTTAAATGTATCTCTGGTAATTCCTCAACCATTCCATGTATCATAGGGTGGCATGGTGGCACAGCGGTTAGTACTGCTATCTCACAGTGCCAGGGACTTGGGTACAATCCCAGCCTTCTGTGTTTGGTTTGCGCATTCTCCTCGTGACTGCGTGGATTTCCTCCGGGTATTCCGGTTTTCTCCCACATTCTAAAAGATGTGCACGTTAGGTGGATCGGCCATGCTAAATTTCCCCTTAGTGTCAGGGGGATTAGGCAGCATTGCGGGGAGGGAGCCTAGGTGGGATTGTTTTCAGTGCAGGTTCGATGGGCTGAAAGGGCTGCTTCTGCACTGTGGGGATTCTAATCCAGAAACAAACAAAGAGATAATCCGTTTCGGTGATGCAAATTAAAGGATAAATATCAGTAAGGGCACTGGGAAAATTCCATTGCTCATTGTCAGTGTGGTGTTGTGGGATCGGTTACTCCTAAGTGAGAGAGGAGACACCTTCCTAAATTACACCCTCCTGTTTCAGCAGGATTTGAACCTGTAATTTTCTCTCTCAGAAGTGAGAGTGCCAGCTGCACTGCTGTGCCGAAACTGAGAATTGTTCTGACATCAAGTGGGAAAAAGGGAACATTTGCCGGAAAAATGATGTTAATGTAATCACACAACCAATTGGGCTACTTTCACTAACTACCTCCGCAATACTGACCATCCAGTTTCAAACCCTTCATAAGACCAAGAGCATTGTGACACCAACTCAAGAACAGTTGTCATTAGACTGTTGAAGGGACATTAAGCTGATCTTTCTCTTCACCCTACATAACTGCAACACTACATTCTGCACCCTCTCCCTTCCTTCACCTCTATGTACTAGACACATAGAAAGCCTACAGTACAAAGAGGCCATTCAGCCCATTGAGTCTGCACCGACCACAATCCACCAACGTCCTACCCCCATATCTATACATATCTTACCCACTTATCCTCTAACCTATCCATCTATGGTCAGTTTAGCATGGCCAATCAGCCTAACTTGCACGTCTTTGGACTGTGGGAGAAACCCAGAGGAAACCCATGCAAACACGAGGAGAATGTGCAAACTCCACACAGACAGTGACCCAAGCTGGGAATTGAACCTGGATCCCTGGAGCTATGAAGCAGCAGTGCTAACCACTGTGCTATCGTGCTGCCCAAACTCTATGAACGGTACATTTTGCCTGTGTAGCACGCAAGAAGCAATACTTTGCACTGTATCCCAATACACGTGACAATAATAAATCAAATTAAATGATGAAATCATAGGCTATGTGAACCCATGTTGACTGAAGTTGTACTGTAGCCATTCTCAGCAGAGAGATGTGAAACAAGTTGCTGCAGGACTTCGCAATCCTTTCATTTTCAGGAGCGTGGGTGGGGGAAGGTCAGAATCAAATTCTATTTATCCCTTATTGTGCTGTAGGGACTGCTTCTTACCATCACAAAAGTATGAATATAACAGCAGCCTTAGAGGAATTCCGGAGCAATTTAACCACTTCCATGTAAGACACTTCTGTATATTATAAAGATTAACTAAATTATGCTTAATGATCAGAAGCAATTATAAATGGCCTTCAAGCACTGCTGTGATAGCCAATTATTCTTGTAACTGGAACTGTAACTTTTAGCTCTCTGTCAACTGTGGTTCAGTTCGTGGCTCTCTTACCTTTGATTAAAAAGGTTCTGGATTCAAGTCCCATTCCAGAGAAATCAAGGCTGATACTCCAGTGCGGTTTTAAGGGAGTGCAACTGTGTTGAATTCCCAGCTTTTGACTGGAATGTTAAACCCAGGCTGTCTCAGTGGGCGTGTGAAAAGTTCCATAGCTGTGGAATAATTCTTGGTGCCCTGGCTAAGATACAGTCCTTGCCCTCCACCAATTTGAAATCATGGAATCTCTACAGTGCAGAAGGAGGCCATTTGGCCCTTTCAGTTTGCACAGGCAACAATCCCACCCAGCCCCCATCCCCATAACCCTACGTATTTACGTTGCAAATTTCCCTGTCATTAACAGGCAATCTAGCATGACCAATGAACCTAACCTGCACATCTTTGGACCATGGAAGGAAACCAGAGCACCCGGAAGAAACCAGGCACAAGGAGAATGTGCAAACTCCACACAGACAAGCTGGAAATTGAACCCAAATCCCTGATGCTGGGAGGCAGCAGTGTTAACATTGTGCCATTTCCTGGACATTAACGTATAGCTGTTTGTGTGAGCTTGCTGAGTGCAAATTGATTGTTAAATTTCTGACATTATACTAGTGACAGTGGTGAGTTAAAAGTCTGGCCTATAGCTATCCTCTGTTGATGTTTCTCATGTTGAAACCTGAGTTCAGTCTCAAGCTCAGTAAATCTCACACATTAATGAACGGCACATTTCATAGAATCCCAGAAGTACAGAATAAGGCCATTTGGCCCACGAAAAATGCACCAACTCCTCGAGAAGGTATCTTACCCAAGCCCACCCCCTGCCCTATACCTGTAACCCTGCATGTTGTTGATTTGATTTATTATTGTCACATGTATTAATATACAGTGAAAAGTATTGTTTCTTGCACACCAAACAGATGAAGCATACTGTTCATACAGAAGGAAATGAGAGACTGTGGGATGTAATGTTACAGTCATAGTTACAGTATAGAGAAAGATCAGCTTCATGCAAGTTAGGTCCATTCAAAAGTTTGATACCAACAGCGGAGAAGCTGTTTTTGAGTCGGTTGGTACATGACCTCAGACTTTTGTACCTTTCTCTCGATGGAAGAAAGAATGTCTGGGGTGTGTGAGGTCCTTTATTTTGCTGGCTGCTTTGCAGAGGCAGTAGGAAGTGTAGACAGAGTCAACAGGTGGGAGACTGGTTTGCATGGTTGTTTGATCTACATTCACAACCTTTTGTAGTTTCTTGCAGTCTTGGGCAGAGCAGGAGCCATACCAAGCTGTGATACAACCAGAAAGAATGTTTTCTGTAGTGCATTTGGAAAAAGTAGCAGGTACACCGAATTTCGTCTGTTTTCTGAGAAAGTAGAGGCATTGGTGGGTTTTCTTAACTATAGTGTTAGCACGAGGGGACCAGGACACATTGTTTGTGATCTGGACACATAAAAACTTGAAGTTCTCGACCCTTTCTACTTTGTTCTTCTCTATACTTCCTTAAGTCAATGACAATCTCCTTCATTTACCTTGAGAAGCCCCTAACCTACACATAATTGGATATTGAGGGTGAAACTTTCCTGTCCCGCCTATCGTGGGAATCGTAGCAGGCGGGGCAGATGACGCAAATGTGCGTTGACTTTGGACAGGATTTTCCAGTCTTGTGGCGAACATGGCCAGAAAATCTCCTCATAAGAGGCAAGTTAGCATGGCCAATCCACCTAACCTGAACATCTTTGGAAAGGATTTTACAAGAATTCTACAGAAACTATAGAGCGAGTTCTGAAGGTTCGCTCAGAATGGAATTCTCTTGAGGCAATTACATTTTTCAAATGTTTTTTTTCATTTTGGATTGCACTAAACATGTGTCCAGCAGATATAAAACAACACTGTCGGTTCATTTCTCCCCCATTCCAATGCTTTCAGTGATTACCAATTTCAACAGCAGAAAAGTTAGTACTAAAGTGGAAGCCAGTTTATGGCTAAGATAAAAGCAAAATACAGTGGATACTGGAATCTGAAACAAAAATAGAAAACGCTGGAAAATTTCAGCAGGTCTGACACAGATCACAGATGCTGTCAGACCTGCTGAGATTTTCCAGCATTTTCTGTTTTTGTGCCAAGTTATTGCTATTGCCTCACAATAATCACAGATCTCTCTGCATCTGAAATTTCTCAGAGCAGTGCATCACTTATTTCAGTAAAAATATTGCTCATAGCTCCAAAATAAATAAATGCGATATCTCATTGCTCAACAGCACAGAAAAAGGTTCCTTTTCTGCAATAAAATTCAGTACAAATGTAGCCATAAGTAGGGATCAATTTGAGCATGGCACAGTAGCACAGTGGTTAGCACTGTTGCCTCACAGCAGTAGGGACCCGGGTTCAATACCGGCCTCTGGTCACTGTCTGTGTGGAATTTGCACATTCTCCCCATGTCTGCATGGGGTTTCCTCCCAGTTCTCCGGTTTCCTCCTACAGGCCCAAAGATGTGCTGGTTAAGTGAATTGGTCTTGCTAAATTGATCCTGGTGCCAGGGGGATTAGCAGGATAAAAATGCGGGGTTACGGGAATTGAGTGGGATTGTGTTCGATGCAGACTCAATGGGTCGAATAGCCTGCTTCTACATTGTAGTGGAGGCGGGGGGTGGCTGTGAAATGTGTTCAGCAGTACAAATACTTATTAATTTGCAAGTGTGATTTCTTCGGAATACTATCGGAAGCTGCAAAGGGATATGGGAGAGATGGGCTAACAAAGCAGCAAATGTAAATCAGTTTCATATGTTTCAGGTGATGCATTTGGTTGAAAAAAAACCTAGCAGCAATTATACTCCGAATGGTATTGGAATTCCAATGAATGGTTGACCAATCGTGATTTGGGGTACAAGTTCACTGGATATTAAAGGCAGGTTGATAAGGCTGTTAAAAAAGTTAATGGAATTCTAGATTTTATCACAAAAGGTACAGAATATAAAAGCCAAGAGGTAATGATGAGCCATATAAAACTTTAATAAGACCTCAGTCAGAGAGTACTGTTAGGCAGTGCTGGACTCAACGATATAGGAAGGATATTTGAGGTTGAGGGGTCATGTCACTGATTCACTTGGATGCCTTGAGATGCAGAGAACTAGATGTCAGAATTAAAATTGAGCTTTTTTTTTGTTCTCATTGGAACAAAACAGAGTGCAGGGTAATGTTATAGAATTGATTAACATCATGAAAAAGAAGCAGACTATTGTTTGAAGGGTTTAGAGTGAAGGATCTTCGGTGCAAGATTCAAAAATAAAACATATGGAACAGAGGGAAAGGGAAATAATAGATGGAATTCAATGCCCTCTGTTGAGGCAAGTTTTTGATAAAGGGGGGCATTTAATCAGGTGGCATAGAAATGTAGAAATATAAAAAAAAAAGAGCAGGAGAAGGTCATTCAACCCTGAAGCCATTCAATACAAGCATGACTGATTCTGTATCTCAATATCACACTCCCGCTCTTTTCCTATATTCCTTGATGCGTATAGTGCCCAGAAATCTATCTATTTCCTTCTGAAATATATTCAGTGACTTGCGCAATCGTCTGTGGTATAGAATTCCACAGGTTCAGTACATTTCCCTTCATCTCAGTCCTAAGTGGCATACTCTGTATCCTTAGACTTTAAACTTTTATTCTACATCCTCGCCACCTCCCACCAAGTCAAGGAAAACATCATCCCTGCATCCAGTCTGTCCGCCTTGTCAGAATTTTAAGGACAGGATTTTCTGGCTGCATTTGCCCCAAAACCAGAAAATCCCACCCGAGGTAAATAGACCTTCCTATGGTTCGTCCCTTGCTTGCTACAATTCCCATGGCAGGTGGAACAGGAAATTTCACTCCTAATTTAATTTCTATTAAATCCCCTCTTGTTCTCAAACTCCATTAAGTACAGGCAAAGTCGACCCAATCTCTTCTCATTCAACAGTCCTGACATCCCAGGAATCAGTTTCATGAACCTTTGCTGCACTCCCTCTCTGGGCAAGCTTATCTTTCCTAAGGTAAGGGGACCAAATGTACACAATACTTCAGATGCAGTCTCAACAAGGTCTTGTACAACTACACTAAGACATCTTTGCTGCTAAGCTCAAATCACCTTGCAATGAAAGCCAACATACCACTTACTTTCTTAATTGCTTGTTGCAACTGCGTGCTTGCTTTCAGTGACTGTTATATAGGACACTGAGGTTCCTTTGTGTCTGAGCATTTCTTAATGTATCATCATTTAGGTAACACTTGACCATTCTATTTTTCCTACCAAAGTGGATATCTTCACATTTATCCACATTATTCTACATCTGCCATATATTTGCCCACTCACTCAACTTGTCTCTTTACATCCTTCTTACCACTCACATTCCCACCTAGTTTTATGTTGTCAGAGGTTGGCAAGTGGGGATGCTGCCATCTTCTCATTTCTGTCCTGATTAAATCCAGAGTGGAAAGACTCATAAACAGCCTTGGTTCATTGCTGCCAATTGGGGCCTTTAAGTGGCAATTAGCATCACTTAAAAATCCTCATTTCACCACCACTGGTATTCACCAAGGAATGGGTGAAGAAGCAGGTAGCCCTTGTTCAAAGGCACTCAGTGCCTGACTAAGGGAACTGGCATTGGGAGGGCAAGTGGATCACTGAGACCCATCCTCACCTTTGATGCCAATGCCTTCCACCTTGATGACTCCCATCCTACCATTCACCTGTGATCTGAGCCCATCACCCTTCCTGGGTCTTGGATAGGTGCATTGCTACCAGCCACTACTCACACTGGTGCTGATGAGCAGTGCACAGAGACTAGCAGAGGACGGCCTGCTGCTGTCCAACTGAGTGTCTGACTGGGCCTTCCCAGTCACCCCTGTGACATGTTTGGCAATACCTTGATATTAATATTCTCACCCAAATCATTTTCAATTTCTCCACGGCCTTGAACCTTCCTATTTCCATAACAGCTGATGGAGCTCTCTTGTTCTCGTCTAATTCTGATCTTTTACGTATTCTTTATTCTTATTCAATGTACTATCATTGTCAATTGTACATTCGGCTACCTATTTCCCAGAGTAAAAGTTGCTGCCACTTAAAATCAGTCTGATTGGATCTGAACTCAGTTTTAACATTATAAGTTATATCTACTGTTTAATGTAGATTTAGTAATTTCATAATTACACAACTATCTGAGTGAAATAATTATAATTTTTATCCCAGTGATTGTGGAAGATGGTTCATTGGTCAGTGCTGCTGCCTCACAGTGCCAGAAACCCAAGTTCAATTATATGTGTGTTTCCTCTTTGTGCTCCAGTTTCCTCCAAAGGTGTGCAGGCTAGATGGATTGACCATGTTACATTGCCCATGAGTGCAGATTAGGGGGATTAGCAGAGTAAATATGTAGGTTATAGGGATAAGGCCTGGGCAAGATGCCTTTGTCAGATGGTTGGTACAGACCTGATGGACTGAATGGCCTTCTTCTGTACTGTTGGGATTCTATGAATTCCTATCAAAAAAGATGTTTTCTTTTCATGTAAAAGCAATTTCTGAAGCAAAAACAAGAAATATTGGAAAATTTCAGCAGGTCTGACAACGTCTGTGGAGAAAAGCTCCACAGATCCTGTCAGACCTGCTGAGGTTTTCCAGCATTTTCTGTTTTTGTTTCAGATTCCAGCATCTGCAGTACTTTGCCTTTAATTTCTGAAGTATTTTGATTAAATAAAATGGAGTAAAATTGCTTTATTTTGTCTCCTACCTGTACCCAGCATGTTATTCTTTTTTCTCTCTGAGCTTCCATTTCCTTGAGGTAGAGGTGTCATCGCAATCTTGCATTCAGCACTTCACCAGAATTTACAATACGGCTGGTAAGATGATGTCACCGTATCACCCCATGTAGCATTTGACTTTGCGTGTAAACTTTCCCAAGCATCAATCATAGTGATTTTTATGGTTCAGATTGCTGCAGGAACCTGAGCACATTGCACTGCCCTTCAAGCATTGTTGGACATCCATTGTTCTGTTTTTACGTCCTTATCATTACATTTCCTATTTTGCTCCTTATTCTTCCTTCTTTGTGGTTTTGTTTCTGTTCTGCCAGACATTCAAAACTTTGAGATATTGGCTCAAAGCACACTTCAAATTAAACACATCCCAGATTTGCTGCATTATGACTGAAAGGAACAGGGCAACCTGGCTTAGAAACCAAATGCACTTGTTACAAACCCAAATGCACACTTCCATTAGTAGATCAGTTCTACATCAAACATCATGCATTGTATATTGCAAAATGTTTTGTCGGCGTTTAGATTTGTGTTCAAACGACTCTCTGAGGAGAACGCAGTGAGGAGAAAGATGTACCTTTTAAAAGATGATCTATTCAACTTTTATTAGAAGTAAATCTGCTCTCGCTCTCCAGCTACACAAGCGCGCCTGAGAGATGCTAAATTTATTATGCGCTCAGTGTGACTAAATAAATACCTATCTCATGTAAGTGAAACATTGTTCAGGATAGCTTACATAATGACACTGAGGAAAGTAAAAAGGCAAAAAAAAATCACCTACTGGTTTTAAGTTGATCTTTGATAAGGAAAAAAGTGGAATACTACACACTTGACCTTTTTCCGATAGCATGACTGCTCATAAATTATACAAGCCAAATTGTCCAAAATTTACATGGGCCCATGTGGATAGACCTGTCAGGCGATGCAACAAAATACTGAATCTCCTGACAATCAGAGACAAAATTAATCTTGTCTGGTACATTATGAAATACTCAGATGACATTTGCTGTTCCTGTCAGCCCTAATAAAGATATTTTTACATATATATGCTTATCCAACGATTCGAGAGTCAGGCAATTTTGAAATTATTTCTGATTTACAATGTCCCTTACACCGCACGTCACCTTTGCTGTCAATTATCTGGAAAGCAAATGCTAAGTGAGTGCTAGTCGGCGAAATTAATAAGAGGAACCTTTTCCGTGAGGTATGACAGGCTGTAAAGGGATTAGGCATCGTGACATTAAGGCTGCTCTCAACCCAGAGTTCAAAACTCTGTAAACCAACCTGTCCATCACAGACCCTAAAGCTTGCTGTTAGACATTTAATCATATTACTTCTCCCTAAACCATCAAGGCCAATTTAATCAAATTGTATCAGTGGCAGTGGAATTATTGTTTCCTTGCCTATTAGGAAATAAAACTTGGCACTTATTATGTGCATGTTCTCATCCTCTTGCTATCTGGTTGCTTTGCTTTGCTGTGCTTCACACGGCTCTCTTAGAAGCATTTAACTCTTTCCACTCTGGATCGTTTCTGCATTTGCAGCAAAACCTGTCCGTCAATTATTAACGTCACTGCATTAATTAACTGACCATTTCCAAAGGCCAAAGGCATCATATTCAGAGCATTAATAAATAAATCGCCTATGAAGCAATGGTCTCCTGAGATCTCTCCCTGGCAACATTTCAAGAGGTTTCAGTCTGGCAACTTCAAAGGTACGTTAAGGGCAAAAGAAGGAAATCATTTAAAAGACTGGTCCTCCCGTAGAGATAGGAAAAGAGTAAAAAGATCGGAATAAATCTGTGCTGGAACTTGAAATAAAAGTTTGTAAAGACAGTTTACAAATAGGAAGATTATTTTGAGAAAGATGAAGTAATTTCTTCAACTGGACTTTTGCGAATTTTTTTTTTTTGTGAACTGGGCGGCAGAGTAGCACAGTGGTTAGCATTGCTGCTTCACAAATCCAGGGACCTGAGTTCAATTCCTAGTTTGGGTTACTCTCTGTGTGGAGTTTGCACGTTCTTCCTGTGTTTGCATGGGTTTTCTTCAGGTGCTCTGGTTTCCTCCCACAGCCCAAAGATGTGCGGGTTAGGTTGATTGCCCATGTCAAGGTTATCCCTTAGTATCCTGAGACGTGTAGGTAAAACGATTAGTAGGTAAATGTGTAGGGGATATGGGGGGTAGGGCCTGGGTGCGGTTGTGGACAGTGCAGACTCGATGGGCCAAATGTCCTCTTTCTGCACTGTAGGGTTTCTATTAATTTTTGTACATCTATTAACATGCACACTGGCATTAGTTTGGAACCTTTGCAGTAATATCCCCTTAACCTGAAGTCGAGGATAGTCTCTCAATGAAGTGAAGTGTGTGACTACAGTGTTTTTCTTCTCAAAGTAACAACAAATGTGTGGTAATAGATCCCCCAGAGAAAAATAAAAATGACTCAATGTGTACAGAAGTGAGAGTTAACCAAGTGACAATGTATGGTAACAGTTTGCACATAACTTCAAAGTTGAAGGAAGGTGTGAAGCATCAGTAAGTTCAATATCTTTCTCAGGCACCTGTGGGACCCAGTTAGGATTTTCTGTATTGATCTGTACGTGGTTCAATTGCAGGATTTGACAGTTATTCCACTTGACTCCTTCTCCTGTAAAGAACAATAATGTCAGTCATAAGCACGGTCTGTGGCAAAGAGCTAATTCAGATCACCTAAAATTGTTACAACAAAAGATAAAAGTTGACCAATGCCCTATTTCCATAACAAAGAGCACGAAAATTAGTATTACATTGTTTTTAGCTCAAATGGTTTTGTTTGAGGCATTGAGCGTATATTCGAGGTAAACTTATTTACATTCATTATCAGTAATGGAAAATTTAAAATAAAAATTTTGAAAAGGCTGTCTTGATGCAATATATTGAAGCCCCATCAGCCACATTAGGAGGCAATGGCCTCGTGATATTATCACTAGATTATTAATCCAGAAACTCAGGTGATGTTCTGGGGACCTGAGTTCAAATATCACCATGGCAGTGCAATTTGAATTCAATAAAAATTATCTGGAATTAAGAATCTACTGATGACCATGAAACCATTATTGATTGTCAGAAGTGCCATTTGGTTCGCGAATGTCCTTCAGGGAAGGAAATCTGCCGTCCTTATCTGGTCTGGCCTACATGTGACTCCGGAGCCACAGTAATGTGGTTGACTCTCAACTGCCCTCAGGCATCTAGGAATTGGTAATAAATGCTGGTCAGTCAGTGATGCCCATGTCCCATAAATGAACAAATTATGATCTTTAGATTACCATTGTGGAAATTGGGATAATCTGGAAATTGGGTCAACCTGGTGTTGTGAGACTTCTTACTGTATTTACCCCAGTCCAATGCTGGCATCTCCACATCACAAAATTGGAATGTGTCACGCCACTTCTAAACAGGGAAGCAATTGGAAAAGCCAGCCTACAATCGGAAAAGTCAGTATGCCTCACTGGACGTACTTCAAAATATCATTAATTTAGGAGGAGGCCACCAAACATCATCCAAATATTGTTGGCAACGTTTTGAAAAATATGGGCAAGGGCAGAGTAAAAGACCATCTCCAAGGGAGTGGCTATGTAATGACTGAGATTAGACTCAAGCTGAAAACACCTGCATCCTGTTGTGAACTTGCTTTAATAAAATAACATACAGTACGGAGAGTTTAACCATCCTGGCTACATACAGTAAGATACCTGAACTTTATTTTAAACTTCACCGAGCAGACGGAAGCAGTCACCAGTAGAACTTGACTGATTAGGAAAGGAGTGGAGGGACTCGAGGGAACAGTGTCCTTGTTAACTTCCTTGAATAAGCTAGGAGGTGTCAGAAAACTTCAAAGATGATTTCAATTGAGACAATGAAGCTGAAAGATTTGAGCTCCTGGAGCAAATTGAACTGGAAGCCAGTGAAAGGAAGTAACTTTTGTTGCCCCTGAAATATTAAATGCCAAGGAAAATGTGGACTGCCAAAGAAGCCAGCTCAATCCATAGCTGGAAGTGCTCCTCCTCTATAGGAATGTTAGATTCAACCTGACATATCATCAAAGATAAAAAAGGATTAAAAATGCTGCAAATCTCAAATTAAAACATGTAAGCTAAAAACACACAACTTACTTTTCATGTTCTAATACTAAAGATGGGTGTGCACTCACCAACTTATCCTTTTAGTAAGCAGGTGTAGATGGATTCAACCTGTGGTTTCAGTAATTTCTATTATTAGCTGTTATATGACTAAACTACAAGAGACTTTAAAGAGTTTTGAACATAGCCCAGTCCATCATGCATACCAGCTACCCATCTACACTTCCCCCTACCTCAGAAAGGCAGCCAGCATAAATAAGGATCCCACGCACCTCAGACATTCTCTCTTCCACGTTCTTTTGTTGGGAAAAATATACAAAAGTCTGAGGTCATATACAAACTGACTCAAGAATAGCTTCTTCCCTGCTACCATCAGACTTTGAAATGGACCTACCTCGTACAAAGTTGATCTTTCTCCACAGTCTCGCTATGTAGCATTGCATTCTGCACTATCTCCTTTCATTCTTTATAAACGGTTTGCTTTGTCTGCATAGCATGCAAGAAACAATACTTTTCACTGTGTACCAGTACATGTGGCAATAATAAATCAGATCAAAAGGTCAGAGTTTCAAAGCTAAATTATACATGAATAATCAGGAAATTAAATACTTAAGGAGCTCCAGCACATAAAAAGTCTCTGTCTGTAGCCTAACTTGCACCATGTCCCATTCATCCCTGTGCTCATCAATCTACTTTGGCTCCCAGTCTGGCAACACTTTGATTTCAAAGTTTGCATTATTTTTCTAATCCCTCCTTTCCTGGCCAGATTCCTATCTCTGTAAACCCCTCCAACCCCACAGCCATCTGAGGTCTGCACTCCCCTGATTTTGTTCATTCCAATATTGGTGGCTGTGCTTTCATTTGTCCAGGCCCAAGTTATAGAACTGCCTCCCTGAAACTCTTTACCTCTCCCTTTCCTCTTTTGAAATGCTTGTTAAAATTCATCTCTATTCTAATGTCTTCCTGTGTACAGAGTGTCAAATTTGGCCTGATAGTCATTCCTGTGAAGTATTTTCTAATGTTTTACTACATTAAAGGTGCTATATAAGTGTAACTTGTTGTTGTGTGATCTCAGGATCGGACGAGGCAATGACACACGATGGCCATGATTTGAAGTGTTCCTATTTGATCTAATTGAATCCCAGATACTAAAATTCCTTGCAAGCACAGCCATGTCTGAGAACCTTAATTTAACCAATATACTGAGAAGCACAAATCAAGAAATTTATTTAAAAAAAGTTAACATGAGTATTATGTATGCCCCTATGGACTAAAGGTGCATAAAGAATCACGAGGTAGGATTGATAACTTGAACACTCTTTATTGAACACTTGTTCACATTCAGGAATAAGATGGCCAACAGGGTCCCACACTGGGAGGAGCGAATTATCCAGAAATCACCTGCTCCACACTCTTAAAGGGACAGTCTGCACCCTAAACTCTACATACAATATATACACATATATCACAATAAGAGTGAGTGGGAAATCTCAGTAATAATAAATATTGGGCTATCAAACAACCAAACACAGCAAAAGAAATTACCATATATTTAGCAGAAATTGTCGAACCTGTTAACACAAATCAAAGGGTCAGTTGAGTGACTATCTGGAGCTAACATGTTGAGAGAGTACTTTATCTCAATTGTCCCTGGAAACAAATCAAGTTGGGATTTCATAGAATAGAACCATATAATCCCTGCAGTGCAAAAGGAGGCCATTTGGCCCATTGAGTCTGCACTGACAATAATCCCACCCAGGTTCTTTTCCTGCATCCCCACATATTATCCTGCAAATCTCCCTGACACTAGGTTAAATGTAGCATGATCAATCAACCTAACCTGCACATATTTGGAAGAAACCAAAGCATCTGGAAGAAACCCATGCAGATACAGAGAGAAAGCCACCTGAAGTTGGAATTGAACCTGGGTCCTTAGCAGCGCTAACCACTGTGCCACTGGTCGCCCATAAATATATTTCTTGAATGAATTTATAATTCTCTCATTTCCAGATGCTCCTTGCATGATTGACACTTGTTTGCCAGTAAAACATGCTTTCATATTCAGCTTTTTTTTTCATCTATGGGACATGGGCGTCACCGGCTGGACCAGAATTTTTTGCTCATCCCTATTTACCCTTATTCAGAAGGCAGTTGAGAGTTAATACCATTGCCATGGCTCTGGGGTCACATGTAGGCCAGACCAGGTAAGGATGGCAGATTTTCTTCCCTGAAAGGCATTAGTCAACCAGAGGTTTTTTTTCCCCAGCAATTGACAGTGGTTTCACAATCATGGGTAGATTCTTAACTCCAGATATTTTTTATTGGTTTCAAATTCCATCATCTGCTGTGGTGGGATTTGAACCCAGGTCCCCTGAACAGTAGTTGAGTTCCTGGATTAACAGTCTAGCGATAATACCACTAGGTCATTGCCTCTCAACGATGGGAGGAAAAAGTAACAATTATTTGAAGAAATAATATGAATAATATCATTAATTGCAATTTGAACAATTATATAGCATAGATGTAAAGTAAGAGAGATTATTATTGTTGCACACTCTAACTAACAAAATTATAAGTCCATTTAAAAAGTTATTAGCGACACAACAAAATGTATCCCCTGTGAGCTAAACTTTTAACTACAGTGACCTGCAATGTGAAAGTTGACGATAGCTATTCAAAGGGTGTTGTAATATAATCTAATGTAAGGGCCAATTTGCTGAATGTGCTGTCCATCTGTGGAATCTTGCCCTGTGGCAGCGCATATCAGGAAATCACAGGCGCAGTTCCTATGATGTTTCAATTGGTATATCATGAGGAGCATACCTGCATTTTCCCAATCTGTGCTTCGAGGGAATGAGGCACTTAAAGGGAAGCAAGTTTATACAAAACGGGGCCTGTTGCGATAACACATTACAAATTGAATTCAAACATTTCTTCATCGTAAGAGTTTGGTAATATGTATTATATCACAACTATTACCAGTTGTTTTTATTTATGCTGCATTTTAAGAAGAGATCTGATTTGCTCATTTGGTACAAGCAAGAAATTAATATTTTGATTTAGTATTCCTATTTCTCTTAAACACCTACTTCTGTTAATTGGGGTTTCACTTTGGGATCTACATATTTGGGAAGATGGTTTATTTTCATTTACTTTTGTCAAAATCCTCCTGCCTCACCTGCCATGGGAATTGTAGTAGACAAGACATTGAATTTTCTATGAGCCATGATTTGTTGAGCTTGTGTGGGAATTTCCAGTCTTGGGGCCCATGATGCCAGAGAATCCCACCATTTGTTCCAAACATATTTTCCTTATTAAGCAGACTGATTGCTTCCTGCCCAGAAACTCTTTCTGCTTTAATATTGCAAGTCATCAGTAGTAAGAGATCGGGCTAGATTTTCAATTGGCCTCTCAGATATAAAATTGGTATTGCAATCACACCACTTAATCCACCGATCATAGAACTATAGAATCTCTACAGTGCAGAACGAGGCCTTTCAACCCATCACGTCTGCACCGATTTTCTGACAGAGTATCTTATCCAGGTCCTCTTCCCCCACCCTATCCCCTTTACCCCACACGTTTCCCATGGCTAATCCATCTAACCTAATCTTTGGACTGTGGGAGGAAACCGAGCACCTGGAGGAAACCCATGCAGACATCGCTTCTTCATGATTTGATGGATAAAGTGCACTGAGAAATCATTCCTGCTCCCCACTTCTTACTTTGATATTTCACAGCTTATTATTGATGCAATTTGCTCAAGATAGTGGTACTTGTGTGAACATTATCAGTATTCATGTTACTGTAACCAGTTCAAGCTTCTCAACCTGCACAAGATTAGGTAATCACTTATAAACATGTGAAACTAGTGTTCAACTCTTAAACTTCTCAAGAAGGAGCTTAGCACACATTTCATTATTACTCACATGACTATACATGATAAACATTTATTGTGCTCGTGGAACCGTTCCTCTGAGCATTACTTTAAGTTTAATTATTAGATCACAATTAGACTTACATTAACACTGCAATGAAATTACTGTGAAAAGCCCCAGTCACCACACTCTAGCATCTGGCTGGGTTACACTGAGGGAGAATTTAGCATGGCCAATGTACCTAACTAGCACATTTTTCAGACTCTGGGAGGAAACTGGAGTACCGGAGGAAACCCATGCAGATATGGAGAGAATGTGCAGACTCCACATAGATAGTGACCCAAGCTGGGAATTGAACCCAGGTCCCTGGCGTATGAGGCAGCAGTGCTAACTACTGTGCCAGCATGCCACTCTTTAGTGAAGTTGCAAAGAGTTTGTTTTAAATGCGTTGATGCCTCCTATTCAAATGCAGCAGTGAATATCAAATGAACATATTTATATGCTAATATAGCTGTAATTCCAAGTTTAAATATTCAAATACTATATTTTGTTTTTAAGAAATGGACCAAAAAATAAACCATGTCAGATTTACTCATTACACTTAATTCCACTTTTAAAAGTGTAATGATGTAAGACTCCCATTTTAAATTGAGTAGCCTGTAGTTATAGTTGAATTTAACACAAAATGCATGTGTAGCAGGACAGACAAAGAGATATACTTTGTAGTAATGAGCATTTTCATAATATTCATGAGCCAGAACACTGTTCTGTCATTGAAGTTCTGTTTTAGATCTATCAACTGTGTTTAAACTGCATTCAGCAAATTATCCTTTTATAAATGATTGGGATTGTTTCAAATTTTTCCCTACTTTATAAAACATGGGTCAAGATCTCCTCGCCTTGCTGTGGTGAGACAGGTTCAGAAGATTTGGAGGATCAATCAAAAGGCCATTGACTTTTGATAGAATGAGATGATCCTGTGACAGGCAGGTCTGGAAAGTCCCACTCGCAATTAAATAGAGCTGAATATATTTTGCTAAACAAATTAAGAAGTCTCACAATACACCAGGTTAAAGTCTAATAGATTTATTTGGAATCATGAGTTTTCAGAGTGCTTCTCCTTTATCAGGTGAGTGTCCCACTCCAATGCAACATCGGCATCTCCACATCATAAAATCTCGCAGTGGGCCACTCACTTGATGAAAGAGCAGCACTCTGAAAGCCCATGATTCCAAATAAACCTGTTAGATTTTAACCTGATGCTGTGAGACTTCTTACTGTGTCCACCCCAGTCCAATGCCAGCATCTGCATACCATGACTGCTAAGCAAATGACAGTAACAAATTGTGCAAATACGGAAATACGAGGTTACATCACAGAAGGGGATCATTTGGCCCAGTGTGCTGGACTTGATACTGAATGGCATTACCATCGCTGAATCCCCAATATAAACTTCCTGGGAATTACTAATGATTAGCCAGCTAAATACTGTGATTACAAGAGTAGGTCAGCAGCTAGGAACTATGGCAAGTAACTCCCCTCCTGACTCCGAAAAGCCTGTCTACCATTTGCTAGTCACTAATCAGGAGTGTGATGGAAAACTTTGCAATTGTCTGGAAGGCTGAAGGTTCAACAGCTAATCCAGGACAAAACAGTCCACTTGATTGGGATCCCATCTGTAAATATTCACTTCTTCCATCATTGATGCAGAGTAGAAGCAGGAACTGCAAGAACTCGCTATTCCTCCTTAGGCAGTATCTTTCAAACCCATGACTATTACCATCTAGAGGGGCAAGGGTGGCAGATACAGTGGAATCCAGCCACCCACAAGTTCCCCACCATCCTGGTTGTGAAGTTCCTTCACAGCCTCTGAGTCAAAATCCAGGCACTCCCTTCTTAATGGAACTGTGGGTGTACACATACCCTATGGAGTGCAGCAATTCAAAGAAGCAGTTCTCTAGCACTTCTCTCCAGGGCAATTAGGAATGGGCTACAAATGCTGGCCTTGCCAGCGAAGCCCACATCCTTTGAATGAAAGTGGCATTCTGGCACAATGGTTAGCACTGCTGCCTCACGGCGCCAGGGACCTGAGTTCAATTCCCAGCTTGGGTCACTGTCTGTGTGGAGTCTGTGCGTTCTCATGTCTGCATGTGTTTCCTCCAGGTGCTCCAGTTTCCTCCGAGAGATGTGTGGGTTAGATGGATTGGCTATGCTAAATTCTCCCTTAGTATACTCGAACAGGTGCTGGAATGGGATGACTGGAGGATTTTCACAGTAACTTCATTGCACTGTTAATATAAGCCTACATGTGACACTAATAAATAAGCTTAAAAATTTTGAGTAAAAACTAGAAAAAAAAAACTATCCACATTAATTTCACTTTCCAACTCTTGGTCCATGGACTATATTTTATGGAAGTTCAAGTGTATAGAATTATAGAATAGAATCCCCACAATGCAGAAGGAGGCCATTTGACCCATTGAGTCTACACCCACAACAATCCCACCCAGGTCCTATCCCCATAACTCCATATATTTGCCCTGTTAGTCTCCCTGACACTAAGGCAATTTAGCATGGCTAATTAACCTAACCTGCATATTTTTGGATTGAGAGAGGGAATGGGAGCACCCAGAGGAAACCCATGCAGACATGAGGAGAACACGCAAACTCCACACAGCCAATCACTCGAGGCAGGAATTGAACTTGCTTCCCTGGTGCTGCAAGGCAGTAATGCTTACACTGTGCCATCATTCTGCCAAGATTTGGCATATCCATGTGTTTCATTAAATTCGCTAAGGCTCCTGCATCTACCACCTTTTCAGGGAATGAGTTTTTGACCCTTGTCACTTTCTGCGTGAAAAACTTTCTCCTTAACTACTCTCTAATTCTACTATCACTGACTTTAAATCTACGATCCCTAACTATTGATGTCCCCATCAAGTTAAATCGATATCTGTTCTATTTAGGTCCCTCATAATTTTATACAACTCAATTAAATCTCCTCAAAGTTTTCTCTTCCTAGCATATTTACTCTTGTCTCCTAACTATAATTTCCCATTCCTGACAACATCCTTGTAAATATATCCATGTACCAGTATGTGTAATAATGTTGTTTGCTGTTGTAACCAGTTCCACCACAGAGGTTACGTCTTCTGAACCTCAAGTTAAGAATTAATTGGATAACCAAATCTCATTTCCGTTCTGCTGCACTTGTTGAAAATGGACAAAAACAATGTCTCTCTCGCAACTTCCTTTTCCTTAGCCAACATAGGTCGTATTTTAAAGCCATCAATCCTATTCATAGCGGACAGGCTTTAAATAATTCTAATCAACAGACTCATTAATGGGTTAAAATAGACAGATTGTCAAACGCCACACACACATCCTGGAGCCTTAATACTAGATCTGGACTTTATTTCTCACAATTCAAACAACTGATTTTGGATTGCCAAACAATTGACTTTGCAAAACGCAAAGGAAAAAATAGGGCGCAGAATTGATAACCTCCACCAGGTCAAGCTATCATGGAAGGGTTGGCCCCCATTCTTCATGAGGATACAGTCCAAGCTTAGTCCTTGCAATACAAAGCGATAGTTTGAATTCTAGAAACACGAGATAAATCTCATTGTTCAAGTCAGTAATCTTTCCCATGCTCTGTTGAAGTTGAATTTACCAAGTTCCAATTGTGCGATGCATTTCTTCAAAAGAGGCTAATCTCAAGAAAAAAACGCTTCAAGGAAAAAGTTTTTGAAAAAGCATTACTCTCCTGCTTTATTTTGTAATTATTGTCATGCTCCCTTCCATGTCATGTCACAGGTTCATTGAAACCTGCCTTTCATCATTACATTATAAATTATGATTCAGAAGCATTATAATTTGGTACATTAGGAAAGCAAGGATTAAGTTAAATTAATACTTTGGCATTATAATTATGGTGCAGTGTTTATATAATGCTATAATTGGTGAGCTCTTGCAACCATAAATCCTTTTATTCTTCGAGGAGATCATTTAGTGATATTGTTTTGGGAGTAGGTCATGCTTAAACGTTCAAACGCTAATTGGATATTGGCTATTTGTTGCACTCTGTGTCTCACCAATAATGTATTAAGGAAATACCAATGAAAGCGCAAATTATCAACTTACAGTGTAAAACAAGTTTCATCTATAGATATGAACAAATTTAGACCCCGTCTTAGAATGAAAGAGGGCCAGGACCTAGTGAGCATAGAATCGTACCAGGCAGAAGGGAGCCATTTAGCACCAACTCTCCAACAAAACATCACATCCAAGCCCCTAACTGACACATCCTGGGACATTAAGAGGCAATTTAGCACAGCCAATGAACCTAAACCGCACATCTTTGAATTATGGGAGGAAACCCACATAGGCACATGGAGAATGTGCAAGCTCCACATAGACATTCACTCGAGGTGGGAATTGAACCCGGGTCCAGAGCACTGTGAAGCAGCAGTGCTAACCAAAGTGCTGCCCCTAATGAATCCTAGCCAGTAACTTTTTGCCAAGGACCTTTGCATATAATAATATTTCTTGTGACTTGTCCCTATCAGAATTATCTTAATTCCTTGACACTTTCAAAAGGCTGTTCTTTTAAGATTCACACTTTCTGTTACTAAGCATGCACACAAGTAGTAAGAAAATTCTTGGAAATGTGCAAATCAGGTTTAATTGCATGTTCCCGTTACTTAAATCCGTATGACTCTGCGTGTCTTTATACTCAGACTGCAGAAGGGAATATCCATAGATCTAAGGGATGTGAACCACTTTTTAAATGACTGCATTCTCATTTGCAGGGCAATGCATCTTGAACTGTCTAATGCTGTTACAATGGAGGGCCATCACAAATGTGCATCCAGATCTGCTGATCTTGTATTGGAATTGATTGAAGATGCTGCATTGGGCATCAAGCCTTCTCGGTTAAAGAAGCTCTTCTCCTTACGCAGCCCCAGAGGAACACATTGACAACAAGGCAATACCACACATCTGTGCAAGTGCTGGCATAGCTGCTTATGCCTGCGGGATTTAAGTAGTGAAGTTGACGAAGCCAGACTACATGAGTCACAGAGCAAGGGTGAACAGGAGCAAGTTGGACCAGCAGTGAGGAAGCTGGAGTCTGCAGGCTAGAAAGAAAATTTGGTTCCTTAGATTCAGTACACAAGGATTCAAGCTGCATGTGACCTGGAGAACCTTTTCAGGAGGTTTCACTTGGTATCCAATGTTGTTTGTGTGAAAACGTTGGGAATAAACAGTAACATTCCGTGAGCAGCATTAAGGATCACAATTGCAACTGCTGTTAAAACATAGGGTGGGGTTTTCTAGCCTCGATCATTCCAAAACCATAAAACCATCCCTTCTGCCTCTGGTCAACAGACCTTTCCATTGTCTGCCCCTAGCCTGCTCCAATTCCCGCGACAGGCAGGGTGGTAAAATTCCAATTGTGGATTCCTTTATTCTTCTCCGAGACTCCCTCCGCTGACATGTGTGTATAGTAGTCTTAAGTGGACAATATGTAGAATGCAATTTTCATTGCACTACATCCTTCCCCATTTTACTAAATGAGAAGCATAACATTTTTCAAAGGTTTTATTCCCAAAATGTAAATAATAAGCTTAAGCATAACTTAAACATTCCACATCAATAACCAGTGTAACAATTTAACAATGCATGCAATCAAGAGATGTGAAAGATTTGCTCAGAAAATAGTTTCTTTTGTAAAGTAATCACTTATGTATGGTGAACATTTTTCTTAAGAGGCAGATATCATAGAATCCCTACAATGCAGAAGGAGGTTATTTGGCCCATTCAGCCTGCACTGACAATGATCCCACCCGGTCCCATCCCTGTAACACTATGCATTTACCCTGCTAATCTCCCCAGCACTAAGTGGCAATTTAGCATGACCAATCAACTAAACTTGCACATCTTTGGAAGAAACCGGAGTACCAGGAGAAAACCCATGCAGACATAGGAAGAATGTGCAAACTCTGTAGACAGTCACCTGAGGCTGGAATTGAACCTGGGTCCTCGGCACTGTGAGACAACAGTTGTCATTTCGTTTAACTCATTCTTTATCTGAGATGCCAAAGTGTGAATTGGATTCAATGCTTTTGAATGGTGCTTTCAGTATTTTGGCCGAAGGGCCTGTTCTGTGCTGTAATGTTCTATGTTCTATGATACATCTTGTGTAATGAAACTGTGGTGTTGGGCACAACAAATAGTTGGATGTCATAGAATCATAGAATCCCTACAGTGCAGCGGAGGCCATTTGGCCCATCAAATCTGCACTGACCACAATCCCACCCAGACCCTGTCCCCCATAACCTTATTATATCTACCCTGCCAGTTCCCCTGACTCTAAGAGGCAATTTTCAATGGCCAATCAACCTAACCCACATACCTTTGGAAATGTCATAATGTTTATTTTTGCTTTTCAACATGAGCATTATGTTTCTCAAATGCTGTATCTCCAACTTTAATGATGTAGCTTGGAATTTCATGTTCACCTCTGTATTTACTTCTATTTGTTCACGGGTTCTGTTCGAGCACCTGTTGATCAGTGTAGAACTTTAACACTGTAGAACTTCAAAAGGACATCGACAAGTTAGTGGAGTGTGCAGATAGGTGGCAAGTGAAATTCAATGTGGAGAATTGTGAGGAGATGCTTTTTTGTAAAATTTAAGTTTTATTTATTATTGTTTACAAGTAGGCTTTCATTGACACGGCAATTAAGTTACCGTGAAAATCCCTTAGCTGCCACACTGTGGCACCTGTTCGAATACACTAAGGGAGAATTTAACATGGGTAATGCACCTAACCATCACGTTTGTGGGAGGAAACCAGAGTACCTGGAGAAAACCCACGCAGACACGGGGAGAATATGCAGACTTCACACAGATAGTGACCAAAGCTGGAATTTTTATGGGAAGAAAGTGGAAAGGCAAAATAAGGGTAAAATTCTTCAAAGGGTGCAGGAGCAGAGGGACCTGGTGGTACATGTGCATGGAACATTGAATGTGGCAGGAAAGGTAGAGATGGCATTTAATAAAACATGTAATATTCTGGGCTTTATGAATAGAGGCATAGAATACAAGAGCAAGGAGATTATGCTGAACATATACAAGACACCATTTGGACCTCAGCTGGAATATTGTTTACACTTCTGGGCACTAAACTATGGGAAGGATGTGAACATATGGGAGAGAATGCGGAAAAAGTTTGCAAGGATGGTTCTGGGGTTAGAAAATTCAGTTGTGAGTAAGATTGGAAAGGTTAGAACTGTTCTCCTTGGAGAGAAGAAGGCTAAGAGGAGATTGGAAAGCGATATTCAAAATCATGAGGGGGCTGGACAGAACAGAGAGGTAGAAACTGTTCCCAATTGTAAAAGAATCAAGAATCAAAGAGCAGATTTGAAGTGATTTGCTAGGGAAACAAATATTAAATGAGAAAAATCTTTCCTATACATTGAGTATTTGAGTTTGGAATGCTCTGCCTAAAAGAGCAGGCAGATTGAGTCAGGAATTCAAGAAAATATTAGATGATTACTTGAATATAAGCAATCTGGAGGATTATAGGGAAAAAGGAAGAGAATGACACAATCATAAAGCTCATTTGAAGAGCCACCACAGCCATGATGGGCCAAATGGCCTCCTTCTGTGCCATGATATGAATCTATGAATAGGTCCATGGAATTGCTCAGAAGATATGTGTTCATAGGATGTACAAAGTTGATGGTAACTGGAGGCTTTCCAGGAGTTGATTGAGGAGTCGCTGTATAATTGTGAAGAAAATGATAAAATCCTTATTTCTATGGCTTGTTCTCAATTGTAGCTGCACAAACTGCTTAACTTTTCCATTGGCTTTTGGCCAACAGGACATGATTTTTCAATGAGTGAAGTCCAGGTAGTTTGTGAATTTATTGAACACTTTGCTGTTGAATGGATTTCATTGTCACTTCTCACCATTCAGAGAACACCATAAAAAGCAAACTTTAAGTCCAACTTTGGCTGCTTTTGTTGAATTTGACATAACTATTTCTATGACTAGGAACCTGTTGTAGCTGTTAGTGATAACTTATACAAGGAAGCAAGAATATTGTGTGCAGTCCTGGGCACTATGCTATAGAAAGGATCTTTCTATAGAGAGAATGCAGAAGAGGTTTGTGAGTAAATGTGAGAAATTAGCACTAACTTGGATCAATGATTTAAGTGTCAATTCAGACATTTTGTGAGGATCATGAAGATATTATACAGGGTTATTGCTTAACATGACAAATACGATTTGATTTTGAGTTCTACCATGCTTCAACTCCCTCAAACCATGTCTATTCTCTGAGGATTTGTTTGGCTTTGACGATACCCCAGTGACCTTCATGTGCTATATTTACAACACCTTGTTTTATGGACAGTACAGTTGATGTGCAACATGAGATCAGATGTGGTTGTAACGATGAGCTCACTTTAAATATTGCGGAGACCTTGTAGCGTGAACAATTTTGTGGAATCCCACTCAATCATATCTTGCCAGTTTTGATTTTGTAGTCAACATACATTGTTGCATGCCATCTTGTTTTGTTCCCACTTTATCAGCTAGTTTTAGTGACTTTGACACTATATTTAGCCTTATGTAATTAAGACGCTGTTCCTTTTCTCATGGCGATTGATAAAGAGCGTCTGCTGAAATGAACTTGCCTGGCTGATACTCAGCATGGAACTTGTACTATTTGAGTATGCAAAGCTTGATTTGAGTCTGTGGTTTGTTATCTGGATTTTTGAACAAGTTAAGAGGAAGCGATTGGTTATTACTTCAAACCAATTCTGTACAAGTAGAGATGAAAGTTTAAGATAAGATTGTGTTTGTGAGTGCTTCCCTGACTGTTTATGAATAGCTTTGTGCTACATAGAATCCTTTCAGTGCAGGAGGAGGCCATTTGACCCATTGAGTCTGCATCAAACACAGTCTCACCCAAGCTCTATACTTTAATCCCACCTAGTTATATTGTTATCCCCCTGATACCAAGAGGCAATTTACCACGGCCAATTAACCTAACCCACACATCTTTGGATTTGGGGAGGAAACCGGAACACCCAGAGGAAACCCACACAGAAACTGGGAGAATGTGCAAACTCCCGAAGACAGTGACCTGAGGCAGGAATTGAACCCAGGTCCATAATGCTGTGGGGCAGTAGTGCTAACCACTGTGCCACCGTGTTAGCAATGTGCTCACTACTGCAATGATTGATGGGTTGCCTTTCTTGTCTTTCTGCTTAAGTTGACTGGGTTTGCATCCATGACTCACCTTGTGATTTTTCTCAGGGTTGAAATAGGCATTCGTGCAACTTGTTGCCAATCATTCTTTGATCTGTTGTGCAGCCAGTTTTTGTGAAGATCTTTACTCACACTTGGTGATTTCTTTTCCAAGATTGTGCTGTGGATGATGGGAGTTGTGGGGGGCGTGGGGAGTGGTGTAGTGGTAGGGAGCACAGATAATGTAGCAAGGTCAGAAATGGAGAGATTACAGCATATGATGGCTTCTAGCAGACTTTGGACTTCCTGCAGATTTGTAGGATCTGCAACATTTATAATAGTTTCAACTTTCTGGGATCAGGCGTTACTCCTCCACTATTCAACACATGATGGAAGAATTCATAGAATCCCTACAGTGCAGAAGGAGGCCATTTAATCCATGGACTGACAAAATCCTATCCAGGTCCTATACCCACTAATCCCTCTAAACAATACGTTCCAGGACACTAAGGGACAATTTAGCATGGCCAATGCACCCAACCCACACATCTTTGGACTGTGTAAACGGAGCATCCTATGGAAACCACATAGACATGGGGAGAATGTGCAAACTCCACACAGACAGTATTCAAACCCAGGTCCCTGGCACTGTGAGGCAGCAGTGCTAACCATTGTGCCACTGTGCTGCAATTCTGCTTTCACTGAAAAACACTTGTCTTTGTTCGAGTTGAGATTATATTCATTGCGACACTGTAGGCATCCTTGTAGACATGTTTTGAGTTCAGTTTTGGCAGGACTGTAGATGAGAATGCCACCATTGATGTTCAACATACCTTCAAATCCTTGAAGTGAAAACTGAATCAAATGTTGAAGTACTTAGTTACTGAAATGACTCAAATTGAGCCTCTTACATCAAAAAAGTCTATTGTGTGTGGAGAACACTGTAAGATACCTCAATTCTTCCTCAAGTTCTCAGGGGCAATTTGGCATGGTCAACATGCCCAACTCGCACATTTTTGGACTGTGGGAGGAAACCACAATACCCAAAGGAAGCCCGCACAAATGTGGGAAGAACTCCACACGGACAATGCCCAAGCCTGCAAGCTATCAGCTTGGAAACTCCTGTGGTTTCTACATTGCAGATCCCAATGGAGGAGGACTTTGCTTAGTTGAAATAAAGGAACAAGACATTATTCATTGTGCCATTTAAACAACAATACTGCTACAATATTCAGATTATGATGTTTCCATCAGTGCCTTCAGAAACAATTTTGGATTAGTATGTTAAATAATTTCACTGGAGCACTCAATTCATCAAATAAGCCAGACAGTGATGTTTGGTCCCATGAAATTATTTATAAATATATATGAGAAGAAATTATTCTAAAAGTAAATGGAGCTGAAAGTGAGCGTTGACAAAAGAAGGTAAAAAGATTAACGTGTGAAGCCATCAGTTATATCCCATTTTTACAAATATAAAATATCTTCCAGTTAATTTGAGTTTTCACACTTTAATTGAGCAGATTTTCCAATGCTATCAGTCGTCATTCATCACTGTTAAGATGTTTAAATCAAGCAAAGTAATCTTTTAGCCAACAATATGCCATTCAGTAGCAAATGCTTCTGATGCTAAGGCTGATAGAGTGGGATTTTCTGGTCCTGCTCACCCCAAGCCGGGAAAATCCCACCCGAGGTTAAAGGATTTGCAAATGTCATGTCCTGGCTGCTACAATTCCCACGGCAAGTGGGACAGGAAATTTTTGCCCATATAGTTTTGTAGTATCCCACAATATGGGGCGAGATCTTCCCATTTCATCTGCCACAAGAATCGGAATAGGTGTGGAGCAGAATGGAAAGGTATAATTGATCAAGGGAAGGCTTTTCCAGACCAAGCACTGCTGGAAAATCCCGCCCAATACATACACCAAGCAAAGCAGGTCCGGAAATGTGTCCATGCATACGTTCCCTGCAGTGCAGAAAGAGGACAGTAGGCCCATTGACTCTGCACCAACTCTGTGACAGAGCACCCCATCCAGGCCTACTCCACCCTACTCTCGCAACCTCATGCGTTACCCCTGCTAACCCACATATTTCTGGATACTAAGGGACAATTTAACATGGTCAACCAGTTAACTTGCACACCTTTGGAACTCCAATTGGAGTTTAAATTGTCCAAATAGCTTTCCAATCATCCCCATTGTGAATATAACACAGTTAGATATGTTTTGTTTCTTGTGTATGAAGACACTACTTATATGCAATATAATATTTGCAAAACATCACACTGTGTATGAATTTGATCATAATTTCTCCTATTCAATCTTATACAGATCTTAGTCACATACCAGAACAGGCCCAGCTGGCCTGTCATGTCTATTGAGTTAATAGATTTCTTTCATAGAGTCCTTACAGTGAAGAAGGAGGGCATTGAGACTGCACCAATTGTCCGACAGAGCATCTTACTCAGGCCCCATCCCCATAACTTCAAGTATTTATTCTGCTAATCCCCCTAATCTACACATCTTGGGATACTGAGGGGTGATTTAACATGGCCAATCCAACTAACCCACACATCTTTGGACTGTGGGAGGAAACTGGAGCACCCAGAGGAAGCCCACACAGACACAGGGAGAATGTGCAAATTCCTCATTGACTGTCACCCAAGGCTTGGAATTGAACCCTGGTACCTGTCGCTGTGAGTCAGCAGTGCTAACCACTGTGCCACCACACCATCCATTTCTGGCCTTTCCTCAGAGCCCTGAAAATATTATGTGTTTTTAAACATATAACCAATTCCATTTTGAAAGTCAGTAGTATTGAAACCCTGCCACCAGTCATGAATGATGGTGGACAATTGAACAACTAACTCGAGGAGATGGCTCCAATAACATCCCCATTCTCAATGATGGGGGAATGCAGCACATCAGTGCAAAAGACAAAGCTGAAGTATCTTCAGCCAGAAATGCTGAATGAACAATTCACTTTGACTCCCTCTTGGGAGGTCCCCAGCATCACAGATGCCAATCTTCAGCCAATTTCATGTGCTGCTACAACATTAGAATCTACCTGACAACATGAAAAATTGTCCAGCTATGTCCTGTAAACAAAAAGCAGGACAAATCCAACCTGACCAATTACTGTCACATCAGTCTACTCTCGATCATCTGGAGAGTGGTTGAAAATACCATCGACCCTGCTATCAAGCGGCACTTACTTAGCAATCAATTGCTCACCGCTGTTCTATTTGGATTCTGCCAGGGTTACTCAGCTCCTGACCTCACTGCAGCCTTAATCCAAACATGGATAAAAGGGCTGAACTTCAGATGTGAGGTAAAGGTGGCTGCCCTTGACATCGAGGTGATATTTGACTGAATGTGGAACCAAGGAGGCCTAGCAAAACTGGAGTCAATGGGAATCGAGAAAAATTCTCCACTGCATAGAGTCACATCCTACACAAAGGAAGATGGTCATTTTCTCAGTCCCAGCACATCACTGCCTGAGTTCCTTACAGTAATGTTTTAGGCCCATCTTCAATTGTCAGGTCAGAAATGGAGACATTCACAAATGACGACACAATGTTCAGCACCATTTGGATGGGTTCCAGAGGAAGTTCACAAGAATGATCCCCGGGATGAAGGTTTTGTCATATGAGGAGTGGTTGAGGAGTCTGGATTTATACTCGATGGAGGTTAGAAGGATGAGGGGGGGATCTAATTGAAACTTATAGAACACCGAGAGGCCGAGATAGTGTGGGCATGAAGCGGATGTTTCCATTTGCGGGAGAGAGTTGAACTCAAGGACACGGTCCTAGAGTCTTTAAAACTGAGATAAGGAAGAATTTCTTTAGCCAAAGGGTGATGAATCTGTGGAAGTCATTGCTACAGAGGGTTGTGGAGGCCAGATCATTGAGCATCTTTAAGACAGAGATAGATAGGTTCTTGATCAACAAGGGGACCAAGGGTTCGGGGGATAAGGCAGGAGAATGGGGATGAGAATCTTATCAACCATGAGTGAATAGCAGAGCCGAATTGATGGGCTGAGTGGCCTAATTCTGCTTCTATATCTTATGGCCTTATTTGCAACTTCTAGATGCTGATGGAGTTCATATCCGAATGTTGCAAAACCTGAACAATCTTCTGTCTTGTGCTGGTAAGTTCTAGGCAATGACCATCTCGAGCATGAGAGAATCTAAATGTTCTCTCTTGACTTTCAATGGCATTATGATCACTGAATCCCCCACTATCAACATTCTGGAGTTACCATTGACCAGAAACTGAACTTGAACAGCCATTTAAATGCTGCAGCAACAAGAATTGATCAGAAACTAGGAATTCTGCAGAGAGTAACTCTCTCCTAACTCCTCGAAGCTTGTACTCCAGCAACAAGGCACATGTCAGGAGTGTAATGGAATACTCTCCACTTACCTGGATGAATGCAGCTCCAACAATACTCAAGAAGCTCAAACCATCCAAGATGACAGCCCACTTGACTGGCTCCCTACTGAACACTTTAAATCTTTAAGTCACTCTTTAAATCACTCTCTCCACCATTGATACACAGTCGCAGCAGTGAGTACCATCTATGAAATGCATCACAGCAAGGCTTTTTTGACAGAGATTTCCAAATATGCAAACTCTGCCACCCAGAGAGACAAGTGGCAGCAGAGGTATACAAATACCACCAACTCCTAATTTTCCTCTGGGTCACACAACAGATTACTGTTCCTTTGCTGCCACAGGGTCAAAATTCTGGAATTCCCTTCTTAACAGTACTATGTATGTTCCTATAATAAGAATTTGATGAAGGAACAGCGTTCCGAAAGCTTGTGGTGATTAGTATCAGATAAACCTGTTGGACATTAACCTGGTGTTGTGAGACTTCTTACTGTGTTTACCCCAGTCCAATGTCGGCATCTCCACATCATGTGTTCCTACAACACATGGACTGCAGCTCTTCAAGAGCAATTAGGAATGGGCAATAAATGTTGAGCTTGCCAGTGATAACCACATCCTATGAATGAATAATAAAAGCTAAATCTACTATGAGACAGTATTTTCCAGATCATAACAGCTTGCTGCATTTAAAAAGAAATACATTTTTCTCCCAGTTGTCTCTTAAAACTATATCCTCCACTACTAAACAACTTCTCATTATTTATTCCATCAAATTTAAAGTCATAATTTTGAACATTTCTTTTGAATTTTCCCCTAACCTTCCCATTGATTTTCATTCATCTGTGTCTTGAGTGAAGTTGCATTTTGTGGAATTCTAGGTATTTTTAAACAACTGAAGTCAAATTATTAATATAAATCGATGGAATATCAGGTATGGAGGGAACTGTGAAACAAAAATGTAAGACAATATGGAATTAGATAAGGGGTCACAGGACACTGTGTTATGGTCTAACAGATTTATTTGTAATCACAGCTTTTGGAGAGCTATTCCTTTGTGAAGTGAAGGCGAAAATTTGAAATAAACCCTATTTCTACTGGCATTATGTGGCTTCTCATCTTGTCCATCCTAGTCCCAACACTGGTGTCTCCACACAATGTGGAATGCAACCTGTTGGATGGAACAGAAATTAGCACTGCTGTTCCATAACACCAGGGACCTGGGTTTGATTCCCAGCTTTGGTCACTGTCTGTGTAAAGTCTCCCAGTGTCTGCGTGTATTTCCTTCGAGTGCTCCGATTTCCTCCCACAGTCCGAAAGATATTCTAGTTAGATACATTGGCCATGCTAAATTCTCCTTCAGTGTACCCAAACAGGTGCCAGAGTGTGGCGACCAAGGGATTTTCACAGTAACTTCATTGTAGTGTTAATGTAATTGTGATATAAATAAAAAGAGAAAAAAAGTCTAAAACAATCACAACCAACAGAATTATTGTTCTATCTTTGCAGTTAATGTCCAAGGTGCAACTGAGCTACATTTCTCGTTCAACCTGACCTTTAAAAAAATCCAAAGGTTCCCATGACAGATATGAGCTAAACTTAAAACAATTAAGGTATTTTTGTTCACTTAAAGCTAGCATCGTGAGCCAAGATTGTGTCATTGCTTGATATCTGTATCCACAACTTGCAGGATTGATCAAAATCAGCAAATTTGTTCAACTCTATCTGGTTTTGGTATATCTCGACCTTGAACACTTAAGTCCTGAAAAATATTTCAATGATCCAGATTTTGTAATGACGATGACAGAGAAATTGCCACTGATACTGATCGTCATTTCAGGACTCTGCACGTGCGCAGAATTTGAGGCGGCACAGTGGCATAGTGGTTAGCACTGCTGCCTCTCAGTGCCAGGGACCCGAGTTCAATTCCATCTGTGCAGAGTCTGCACATTCTGCCCATATCTGCATGGGTTTCCTTCGGGTGCTCCAGTTTTCTCCCCCAGTCCAAAGCTGTGTGGGAGAAAACCGGAGTTAGATTGGAGTTAGGTTGATTGGCCATGCTAAATTGATTCTAATGTCAGGGGAATAGCAGGGTAAACATGTGGGGTTACTGGATTGAGTAGGATTGTGGCCGGTGCAGACTCGATGGGTCGAATGGCCTCCTTCTACACTGTAGGGATCCTATGAATAGTGTGGAAATCACATTAGTCTGTGATTCAACTCTTCTTCAGAGTTTGTTTATTGAAGCTTGATCGTATTCGGATCATACAATGTAAGTTAAAAGTGGAGACTTTTAACTTCCTGTTTTTTGTGTGTGATTATTTCAATGTGATTGACCTATGACTCGTTTGCAGGCTTTGCAGCTACTGTACACCAACACATCCCCTTGGTTTAGCCCCAGATTTAAATTGTCATTGAAAAAGGGCATGTTGCAGAGAGCATTAGATTTCTTTGGGCAGCATCTTTTGAGGCTAACGGTGAGTTTGTTGCTATGCCACTGATTGTGAAGTCCAGGTCAATAAAATACAATTCAAGCTCAATGTTAAAGTGTCCTGTGGTAACCCTGTCCATCTATTTAACCAGTAATAGTTGAGTTAGAAGTAATTCAGTGAAGGTTTATTGGACTCAAAACAGGAAGAAACAGGTTATCTTATCAGAAAAGAAATGCTAACCATTGTACCACCATACCTCATGACTGCAAGGTCAGCTGATCAATAGGAGATTGGATCATCTGTGAATCTTACATCATTTTCCAGAATTTTATCAGCACACCCACCCCGGAATCAGAGTAGGTGAGGCCCATAGAATCTCCATTGGTCTCGGGCAAGATCTTACAAACCTCAGGCAGACAAGGTGGTAAAATTCTGGCAAATATATATCTGTCATGCTATCTGGCAGTGCTTCAAAATATTTTCTTTCCTTTTTAACCTCTGGAGTTCTCTCACAGACCTATCCTGGAACTCTCATATTCCTCAGTTGCATGCTGCCTCTTGGAGACGTCATTGAAGATATGTGATGAACTTCCATGAATAACTTTTCTCATCCGTTCCTTCCCTTGACCCCCTCCATAGTGTTCTCATGTCACTTGGGTATCTCATTCTTGGGTTTTGCGTTTTTGAACCAACAATTATTTGTTCATGCAACATGTTATTGGTTGCCCCTTTGTGTGAGGGGGATTAGTGGAGTAAATATATGGGATTACAGGGATATGGCCTGTTGTTGTCATTTACTAGCTCGACAGGCCAAAGGCCTCCTCCTGAAGAGATTCTCATAACCCTTAGAACTGCTATTACTCATTAAGATGAGAAATAAAACTTGCATTTACAAGGAACATTTCATAATTTCTGCACGTCCATAAACACTCCCTATTTAGGTTGAACTTGAGGAGAAATGCCTTCACTCAGAGGGCTGTGAGTGTCTGGAACTCTCTTCCTCAAAAAAGCAAAGTCTTTGAGTATTTTTAAGGCAGAATTGGATTGATAGGCCAAGGGAAATGCTCTGGGGCCTCAAGTTCAAATCCCACCATGGCAGATGGTGAAATTTGAATTCAATATAAATCTGGAATTAAGAATCTCCACATGACCATGAAACCATTGTTGATTGTTGGAAAAATCCATCTGATTCACTAATGTCCTTTTAGGGAAGGAAATCTGCTGTTCACACTTGGTCTGGCCTTTATGTAACTCCACATCCACAGCAATGTGGTTGACTGTTAAATCCTCTCACCCTCAGGAATGGGCAATAAATTTTGGCCCACATCCTACAAACGAATTTAAAAAAAAATCAAAGGGCTGAAATGTTATTGAGCATAGACAGGAATGTGGGACTGAAGTTACAATCAGATCAACCATGATCTTATTGAATGGTGAAGCAGCCTCGCTTGGCCTATTCCTGCTCTTAATTTGTACGTTCCCAATGGAGAAGTGCTTTGGAAATGCTGTCACTGTTGTGAAGTAGGGAAAAACATGCAAATACGTGGAAACGTCAGAGAATCCCTTCAGTGCAGAAGAAGGCCATTCGGCCCATTGAACCTGCAATGACAATAATTTACCCATGTCCCTGTACAACTACGTATTTATCTCACTAATCCCCCTCACACTAAGGGCATACCAATGACATGATGAACGAGCAAATGATTGCTTCTTTAAATATTGTCGGTTCAAAGGTGCGATACCCAAGGCATTGGGGGAACTTCCCTGCCCCCCTTGAGCCTGGGATCTGCCAGCAATAACTCTTGCTTTATCCTTTGCTCTGCTGTCAAAAATTGTACAGGGTGAACAGAACCATTCTTCAGTGTGGCATTTACATTTTGTCTAACCTTGTGCAGGAGCGGGGCTCAGTATCAGCAGAGGAGTGTTGTTTCACTCACTGTAAAATGAGTCATACATCACTACAACTAGAAAGCTGCAAATTAATACATAGATGGCCCCAGTACCCTCGATACAATTATAGCAATGCAAGATCAGTATGTTCATTACATTTTTATGATTTCATTAACTTGCCCCCTTTCACATATTACCATAATTTCAAGGTTTTTCTTGAAAAGAAACAACACGTAATGAATTAACATATAATGATATTTAATATGATATATTCTCACTTCACATCAAAAGAGGCAGCTGAGTAAAAACTAACATTAGGCCTAGAATAATAGTGATACTTTAAAGCTATTAAAATACCATTATAAATATTGGAATGACAAGGAGAAGAAATTATACACCCAATGCTTTTTTTTTGGAATAAAAATTACTGGTCAATTCTTAGAAAATATGATTAATTCACTTATTTGGAAGATACCTTACAACAATTTTTATGCAAAAATCTGAAAGGTTTATATCACTGCATTGCAAAGACAATGCTTAGTCCCCTGAAGTGGATGGCATCAGAGGAGTCTTAAGATGGCAGAAACCGGATAGTTTTAGCACTGACAAGGCTGTATTAAAGATGCCATATGAATGCAAGTTGTTTTTGTAAAGACCTTCATCTCACACTGTTTACATTCCCTGAGCACATGAAATACTTTAGAGATGAGGGAGTCCACAACAGGACATAGGTTTAGGGTACTGGGGAGTAAGTACAGATGAGATGTCAGGGGTAAGTTTTTCACTCAGAGGGTGGTGGGTGTGTAGAAACAGCTGCCGGCAGTGGTTGTGAAGGCAGACTCGATAGGGTCTTTTAAGAGACTTCTGGATGAGTACATGGGACTGAGTAGGATTGAAGGTTATAAGTAAGCCTAGTAGATACGTTCAATGTAACTTGTGGCCAAAGGGTCTGTTTGTGCACTAATTTTTCTATGTTCTATTCTTCCCACCTTTCTCCGACCAGCCCAATAATCCAGAGTTTCCTGACATTGCAGGTAGAACAGTGGTTAGCACTGCTGCCTCACAGTGTTAGGTACCCTACAGTGCAGAAGGAGGCCATTCAGCCTATTGAGTTTGCACAAACAATAATTCCACCTCAGCCTATCCTTGTAATCCACATATTTACCCCACTAATCCCTCTAACCTGCGCGTCCTGGGACACTAAGGGGCAATTTAGTGTGGCCAAAGCACTTAACACGCACATCTTTGGACTGTAGGAGGAAATCGGAGCAACCAGGGGAAACCCATGCAGACATAGGGAAAACATGCAAACTCCACACAGGCAGTGACCCGAGCCAGGAATCGATCATGGGTCCCTGGCATTGTGAGATAGCAGTGCTAATCATTGTGCCATTGAGTTGGCCATCTCATTAATGTTATTGGAACAACATCCACAGAGATGTGTGGAGAACTCTACCTTCTTAACTGAAGAAATATTGTGGTCAAATAAAAAATAAATAACTTGGGGAAAGGGAAGGAATGAGGGGGGACCTTCTAGAAACTTATAAGGTTATGAAGGGAATAGATAAGATAGAAACAAAATGTTGTTTCCACTGATGGGTGAAACTAGAACTAGAGTCTCAAAATAAAGGGGAGCAAGATTTAGGACTGAGTTGAGGAGGAACTTCTTCATACAAACAGTTGTGAATCTGTGGAACTTCCTGCCTAGTGCAGCAGTTGAGGCTATACCATTGAATGTTTTTAAGGCAAAGATAGATTTTGGAACAGTAAAGGAATTAAAGGTTATGGTGAGCGGGTGGATAAGTGGAGCTGAGTCCATGAAAAGATGAGCCATTATCTTACTGATTGGCAGAGCAGGCTTGAGAAGCCAGATGGCCTATTCCTGCTCCTAGTTCTTATATTCTTGTGAAAGAGGTATAGATTTAAGAATGAATTAACAGCTGAAGCCAAATTAACTCGACAATTTCATATCCAATGCTGTTTTCAGAACATAATCACCATAAATATGTGCTTCAAGGCAGTTTGAGTCTTTATAACAGGGGTTAGATAGAAAGGAAGCAATGAAAACTTTTCGTAGTTGTTTTTGGGATCTGAATGGTTTGCAGCATCTGAACTCAACCAACACATTAAAGAGTATCGAATGTCAGGAAAGGTGGATGATCTAATGAAGGGTTACAATGAGAAACAGGACTCTTAAGTGTCACCCAGAAAGAAAAGGATGCTTTCCTCGAGGTTCCTCCAGTCTGCCTTTAGAATATTAATGTTTTCCATCTCCTTGGCATCTGGTTAACAGCTGGGAAATTTACAGGTCGCAGGGTGGCTTTCAGGCAAAGAACCACAAATAAACTGTAAACTCTTTATTACAGGGGAGAGAGAGGGGGTGGTGGTGTGGGTGAGGCAGCTCTCAAAGCACCAGCAATCAATTATGAGATCAAGGCTCCCAGAAACACATCTGCTACACTGAAATTACAACCAGCTGAAACCTAGGCTTTCTTGTAACTGCAAGATATCCACCCTCTCAAACCACAGCAATATAGCGTTAACCATTATTAACTCTGTATCTGCGATGTTACAAGGCCAGGAAATAATGGGGGCCCATTTCGTTGTGCTCTAGAACACATTGCTTCTGCTTAATTTACACTTTTCAAGGTGGCTTGAGAATCTGCGGGCAGCTCCAGCTTCCCTTCCCAGCCCAAACGCAATCCAGCTGCTGCATAGCGCAGGCGGAAAATTATTTTCACGGCGAAACATGTTTTCTTCCCCCCCAAAAAAGATGCCTTTAAGTAAACATTTACATTTCTGCCACACTTGTGCTGACTTTAAAATGTATTTGCCAATCTCTGAAAAGCGAGGAACGCAGTGTGCTGCTGCCCCATGATTGATTTTATGGACTGTCAAGTTAATTAAAACACAAGATGAAGTCTATTGCATAATTTAGCAGACAGCGCTGGAAATCGATAGCCTAATTGCCACACCTTAAGAGAAACTATATCTGTTTATCCATTTAACTCCTCGCATATCTGCGCTGATTTTGCTACGTGTGTACCCGGGGTGATTTGTTGTAGTCTTCAATTACTGTTCTGACTTGTAAAGCAATAATGAATTGATAATCAATTAAACTTTGTTCCTTAAATTTTAACAGGGCAGATTCTTCTGCTGGGCAGTTGCACGCATTTCTTCTAAATTGACTGTGCTGATCTTTAAAGTAGTAAGTAATGGACAATCAATCCAACTTTGCCGTGTGAATCGGGACAAGGCAGCAATTTCAGAAATACTTGCAAAGACAGTTTTCTCTATTTTGTATAATTGAGTGAAGTGGAATGAAAGGTTGAGAAATGCCCAATTATTCATGGCTTTCGTAATTGGCTGCACTGTTCAGTAAAATGCCAGCGCCGGACACTCTTGCTCCTGGTCGACTGGTTGTTCAGGTCGATTTCTCTCAAACCGGCAACACTCGATTCCAAAGGCGAACCTGATGGATTTTTAAAAAGTAAAATAAAATTTGGCTTTAACCAGAGTTCTATCCATTCACATTTCTCATTGCAAGCAGATTTTCTGCAAAAGTCTTAAAGGCTAACAATGGAATGATTCGAGATTTTCTGATGTATTTTCAGCATCACTTGAGCTTGCATTGAAGGTTTCTGAACTTTATTAACCTTCGGACTGTCAACAGCTCCAGTGAATTCTGCCCTCTATGGACTGAGTGATCTTCTAACATTATATTTAGACTGGTATTTCAGTTAAGGAGTAGCTTTCAAGTTTGAATTTATTTATTAGTGTCAGGAGCAGGCTTACATTAAACACTGTAATGAAGTTATTGTGAAAATCCCCTAGTCATCACTCACCGGTGCCTGTTCGGGTACACTGAGGGAGAATTTAGCATGGCCAATGCACCTAACCAGCATGTCTTTCGGACTCTGGGAAGAAACTGGAGCACCCAGAAGAAACCCATGCAGACGTGGGGGGAATGTGTAGATTCCACACACACAGTGACCCAAGCCGGGAATCCAACCCGGGTCCCTGGTGCTGTGAGGCAACAGTGCTAACCACTGTGCCACTGAGCTGCCCACAGTTACTAGTTAGACTGGTATTCCAGTAAAGGAGTAGCTTTCAAGCAATAATTACAAATTCCAGCCGCATTAATTTCTCATTTTAAAATCAAAAACAATATTTCAAAAATGCTACTTCTGTTAATTTTTAATATTTTCTCAGTCTCTCTTTTTTATCACAACCCCCACTTTCATTTGATTATTATTGTCACATTTATTGGGATCCAGTGAAAAGTATTGTTTCTTGTGTGCTATGCAGACAAAGCATATTGTTCATAGAATACATAGAGGGCAAGGAAAAGAAAGGGTGCAGGACAGATTGTTGAGCTTACAGCAAGAGTTGAGAGAAAGATCAGCTTAATATATGGTAGGTCTGTGTAAGAGCCTGATGGCAGCAGGGAAGAAGCTGTTCTTGAGTCGGTTAGTACATGACCTCAGACTTTTGTAACTTTTTCCCGATGGAAGAAGGTAGAAGAGAGTGTGCTTGGAGTGCATGAGATCCTTGATTATGCTGCCTGCATTCCCTGAGGTAGCAGGAAGTATAAGTGGCTTAAATGAATGAGAGGCTGGTTTGCATGATGGACTGCAATAAACTTTTATAGTTTATTGAAGTCTTGAAGAGAGCAGGAGCCACACCAAGCTATGATGCAAGCAGAAAGGATGCTTTCTGTGGTGCATCTGTAAAAAAAAATGGTGAGAGTCGCAATGGACATGCCAAATTTCCGAAGCTTTTTTCTAAGAAAGTAGAGGCATTGATAGGCTTTCTTAACTATAGCATCAATGTGGAAGGACCAGGACGGGTTGTTGGTGGTCTGAACACCTAGAAACCTAAGCTTTTGACCATTTCTACTTCATCGCCTTTTTCTATTATTATATTCTATCAATTATCGTTGAATAGAATCCGTACAGTGCAGAAGAAGGCCATTCAGCCCAAGAAGCCTGAAATGATAACAATCCCACTCAGACCTCGTAACCCCAACCATTTACCTTGCTGGAGTCCCTGACGTTAAGGTGCAATTTACCATGGACAATCCACCTAATCTGCACATTTTTGGAATGTGGGAGGAAACTGGAGCATCCGAAGGAAATCCACGCAGACATGGGATGAATGTTCACACTCCTCACTGACAGTGACCCGAGGCTGGAATTGAACCCAGGTCCCTGACATTATGAGGTAGCAGTGCTAACCACTGTGCCACCGTGCTGTGCCCTAAATTTTTTTGTCGTATAACGAACTACAAATTTTTTTGTGGTTTAAATAAACTTCCAACTTTTCTTTGCCGATCTCTTTCATCCTCTACTTAAGAAAGAGTTGAGAATTCTTGTGGCGGGGGTTGAAAGAAGATTAGAGAAGCTGGGAGGGTTACAGGCTGACCTAATAGTGGCCATCAAGATAACGACTGGTTATCGTAAGGTAAACAGTGACGGATTAGCAAAGTAGTTAAATAAGTTCATAAACCTCAGATAATCAAACCAAAGAATTAAAGGGGAGGTTAGATTTGAACTATTGCACAAGAAGGAAGTGAGAAATTAAATTGCTCCACCACAAAATGTTGTCAAAGTAAAATCTGTTTCCATAACCGTCAGCATGAGCCCCACATGATGTGTTGTCTCCCTGGTGCAAAGGTAAAGACATCATGGAGAATGTGCAGCATATTTTGTAGGGGGAAGAGAATCAACCAGATATCGTTGTGCATATTAATACCCGTGACATCAAGAAGGAAGAAAATGATGTCTTAAGATCAGATCTTCAAGAGCTACTTAAAAAGTCAGGCTTTAAGGGTAGTAATGAGGAACACTTGAAGCACCACAGCATGCAAGGCTGCAGATCAAGTCATGGAAAATAGAATTAGAGTAAATAGGTGCTTGATGCTTGGTGCAGAGGTGATGGGCCAAATGGCCTCTTTTTTTGCACTACAAAATTATATGGGTGAGACTTTATTACCATTTTACATTCATTTTGCAATACGGAAATGCCGTAAGCTCAGACACAAATTGGCTGGCACGAATGGCGCTGGTTTTTGCAACCGATGGGATTTTACAGCAGCCATATCAACCTCTCTATCAACCTCTCAGAAATGGGCAAGAGGCTGATTAATTTATTTAAATGTATGTATATGTTCATTTTAATGGATTTAATGAGCCTGGCACTCAATCGTCTGGACTCACTTGCTTTTATGGCCTTGCAAGGAGAGGTTCTCTCCAGTGAGGGAAAACACTTGCTCCTCATGAATGGGGAACAGTTGTGTGGCCTCGCCGATGGAACTGAAGGCCATTGAGGCCCCCCAGGGAGGCCGAGGGCAAGGTGGGGGTGTCTGTTGGGCAATGCCAGATTGGCAGTACCACTCTGGTACCTGGGGAGATGCCAGCTTGGCACCTGGCTAAAGCACACTAGGCAGTGCTACGAGGTGGAGCCAATGGGGGCAGACCCAGGGGATGGGAGGAAACTGGAGACCCAGGGGTGGTGTCAAAGGGAGCAGTGCTGGAAGCAGGGCCTGTGGGTGGGCAGAGCCAATGCAGGTGAAGCTGGCGGTGCTAAGGGGGTGCGCTGCCACTTTGCAAGCAATCGGTGGGGGAGGGAGGAGAATCTGTGATCAGTTGGGGGGGGAGGGAGTTTTGATCGGCCTGGGAGGAGGGGACGTCGGCAGGGGCTGCATTTTGGTCCACAGACCCACATAATTATTTGGGGGGAATGCAAGAGCTGCTTTGAAGCTGCCTGCAGTAGCAGGGGCCTGACAACTCTCTCTCTGTCAGATCTCTGCTACATTAAGCCGTGCTCACAGCCTCTTTAGCCAGAAGCTGGCTGTCCAAAATCTCACAGGTAGAATGCATAAAATTGGGCCTGAAAACACACCCAAAATGGGTCTGGAACTCTCCCAGTTTCATGCCTGCCTAACACTCAGAAGAATCTAATGAAATTCTGCCCAAAGACTCTATTCTCTGAGTTACTCTTAGTGTCAGACACTAGTCAGAGTAGAAATAGGAAGGGAAGGAGGATGAATGCATGGCTTGAAGTAAGCTGCAGGAGGGAGAACATCAGTTTTCTTGGGGCTTTGGGTGCAATTCTGGGACAGAAGTCACTGATTTAAAAGGAACAGGTTGCACCTCAACAGGACCGAGACCCATGAGGGAGGCTCACAAGTGCAGTTAGAGAGGGTTGAAACTAAATTAGCAGGGATGGGCCCTACTTATAGAAGTAGAAAAGAAGAACAAGGGTCGATTCTCCCAAAAGTGCTGAATTAATGGGATCAGGACTGTTGCTCACCTGAATCTCTGCATTCTGTGCATTGCAGAGGTCACAATCAGGAATCCCATTAAAAATGCAGTGAAGTGGGGCTTATTTGTGCCGGAGTTTGACAGTTCTGGAAGTCTGCACATGCGCAGTGGTTCTGATTGGTCAGTCTCTCCGTTTGCTGGCCAGCTCAATCACTGGCCAGCCCAGTACCTCCGCAGAGCAGTGCCTCCAACCCTCTCCTTGGCCTGATCATAGCCCCGACCCCCTCCCTGCCCTGGAGTGCCCTGATGCCCAGCCCATCTCCACCACCCCTCACCCCTGGGGTCAGACCCCTCTGGCAGACTGACCCCCCGCCCCCCCCAAAGTTTGCTCTGATCTCTGGCCCATCCGCAGCCCAGACCAATCCAAATGAAGAGTGGCAGTGGGACCTCCCATCCACACCAATCACCCCAGCGACATACCCACAGAAGGCCCTGTTCCCTTGGCACTGCCTGATGCCTGATGGGCAGCTCCAAGATGTCCCCTGGACAAGGGCACTTTATCCACTGGGCAGTGCCTGAGCATAAGGGGCACTATCCTTCTTGCTGCTAACTCCTTGGAGAAGTGGAGGGACTGATTGTTTCCCCTTCATTCCAGTGGTATTTTTCAGTAGTTTCCCGAATTTGGGGAGCTATTTTAAACCTGAAGTATTCCTGGCAGGGTGGAAGATGTATAGAATCTCTTAATATCTACTTTTATGATTTTAGCTAGCATTGTCTCATCCTTTAATTTCTCCCTTGTTATTATTTCCTTAGTCATTCTTTGCTGGTTCTTTGAATCTGTCCAATTTTTTTGACCTGTTACTAATATTCATGGATTTATACAGTGGATGGGACTTTCCGGTCACAGTCATCCCAAGGCTGGAAATTGCAATCCGAGATCAAATTTTCTATCCCACCCACTACGATTTCCAAGGTGGGTGGGATGGGGAAACTCCACCCAGTGTTCCTTTCAGTGTGATATTGTCCTTAACTTCCTTTTTTAGCCACAGATGATGAATCCTTCCAAAAGAATTTTTCTCACTGGGTTAAACCATTGTGAGAGTTATTAAGGTTCTCCTTAAAAATCAGTGACTCTTTCATTACTGTCTTAGCATTTAGTCATTCCTCAATTCACTCTGTCTTTATAATTCCTCGATTAGGTTTTAAATACTAATAACTTTAGCCCCATACTTCTCACAATCAAACTGAATTCTATCACAATATAATAACTGTTCCTGTTGTCTTTGCATTATAAGTTCTAGAATTGCTGAGTTGGCACTAAAACAAACTGCTCTAAAGAAATGTCCCAGATACACTCTATGAACTCCAAGCTATCTTTGCCAATCTGATTTGTCCAATCCACATGTAAAGTAAGTCATCTATGATTATTATAGTATTTTCATTGCATGCCACATTTATTTTTTCCTGTATGTTCTACCCTCCAGTGTAATAACTGTTAGTGTCCCTATGAAATATTCCTGCAAGCAAGCTCTTCATATCTTACCTTTATCTTATTGCTAACCTCCATCTTGCTCTTTCAAGCTAAGATCATCTATTATTATTGTCCTCATAGCATCCTCAGTTAACAGAGTTACTCCACTGTCTTTGTCAAGCTTTCTGTCTTTTCACATTGTCAAGTACCTGTCAACACTTGGGTCCCAGCCTATATTGCTTTGCCATCGTATCTCTGCAATGGCAGAGTCATTAATGTCAGGTTATACATGCTTATTTCTATCTGTGCTAACAATTCACCTGTTTTACTATGAATGCTGTGTGATTTTCTTTTTGCCATTTTTGTCACCTAGCCATTTTCTGCTGGTGAACTCCCAAGTTTGTACATTCTATCCCCTTCTGTCACAGTCTTATTGTCGATACCCAAATCACTGCTCTTTTACCTTCTCATTTCCTTCTAATTTACATATGTTTGCTCATATAATCCATTCTCCCCACTATTTAGGTAATACCCTCTCTACTTTCCCAGTTATACAATTCACCAGAACACTGGTCCAAGCATAGTCCAGATGAAGACTGCCCCAATGATACTGCTCCCATTTTCCCCAGTACTATGTGGACCTACCTTATATCAAATTGATCTTTCTCTACACCCTAACTATGACTGTAGCATTACAGACTGCACTCTCTCTTCTCTGTGAACAGTATGCTTTGCCTGTATGGCATGCAAAAAACAATACTTCTCACAATACATGAATACATATCAATGTGGAGTTTGCACGTTCTCCTTGTGACAGTGTGGCTTTTCTCCAGGTGTTCTGGTTTCCTACCACAGTCCAAAGATGTGCTGGTTAAATTGATTGTCTCTTAGTGTCAAGGGGATTAGTAGGGCTATGGGGATAGAGATTAGGTGGGATTGTGGTCAGTGCAGGTTCGATGGACCAAGTGGCTTCCTTCTGAAATGTAGGAATTTATGATGTTATGATCTATGATGTGACAAAATAAATCAAAGCAAATCAAATTGAATACTGTTGCCAGTCCCCCATGAAACAAAATCATTCTTTCCACACCAGTTTTTAAGCTACACATTCTAATCTGTATCATTCCATACCAATTTGCTCATAGCTCAAATAATAATCCAGATTATAATCTGTCAAGTTCTGCTTTATAATTTAGGCTGTAATTGCTCATAATTCCTAAGAAGAACCTCAATCCTAGTATTATTTATGTCATTGTTCCCCACATGAACCATTCCCATTGCAAGTTCCTCTCCATCCCAAGCCCTAGCACCAGACAAACAACACAGTCTTCTAGCCTCAACTTCTCGCTGACTATTCTGTCCCCTTCTACCACAACATTCATATTTATTCTCTTTATTGGAATGCTTTCTGTACCATAATACCATGTTCAGTATGCTTATCGCAGCCCCTATTCTCATCCTTACAAATTGCAAGAACCTCGAACATAGAAACGTTGAGGATAGGAGCATGAGGAGGCCATCTGGCCCTTTGAGCCTGCTCTGCTATTCATCGTAGTCATAGTTGATTGTCCAACTCAATAGACTAATCCTGCTTTCTCCCATTAACCTTTGATCCTGTTTGACCCAAGTGCTATATCTAGCCACCTCTTGAATACATTCAATATTTTGACATCAACTGTGGTAATGAATCCCACAGATTAACTGCTCTTTGGGTGAAGAAAGTTTTCATCATCTCCATCCTACATGGTCTACCCTGAATTCTCAGATTGTAACCCTGGTTCTGGATATTACCCACCATCAGAAACACCCTTCCTGCAACGACCCTGTTAGAATTTTATAAGCCTCTATGAGGTCCCTTTCATTCATCTGACTTCCAGCAAAAATAATCCTAACCTCGTCAATCTCTCCTCATATATCAGTTCTGCCATCCCTGAATCAACCTGGTGAAATTTCACTGCAATCCCTCAAGTAAAGTACATCCTTCCTCAAAAAAGAAGACCAAAATTGCATACAATACTCTAGGTGTGGCCTCGCCAAGGCACTTGCAACAACACATCCCTGCTCCTGTACTCAAAACCTCTCGCATTGAAGGCCAACGTATCATTTGCCTTCTTGGCTTGTTGTAAAAGCTGAGTCTCCTCCATTTCTATCTTTGCGCTCTCCTTATTGGCCTCACTTGCAGTCACACCCGCCTCTTCCTGACCACTGACCAAATAAGATGGCCGTTCTTTATGGGGTGAACAGCTTTCTAGAATGGAGTGTTCAGATAATTTCCCTCCCTCCCTGAAACCTCTCAGTGTCCATCGCTCAACTACCTGCTCATTAAATCTGAGCCAAAGTTCCTTGATCCACGGAAACTTACTGCAGAAGTGCATGCTGTGGGTCACACTGGCATCTGCCAGTCCCCACATACTACAGCCGCAATTCATCACCTGGCCAGCCAATTTTATGTACATTAATTAATTTATTTTTCTTAATTAATTTAGAATTAATAAACCTGACTACTAGTGATAAGTTTTACTACAGCTCATAAACTTTAATGTTATTAATAAAACCTTCCAATTACTAATAAAATTCTCAAGTTTTAGAACGGGAGAGAAATATACTCACCAACCTGTTTCCACATAACATCACACTTAAAATTTATCAGAACATAGACAGCTCTACTGTCCTGCTTCTCCTCTACTTTTCTCACACTCTTTTATCCTGTTCTCCTCTCCTCTCCTCATGCTCTTTTATCTTTTTCTCCTCTATTCTCCTCATCGCCTTTCTCCTGTCCTCCTCTACTCTCTTCACACTCTTTCATCCTGCATCTCCACTGCTCCCTTGAGCTCTTATCCTGTGTCTCAGCCACTCTCCTCACACTATTTCACTGATTTATTGGCGATATTGCTATGGAAAAGCATTGTAGTATTGAAAGGAGGGACTGTTCTTTAGGGAAAAAGCACAAAGTACATTTTGGTACAGTTCAGGGGAAAATTAGATAAGATCACATTTCTTTAGTGTTCCATTAGCTTCAAAGTATTGAGAGAGAAATAGTGGAAAGAAATTTCCAGAGAAATCACAGAGATTTGTAAGACTATGGTAATGGTGGGATATTCAATGGTTCAAATTTTGATCAAGTAATGTTGGAATAAAGCATGAAGGAAGGAGGAATTTCTACACCTTTTTCCAGAACAATTCCGTAGTCAAGATTTTCTCAGTTTAATTAGAAAGGAGACATTACTCGATTGGATCCTGGGAAATAAGTTGGGACTAGTGGACCAAACTTGTTGTGCCATATTTGGGTAAGAGTGATCATTGTATTAGAAGGTTTAGATTTATAATGAAGAAGAACAAAGACAATCTAAAAGAGAACTTCTGGGATTTTCACAGTAAACTTAAACTGGAAGAGAGCTGATTTCAGTTTTATGGAAAGGAGCAAGACAGAGTAGGATGAGACCAGAGACTAACAAGACAACCCACAATGTAACAATGAGTGCTCTTTAAGGAAAGAGTATTCCAAGTACAGTCTGGGTACAATCCAATACAGTTGAAATGGGATAAGACAGCCAAAAATAGGATTTTTTTGGAGATGGCAATTATGATGAAATAAAAAAGGACGTTAAATGATGCACGTCACGTGAGTTCTTCAAGTAAAAACCAGATCAAAAGTAATAGACAGAGGGGAAATATAGAGAGAAATAAGACTGGCAGAGAAGAAGTCTAGAATAGAATAACAGTCAACACACAGGGGAAGCTAAAACTTTTCTTTCTGTGTGTAACTAGTAAGCAAGAAGAGATGGAAGAAGTCCTATTTGAAACGAAGATGGTGATGTATACTTATAGAAGTAGAACAGGGCTAATACTGAATGAATTCTTCACGGCAGGTAGAGGAATCTGACAAACTATCAATAGAAGAGGAGATAGTGGAGGCAGTGGAGAATATGAAAATCAAAGAGAGGAGGTAATGGAAAGAATGTTTATGCTTATGAATTGACTGCAATAGGATAGGTCATCTGGTCCAGATGGTTTGTACGCCAGGTTTTCAAAGGTGCTGTTTTGTTCTTTGTTCTTTGAAGTGGGAGTGGAGATAGTGAAAAGGGTTGCCTTAATTTTTCAAGGATCCCAGCATGTTGGAGAGCGGTAAATGTGATACCTTTGTTTAGGAGTTAATTTAACATCATTCATAGAATCATAGAGTCCCTACAGTGCAGAAGGAGACCATTTGGCTCATTGAGCCTCCATCAACAAAATCCCATCCAAGCCCTATCCCCGTACCCCCACGTATTTGCCCTGCTAGTCTCCCTGACAATAATGGGTAATTTAGCCAACCTATCCAACCTGTACATCTTTGAAGTGTGGGAAAAATCTGAAGCACCTGGAGAAAACCCTCAGATATGGATGAATGCGCAAAGTCCACACAGACAGTCACCCAAGGCCAGAATTGAATCAGGGTCCCTGGAGCTGTCAGGCCACAGTGCTAACCACAGCGTCACCATGCCACTATTAGTGGGTAAGATTTTGGAATCTTTAATCAATAAATAAATGAACAGGCACTTGGAGAGGTTTGAGTTAATTAAGGAGAGTCGGTGTGATTTACAAAAGGCAGATCGTGTTTGATTAATTGAATTTTTTGAAGTAACAGAGAACATTGATGTAGAAAACAAATTGGGTATTATGATATTTAAGAAAACATACCACAAGGTACCATAGAAAATGCTGGTTAAAATAATTGAGGGTAATGGAATAAAAGGTATTTGTTTTTTAAAAACTGAACTAAGGACACAAAGCAACAAGTCAAGATAAGTGATTGTCTGACTGAAAGATGCTAAACAGTGTTCCTCAATAACTTGTATTGTTTTACATAAATGATCTGGTTCAATTTTGAATTTGCTGATGATACCAAGCTTGGAATATGACAAGCAGTGAGAATAATACATGTGGGATTGGATAACCATGCTGTGAGTTCATTTATTAAGAGTAGCCATATGCAAACAGTTTATACATAGGTATAAAGCTGGAAGGCATCAGAGCTGTATGTATGTGTTTTGCTTAAAGCATAAGTGACACTAAGACCAGATCACATGACACATTTCCTTCCTACTGATGGAAGTTGATGTACCTGAAAGGTAGATGACAGCAGTTGTAATCTGATAGGCCCTTCCCTCAACCACTCCTCAATTACTTTTGCACCAAACAGAACAAACTCAGCTGTTCTCACTTAACCTTGTACCTAAATACCCCATCCCAGAGCTATTCTGCTAAATCTCCTCTGTACTCTCCCAAGGACTTTTGCAACATTCCTACAATGTTGTGACCAGAACTGGATGCAACACTCTAGTTGTGATCTAACCAGAATTTTCTAAATGTTCATCATAACTTCCCTTCTTTTGTAGTCTATGGGTGGAATTTTCCCATCCCGCCTGCCAAGGGAATCGCAGTAGGCGGGACATGGAACATGAACAGGTCTGTTTACCTCAAGCCGGGTTTTTCAAACTTGGAGTGAGCGTGGCTGGAAATTTCTGTCTTTCCAATCTCACTCATCCTGAAATCATAAATTCCTGCCCAAGGTCCTACCTGTATTCCCATTCTGCTAACCTATCTGTGTCTTTTTGTAGCCCAATTAGTATCAAGTCTAAATACACTCTTAAACTCACCTCTCCAGCTCCACAACACAATCATTCCATGGCACATCACCAAGGGACCATGGTCTCTTGTCCATTTCACTCTTCTTTTATGAAGTACTGAGAGCCAGCTAACAAAGAACAATGCCTCCACTCCACATTCTCCCCAGCCTTTTGTTCTACTTTCTTCCCTCTCCTCCTTTAAAAGCCTAATTAAAACCAGTCTCTTTGAGTGACTGCTCTATTTCCCTTTCTAATATTTCCTGCATGCCTTTATTGACTACTCTTCTCTGAATTCCCCAAGAGGAAGTTGCTGTACCAATGGTACCAGTTATAACCAGCTTAGGATGGGGAAATGAGAACAGTTCAGAACTTTGTATGATGGCACAGTGGTTAGCACTGCTGCCTCAGAGCGCCAGAGACCCAGGTTCGATTCCTGCTTGGGTCACAAGAAGCATGAAATGGATAAAAGACCAGAGTTGGTGATATGCCATGGAATGATTGTGTTGTGGAGCTGGAGAGGTGATTTATGAGTGTATTTAGACTGGATACTAATTGGCTACAAAGGGACACAGATACGCTAGCAGAATGGGAACACAGGTAGGACTTTGGGTAGGAATTTATGGTTTCAGGATGAGCGAGGCTGGGAAGGCGGGAATTTCCAGCTACACTCACCCCAAAGTTTGAAATTCCAGTCTGAGATAAAGGGGCCTGTAGAGTTTACACATTCTCCCCATGTTTATGTAGGTTTCCTCCAGGTGTTCCAATTTCCTCCAAAAATGTGTGGGTTAGGTGGATTGTCCAGGTTAAATTACCCCTTTATGTCATGGCAACAATGGTAAATGCATGGGGTTCTGTGGATAGGGTCTGGGTGGGATTATGATCAGTGCAGACTTGATGGGCTGAATGGCCTTCTTCTGCACTGTAGTGATTCTATGATTCTTCGGTTCTCCAGTAGAAATTGTCAGCTGATACTGGTGTGACGGTAGCAATGAGCCAGATGATGCTGCTGTATTACTGGCAGACCTGTGAAAAAATGTCATTAACACTGGTGACATCGACAGCAGTGGTTCGAAATGGTTATTTTGCCAATTTATCCACTATTATTTCTATTGTACTTACATTTACTGTTTATACATTTATTTATCACATTTATTGCTACTGCACACTTGAGCATCAACTGACGTAGTAATTCCCCCTTCCAAAATGTATTTCTGAGATGTTTGAGTGCCTTCGGGCATTGTTCCCTTGTTTAAGGTGGGATATGAATGCAAGTTGTCATTGAAAAGCCTGCAGTTGATTAACACTTCACCCATTCAAGCATTTCACTCTACATAGAGAAGTTCGCTATGCATCCAGAATGGGTACAATTAGGTATAACATGACCACTTCTATGGACCAGTTTGGCAGTAAGTTAACATTTCCCAGCTGTAGTGGTACTGACAGGCAGCACCTTTCAAATGTAATATAAATACAAAGAAATGATTCTGCCAAGTCTGTATGCAAGCTCTTTGAAAATTAAACCCACCTTCCTATGTCCTTTGAAGTTATGTACAAAATTCTTCCACAACGTATTTTAATTAGAATGGTCAGCATTGCAGGGCAGCACTTCCCACTTCTATTTTTTAAGGAATTGAAGTCTTTTTGATTTGATTGCGGTTTGTTTTGGGAGCGTTTTTGTTACGTTTGCTTGCAACATCCAGAAACTCCACAACGAAAGACTGCTAATCTGTTGAAGAGATGGCAACTTTAACTAGCTTGGCACGGAGCCGCACAAATGTGCTTTTGGTTTCAGATCTTATCAATCAGTAAGTGAGGAATTAGAGCCAGAAATCTGCAAGATATCAAAGTTAGGATGGATTAGGGAAAGCCAACAGGGGAAAGCAAACCAAAAGAGGGAAAACAAGCTGACAAGAACATTTCAAAATGTATAAAATGGCAGTTTAGATTAAAAACATTGTGGATAATGAACACTACAAAGATGGAATCATGAGAATATGAAATAAAGTCAGGGTGCTAACCACACTCAAGAAGCTCAACACCATCCAGGACAAAGCAGTCTACTTGATTGGTGGCACAGAGACACAATGGTCTACTTCGCAATACCAGAGACCCGGGTTCAGTTCCGGGTTCCGATTTGCATTTTCTTCCCATGTCAACATGGGTTTCCTTCGGGTGCTCCGATTTCCTCCTATATTCCAAAGGTGTGTCAGTTAGACGGATTGTCCATAATCGAAGTGTAGGGTTTATGGGGATAGGGCAGGGGATTGAACGAGATAGGATGCTCCTTCGGAGGTTAGTGCCGATTCAAATGGCCTCTTCTGCACTGTAGAGATTCTATAATTCTATTTTAGTACTTTCTACCACCTTAAACATTCATTTCTTCCACCACCAACACAGTGACTTAAATATTTCTGTCCTACCCACTGTGGGAGTCATCATGTGCAGGGAGAAGGTTTTTTGGACAGGTAAAAGTTTGTTGACCTTGGGTGGGAACTGCTGTCTTGGAGTGGATGGGACCAGAAAATCACACCTAACGTGCATAATTCACAAGGTGTGCTGCATCTACTTGACAAGACTTCCCAAATATACAACCTCTTTCATCTAGAAGAACAAGGGCAGCAGATGCATGGGAACACCGCCACCAACATATTTCCGCCACCAACGGTGGAAGAGGGTCCTTTGAATGTGGAGGCTGGTGAAGTAGAAAGCAAGGACAAGGAAGGTCCAATCATGGTTCTCTGAGGGAGGGGGAGAGTGAGGGCAGAGCTATGGGAGATGGGTTGGTCTTGGTTAAGTGCCCGGTCAAACACAGATCCCTTTACTCTCAGGGCCATTTGTCATTTGTTCCTAAGTTTTGCTTTGACAGAATGCTGACCCCTTGTTCTGCTATTAACATATTCTGCTATCTCACATTTATGCCACTATTAGCAGCTTCTTTAGTCTTTAACACTGCCACTAATATCCTCTTGTCATTTGTCCATGATCTTTGTCAAATCCCTCCTGAACTCCCACATGTCATCAAATCCCTACAGTGTAGAAGGAAGCCATTCAACACACCCAATCTGCATCAAACACAATTCCACCCAGACCCTAACCCCTCATATTTACCTGCTAATCCCCTACACTAGGGTCAATTTAGCATGGCCAATCAACCTAACCTAATTATCTTTGGACTGTGGAAGGAAACCTGAGCACTCAGAGGAAACCTACGCAGGCACAGGAAGAATGTGCAAACTCCACACAGACAGTGACCTGACCTGGGAATTGAACTAGGTCTCTGGCATTGTGAGGCAGCAGTGCTAACGATTGTGCCACAGTGCCACCCTAAGCTTACATTAACAATGCAATGAAGTTACTATGAAAACTCCCCCAGTCGTCTCACTCCTGTTCGGGTGCACTGATGGAGAATTTAGCATGACCAATGCACTTAACCAGCACATCTTTGGAATGTGGGAGGAAATTGGAGCACCTGGAGAAACCCATCAGACATGGGGAAAACCTAAGCTGGGAATCGAACCTGGGTCTTTGCCGCTATGAGGCCAGTGTGCCACCCCATGACCAATTTTTCTCCAACTAATCCACCCTCTCTTACACAGTATAAAATTAATCACATTTCTCCTTCTCTTTAGAGTGTATAGGCTGGAATTTTCCGGCTGTTCATGCTGATGGAATTCTCTGGTTCCACCAGCAGTGCACCTCCACCCATGGGTTTCCTATTGGTGTGAGGTGATGGCAATGCCTCGGAAAAGCAACCAGCAAAATCAAGCATCCTGGATGTACTCTCTTCCAAGTTCTTCCATTGGGATAAAGATATAAAAATCTGAGATCACGTACCAACCAACTCAAGAATAGCTTCTTCCCTGCTGCCATCAGATTTTTGAATCGACCTATCTTGCATAAAGTTGATCTATCTCTATAGCCTACTATGACTGTAACATTATATTCTGTACCCTCCTCCCTCCTTCTCCCCTATGTACTCTATGAATGGTATGCTTTGTACAGTGCAAGGAAAATTACTTTCTATGTATTCCAACATGTGACAGTAATAAATCAAATCAAAAATATTCAGGGTTATGGAGATATTATGTCGTTGTTTTTTCTAGGCAGTGGGAAGTATAGACAGAGTCAATGGATGGGAGACTGGTTTGTATGATGGACTGGGCTTCATTCACGACTCTTTGAAGTTTCTTGTGATCTTGGACAAAGCATAAGCCATACCAAGCTGCGATACAACCAGAAAGAATGCTTTCTATGGTGCATCTGTAAAAGTTGGTGAGAGTCATAGCGGACATGCCAAATGTCATGTATCTTATCAATTATAATGTATCCAACGGTTGTCATTTCAACAGGTGCATATGACTAATAGGAACAGAAATAGGCCATTCTGCCCTTTGAGCCTATTCTACCATTCAATAAGATCATGGCTGATGTGGCTGTGGGTCCATGAAGACCTGAATAAAATGCTTTGTTGGAGGGATGGTGCAGACTTGATAGGCCAAATGGCCTCCTTCTGTGCTGTAGGGGCTCTATGATTCTATGATCTTACACTGTTAAAGATGCTATTTAGCTGCAGCTTGCTGTTGTTGTTCCTGGATATTTCATAATCAGTTTGCAGAACTGAAAAGACAGTAATCTATTACCTGTGGCACCCGGACATCTTTGGTTCGCGAGTGTTGCATGAGGGAGTCAGACTTCATCAGCACAATTTGTTTCTTAAAAATGATCTAGTCCACACAAATATTGAAAGTAAGTGTTACTCGTGCCTGCTTTGCAATCACTGTACCATGTTTAACATCTTAATTAAGTTATCCATTGGGACACATAAAGAGCCATAAATAAGAAAAAAAAACTTGGATTAATAAACAACCCGCATCTATTAACATGTGAACAGGTATAAATTACTCTCCTGCAAATACTCCACAATAATTGTATGTTTAAATCAAGACAAAGATAAGATTGTAAAATTGTCACTACGTTTATGCTATTTTAACAGCATCTTATAAGGTTTGATCTCAGTCTTATTTCATGAAAAGAATGATGACAAAAATCAGTTATTTTATCTTGGTAACACAAGTTAATATTTTATATAAATTATTGTTTATATCCACACAGAGGATTCAGAGCCAAGGTGCAGGGCAGGAAGAAAAATGTGCTGGATATAAACTGACCTAAGATCATATACTCAAGTGTTTACAAACATTAGCAAAATGATGCTTCTTTGCATCATTTCCTTGGATTATTTCTTTTTATGAATGATATTACCAACATTTATTGTTTTGTGCATGGATGTTATAAAATGTACTTTAATATGGTTCCACTGTAAAATATAAATCTTGGTCATTGAATTTATTCAAGGTAGAATTAGATATCTTTTTGATTAACAATGAAATCAAGGGTTATGGAAGCAGATAGGAAAGTGGAGCTGAGACCCACCATCATGATCTTATTGAATAGTAGAGCAGGCTCAAAGGGCGGAATAGTCTACTTCTGTTCCTATTATCATATGCACCTATTGAAGTGATAGTTGTGGATACATTAAGGTTGGTAAACCATGTGACAAAGGCTTTCTCAGGAGGCTAAGGAACTTGGCAAGTCCGCTATGACTTTCAACAACTTTTACAGACACATTCTTTCTCGTTGCATCACTGCTCGGTATGACTCCTGCTCTGTCCAAGACCGTAAGAAACTTCAAAGGGTTGTGAACGAAGTCCAGTCATTGATGCAAACCAGCCCCCCAACCAGACAGAGACCCAAGCCAGGAATCAAAGATGTGTCCCTGGCACTGTGAGACAGCAGTGCTAAGCACTGTGCAACTGTGCTGCCATCAAATAAATCCCTTTGTGCCAGGTATGACTCCAACTAGCAGAGAGTTTTCCTCCTCATTCCTATTGACTCCAGTTTTGCTGTGGATTCTTGATGCAAGACTTGGCCAAATATTGAGTTGTTATCAAGGGCAGTCACTCATATTTCATCTCCCGAGTTCAGCTCCTTTGTCTATATTTGGACCAAGGCTGTACTGAGTAGCTGAATCTCCCTTATGGAACCCAAGCTGAGTATCAGTGGGCAAGTTCTTGCTGAGTAGGTGCATCTCAATAATGTTATTCCACCATTCTGCTGACGATTTAGACTGGCAGGACAGTAATTGTTTGGGTTGGATTTTTCCTGTTTTTCTTTGTACAATTTCATATTGCTGGGTAGGTGATAGTCTGGAACTGCACTGGAACATCTTGGTTGAAGGCCCAGCTCCTTTGGAAGCTCAGAAAAAGCAGATTGCATTCCCTCTCTCATATAAAATTATACAGAAATACAGCAAAGGAAAATGAGAATCCCCATCAGCTGGGTGAGAAGTTTTTCATTGTGTTCCTTCAATTCTTTCTTCAACAAATATCTTTGACAGAAAATTGATGTCCAAAACTTGCCCTGATCAAATAAAAGTGAATTTTGAGTGAAATAATTTGCGATGCAGTTAATGATTCTTTTGCAGTTGGCCTGTTTCTCATTGCTATTACACATCTGAACAGATGGGCAGCACAGTGGTTAGCACTGCTGCATCACAGCAGGAAGGACCTGGTTCGATTCTGGCCTTGGGTCACATTCTCCCTGTGTCTGCACGTGGTTCCTTCCGCAGTCCAAAGATGTGCGAGTTAGGTGGATTGGCCATGTTAAATTGCCCCTAAGCATCAAGGAGATTGGCAAGATAAATATGTGGGCTTAAGGGGATAGAGACTCTTGCTGGTGCAGGGTTGATGGGCTGAATGGCCTCCTCCTGCACTGTCTGTAATTCAAATGCAGCCTAATCACATTGAGGTAGACCTTGGGCAATGATGAGTTGTTAACCTGTTTTACATCTCTCTCGATTTTATTTACATCGACCTCATGGGAAAAGATATAAAACAGGCTGTTAATTCACTATCACCTTTTTCACACTGTCACACTAAGTCAAGATCCATTCCATTATGTTGAAACTGGATTTAAGCTGATTTGTAGCTTCAATGTAAAGTGGCCTAAAGCTAAACAACTATCAAATGCATCACAAATTATTCTGTACAAAAGTTCAGACAATGCACAACTTTTCCATCAGGGACAGCTTCTGACACCAAATTATGTCAGAGTTTATCTTTTTATTGCAAATCAACAAAATATAAGTAATGTCTTTGGCAAAATTTCACTTATAGAGAAGTGGAAACATATACATGAAAAACTTCTGATGTGCTTTTCATTTTCTTCATCCTGAAAGAATCATAAAATCCCTACAGTGCAGAAAGAGGCCATTCAATCCATCGAGTCTGCACTGACAACAATCCTCCCATCCCCACATATTTACTCGAGCTGGTCCCCCTGACACTAGGGGACAATTTAGCTTGGCCAATCAACCTACCTTCACGTCTTTGGAGTGTGGGAGGAAACCGGAGCACCCAGAGGAAACACATGCAGACACGGAGAAAATGTACAAACTCCACACTGACACTGACCTGGGCTGGAATTGAACCAGGTGTCCCTGGGTCCCTGTCGCTGTGAGGCAGCTGTGCCACCGTGCTGCCCTAAATATATCTGTATAATTTTATGAAATTTACAATGCAATCTCTTCCAGGCCAGATTGTTCTAAAAGCTGTTAATTATAGCCATCCTTTATTAACTGCTGGTTAACATTACATATCATGCATGTCTGAAGCATACTCTTCCCGAGCTCACCTCAAAACTGCTTTACGATTCTATTGAGATGATTTTTTACAGGCTGACAAGGCCTGTGAAATTGCTTCTGAAGATTGCCCAGACTGCCATTTTAAAGTCCCAATGAAAATGGTGGCCACCTGGAGGGAACAGAATGTTCTGCAATGCTGTTATTTTATTCACACTACAATCTTGATCCAATTTTGCTGGCCTGGTGCAGGCCATTGAAAATTGTCCCTGTTAAATTTTGAACAAGTCAGTGTGACTGGATTAGGATAATGATAGGTTGGGAAAACGGCAATTTTTCTCTTGGTTGAAGGTGCATGATGATAAGGATTTTGTCAAAACCAGATAACTAGATAGCCCTATTTATTCTCTCTTCACATTTCTCTAACACATACACACCAACACTTGCAACACACTCACATCACACTAACTCACACACACACACACACACCAACACTCACACCACACTCCTTCACACACACACTCATGCCAACACTCACAAATCCTCGTCCACTCACTCATGCACTCGTCACACGCACTCACCACATACACACATATACACTCACCACACTCATACACACACAGACACACACAAATGTGAGCAATTGGGATTATTTTAGGGGTTTAAAAAGAGGGATGGCGTGGATAAATTGGGCCAAAGTGTCTGTTTCTGTGCTATAAACCTCTATGATTATGACTCTATGACACATACATACACTCACTCATTCAATACACGCAAACACACACACACACACACACACACACACACACACACACACACACACACACACACACACACACACACACACACACACACCACCCTTCACACTCACACCGCACACTTTCACACAAACACCATCATACACAGAACACATTCCCTCACTCACACATGTACACAAGGCCAACACTCTCATCACCACACTCACACACCACATACACGCACACACATGCACACACGCACACACACACACACACACACCACAGATAGAACATAGAACATTACAGCACAGAACAGGCCCTTCGGCCTTCGATGTTGCGCCGACCAATATAAAAAGCAACGCCCCTCCAAACTAAACCATTCCCTTCTCTTCCATATACTTATCAACTAACCTCTTAAACGCCACCAAACTTGGCGCATCTACAACTGCTGCAGGCAGGGCATTCCACTCCCGAACCACCCTTTGGGTAAAGAACCTACCTCTGATATCCGTCCTATAACTATCACCCCTTAATTTAAAGCTGTGTCCCCTCGTGCTAGCTTTCTCCATCCTAGGAAAAAGGCTATCACTGTCCACCCTATCTAAACCTCTAATCATCTTATATGTTTCGATAAGGTCCCCTCTTAGCCGCCTCCTTTCTAACGAAAACAACCTCAAATCCCTCAGCCTCTCCTCATAAGACCTGCCCTCCATACCAGGCAACATCCTGGTAAACCTCCTCTGTACCCTCTCCAATGCCTCCACATCTTTCTTATAATGCGGGGACCAGAACTGCACACAATACTCCAAGTGCGGCCGCACTAGAGTTTTGTACAGTTAGAGTTTTGTACAGTTTTGCACACATTCATCACACACATATTCACCACACACATATTCACTACGCACGCACACATATATATACACACATTCACATGCACCAAGTTGTTATCTACAGATAGATGCCAATGAAATTATTGAAATGCCCTTCATGCAGATTTTGCAGCAACCTCACGTTATCTTCCTCAGTCCTTCCCTGACAAAACTTGATGAAATCTCTGACAACAAAGGTATGTTTTCACCACATTTTTCATCTTGAAAGTGTTGTGCAACAGTAAACTAAATTCAGCAGAAACATTATGATGGATGAGTCATTTTGTTCAGTTCAGATATGTGACTACAATTTCAAAAAATAAAACCACTTCATGTGAGTACTGCACGCTCTCATTCCAGTTAATACAGAGGACGGGAATTGTACAATGCTGAAAATCAGCTGAGTTGTGGAAAACACTTTGCAGTGATAATGTTAAATATACAAGATAGGTGCGCACAACTAAACAACCAGCCCTCAGAAGGTGTGAACGGAACAATTAAATTAAATTTATTATTTATTTGTGTCACAAGCAGGCTTACGTTAACACTGCAATGAAGTTACTGTGAAAATCCTTTAGTCGCCACACTCCTGTTCGGGTACACTGAGGAAGAATTTACTATGGCCAATGCACCTAACCAGCAAGTCTTTCAGACTGTGAGAAGAAACTGGAGCACCCAGAGGAAACCATTCAAATACGAGGAGAGTCTGCAGACTCTGCACAGACAGTGACCCAAACTGAGAATCAAACTGGGGTCCCTGGCATTGTGAGACAGCAGTGCTAATCACTGTGCTAAAATAAGAATTGAGAAGAGAAAGAATCCACTTTGCCAAGAGGGAGGTGAGTGTCAAAGCTCAGCAACCTGAAGCCCAGAGCAGTGCCATTTTCTCAGTTGCTCAGCTGAAATGGGCATTGTGATGATTCCTCTTTGTCCAGTTAAGGGAAAAGCAGCAACACATTTATTTACAGATAAAGGCTATATCCTTATGGCTGAAGCTAGCTCCTGAAAAGGTTCTGGAAAGAAACCTAAGTTCACTAGGGTCATTCCCCATCCCCCCCGCCTTGCTCCTCAATGTGACCTTTACTCTGCATGTGGATCCATTAAGGGACAATCGCCATGAGTAGCAATTGGCTGCTGGGTGCATTTGTGCACAGCTTCAGGCAACAAGATCAGCCGGGGCAAAGGATTTCAATGAGGAAAAGGAGAAGAGGGGTGCACAGAATGGCAAGTGACTAAATGTCATTTGTGGCACATGGATGAACATTCCAGCTCCATCTAGTCCCAAGGGAAAAAATATGGAATTTTGCATGTTTGGGCCTTCAACGTTCCTTTTGCTATTGTCTTAACTTGGCTGTATCACCTTCCTTCTGACCACTGTTAAAATTGCAGCTGGGGCCTGATAATTGTTATTTGACTATCATTTGTCTATTTAAAGAATGACCATGTTTCTTCTTATTGTATTCTTTCATGGGATCAGGTTGCCAATGGCAAGCTCGGAATTTATTGCTTAGCCCTTCTTGTCATCAGAGTCAGTGCCTCATCAGCCCATTTCAGAGGGCAGTTAAGAGTCAGCCACTAAGATAAAAGCAAAATATTGTGAATGCTGGAGTCAGAAACAAGAACAGAAAATGCTGGAAAGTCTCTACAGATCTGAGAGCATCTGTGGGGAGAGATTGGGCCAAGTCAGGTTGACCCTTTGTCAGAGCTCAAACATTCTCTCCACATAGATACTGTTTAACTTGCTGAGGTTTTCCAGCGTTTTCCATTTTTGTTTAAGAGTCAATCATGTTGCTGCGGATCTGGAGTCACATATGGGCCAATATATAAATATAGGTATGACGGCTGATTTCATTCCCTAAAGGACATTAGTGAACCAGATGGGTTTTTATGACAATCAATGCTATTTTCATGGAAACCATTAGCGAGACTAATTTATTTTGCAGATTTATTTATTGAATTTTAAATTCCACTAACTGCTATGATGGGATTTGAACCATATTCCCAGCGTTATTAACCTGGGCCTCTGTATTACTAATCCATTAACATTTCCGTGATACCACCTTCAATTGTCTTTCCTGTCTACTCAGACAAGACGTAGCGATGCGGCGTTGGAGTGGGGTAAACACAGTAAGAAGTCTGACAACACCAGGTTTAATTCCAACTGATTTATTTGATAGTAAACTCACAAGCTTTCGAGGTTATCCTTTTGAGGGTTGTGGGCCAAATGAGGGCAATTGGGACTAAGGAGGAAATCATCATGGTAATTTGGACTGGTTGGGCTGAAAGGCCTGTTTTCATATTGCTTTGTTCTCTGACTCTGTTACAGAGATAAGACAGAGTTGTTGGACTAGGTGGAATGCTCTTTCAGGGAGACAGGGAAGACTTGATGGACCAAATAGTCTCCTTCTGCACTGCAAAGATTCTATGATTTTTAAGCCATTTGTTCTGTCTCATATCAAATTGCAAAAATTCCAGTCACCTGAAAGTTGCAAAAATGTTTACTTTCAAAACTAAAGGACATAGTTTCATGACATCAGATTTTCAAAGAGGTATGTCTGAATAGTGCAGTCTGGTTTCATCCTTCAGCCAAAATAGTCCCCAATTATCTTTTTGAATGACAACTTTATCTGCTTCAGATTTTCAGCTTTGATTTTGTTCAGCTATTTGCTAAGACTTGTCAATAAACTTATCGCAGCCACAACAAAAACAGCCCAAGAGATAAGTTTGGTAAAACACATTAAACAATGTATTAGCATATTCCATCACAGGAATAGAGAAATAGATGGGCGAACAAATAAACCATACATCTATATAGCAACTTTTACAATCTCAGGATATGCCAACCTACTTTACAGACAAATTAAGTACTTTTTTGAATTTTCTATTTGTTCATGGGATGTTGGCATTTCTGGTTAGGCCAATATTTATTGCCTAAATGTTCTTGAACTGGGTGGCTCGCTCAACCAAATAAGAGAAACCACTTTGTTGCGGATCTGGAGTTACAGTATCCAGACTAGGTAAAGATTCCAGTCATAGTTTCAAGCCAAAATGATCTGTGGCCTGGGGTTGTTTCCACACATCTGCTGCCCTTGTCCTTCTAAATGAGAAAGATCACGAGTTTGGAAGCTGCTGTTAAAGGAACCTCGGTGTGATGCTACAGTGCAATAACATACTCTGCTGCTGCAATATGCTAGTGGTGAAGGGAGTGTTGAAGGTAGTAGATAGGATGCCAATCAAACTGTATTGTCCTGGATGGTGTTGAGCTTCTTATGTTTAGAGCTACACTCATCCAAGCAAGGGAGACTTTTCCATTACACTGCAGACTTGTGCCTTGCAAATGGTAGACAGGATTTGGGGAATCAGGAGGTGAGTTATTCGCCACAGGATTTCCCAAAATCTGGCCTGCTCTTGTAGCCACAAGGAAGAAAGATTTCCTGAGAATAGCTCCAGGGCTGAAAGGCTTCACTTACCTGGACAGATTGGAGAAGTTGGGCAATAGAGAATTGAACGCTGGGGAGAGATTTAACAGAGGATTTTACTCAGAGTAGATAGAAAGAAACTATCCCTCTTGTAGAGAGGTCAAGAACCTGAAATCAGATTTAAGGTGATTGTCAAAAGAATCAAAGGCTCCCTGAGGAAAAGTTATTTATGCAACAAGAAGTTAGGATAAGGTGAAGTGAAATTACTTTTTTCAAAGGAATGTGAATCTTTGGAATTCTCGACCTCCAGAGGTTGTGGATGCTCCATTGTTGAACGAATTTAAGACTGGAATAGACAGATTTTTGCTTTCTCAGAGAATTAAGGAATATTGGAAGTAAGGGGGATTATGGAAGACTAAGATCAGCTATTATCAGATAGAATTGTCATGCAGCCTTGATTGATGGTATGGCTTATTCCAGCTCCTGTTTCTTATGTTCTTAGTGTCTTGGATTGTTAGCACCTTAGAACACTGCCTGAGAGTGTGGTGAGGGTTAATTCAATTATAAAGGTAAATTCAAGCTTAATTCAAAAATTTTCAGGGTTATATGGAAAGGGTCAGCAAAGGGATTGTGTTGAATTGTGCTTTTCGAGGGCTGCCACAAACTCAATATGCTGAATTGTCTCCCTCTGGACTATAACATAGAACATAGAACATAGAACATTACAGCACAGAACAGGCCCTTCGGCCTTCAATGTTGTGCCGACCAAAATAAAAAGCAATGCCCCTCCAAACTAAACCATTCCCTTCTCTTCCATATACTTATCAATTAACCTCTTAAACGCCACCAAACTTGGCGCATCTACAACAGCTGCAGGCAGGGCATTCCACTCCCTAATCACTCTTTGAGTAAAGAACCTACCTCTGATATCCGTCCTATAACTCATACCCCTTAATTTAAAGCTGTGTCCCCTCGTGCTAGCTTTCTCCATCCTAGGAAAAAAGCTATCACTGTCCACCCTATCTAAACCTCTAATCATCTTATATGCTTCAATAAGATCCCCTCTTAGCCGCCTCCTTTCTAACGAAAACAACCTCAAATCCTTCAACCTCTCTTCATAGGACCTGCCCTCCATACCAGGCAACATCCTGGTAAACCTCCTCTGTACCCTCTCCAATGCCTCCACATCTTTCTTATAATGTGGGGACCAGAACTGCACACAATACTCCAAGTGCGGCCGCACTAGAGTTTTGTACAGTTGCAACATGATGCTGCGGCTCCTAAATTCAATCCCCCTACCAATAAAAGCTAAGACTCCATATGCCTTCTTAACAACTTTATCCACTTGACTGCCTACTTTCAGGGATCTATTGACACATACACCAAGATCCTTCTGTTCCTCAACACTATTAAGAGCCCTACCATTAGCCCTATACTCTACACATTTATTGTTCCTGCCAAAGTGCATTACCTCACACTTTTCCACATTAAACTCCATTTGCCACCTCTCGGCCCAGCTCTGCAACTTGTCCAAGTCACTCTGTAAACTATAACACCCTATAACCATTGTACGATTCATAGCTCAGGCAATTGTTTTTTGTCCTGATGTTGTGGACAGCACAGTGGCACAGCAGTTAGCATTGCTGCCTCACAGCTCCAGGGATCCAGGTTCAATTCCTGGCTTGGGTCAATGCATAGAGTCTACACATTCTCCCCGTGTCTGCGTGGATTTCCTCTGGTGCTCTGGTTTCCTCCCAGTGTCCTAAAGATGTGTTGGTTAGGTGCATTGGCCATGCTAAATTCTCCCTCTGTATACCTGAACACGTGCTGGAGTATGACAATTAGAGGGATTTTTACAGTAACTCCATTGCAGTGTTAAGCCTACTTGTGACATTAATAATTAAACTTTAAGGGAAGACACATCTCCTTTCATTAATAGTGTCAAAATTCGAAACACTGTGTTAGAAGACAACAAGAGGTTTCTTTCTTTCAAACAATTGCCTTTTGTCAGTTTTCAGCCAATAATTACATGGTACATAGTCATATTGACTTGTCGGCTAGTTTCTAAGTATTGCTCTGTAACTCCTTCACCTCACTTCAGTGTTACCAACAGACATTACGGGTAAGAAGGCATATGTCTTCTCGTTCTGTGCTATGTGTTCCAGGGAGTCATGGATTTCTTTCTAAGTACAGTACAGCACAATATTTCATCACTTCTGCTAATGTGGGAAAATTTTCATTGAAGGACATGACCCCTTGATTGGCATCAAATCTATGTCAGTTTATGATGCTTTCTTCTCAATTCCTCTTGCTCAGTCACCTTTAATGTATTTTAATGATCTGCACGCAGTTAATATTGCTATTTCCTTTTCTCTACTTAGACAATCCATATTTTTTCTGCAAATTACCATTCATCATTCTGTTGGCTTTTATTTCAGATGTTTTAAATTACACCCTTCAGGTGGATGTTGGCTTGCTGATTTAATCATTTTTTTTTGGTATCTTCAGCATTTAATTTTTGGAAACAAAAATACCTTTGAAAAAAATGGAAGCTATAAATTTGTTTGCACTGTTTGATGGGCACTCGATTTGTGAGACAAATTTGGCACTTCTTCCTCATCTACTTGACTGAAAATCAGAGTTTTTACCATGCTGCTGGTTGCCAGATCACTCTGAATATCACCCACAAAGAACACATGGTGCAGCCCACCTCTCTTCCACTCTAAAAGGCAGTCTGTCCCTCCCAAAGGGAAACTACACTGAGCCACAGGTAGCTGTTGCTGAATTCTATTCCTGCAATCTCAAAAGGTAAAATGAAGTAAAGAAGATGGTAGACTGAAGGCTCATAGATATATCCACCCCACACACCCATCATAGCTATGAACCCTTCCCTTGGTCTCTCCACATGCCTTCAACCATTCAATTGATGCAGCACTCTACAATCATTAATATTCTTCCCTCTTTTGTGCAGGTCAAGATGGCACACTTTTGGAGTGGAGCAGATCGCTCCACTCCCAAACAAAACTCTCTGCATCTCCTGACCTCTATAGAGAAGATGGTTCCCAACATCACAATGCTGGCTGTGACGGAGCCCATGACACCAAGAATCTACAAAGGGTTGTGAAAGAAACCTAGTTCTTTACTCAAACCAACCTCCCATTCATTGACATTGTCTACACTTCCTGCTGCCTCAAAAAAGCAACCAACGTAATTAAGGACCTCATGCACCTTAGACATACGCCCCTCAGGACACGTACCAACCAACTCAAGAACAGCTTCTTTCCTGCTGCCATCAGATTTTTAAATGGACTTATTTTGCACTAAGTTGATCTTTCTCCCCACCCTGGCTATGACTGTAACACTACATTCTGCACTCTGTCATTTTTTTTCTCTCTAAGAACAATATGCTTTGTCTGTATAGTGTGCAAGAAACAATAACTTTTCACTGTAGACCAATACATGTGACAATAATAAATCAAATCAAATATTACAAAGAACCTTGTAAATTATAATACATTCCTGCATTATGCCCCATATTCCCATGTGTTCTCCATCGCTGGACATGGCCTTTAAGATTTGCATTTTAAGATTTCAATGTGACCACACCTTAAAAGGAACACTGCTTATGAGGAACCTGTTTATTCCCTGTGTGGCACATTCTGGATTGAGTGCAACCCAGCATCTGCACAGTATTGAGGAACATTATCCACGCCGCTTCTTAAATCCCAGTTCACTCTCATCCCACTGTCCATCATGGTGAGCAAGCTACAGATAGTGTGACCTGAGTCTCTTGTTTCCTACTCTGATCCTTCCTTCATCCCAAATGTCCCCTTTCTGATTTTAAAATACCATGAGCTGTCATACCTGCCCAGCCACAGAAAATCCCAGAAAGAGGCAAGAGACCAACAGCACCTTGGGTGTGCACACCATAGTTATAGGTTGGCCTTCAAAACAACCCCCAGTCACTGTAAAGAAGCACAGTCTGGCTTCAAGTTGACTGAGGACATTGTGCAATACCTCCCATTATTTCAACCTATTCATGTCCTGAACTGCCCAGAGACGCAGAAACCGCATCCTCCATACTTACTGGTGCTACATCAGCCACTCAGGGGCTGAAACATAAAAATCTCAACTGTGTGAAAAGAGATCATTCGGCCCATTGAGCTTGCACTGACTCTCAGAAAGAGCATCCTATCCAAGCCTTCCTTCCACCCTATCCCTGTAACCCCATTCATTGGCCAATCCACCAACCTACACATCTTTTGACTGTATAATGTGGGCTCTTTCTAGAACACACAGGATCCCTTCCCAACATGGTAAATGTAAAGTCACCATAATCCCTGATGATCATAGACTTCTTTCCTGCTTTGAGGGTGATGTTTTAACTTGAGGATCACCATATCTCAGGTGAGGGATAAGGTTGAGAAGGCGGGGCCTTCATAATAATCTCAGCTGGTACAGGAAATGAACCCGTGCTGTCGGTGTTATTCTGCATCACTAACCAGCTGTCCAGCCAAGTGAGCTAAACTGATTTCCTTCCCAATGTGGCATGTGCAAATCAATCCTAAATTAGCTGGTGGGTGGCATGATGCACACTCCCCAAAGGGTATCCAGCTTGTATAATGTCAATTGTGTTCAGAATCTGAGATGCATGCCCATAACATTTAAGCAAAGCTTTACGCTACATGCCTTACGACAATTCTCTGGATCTCCTGTATTCTGGATCATTCCTTGTTCATCTTAACAGCTGCCTGTTATTAATCCTGTGGACCCTAACATTTGCTGCGTTAGGACTTATCATGAATTCCATCTGCTCAATTCTGCCTTCCTTTTATGTTGTAAACAGAATTGAGCAGAACATGTTTCTGCATGAAATTTTGACATTGCCTTTGTCAGAAAAAGGTAATGGGATATGGACTTTGACCAGGTAAATGCATCATTTATATTAAGTGAAGCTACTCTGTTTCTTGATGCCTTGATAGAACTTCTTCATTTCACAAAGATCCATTTAATTACCCGTGGCTTCCAAGGCAGACTCGTGATTATTTCATTTTCCAACGTGTCTGGTTTGTGTATTGACCACTGCTTAGATTCAGCTGATTGAGAGTTTTTGCTCTGTGAGAGCTGGTGAGGTGAGGGAGAAGATCAAACTCTAGAATTATGACCAGCTGAACAGATTCAGTCAACTCATTCTGAAAACTTTGTCTTTTTAGGTAGTCTAGAGTTTAAATATGTGAATATTAAAGCAGGTTTAAATGCTGACATCTGCTCTCTGTGTCTGAATGGAGGACATCTGTGTGCAGAGGCTATCAACGAGCTATCATCCCTTTCGTGCTAATGCACGCTAAAAACCTCCAATCTCATCTGTGGCTGGGATCTTCTGGTACCACAGCAGAGAGTGGAGTTTTGGCTGAGTGCCATATTCTCGGTTCCGCTGGCAGTGGGAATGAGGATGGACAGGATCAGAGAATCCCGACCAAGATCTATCCGCGTGGGCAATAAAACTGGCAATCCGATCTCAATTGCAATGCAATTTTCCCGCAACGTCTTTTGAGAACATGGGCAAAATATTTGCAGATTATTTAAACTCCAAAGTTTCATCCAAATTGTTTCCTTCATGTCTGTCATTTTTCAAGGAAACAGCCTCTGCTTAATATTGGATCGTAGAATTCCTTCACAGCCTTTCAATTGTGTGGAATGTTAGGATCTAAAAATGTGGAGAAGTGTCCTCACAGATTTTGAGGAGGATCCTTGTTGGACATGGGGTTGCTTGCAGTGGCAGGATTTGTAAAACTCCAGCAAGAACCATTAATATAAGGTCATAAGACACAGGAGTAGAATTAGATTATTCAGCCCATCAAATCTATTCCTCCATTCAATTATGGCTGATATTTTTCTTATCCCCATTCTCCTGCCTTTTCCCCATAACTGCTGACACCCTCATCAATCAAAAACCTATCTATTTCTGTCTTAAAGATACTGAAAGAGTTCTACAAAGTCACCACTCTCTGGCTAAAAAAAAATTTCCCATCTCTGTTTTAAAGGATTATCCCTTTCGCCTGAGGTTGTGCTGTCTGGTTCTAGCTTTTCCCACTAGTGAAAGCATCCTTTCCATGTCCGCTCTATCCAGGCCTCGCGGTATCCTATAAGTTCCAATAAGACCCTCCCATCCTTCTAAACTCTAATGATTATAGACGCAGAATCCTTGTTGATACTCATACAACAAGCTCTTCATTCCAGGGATCATTCTTGTGGATCTCCTCTGAAACTTTTCCAAGGCCAGCACATTCTTCCTTGGGTACAAGACCCAAAACGGCTCATAATACTCCAAATGGGGCCTGACCAGAATCTCATACAACTTCAGCAGTACATCCCTGCTCTTGTGCTCTAGCCCTCTCCACATGATGCTAACATTGCGTTTGCCTTCCTAACTACCAACTGAACCTGCATATTAACCTTAAGAGAACCTCGAACAATGACTCCCAAGTCCCTTTGTGTTTCTGATTTCCTAAGCATTTTTCCATTTAGAAAATAGTCTATGCCTCCATTCCTCCTTCCAAACCTCACAATTTTCCACATTTTATTCACCTGCCACTTCTTTAAAATAGATGCTCATATCGACTACCGCTACCTTGTCTCCCTTACAGATTAAAATATCCAGTTTAAAAAGTTGCTTGTTCTTCGTTTTAATATGAGATTCCAGGAAGACCTTAAAACAAAACCTTTAGGTAATTGCAATACTTTGTTATGTGTAAAGATCCTGGCATTCTTGACATAGGGACAGTATTCTGAGATATGCCCAACTGTTTCATTAACTGTATTCCTTCGCCTGTAGAGTGTGTTGCAGACTAATCTTCTCATGGTCAAATAATTTCTGGTCGGATATGCATTGCTTCATAGTAAATTGCATTAATAAAACTTTATTCCTTAAAACAGTTGAATTGCAGCCAATGGTTGACACCAGGTCTTTAAGAAAGTAGCAAACTAGTAGATAATTTAGTTTTATCCATTCCTTGCCCTGTCCTGGGAAGAATTACAATCAAAATTATCCATTCTCTGCTCTCTAGCCATCTCTTGTTGCCAGTTGTTAGCAGCAGAAGATGAGCTAGACCTCTGCTCCACTGAAATTCTACCTGCCTTTGTGCCCACCCCATTTTCCAGTCATTGGCACAGGTGGGGAAATGCTCTTATATTGGCAGCGAAAGACAAATGTGGCAAAATGACATGGACCAATTGTATTGCCACATTATGCATCCAGTCATTCTCTTGCCCGTATGAACCAGTTCTCAGGTCATTACACAGGACTGAGTTGAAAAACTCTGGCATCTAACTCTGCAGAATTTTCATGAACTATATTTTTAAGTGATACTAGTGTTTAGTTTCTGCTTTTTGCGGTTGCCAGCCCTTGTCTTCTGTATTTCTGCCATAGGTCGCCTGCCGACACCTATGTCAACATTGATGCCTCTGTAGATGCCTATCCAATAGCTGATCTAGCTCTGTGTTTATACTTCTCCATTCACATTTGGCCTCCATGTGTCTTCCTGCATTGTTCTAGCTAGCAGAATCCCTAATGAGAAGCCGATGGCCTAGTGGTATTATTGCTAGGCCATTAATCCAGAAACTGTTCTGGGGTCCAGAGTTCAAATCCTGCCACGGCAGATGGTGGTATTTGAATTCATTTAAAAAATCTGGACTTAAGAATCTGCTGAAGATCATGGAACTATTGTTGGTCATTGGAAAAATCCATCTGATGTTGAGGGAAGGAAATCTACTGTTCTTACCTGGTCCACCTACAAATGACTCAAGAGCAACAGCAGTGTGGTTGACTCTCAACTGCCCTCTGAAATAGTCTAGCAAGACATTCAGTTCAAGGGCAACTACAGCAATAAATACAGGCCAGTCCAGTGACACCCATGTCCCGCAAATGAATTTAAAAAAAAAATCTTTCTGTCTGGTGGGCATTATTTTGTGGCCGTCTTACTACACTAGCCATGCCTCCTTCCTCTTTACTGAAGGTTATCCATTTGGGTAGCTAACACTTTATCTAACTACTCATGGCTTCCTGTGTTCTGGTGGTGTCTACACTCTGTCATTTCCAATCAATTCTGTTTGTATTTCAGTATTTGGAGAACCCCAACTGAGCCAATCTAAGCAGCCTTTCACCTGTGTCCTTAGATTTAAGTTTTCTCAGATTTAATTTTTCCATGTTTCAGTCTTGTTGGGAAATGTTCATCAGACTCAACAGATTCCTGTTCCAAGCCTCGAAATTCATCTCAGTCAATCCAGTTGATTTTTCTCTACACCCTATCTGTAACTGCAACAGCACATTTTGCATGCTGCCCTTTGTCTTGTCCTCTAGTACTTTACGAATGGTATATGTTGTCTGCACAGTGCACAAGAAACAGTAATTTTTATTGTGTCCTAATGTCTGTGACAATAATAAATCAACTCAAATCAAGTCTTGAGAAGGTGAGAGGGCATGGGATCCAAGGGGCTTTGGCCTTGTGGATCCAGAACTGGCTTGCCGGCAGAAGGCAGAGAGTGGTTGTGGATGGGTCTTGTTCTGCATAGAGGTCTGTCACCAGTGGAGTGCCCCAGGGATCTGTTCTGGGACCCTTGCTGTTTGTCATTTTCATAAATGACCTGGATGAGGAAGTGGAGGGATGGGTCAGTAAGTTCGCCGATGATACGAAGGTCGGTGGTGTTGTGGATGGTCTGGAGGGATGTCAAAAGTTGCAGTGGGACATAAACAAGATGCAGGACTGGGTGGAGAAATGGTAGATGGACTTCAACGCGGATAAATGTGTAGTGGTCCATTTTAGCAGGAATAATGGGATGAAGGAGTACAATATCAAGGATAAGAGTCTTAGCTGTGTTGAAGAGCGGAAGAATCTTGGGGTCCAGGTCCAAAGGACTCTTAAATCAGCCTCATAGGTGGAGGATGTGGTCAAGAAGGCGTATGGTGTACTGGCCTTCATTAATTGAGGGATTGAGTTTAGAAGTTGGGAGGTAATGATGCAGCTTTATAAGACCTTTGTCAGACTCCACTTGGAATACTGTACGCGGTTCTGGTCGCCTCACTATAGGAAGGATGTGGAAGCTATTAAAAGAGTGCAGAGGAGATTTACAAGGATGTTGCCTGGATTGGGAGGCATGCCTTATGAAGATAGGTTGAGGGAGCTGGGACTCTTCTCTCTGGAGAGACGAAGGTTGAGAGGCGACCTGATCGAGGTTTATAAAATGTTAAGAGGAATAGATAGGGTGGATTCTCAGAGGCTATTTCCCCAGGCTGAAATGGTCGCTACGAGAAGACACAGATTTAAGGTGCAGGGAAGCAAATACAGAGGAGATGTTAGGGGTAAGTTTTTCACTCAGAGGGTGGTGAGTGAATGGAATCGGCTGCCGTCGGTGGTGGTAGAGGCAAACCCGCTGGGGTATTTTAAAAGACTTCTAGATGAGTATATGGGAACTAATGGGATTGGGGGTTATAGATAGGTCGATGGCTTGGTAGGTATAGATGTGATCGGCGCAACTCGTAGGTCGAAGGGCCTGTTTGTGCTGTAGTGTTCTATGTTCTAAGTCTGGCTGAAATCAGCTAACTTCGCAGGAAGCTTCATATTCTCAATTTGTCCGAAAGTAAGTTCTGGCTTTCAAATTTTTCTATCTCACATTTGGAGAGCTATCAAACCAATTTGAATTTGTGAGATTATTTGAGCCTCCTTTGGGTTTACTTGTATCGATTGTTGCCAGACTTGAGACTGTCCCAACATATTTCAATCTCTGTCTCCAGAAACAGTTTGTGGTTCAGGTCCTAACTGTTTCTGTCCTACCAGATTGTAGATCTGCCTGTTGTGTTACATGCAGTTGGTGATTATAAATGTGAAATGGCAGGGACTGAAAATGATTCAGGTTTTATGTACATATACTTGTGAGTAACCTTTACATAACACAAGGGAGTCTGAAGCACCATGACAAATAGCATGAACTTCCTAGTCATGTTGTTGGAAATACAGCTTCTGGCAGTTCAGTCCTATCTGTCTGCTTCCCTGCCAACTCCGATTTTTGGGATATTACTCATTCTGTCTCTCTAATAACCCTCTGATTTGACTTAACACTTTCTCCAGAACTTCTTCTCTCCTCATTTTAATATTCTTCCACTCCTTCATTCTTGCAATAGATTTAACTTGCCTCTCTGCAACAGATCAGCAATTGCATGCATACCATAGAATCCCTGCAGTGCAAAAGGAGGCTATTTGGTCCATTGATTCTGTACCAATGCTCCAAAAGAGCACCTTGCTCAGTCCCAAACCCCTGCCCTATCCTTGTAACCATATACATTTTCCATGACTTATGCACCTCTCCAGCACATCTTTGAACATCAATGGGTAACTTAGCATGGTCAATCCCCAAACCTGAACATCTTTTGGAGAAAACTGGAGCACCTAGAGGAGTTATCGCAGCTCGGAGTTTGCCTCATGCCCAGTTGAAAACTTTGTCACTAATTGCTGGGTCTAGCAAAGTTTATTAGTTTTTAAAGATATTTGTTTTTTCTGCCTGAATTGTGCAGACATGCAAGAATGTGTAAACTCTGCATAATCACCCAACACCTTCCAGCTGCATTAAATTATATTTTAATACGGTAGGAAAAATAAATTAAATGTCTGACTCTTCAATTGGGGTGGCACAGTGGCTACACTGCTTCCAGGGGCCAGGGTTCAATTCCCGGTTTGGATCACCATCTGTGCAAAATCTGCATGTTCTCCCCATATCTGTGTAGGTTTCCTCCAGGTGCTCCAGTTTCCTCCCACGCTCCGAAAGACATGCTGGTTGGGTGCATTGGCCGTGTTAGATTAGAACATAGAACATAGAACAATACAGCACAGAACAGGCCCTTCGGCCTTCGATGTTGTGCCGACCAAAATAAAAAGCAATGCCCCTCCTAACTAAACCATTCCCTTCTCATCCATATACTTATCAACTAACCTCTTAAACGCCACCAAACTTGGCGCATCTACAACAGCTGCAGGCAGGGCATTCCACTCCCTAATCACTCTTTGAGTAAAGAACCTACCTCTGATATCCGTCCTATAACTCATACCCCTTAATTTAAAGTTGTGTCCCCTCGTGCTAGCTTTTTCCATCCTAGGAAAAAGGCTATCACTGTCCACCCTATCCAAACCTCTAATTATCTTATATGTTTCAATAAGATCCCCCCTTAGCCGCCTCCTTTCTAACGAAAACAACCTCAAATCCTTCAACCTCTCTTCATAGGACCTGCCCTCCATACCAGGCAACATCCTGGTAAACCTCCTCTGTACCCTCTCCAATGCCTCCACATCTTTCTTATAATGTGGCGACCAGAACTGCACACAATACTCCAAGTGCGGCCGCACTAGAGTTTTGTACAGTTGCAACATGATGCTGCGGCTCCTAAATTCAATCCCCCTACCAATAAAAGCTAAGACTCCATATGCCTTCTTAACAACTTTATCCACTTGACTGCCTACTTTCAGGGATCTATTGACACATACACCAAGATCCTTCTGTTCCTCAACACTATTAAGAGCCCTACCATTAGCCCTATACTCTACACATTTATTGTTCCTGCCAAAGTGCATTACCTCACACTTTTCCACATTAAACTCCATTTGCCACCTCTCGGCCCAGCTCTGCAACTTGTCCAAGTCCCTCTGTAAACTAAAACACCCCTCTTCACTATCTACCACACCACCAACTTTAGTATCATCTGCAAATTTACTGATCCATCCCTCAATACCCTCATCCAGATCATTTATAAAAATTACAAACAGCAGGGGCCCCAAAACAGACCCCTGAGGCACACCACTCGTCACCGAACTCCACGATGAATATCTCCCATCAACCACCACCCTCTGTCTTCTATCTGCCAGCCAATTCCTAATCCAATTAGCTAAATCACCCTCTATTCCACACATCTGCATTTTCTGTAGAAGTCTTCCATGGGCCACCTTATCAAACGCCTTACTAAAGTCCATATATACTACATCAACCGCCTTACCCCCATCCACCTCTCTGGTCACTTTCTCAAAAAACTCAATGAGGTTAGTAAGGCATGACCTACCCTTCACGAAACCATGCTGACTATCCCCAATCAATTCATTTCTCTCTAAATAACTATAAATCCTATCCCTAATAATTCTCTCTAATACCTTGCCCACCACAGAAGTAAGACTCACTGGCCTATAATTCCCAGGAAGGTCTCTCTTCCCCTTCTTAAACAAAGGGACCACATTCGCCATCCTCCAGTCCTCCGGAACCACACCCGTAACCAACGAGGACCTGAAGATCAGAGCCAGAGGCTCTGCAATCTCCTCTCTTGCCTCCCAGAGAATCCTAGGGTAAATCCCGTCCGGCCCAGGGGACTTATCCAACTTCAAACCCTCGAGAATTTCTAACACATCCTCCCTATCTACTACAATACTCCCCAATTTGCAACCCTGTACCTCAGTGCTCTCCACAGCTACATTTCCAGCACTCTGCGTGAATACCGAAGAGAAATATTTATTCAGTGCCTCGCCAGATTCTTCCTTATGTACCCAGACAGATGCTGGAGTATGGTGACTGGGGATTTTCACAATAATTTCATTGCAGTGTTAATGTAAGCTACTTGTGACACTAATAATTAAATTAATTAATTAATTAACTAAAAGGTTTATGTCTGAGGTAACTCTTACACATAACGATTAATATAAGAAAAAAAGTATTGGTTTGAATTAGAATCATAGAGTCATAGAGGTTTACAGTACGAAAACAAGCTCTTCGGCCCAACTTGTCCATGCCGCCCTTTCTTTCAAACGCCTCAGTGAACCTCAATTGCCTGTATTTGGCCCATAACCCTCTATACTTATCTAAATGTTTTGTAAAAGACAAAATTATATCCGCCCCTACTACTACCTCTGGCAGCTCATTCCAGACACTCACCGTCCTCTGTGTGAAAAAATTGCACCTCTGGATACTTTTGCACCTCTCCCCTCTCAGCTTAAACCCATACCCTCTAGTTTTAGACTCCCCTACCTTTGGGAAAAGATGTTGATTATCTATTTTATCTATGCCCCTCATTATTTTATAGACCTCTATAAAGTCACCCCGCAGCCCCTGAGTTTTTATCCTGGAATATGGTCATGAATTATGCATATGTCTCACGACAGCTCACTGTCCATCACCACTGCTCTGATACAAGGGCTGGAATTTTCCAGCCACTCACGCCAGCGGGATTTTCTGGACTTGCTGCGATGAACGGAGATTTGGCTGAGTGCCAAATTCCCCATCCTCACTTGTAACTGCGTCAGAGCATGAATGCCCAATAAATTGTGCCCCCCCACTACCCCCACACCCCAGCAATTCTGTGTTTGAGGGGAAGAGAAATTTGGAATTCTTTTATGTGAAAAAAATCCTGATTTTCCTCCTAAGTGGCTTCATTCTGATCTTAAGATACAAAATATTAAACATTATGTGAAGACATCTCAATCACTACTCAAAAAAGGGCTTACATCTGGATGGAACTAGCAATTACTGGAATGAACCCTCAATGCTGCATTATTTTTGAAGATTGCTGTTTGCAATTAGGGGTCATAAATGAAACTCAGCATTCACTATTCTGCTGAAAACTGCTGTTCCTCCGACAGCTTTTTCTTTAAGAAGGAGTCTTTGTTTTTGTCATCTTAAAGGAAGAATTTGAGTGTTCCCAAACATGCTGAACAATTTATAAAAATGGTGATTGTAAAATTTGACCATAATTCTTTCTCAGCAATTGAAAATGACCAAATACTATTTTGGGAGGCTAAATTCTGAACTGTTTAGGATGCTTGTACAAATTTGTACAACAGCTAATATCACTTTGTATATTAGCATTTTCACTTTGGATTAGTGCTTTATTGATTTTTTTTTAAATGCGATCTTAAATACTGTCTGAAAATATTCATTTTAAGAAAAGAAAATGAGAAATCTGAATCCAAGCCTTCTCCAGGTTTGTGGCTGCACAGTTTTATACTAAGTGAATTATGCTTCATATTTTCAGCTGTGAACTGCTTTCTTCGCACTGAAAAGTTAACAACAATTTTATTTTATTTTACCTGCTTTAAAAATGAAGTGCACTTTTACTGTGAAACATATATTAGTGTAAAAAATAAGCAGTAGCTAACCTCTTTAATTTTTGGTGGCAAGGAGTGCAGTTCTTGTTAGAGGTAAAGCTAAGATTTATTTGTCCTTATTTTGCCTAATAGGGACCTAACTTTCAGGTCTTGCCCTTGCAGTAGGTGGTAAGGCATAATATGAAGGAGTCTTTTGTCACAGCTATTCAGCGTTGCTAATTTACTGTGTCTAATAAAGAACAAAGGAATAAAGCTTTCACTAGCAGACGTTATAGGTTATAATAACCCCCCTACCCCATAACCTTCTGCTATCTGAATTAATCAGAATTTATTTTTAAAAATTCCTATTTTTACTGTTCTCTCTTAATTAAAGGGCCTGAGATGTAAATAGGAAGAGTGACGATGAACAGGGTACAGAGCTGTAAACAAGGCTCATTAAAAAGATGAATGACCATGCAGATTGTTAAAATTGCTTAGTGTGCAAGTGTATATTTTATAATTTCCTGACTACTAAAAGGGCTAATGCCACACAGTCATCTCACATTTATAATAGATGGTAATTTTAAACAGTGAGAAAGGAAAAAACAGATCAAGCTATTAATCAACAAGCCTAAAGGTCAGTGTTCCTATCAGCTGCAACCACTGGATATAAAATGTTCATAAATGAGAGAAAAGAGGGAGAGAAAAAAAGACAAAATTCTGTTTTGGTGTAAATACGAGAGCTCTGCGTTTACTTGGTCCTTGGAAGTGACAGAGAAAGTAAACAAGTTATTTAATAAGCAAACTTTATTTTATTATTACTACCTTTGCTAATTAACATTATGAACTTTTTAATTGCAAAGGGTGGGGGGGAGAAAAATAATGAGCTTTTCCATTCACGAAGCAGCCTGCTGATTTTATTAGCGACCTGAAGGGTTAGTTAGCCCTGAACATGCATAGAGATAACGAGAGCTGCAACATTACAAAACGCTGAGGCTTCAGAGACTAAAACTCACCTATAGGATCTCAAACAGCTTGCATTCATCGCAGGTCACACATAAATATGACTATTTTGGAGGAAGTGTAGAAGGAGGGGACATTGTCCAAGTTAAGTATAACGTTTTTTATTTTAATAACTATTCACGCACATTTCTCTGCTTTGTCCTGTTGAAGCCAAAAGCTCCCCTTAGCCTAAATTAAAACATAATTACTAAAGTTACTCATCCGTTAAATCTTTGGAGCTGATTAGTTGTGAATTTTACAATTGGAAATGATCCTATTTTAAAGTGCAGTGTTGTCAGGTTAAATGGAATCATGGCGAATTTTCAAGTGTCGAAACTGAGCATTCAATCAAAGTGTATTTGCCAATGTTTACGCCCCACATGCAGTGGGGCAGAGCATTTTCAAATATAAGGTTCTGCCATGCATCATATTTGTAATTCTTTCTCAATGTAAAGACAAGCCTTGTGCACTACTCTTATTTAAACAAGTATCTAATGAGAGCAGATTGTCTTTGGTGGCATTTTGTCTCAAGATTACAGGAAAACTTGTTGAGTTGAGACAAATTTCAAAGGGACTTCTGGTGGCCAGCAAGGAAAGGTTATTTTCTATCATCTCAGTATTACCTCGGTGCACAATGGTTAGCACTCATAGCACCAGGCAACTGGGTTCAATTCCCAGCTTGGATCACTGGGCAGAATTTCTCCCCATGTCTGCGTGGGATTCCTCCGGGTGCTCTGGTTCTCTCCCACAGTCTGAAAGATGTGCTGATTAACTGCTAAACTCTCCCTCAGTATACCCCAAACAGATGCCGGAGTGTGGCGACTAGGAGATTTTTCACAATAATTGCATGTTACTTGTGACACTCATAACTAAACTTTAAAAAACATTACTTCAACATGGAACTATGGCTCCAATTAATGCTACGTTCTTTACCACTCATCGCCCCATTTCACCTTCTCCCCGCTTCCCCTTTCCTTGACACTCTCACTCTTTTACCTACAGACCAGTTAATTCCAACTGGGAACACCCACAGCTGATTTATTCCAATAAGGCCTGAACACAAATTTAGCACAGTCTCTATATCTCTCTTCTGGGCACAGAAGCCAAGCATACTTTGTGCCACTTCTCAGCTGCTTCTGATTGCTCCAGGCACTGCAATATCTGTATGAGATGTTAAATGTTTAAAGAGGATAATAAAAATGGGTGATAATACTTTCTGTGGTTTAATAACTAAAGAGGATGTTATGTTTTTCTAGTTCACTCAGTGTTTTGTTAAATTAATTGTTATGCCACTGTTCATTTATTAAGAACTTCATTCTGTTTTAGTATAAGCAGTACATCCACCAGTGAATGAAGGTACACTGACACAATGGCTGGATCTGTACCACATTGCCTGCCATGAAATTGGTATGGGTGAGGGTCCCACAATGGAAATCTCTGTTGACCTCGGGCAAGAATTTCCAGCGAGCCATAAAATCCTACCCCATAAATCTAATTCGAGTGGAAAACAGTTTCCATCGCACATAAAACAAAGCTTCTTTACGCAGTTATGGGGCAACAGGGTGGTAAAGTGGTTATCAGTGCTGCTTCATAACTGCAAAGATCATTCGATCCCAGTCTTGGGTAGCTGTCTGAGTAGAGGTTGCACTTTCTCCCTGTTTCTGCATGAGTTTCCTCCGGGTGCTCTGGTTTCCTCCCACACTCCAAAAGATGTGCGGGTTAGGTTGATTTGCCATGCTAAATAGATACTTAGAGTCAGAGGATTAGGAGGGTAAGTATGTGAAGTTATGGGGATAGGGCCTGGATGGAATTGTTGTTGGTGCAGGCTCTGAACTGTAGGGATGTTAAATAGGCTTACATTAACACTGTAATGAAGTTACTGTGAAAATCCCCTAGTTGGCACACACCAGTGCCTGCTTGAGTACACTGAGGGAGAACTTAGCATGGCCAATGCACCTTGATCAGTATATCTTTTGGATTGTGGGAAGAAATTGGAACACCTGGAGAAACCCCACACAAACTGATGGAGAACATGCAGGCTACGCACAATGACCCAAGCTGGGAATCGAACCCAGGTCTCTGGCGCTGTGCCACCAATTCTATGGTTCTATGAATCTGACCTCCTTTAGCACTCCCAACTCTGAGTGAAACAGTGTAATACTCCCTCTTTCAGATCCATGACTGCTGATGGAGTTACAAGTGGACTCTCCACGCGAAGGTGCTTCTGAAAAATGTTAAAAGGAAAACTTAGTTTCCTTGTTGGCTGCTGGGCCAGCGAAGAAACCTGCCCAAGGTAAGCCTGACAACTGCCTCCCTCAGGTGATGAGTTTGTGAAAATGGTTAATTAAGAACAATGAGCCACATACATGTCCTGGTGCAAATCCATGAATTTGGCAGCGAAACCAACTTCTGCACAGATTGGCGCAGGTCAATTCACTGTAGATTGGTACATTTTGTGTCCAATTCACTACCCATAAAGCAGACACAATACATACCACCCCTTTTTTGGAAAAAACATTAAACTGAGGCCCAGTCCATTCTCTGAGATGGCTACGCAAAATCCCATGGTACTCTTCAAAGAAGACAAGGGAAATTTTCCCTAGTGTCTCAACCAACATTGATCTCTCAATCAACATGACTAAAACAGACGCTCTGGTCACTTACCCCACTGATGTTAGTTAGATTTTGCTTTGTTTTGACTATGCTGCAAATGGTTTATTCTTCAGCTGTGAAATGCATTGGGATATCCCAAAGATGTAAATGTTATAATGTAAACACAAGATTCTTTTGTATAAAGATTTCCTCGCAGGTTGTAGAAAGCAGGTTAAATGTCATTGCAATTGTTCAGTTCAAACGCCTGGGATTCTCTTCAAGATAATACTACAGCCCCATCTCAGTGATATTTTGTGATGTTACCTCTCTATATATATGCCATTTACTTAACTGTCCATGTCAATATTTTTTTAAAAATAACTATTCTTAGTATTTTATTTTGTTCATATACATGAACCATTTTCAATTCACAGAATATATCTTCCAGTGGTAGTTATTATATACGGCAAATTGCAAATATGCCCCATGTGCCACACAGTTTTAGCAATTGAAAATTTTATTTTTACAACATGCAAAATTAAATTATGAAGAGAAATTTGAAAAGGGTGGATGATTAGTTTCCAAACGCTCACTGAGAGCTCTGACAAAACCTCTGAAAACAGATGAAAGTTGGGCACTTAATTTAAAAAAAACTACATTTTCACCAGTATTTTTGGTGAATCTATTGCACTGATTATTTACGTGGGTCCAGATGAACTGTTTATCATTTGTGAAAGATATACAGTCTACCTTCCCAAGGACGCTTGGCCGTTTTGTTTCTAACTTAACAGCCTGACAAGTTGACTCTATCATTTCCTATTTTTCAAGCCAGCTCTTGCCTGTGCCCAAGGCAGCCTCTCTGAACTGGAATTATTCTGTCGGGAGCTATTTCACAAGGAAGTTACTTCATTTCCATCTTTTGTGTTGTGTTGAATGCAGACGGAGCTCTTCCAGCAATATTCAGCCATTTAAACTCCCATCTTCAGCCTTACATAAATATACACCCCTTCTCAGATCATAATTCATGTCAGGCCTAGAAAAATAGTTACTTCCTTATTGGTTCTATCCCTCTGCAATGCCAACAGCTGCACACCCTCACCTCTGCGATTCCTTATCTTTAAGTTTCCATTCGTCTCAATGCTCCACCAACATTTCCAATAAAGCTTCTTATTAAATTCTTATTTATGCACGCTGAAAAGGGTTCACAAGTTTGATCTTGTGCAGATGCATCCGATCAACAGGGAAAACCAGAAAGGATTGGATTCAAGGAGCAAAATGCAATTAGTTACGATTCTTACACACTGAGTTCATACCGGAAACGCAGGCTGATAATTATTCCAGGAGAAAAAAAATGTTAAGTAACTAAAGGTCAAATTCTTGTTTATAGCAACAAGAACTCCAGGCATGTTTAATTTAATAAGAAAGACTACACATGAGAACAACCATTAAAAGTAAAGAATGAAACAAAACACAGCGAAGGACTGCACTCAAGAGCATAAATGATTAATGTTTGGTCAAGGTGATACGTATTTCTTGGTAATTGTTTGGCCCATATTTAAGGACTATCTGGTGACCAGCCCAGATCAGCGAAACTCCCATTATCTTTTGAAGCAATGCCTTGGAAATCAAGCGGTTGTTTATTGTAATGGAGCTGACTCCCCTCAAACTTTTCCGACATTTCAAAATTCTGTATCACTTGATAAAATTCCAGATGGGAAAGACTCCGGTGACCTTTCAGTACTCTAGCGCCAACAGTGAATCAAAACATGTTTCTATCTGCGGCCTCTTAACACTAAAAGGTCGGCATGTGATGGTGTTCCACAGCAGTTGTCATTAGGACCACTGTTTTCCTTTATAGGAATTAATGACCTGCATCTAAATTCACAATTTTAAAATTTATGGATGATACAAAATTTGGAAGAACAGTGAACTGTGAGGAGGTAATAATAAACTTCAAGAGGACATGTAGGCCAGTGGAATGGGCAGACAAGCAGTAGATAAAATTTAACGCAGAGAAGTAAGCGATTCATTTCAGTAAAAAGAATGAGAATGAGGTAATATAACTTAAAGGGTAAGATTCTAAAGGTGGTGCAGGAGCATAGGGACTAAGGGATGTATGTGCATAAATCTTTGAAGGTAGCAGAGCAGAGCGAGAAAGTAGTTGATAAAGCAAAGGGAATCCAGAGATTAGGAAGGGACAAAAGAGTACAGAAGCAAGGGAGTTCTGGTAAACTGGTAAAATAAAAACACTGGTTTTGCCTCGGAAGGAGTATTTTGGCCAACTCTGGGCATCACACTTTAGGAAGTGTAGGGAAGGTGCAGAAAAGATACCCAAGAATGATTCTGGGGATGAAGAACTTCAGTCATGTAGAAAGACTGGAGAAGCTGAGGATGTGTACACATAGACAGAGGCTAGGATTCTCCAGGTTTCACCCGCAGTCCCTCTGCTGTGAATGGAGGTTTGGCTGAGTGCCAAATTCTCCATTCTTGCTGGCACTGACTACGGGGCATGTGAGACTGCAGAATTCCAGCCAGAGTAGATTGTGGACTATGGACAAGTTGCTGGAAAATGGGATTAATGTAGATAGGTGTTCGATGGCTGGTGCAGTCACCAAGGTTGAAGGACTTGTTCATACTATGTTCCCTCGTTCACACTATGTTCCCTCTCCAGCAAAGTTGGAGAATTTGGCCCCCAGCCAAAGCTCCATTCACTGGAAAATCCCACTGGTGTGAATGGCATAACTTTCCAGCATTTTTCCATCTTGAATTTTATCAAATTGTTCAGAATTATGAAACGTAGGAAACATTTGAGAGGAGTCAGCAATATATCAACAAACACTTGCTTGCTCTCTAAGTCATTTCCTCAACAGACAATAGAGTTATCACCGATTTGGATCGGTCATCAGTTGACCCTTGACTTGGGTAAAACAATTGCCAAGAAATTAGCATTAGCTTTGCCAAGTATTATTTAGTGCTGCTCTTGGATCTTTGGTGGGAAGTTTGACGTTTTAAAGTTTATGTATTAGTGTCGCAAATAGGCTTATATTAACACTGCAATGAATTTACTATGAAAATCCCCCTTGTCATTACACTCCTTCATCTGTTCAGATAGACTGAGGGAGGACTTAGCACCTCTTTCGGATAGTGGGAGGAAACCAGACCACCCGAAAGAAACTAGAGCACCCGATAGAAACTCTTGCTGACGTGGGAAGAACGTGCAAACTCCACATAGACAGGGTCAAGAATCAGAGAAGATAGCTTCAAGGTGATTGGAAAAGAAAGAGCAGAAACATGAGCAAAACCATCTTTACGCAGTGCATTGTTAGGATCTGGAAAATATTTTCTATTCATTCATGGGACTTCACATTGCCTGTTAGGCCATTATTTATTGACCCATTCCACATTACCCTTGTTAAGAGGGCATTTAAGAGCCAACCACATTTTGGTGGGCCAGAAGTCACCTGGTAAGGATAGCTGCTTTCCTTCCTTAAAAGATATTCAAGTACCAGATGGGTTTTTACAACAATCAGCAATGGTTTATTGGTCATATTAGAATTTTTAATTCCAGATCTTTATTGAATTCAAATTGCCATGGTGGGATTGGAACCCCAATCCCCAGAGTATTATCCTGGGTGCCTGTGATACTAGTGCAGTGACAATACCACTACCCCACTACCTTCCCACAGTTGCTATCTGAAGCTGTGGTGAAGGCAGATTTGATTGAGATTTTCAAAAGAAAATTGGATAAATATCTGAAAAGCAAAGGTTTACAAGGCCATGGGGATAAGGCAGGAGAGTGGGACTATGCGAATTGTCTGTACAAAGAGCTGAAACAGATATGACAGACCAACTGACCTCCTCCTGTTCTTCAAACTTCCATGATTCCATGAAAAGCCAAATTCTGTGGAAGCTCTCTACCATGGCATATTAGACAATGGCCCTGTCACCTTGATCTGTGTTCATGTCTCAAGCAAACTAATGGGATGAATCTCTCCTCTGTCTCTTGCCTGTAAGGAGCCTCTATCAATTGAGGTGGTAGATTTAATGCTGAAGAGGAACTACTTCTTGCAGAGGATGATGAAACTTGTGGAACTCGCTGTCCCATAGCACAGTGGAGACTGAATCATTGAATGGTTCCAAGAAGGAGATAGATACATTTTTAATTAAAAAGAGGAATAATGGATATGAGGAACAAGTGGGGAGGTGGATTTGAGGCTAGGGATGATTTAATTGAATAGCAGAGCAGGTTTGAAGGGCTAACCTTGCCTACTTCTGCTCTTAATCCCTGTGTATCTGTAACCCAATGAACCTGGCAGTCTCAATCCAATTGTTTCTGGAAAAGATAGCAATCACCCTAATTATGAGAAATTATTATTGCGTACTTGACATTGTATTCTTATTTATCATACACTTCCAATGAAGCGTTAATATGCCTTAACTTCTAAATTATTTTAGATGTCAGGTCAAATTGGTCTAGATACATAATTATGGATTTTATCTGAACTAACTCCAGTTTCTCCCACAGTCCAAAGATGTGCTCGTTATATTGATTGGCTATGCTGAATTGACCCTAGTGTCAGGGAGATTAGCAGGGAAATACGTGGGGTTACAGGAATAGGGCCTGGGTGGGATTATGGTTGGTACAGACTGGATGGGCCAAATGATTCCTAGGGATTCAATGATTCTATAACTCAAAATGCATTCATAGGCCAGAAAATAATCCTGGATGAACCAAAATTATCCAAGAACACTCCACCTTAATGCCAGTTTTCCAGGAAACAAATCTTATAGCTTAACTCATGGTCAAATATTTAACTCTGCCTCTTTATTAACCATATCTGTCACTTCCTAAATTACAGCACTCACGTTCTTGATTGTGTCACGCTCAACCGCTAAACGGTGTCTTTTTAGTTCCTACCAGCATTTCTGCCAGAAAAATAGAGTGGTGTCACAATACCCTGGCATACCATTCCTCACTCAATAAAGAGATCTGCCTGATTCAGAAAGCTTGCGGGGGAAAAAAAAACTGTCTTCTAATAATCAGCTGAATGAAAATTATGTGTTCACTACAAATGAACTCCTGTAAAGCAGAATTCTATAATGAGAGGGTGCCAGATGTCAACCTGCAATCTACATGCCAAGATATACTTATGATGTCTTTATGCATTTGGAGCCTATTAGCACTGCTGTACAAAGCTGTCAGTATGGAAGATAGCAGCCTTGAATAGCTCTGCACGCTGCCTCAGATTTCTACCCTTCCACTTGCCTCTGCAATATTTTTTAGGCATGGCACACAAGAGTTTGAGTGACCACAATCTCTAGTGTAGCAATAGGGATTCTTCTTGAGGGCTTAAACTATGGGAAGGGTAGAGTTAAGGACACAATGCCAAGTTGACAACTTAAATCAAACCACCATTACAATGCACTGATCAAGTACTGATTCAAAGAAAGCATCCATGAGGACTCCTCACGTACCATCTACAGAGACAACCTGGAACCTATCAAGCCCAAGGATAACTGTGATTCTTTTAACTAATGCCATTTACTTTTCATTGGGTCATTTTTGTGAATTAAGTATTCATTATTGTTTTTAATTATTAATGATCGGTGATCTATGATCAATTATTCGTCAATTATCAGTTGCTGTTGCAATTTGCTTCCTTTGAACACCGACAAGACTTAAATAATACATCATGTAATTATCATTGTACATATAATTAGTAATGGTGGGAGAGATGGGAGAATCTGAAGGTGCATAGTTTCCAAATGTAGAATGATAACTTTTGGTGCAACTTGATTATTTTTTATCAAAATAAGCTTTTTTTTATGTTTTAATTTATATAATGGATTTGTCATTCGTGACATGAGACTAATTACTTACTCCATAACTAAAGTTTCCTTTAATTAATGTTATGTTGGGCTAATGATAATATCCTGCGTTATTAGCTGAAGACTCCAATCCCACTGACCTGCATTGCTGTCTGCAAAATATATTACACTTCCAGCCACTGGGAGCAGATGCCCATTAAGAAAATAGAACTAATGATATCAAACTACTTCATAGCTTGTTTTGAGAGCTGACAAAGCTGTCATCCACATAATCTAAGAGGCTATCGTAGCATCCTCAGAAAGCCATACCACTATACCATTTCAGTCCAATTTCCTAATAATGGACCTGTCATAAATTCTAAAAGGCAACAGGACAGTGAGTACTGGTGTAATTGCTAAGGCTTGGCTACTACCATGAAGACATGATAAATATAAAAGAAAATGGTTGTCACTTTGGGCCCAGACCCTATTACATAGTGGTAATTTTAGTAGCCTCAGCACCCTACATCATTCTCTTGTTGTGAAGTGATGCCTTTTTTATTTGCTGCAAGATTGAGTTGCATGTCATCTGATGTCCTTTAAAAAGACATTGTTTGCCCCACAAGAGTTTTTTAAACTTTATTCCGCAGCTCTGCATAGTGTCTAAAATCCATTCTAATTCATGATCGCTCGGTTTACCAGCGCTATTCACAAATGTTGGGAGTCCGTGGTTTGTTTTCCGAGGAAAGAATTTTCTTGGACATTGGGGGAATGAAAAGGGCAGCGTTCTTTGTGGCTAATTGAAACAGTTTAGCATTGAAATGAATGGGCTTTGTGAGTTGCAGCACGGTCTAAATAAATGGACGGGGCCGTGCCTTCACCTGGGAGATCCACGTTACCGCAAACGCATAAACATCCGGCTGGGAAATCATCATTTTCCTGAACTATCCAGAAAATTTGGTGCTTTTATATTTGATAAAATGCCACACGTTCTGATGAATTATGTTCATACAGAAATAAACTGAAGTGCAGGTCATACATCAACTCTGGGTTCATCCTGATCAGTTGCCAGTGCAATGCAATGCACTGAAACGCGATAATCCGATATAGCAGAAGACTCAGAGGGGCCTGTTCTGGGGAGAAGGGTGAGGTTACACTGAATTCTGTGCACCTCCTAATTACCTGTAATTGTTCTTCACAAACTGCCTGATACAGCCGTGCAGACAACATCTGGATTTCCTCATTTGATTTTTTTTGAGGTACTTTACAATGTCTATAAAAATGTGATAATGATTGCTATGACACTGTTATTTGGTATATTAATCGTGTTCACCCACAAGACTGACCTATTGTACACATGTAACATAATCACAAGGTAGGATAATTATACGTTGTTTACAGTCTGGGAATTGCAACATCCAATGGACACACACTGTGTTTACTTCAACAGTAATTTACTATAATTGGTCTATGGTGATTACACTATTGATATACTGATCTTTTCTGTAAACCAAGCTCTAATTACTTTTAAAGGTTCACAGGTAACTTTATCAATTTCTCCAATGTCGTACTTCCAGATCTTGCATTCAGTGTACACTCATCACTGTGTCGTTGTGTGAAGACTATCTCACTTGGCGCATTTGGTTCCCCCTAACCAACTTCTGTGAGAGGAATATGACTAATAATCAGGACAACCATTGGGTACGTACCTCATGGTGTCACAGCAACCATTAAGCCATTTCCTGGGTCAATACAGGGCTCATTTGAAAGCCAATGCGTGGTCTTAATGTCATGGCCCCCTCCTTCTTCAGACACTCATTTTGTCATGAGTTATATCCTTAAAATGCAAATGTATAACAGCTGTATAGTTATAAGCAAAGGTTTTTAAAGGTCCCGTCACTTATCGAGAGAATTAACCCTTTTGGAATTAGATTCATCACCTAACTCAGAGCAGTGTTGTAATATGCGCTAATATCCTAAGGTTAATGTGACATGCAGTGCTTCAGTACTTCTGAGAGACAGGGAATTAGGACAATATATTATAACAGCTTTGTGGTCTTTTATGCCAGGATTTCGTTGAACGGAAAATGATAGAACATTTGAGTGAAGGGAAAGGTATACCTCCCTGCCTCATTCCAAAGAAAACTTTTTCGGAAAGAATTAGCACACAGCATTTGATTTGAGTTGATTTGATTTATTATTATCACATGTATTAGCATACAGTGAAAAGTATTGTTTGTTCTGCACCATACTGACAAAGCATACTGTTCACAGAGAAGGAAAAGAGCGAGTGCAGAATGTAGTGTTACAGTCATAGCTAGCGTGTAGAGAAAGAGTAAGGTAGGTCCATTCAAAAGTTTGACAGCAGCAGGGAAGAAGATGTTCCTGAGTCAGTTGATACGTGATCTCAGACTTTTGTCTCTTTTTCCCGACGGAAGATCAAAGAACAAAACAGCACGGGAAACAGGCCCTTCGGCCCAATGAGCCCATGCCGCCACTCCGCTGTTCCCACCTCTACCTGTGATCCCTGTCTATGTTTATAGATCTATGGATTAAAAACCAAATTTGAGACAATTTAGGGAGAATTTGTTTTGCCAATTAGCCTAAGAGCACATCTTTGGGATGTGGGAGGAAACCGGAGCACCCGGAGAAAACCCACGCAAGCACGGGGAGAATGCGCAAACTCCCACAGACACAGGCCCAAATCCATGTATCTGCACAGCACAGGGAATGTCCGGGGTGTATAAGGTCTTTAATTATGCTGGCTGCTTTACCGAGGGAAGTGTAGATAAAGAGAATGTTGGCGCATTCATTTAGTGCGTGACTGAATTTAGCTCGCCTTAATAAAATCACTCCCCTTCTCCCAACAAACAAACACAGGGCAGGAATTTCCAGTCACGCGTACCCTAAGACCAGAAATTCCTGCCCGAACTCAACAGACCTTTCAAATGGCCCATTTTGCTGTGCCGCCCACTATGGTTGCCACAGCAGTTGGGATAGGAAATTTCCCGGCACAATTCCCTCATGGAGCATAGCAACAAAGGACATGCCTGAGAGAATGGGGAGGGGAAGTGTTGGAATCAATGCAAGCCCATGGTGACTGGATAAGGTCAGAGGATGGGTGCTATCAGAGATTGCTTGCCCACCTCCTCTTTATGGAACCAGGGTGGGGAATTGGGGAATACAGAAACAAGGAGAAGCCGGGAGAAGCAACACACAAAATGACAACAGCAGAGCCAGGTAGCAGAGAAAAAAATTACAGATTTCTTCCAGCCTCTTCTGGGCAATGTTCTCACAACTCAAAATCTTTCAGAAGGATATTTGATAGAGTTAATTGAGGAGAGGTTGTAGCAGCCTCATGGGGCTAAAAGAGAAAATGCTGGAAAATCTCAGCAGACTTGGCAGCATCTGGATGGAGACAAAAGAGCTGATGTTTTGAGTCCAGGTGACCCCTTGCCCGAATGGCCTCTTTCTGTGCTGTAGACTCCATGCAACAAACATTATTCAACAACTTAAAAAAGTAATGTAACGATAGCCGAGTATAAAATAGTGTTGGGTTTTATTTATTCAAAACCCAATAATGGGGGTGCACAGTGGTTAGCAGGGATCAAGGATCAATTCTGGCCTGGGTTGACCGTCTGTGTTTGCACATTCTCGCTGTGCCTGTGTGAGTTTTCTCTGGGTACTCTGATATCCTCCCTCACTCCAAAGCTGTGCCAATTATGTTAAATTGACCATGCTAAATTGCTCCTTAGTGTGAGGGGGCTGGCAGAGTAAACACATGGGATTAAGAGGTCGAGCCTGGGTGGGATTACAGTTGGTATACACCACAGGGACAAACGGTACTGTAGGGATTTTATGAAAGATGACTCCAAGGAGTGGCACTAGCTCATCACATCATTATGACTTTTCAAATTAACAAGTCTGGTCTGCTTTTAGTATAAATAGATTTGACGGGCACATTTTCTTTTTGCTATTATTTGGCTCTCATCTTCTTTAATTTCCAATTCAGTTCATTATTATCTGGGGCACTTTTACAAATTATCAAATGACGAGAGGACCTTATTTTCTTGCTGTCAGCCGAACATATAAATCTCTTTAGTGGGGCCGGACAACATATTGTCGAATCGGGATTGCACTTATTAAAAGTTGATAATCTAAAGGCAGACGGATATTGCAGGAAGTAGAATTCAGAGGGGAGCACTTGGTGAAGGTTACTTGCTGTCACACCGTGTCGCCCGTGTGACAGGACATTTAGAAAAACGTTTTTTTTTGCATGACGTTGCTCATGAGCGCAGCTCAGAAAACTGCCATTGACCTTTAGAGAGGAAACTGACATCATAAAGTGTAGCTTGCCTCAGACCAAATGGGAATGACATAGCAGATTAAGGTGCTTTTAAATTATGCATTTACTCCAGACATCTGGGGAGATAGCATGTGACAGAGGGGAAAAGACAGAGAGAGAGAGGGAAAGGCATCGCACAGAAGCAGACAAAGGATACAAATAAAAATAGGGAGGGCAAATAAGATACAGGGAGAGTTTTACAGAACTAGAATTAGTTAACGTGAAAGTAGAAAGCTAAAAATAAAGACAACACTCAACCAGTGCTACTACCTAGTAATTCTGATTTACTGTATTTACGCAACTCAATTGTCATTTAAACTCTGAGTACTTTGTACTGGAGACTAGTTTATTTTCTCATTCACACTCCTCTGACAAGTAGACCCTTGCAAGTCTATAACACAAGTGGACAGTTCCAACTGTTTTCTCACACTCTTGCTAACTGCCATTTTCACACCTTATTAAAAGCTCACCAGAAACTACAAAATACATCCTACTACATTGAACACTGAAATACAATGACTGAGTCCTGCTGATTCCAGTTGGTTTACTGAAGCCAATGTCTAATTTAACATTTTAGTGGTGATGTTAACAGAATCTCTTACCATCTTCAGATTAACATATGTGTGAAAAGACAGAGAGAGTGAAACCCTTGTGTTGCCTCAAACAATGCTGCAGTGTACTCCAGTATTGTTACTGAACCATCCCTCTTACAGAGAAGCTCCTTCTCTGTTTATCCCTATTGAGTACAAAATAAAATCAATCCCGGTGCATTTTACCCATTTAAATTATATTAGACTATCACATGAGTGTAATTCATAGAATCAGTGCAGAAGAGGTCCATTAGTTCTATAACCGAGTGTCTGACAGAGTAACTTACCCAGGCCCTCTCCCCATAACCCCAGGCATTTATCATGGCTAATCCATTTAACCTGCACATTTTTGCAGTATGGGAAGAAAGTGGAGCATCCAGAGGAAACTCACACAGACAAGGGGAGAACATGCAAACTCTACACAGTCACCCAAAGCCGGAATCAAACCCGGGTTCTTGATGCTATGAAGTAATACTACTGTACCACCATGCTGCCTACGATTAATGAAGTGAATTTGCTCTTAGGCTAATTGGCAAAACAAATTCTCCCTAAATTGTCTCAAATTTGGTTTTTAATCCATAGATCTAAAAACATGGACAGGGATCACGTGTAGAAGTGGGAACATCGAGGTGGCGGCGCAGGCTCGTTGGGCCGAAGGGCCTGTTTCCCGTGCTGTTTTGTTCTTTGTTCTTTGAATTATGCTGTGAGAACTAGTCGAGGCATAGGTTATTAGTATTGCACTAGGGACACAGGTTCGATTGCGGTCTTGGGTCACTGTCTATGCACAGACCGCATGTTCTCCCCATGTCTGCATGGGCTTTCTCCAGGTGCTCTGGTTTCCTTCCACAGTTCAAATGATATGCTGGTTAGGTGCTAAATTTTCCCTCTGTGTACCCAAACAGGCATCAGAGTTAGTGAGTCGGGGGTTTTCACAGTAACTTCATGGCAGTGTTAGTGTAAGTCTACTTTTGTGAAACTAATTAATCGCTTGAACTTGAAATTTGACAACAAACCGCAGGTGATTTTCCTCCCATTTCAATAGGAGGAGTAAAATTGACACAAGTTTGTAGCCAAACTCACAAGTTACTCCAATCAAACTGTCACAACTGGCTGCCAAAGAGGAAAATGCATCCCATTGTTTCAGAGCGACGACAGCATTTCAAATTTGTTTCAAATCAGCTACCAGTTCTCATAAATATTGTTTCAAATTAATGCATTTTTTCTTTGGTATTTTTAAGGGGCAGATGTCCCTCCTTTGTAAATTTGATCTTTTATAATCAGCAAGCTGGAAAAAATAGAATGGAACATGACCTCTCTGATGCAGAAACCAGTTACAGCAAAGAACAAAAAACTTAGTGCTGCGGGTGTGTGATTAAAGTGGGAAACACAAAATCTGTCTCTGAAACTTAAGCTCCACTATACCCACTGATTGGAACATCAGCAGAATTAAAGTTTATCTATTAGTGCCACAAGTGGGCAACATTAATACTGCAATGAAGTTAGTGTGAACATCTCCCAGTTTCCACACGCTGAGACCTGTTACAGTGCACTGAAGGAAAACTCCACATGGCCAATGCACCTAACCAATATGTCTTTTAGACTATGGGAGGAAACTGGAGAATCCAGCGAAAACACACGTAGACACGGGGAGAGCATGCAAACTCCATTCAGCAAGTGACCCAAACCAGATATTGAACCCGGGTCCCTGGCACTGTGAGGCAGGAGTGCTAATCACTGTGCTGCCCCATTGGACCTTTGTGCGTGGACTACTATGATGTGACTACTTGACTACTTAATTGTGTTGGTCATTCTCATAATTGCTGCCATGTCTTTGATTAATTCAATCAAACCAGTGTACTGATGTTCGAGCCAGACAAAGATGGCATGCAGGGAATAACTGTCTGATCCATTCCAGAACCCCGGCTATGCCCCTGGCATATGTTGCTCAGACTGGTCAACTGCACATGCGTTTGGAGACAATTTTAACCAAACATGCCCATTTTTGTTCTTCCTTTGCCTGAAAAGGAAGAAAGAAATCAGGACGGGTATAATGGGTGGCACGGCTGTTGCACAGTGCCAGAGTTCAATCCCTGGATTGGATCACTGTCTGCATGTTCTCCTCATGTCTGCATGGGTTTCATCTCACAACCCAAAATATGTGCCGGTTCGGTCCATTGACCGTGCCTCAGCATACCCAAATAGTAATGTGGCAACCAGGGGATTTTCACAACATCATAGATTTCCTACAATGCAAAAGGAGGCCATTTGGCCCTTCGAGACAGTACTGACTCTTTGTCACAGCATCTTAACCAGGCTCTATTCCAGTAACCCCATATATTTAGCTCGCTAATTCCCCTAACCAATACATGTTTGGACATTAAGGGGCAATTTAGCATAGCCACTCCACCTAACCCGCACATATTTGGAGTGTGGGAGGAAACCGGAGCACCCAAAGGTGCAGAAATGGGGAGAATCTGCAAACTCCACACAATCACCCAAGGCAGGAATTGAATCCTAGTCCCTGGCATCATGAGCCAGGGGTGCTAACCATTGTGTCATTATGGTGTTCCATTAACAGTATCTTCATTGTAGTATTAATGTGAGCCTATTTGTGATACTACTAAAAAAAATAAATACAGACAGCTGATCGGATTTAATCAAGAGATTTAGATTAAAATATTCCTTTTTGTTCCTCCCTGAACAATTCTTTCCTCAGAATTTTACTTCAGAGCAATGTTTATAAAAATCCTTATTAACATATTGGCTCCTTGTGGAAGATACCCCAGTCCACCATTACTATTAACGGTTATGTGCAGATAGTAAATCCCTACCCAATTTCTAACAAGGGAAATAAATAGCGATTTACATTACTTAAAAGCAAACAATTAAAAAGAAACTTCTTTTGCAATTTGTGAGTTTTACCATCCCTGAATTCCACAGTGATTGTCTGGTAAGTAATGCTTTCAAGATTGTCCACCTGATTGAGATTTTTACTTCTTATGACATCTTTGGCTATATTTAGGCCTGACCTCTGCTGGAATCAAACCTACACCCATTATACAGCAAAGTGAGCAATTTAGCTCTGTGCTTTATCTGCGCCGATTACAATTAACCCTTCAGAAAAAAATCTACAGACCTCATAGGCATTCGGGAAATAGAAACTTAGCTACAAATTCTAGGAGGACATTATCTGGAAAGACTGATGAACACTAGACTGTGACTACAATAAAGCTTGTCACCAACCTCTGGAAGTATTTAAGCTCGGGTTCCGATAAGACTTACCAAGAGCAAGTGATCTGATTAGATTTGAGCTATTGTTGCAGTGGTTGTCTGACAGCCATGGCCTTTGGTTTCTGGAATATGCTGTGTGTGTCTGTTCAGCATGCGTGTGCAGTGAGAAATTATATGGCATTATTTGGAGACAGAGTGTGCTAATAAGCAGAGTTCAAGGGCAAAGGCTATAGTGTTGCAAATTGCAAGTCTATACAGATATATTGCATTCACTAACAGGGACTAGACTCGATAGTTTATTTACTGAGACTCCTAAAGAGGGTGTGAGTTTGGTACAAATGAAACCTTTCACACTGTGTCCTTACTGCTCTCGCAATAGGGCGCAGCAAACACGGTGCAAATTAGAGAGCAAAAACCTTTCGATATAAATCTTCACAGCTGCCGCAACCAAACAGTGACCTTGACTTCATGCCACAGGAAAAGGGGGGCTTTATGCTGGTAACTCAAATAAACTTTCTGAACAAGTTTTGGAACAGTATGCGTCAAGTTGGTAATCTTGGATCATTATCAGGTATCCTATCAAGCCGCGGTATGTTACCATGGCAATGGAAAGATGAGACATTATCAGAGTTTCCCTCGTAGTTCAAAATTTAACAGGCTGTTCGCAGAGCAGGAGTAGCTTTAAGCCTTGTTTACAACAATGGTCAGTGCCTGTCTTCACAGCACAATAAACTAAAGAGTACAAATCATCTTATTGAAGCAGAACTCCTCTTTGAAATCAGCATTAATTTAAACTCAATTAGACCTGACAATTTTAGCGTTAAGTCTAACACTTTTGATTCAAGCCAATGTGATGTTCAGTGAACTAATTTCAATGATGTCAGCATTACGTGATTTTAAATAAATGTATTTGTTGATTCTGTTCAAAAATCCAAAACTGGTCATCCAAACCAATTCGCCAATTTAAATTAGGACAGGTAGGATTTTGGGACTGACTACTGGGAGCAGAAAGGAGCAAAAACTTCAAAAGACTGAATCAATGCAATTTATCTAATCCTAAGTATAGGTGGGAAGAAGATGCATTGCCTCCCTGGGTCCCTTTCAGGCTGTACCCATAGGTGCACTGCGATTTGTGCTTAGAATTACACAACACAATACGAAGCAATGCCAGAAATCTTTGCTGCAGTGTAAACTTTAACTCGTTTGCTGACAGATACCATTCAGGATGATGCACAATAAATAAAACTATGGCATAAACTTGGACCCTGAAAGAACAAATGAAATCTGAGCAGAAGTCGATACTGCTGCCTCACAGCACCAGGGACCTGGATTTGATTCCTGGTTTGGGTCACTGTCTGTGCAAGGTCTGCATGTTCTCCCCATGTCTGTGTGGGTTTCCTCCAGGTTTCGTCCCAAGTCCAAAAGACATGCTTGTTAGGTGCCTTGGCCAAGCTAAATTCTCCCTCAGTGTACCCGAACAGGTGCCAGAATGTAGGAGATTTTCACAGTAACTTCATTGAAGTGTTAATGCAAGCCTGCTTACGACTTTAATAAATTAACTTTATTATTACATTTGGCTAATCAATAAAAACTTAAATGTTAGATCATTCGGCCCTCGAGCCAGCTCCACCATTTTATAAGATCATGGATTTTTTTTTTGTTTTTGTTTCAAATTTCACATTCCCATCTATCTTTCTGAAAACCTTTGATAGTCTTGCTGAACAAGAATCCAACTTAAAAATATTCAACGATGCCGTCTCCACCGCATTCTGAGGCAGCGCATTCTAAAGATGTACAATGTTCTGAGAGAATAAATATTTTCCTCATTTTTAAAGTTTATTTATTAATGTCACAAGTACACTTACATTAACACTGTAATGAAGTTATTGTGAAAACCCCCTAGTTGCTACACTTTGGCGCCTGTTCGGTTTCACTGAGGGAGAATTTAGCATGGTCAATGCACCTAACCAGCACGCCTTTCAGAGTGCAGGAGGAAACCGGAGCACCCGGAGGAAACCCATGCAGATACAGGGAGAATGCACAAGCTCCGCATAGTGACCCAAACTGAGAATTGAACCTGGGTCTCTGAAGCAGCAGTGCTAACCAAAGTGCCAGGAAGAATTTAGGGATTAGCAATCCCTAATTTTAAAACAGTGCCTCCTAATTCTGAGCTCACCCACAAGATGAAACATCTTTTCCAAGGCATTCGAAGCCAACTTCTACACTCCAGAAGATTAATGAGTGACACCCTCATATAACAAAACACTTAAACATAACCTTTTGTTAAAATACTGCTACATAGAACAAAGGACTAACAAAGAACAGTACAGAACAAGAATAATCTCTTTGACCCTCCAAGCCTGCACCGATCACATTAACCTACCTAGGCATGAGAAAAGGTTTCATCCAATATGGTGACTGTTTTCAATCATATTCCATCCATGACAATTATTTGTTGCTTAATCACAGAAATATTGCATTCTTTAAGATTGTGTTGAGATATTTAAACAGGTTGATTATGGAACATGAAGCGTAAACTTACCTCGACTGAAAAAAAACGCAAAGTGCCATCTCAGGATTTTGTAGGTCTGCATTTGACGTAATGTGGGTTCAAGAAACTCCTGCAGGTCAAATTCTGAATAATTTGTTCGCAGATATTCATCACAACAATTATGCAAATGACCTGTTGTCATTCTAATGAAATAAAATCTTATATCATTATCTTTGTGTCATATAATAATTGTTTGAAGGTTAGAACAAAGTGATGATCTCTTCCATAATGGTAAAAGCTGTCGATGTTCTCAATATTTTATGCAGAATGAATAACAATGAACAATGCATTTAAATAGCATTTTTTTTACAAAACAAAACAAACTAAGACACTTCACAAGAACATTATTAGACAAAAGTGACTGAGAGTTTATTTTAAATTGACAGAATACAAATATGTGGGGTCACATCAGTATAAGCACTGTGTTAATTGTACAAGATCACAGAATGCCTACAGTGCAGAAGAAGAGCTATTTGGCCCATTAAGTTTGCACTGGCTCTTACCTAGGCTTGTATTGCAACCCCAAGTATTTACCCCACTAATCCCCCTAAACTGGGAGACTAGGGGGCAATTTAGCATGGCCAATCCACCTAACCTGCACATCTTTGGATTATGGGAGGAAACCAGAGCACCCAGAGGAAACCCACACAGATATGGGGAGAATGTGCAGATTCCACACAGGCAGTCATCCGATATTGCACTTGAACCTGGGTCCCTCGCATTGTAAGGCAGCAGTGCTAATCATTGTGCCACCATGCCACCCAGGAGCTTTGGAGTGAAATAATTATGAATCTATCATCAGCATTTTCCACCCTTACACCCCTGAAAATGTAACAACTGCTGGAGTCTGCATATGCGCAGAATTTGGAAATCCAGAAATTGCAATTGATGATTCAAAGCTTCTCCGGAGGGTGCACTGTCAAGGAAATCCCAGATTGCAATCAATGAAGATAATTGAATTATTGAGAACTTTCCCTGAAATGCTGTTTGACCTGTCGTAAAAATCCTTTAAAATATTGCATCTTGTTGAACGATGTGTAACTAGATTGTTAACAGTGGTACTAACTTCATAATTACAACTAAGTGCCCTCTTTAGTCCCAAAAGCTAATTGGATATTTACAAAATGTCAAATTCCACAAATTTTAAAAAAATATTTATTTTAATTTTTTTTCATATTTATCTGTGCTTTCGTTTCTAAACTCAATCCATTACTTCACTGCCTGAAAATTTCCATTTAAAATGAAGAATAGTAAATACTTCTAAAGAGGAAACAGGGAATTACAGGTCAGTTAGCCCAACATCAGATACCAGGAAAGTGTGGGAATCTATGATTAAGGAAATTTTAACAATGCACTTGTCAAGAAATAGCATGTTTAGAACAAAACCACATGGTTCTCCTGTTTCACAAATGTATTAGATTTTTCAGAATGTAACTATTAAGGTAGGTAAAAGGGAACAAGTCGATGTTGTATACTGAGATTTTCAAAAAAATATTTAATAAGGTGCCAGAGAAGAATCATTGAATAGAATCATAGAATTCCTACAGTACAGAAAGAGGCCATTCGGCCCATCAAGTCTAAGTCAACAACAATCCCACCCAGGTTCTAACCCTGTAACTCCACAGCACAGCATTGGGGTGATGACTTAGCATGGATACATTGATAAATGGATAGGAGGCATAGAGTAGGAGAAAATGGAGAATGTTCAAGATGGTAGGCTATGAGTAGTGGAGTGCTGCAAAGATCATTGTTGCGGCTTAATTTATGATCTTTATTTCATGGCTCATGGATGTCGCTGGCTGGCCAGCATTTATTGCCCATCACTAATTGCCCTTGAGAAGGTGATGTTGAGCCACCTTCTTGAATCACCATAAGTTCACATGCTGTGGGTTGACCCACAAAGCTGTTAGAGAGCGAATTCCAAGATTTTAATCCAGCAACTACATAGGGACAGCGATATATTTCCAAGTCAGAATGGTGAATGGCTCGGAGGGGAACTTGCAGGTGGTGGTGTTCCCATTTATCTGCTGCCTTTGTCCTTCGAGATGAAAGTGATCATGGATGAGGAAGGTTCTGTCTAAGGATCTTTGGTGAGTTGCTGCAGTGCACCTTGTAGATGATATGCACTGCTGCTCGTGAGCATCGATGGTAGTGAGGGTGGATGTTTGTAGATGAGCTGATTAAGTGGGCTGCTTTGTCTTGGATGGTGTCAAGCTTCTTGAATGTTGTTGGTCTTGCTGTAACTCATTTCTCCTCAGCAGATGTGGAGAGCCATTCCTATAATTTGGCTAATGCACACTCATTCTGAAAGCTTATGATCACTAAGGCAGTAATTGGTCAGATTGGATTTGTCCTGCTTCATCTGGGCGAGACATACCGGGACAATTTTCGACATGACCAGGTAGATGCCAGTGTAGAAATAGTACTGGAACAACTAGGCTAGAGGACATTGCTATGCCTGGAGCACACATCTTTAATACTACTGGTGGCACGGTGCTACAGTGGTTAGCACTCACAGCACCAGGGACCCAGGTTCCATTCCTGGCTTGGGTCACTGTGCAGAATCTACACACTCTCCCTGTGTCTGCATTGGTTTCCTTCAGGTGCTCTGGTCTAAAAGATATGCTATGCATTGACCATGCTAATTTCTCCCTCAGTGGGCCTGAACAGGCCCCAGAGTGTGGCAACTGGGGGATTTTCATGGTAACTTCATTGCAGTGTTAATATAAGTTTACTTGTGACACAAATAAATAAATTTAAACTTAAGAAATATTGTCAGGCCCATAGCCTTTGCAATCTCCATACCTTCAGCTGTTTCTTGATATTATGTGGAATGAATTGAACTGGCTGTCGTGAAACTCTGAAAGAAGGTGGGCTGGATCATTCACTTAGCACTTTTGGATGGAGAATATTGCAACTGCCTTAGCTTCATCTTTTATACTGATGTGCTGGGCTCCCCCATCACTGAGGATAGAAATATTTATGGAGGCTTCTCCTCCAGTGAGCTATTTAATTGTTCATAACTATTGGGTGTGGCAAGGTTGCAGATGTTAATTCTGATCTTGGGTTTTGACAAGGCCAATGCAGGAAAGATGTTTCCTCTGGCTGTGGAGTCCAGAACCAGGGGACATTGTCTTAGAATATGGGCAGCACGGTGGCACAGTGGTTAGCATTGCTTCCTTACAGCACCAGAGTCCGGGGTTCGATTCCTGGCTTAGGTCACTGTCTGTATGGAGTTTGCACATTCTCCCCATGTCTGTGTGAGTTTCCCCTGAGTTCTCTGGTCTCCTCACATAATCCAAAGATGTGTTGGTTAGGTGCATTGGCCAAGCTAAATTCTCCCTCAGTGTACCCAAACAGTTGCCGGAGTGTGGTGACTAAGGGTTTTTCACAGTAACTTCATTGCACTGTAAACATAAGCCTACTTGTGACTAATAAATAAACGTTAACTTTGAATAAGAGGTAAGCCATTTTGGACTGTGATGAGATAGAACCTCTTCAGCCAGAGGGTGGTAAATCTTTGGAGTTCTCTATTCCAGAGGTTCAGTCACTAGGTATGCTAAGAACAAAGTTTAATAGATTTCTAGATTCCAATAACATTAAAACAGAAGGGCATAGTGCGGGAAGATAGCACTTAGATAGAAGGTCAACCATGATCTAGCAAATGGTAAAGTTGGTTGGAGGGGCCGAATCACCTACTCCTGCTCCAGTTTCCAATGTTCTGATTATTTATCGGTTATGGAATCTCTTAGTTCTATTTATGGCATGCTGCTTCTACCCTTTGGCATATTGTAGCTTCACCAGGTCAATACCCTCATTTTTTTGGTGTACCTGCTTGTGGCATGCCCTCCTATACCCTTCAATGCTCCTCGGTTGATCCCTTGGTTTGATGTGAATGGCATAGTACACTAGACTATGAAGTTGGAGATTGTAAATGGATACAATGCTGCTAAAGACTCACAATGCCTCATGTTTCCTAGTTTTGAGTTGCTAGGCCTGTTTGATGTCTATCCCACTTAACACAGTGGTAGTATCACACAACATGTTGGAAGGAACTTCAATGTGAAGATGGGGTATGATCTCCATAGGTTTGTGCAGTGGTGACTTTGACTGTCATGGAATGATGCAATGTGACAGATAGATTTGTAAAGATGAGATCAAGTATGTTTGTCTCTCTTGCTGGATCCATCGCCACCTGTGGCATACCCAGTTTAGCAGCTATACACTTTAGGACTTGGCCAGCTTGGTCAGAAATCCCTCACCTTAAGTACACTTTGTGCCCTTGTCACCCATAGTGTTTCTTTCAATTGGTGAACTGAGTCATCAGCTGAAGGTGGGAGGGGCAGTAGGCGGTGACCAGCAGAGGCTGCCTTGCTATGTTTGACTTGATTCTATGAAACTTCATATAGCACAGAGATAATGTTGAGGACTCCCAGGCCAACTCCCTCCCCAATGTACGCCACCATGCTGCCACCTCTTATGGGTCTGTCTTGCCAGTCAAACAGGGCATTGGCCAGGGATGATGATGATGGTGTCAAGGACATTATCTGGTAATGATGGCAGATTTCCTTCCCTAAAGGATATTAGCAACTGAAATGGAACCAGTAGACCAGCTTTTAATTCCAGATGTATTAATTATTCCTTCAGTAGCCATGGTGGAATTTGAATTCTGTGTCCCCAGAGCATTAGTTGGGCCTTTGGATTATTTGTCCGCGACATTATCACGACACCTCTACTCACTCTGTTTCCCTGGTTTGTGAATCAAAAAAAATACAAGGGGACACTGGTTCAGGAAAGGTACAATCATTTGGAACTGTGCTGAGGATAAACTCCCTCACTCAAATGTAAATCTTTGGCATTCTCTGCCCCTGAGGGTTCTGAATGCTTCATCACTGAATATATTTAAGGCCGGGATCAACACATCTTTTGTCTCTCAGAGAATCACAGGATGTGGGAACTAGGCGGGAAAGTAAAGTTAAAGCTGAAGATTAAAGGCAAGATTTTACAGAGTTGTGGGACAGACTCAATGGATCATTTGGCCTTCATCCGCTCCTATTTTTTTATGTACTTTTGTCCTTTATCTTCTAGTTTGTTGTGTGTGAATATGTTAATTGGATTGGACATTTACCTGTCTGATTGCATTATTGCTGCTGTATGACAAGGCATCCTTGGATTTGGAACCGGAGCTGTCCTGATCACGGACAGCTGGTGCGATGGGTGGTGGGGAAGCAGCAAAAAGGACCTCCTTGTCAACCTGCTCCTGGGCCCAGCCAAGCTTGCCATGAACAGGTCCAGGCAACAGGCGACAAAGTGACCTGTCCGACCTGATTGTCTGCCCTCTAGCGTGGTTACATTAGTGGCCAGGGGTTTTTGAAGAGAGATAATGCAGAGTCCACATGCACTATTGCGGCCCTCTGTGCCCATTGGGCCCCACAGGGGCTGAGGTGTACTTTTCACTTTTGGTTTGATGTTTTAAGTTTCCTTTACGGTTTATTTTCTGTTTGGGGCACCTCCCCCCTATTTTAAGGTGCTGCCCTTTTTACTTTGTCCCTCAGTTTATTTGATTTGTATTTGATTGGCCAAAAGGATTGGCACCAGAGTTAAACTGCCCCTGAGAAAGGGGAAAAACACACCACAGGGATTTCTGGATCCCATTCCACTGGGAATTAGAATCTTAGTTTTGCCTTAGGGCCCTGCTTCACTGCTGGCTCCAAAATCCTCTAAGAGGTCTCACAACACCAGGTTAAAGCTCAATGGATTTATTTGGTAGCAAAAGCCACAGGCTTTCAGAGCACTGCCCCTTCATCAAGTGAGTGGAAGTTCTGTTCACAAACATGACATATAAAGGCACAAACTCAATTTACAAAATAATGGTTGGAATTTTTACAGGTAATTAAATCTTAAAGGTATAGACAATGTGAGTGGAGAGAAGGTTAAGCACAGGTTAACGAGATGTATACTGTTTCCAGCCAGGACAGTTATTGAGATTTTGCAAGCCCAGGCAAGTCAAGGGGGTTACAGATAGTGTGACATGAACCCAAGATCCTGGTTGAAGCCATCCTCATGTGTGCGGAGCTTGGCTATCAGACTCTGCTCAGCGACTCTGCGCTGTTGTGTGTTGTGAAGGCCACCTTGGAGAACGCTTACCTGAAGATGAGAGGCCGAATGCCTGTGACCGCTGAAGTGTTCCCCCAACAGGAAGAGAACACTCTTGCCTGATAATTGTTGAGCGATGTTCATTCATCCATGTCCAAAATCCCGACCAGCACTTGATGCAATGTTGGAAGTTGATAGGTTGGGTAAGATCTCACATCAGTAGCTTTTATCATTAGAATAAGTAATTTGCAGGTGGAAAATGAATAGATCATTGCAGTTTGAGACAACACATTAGCAACCCAAATCTGTCTATCGGAAGTACAGAGAGATGTCGTTTACATGAAACCACAAAACAGAAAAACTGGATGTGGGGAATACATTGTAACGCCATTCACCCTTATTGACATAGATTTAACCTACTTCCAATGGTAGAATGAAAGTCTCCTCCTTCCCGCTTGTTGCCTTATGAATTTACAGAAGAATGAATTGGTACAATTCTGCCAGATTTCTTTTGCGTGCTTGGGCCTATTGAGCCTGGACACATGATCAATTCAAAACTATTTGGCCATTTAAGTCACAGAAGCAAACAAATGCCTGGTAAAGGAAACCATTATATCATAGTGGTGAAGTAAGAGAAGTTTGTCAAGAAGGCAGGGGGATAGTACAGTGGGACTTAAAATCTCAGTTTGGACTGCACTACTCACCTCTGACAGGCCCTCCCTTAGTGAGTGAACAAAAGAAGACTTGATTTGCTTTTGATTTAATTTATTATTGTCATATGTGTTAGTGTCCAGTGAAATGTATTGTTTCTTTCGCACTATACAGACAAAGAATACCATACTCAGAGGAAAGGAGAGGTGCAGGGTGTAGTGCTACAGTAATAACTAGGCAATAGAGAAAGATCAGCTTAATATCAGATAGGTCCATTCAAAAGTCTGATGGCAGCAAGGAAGAAATTATTCTTCAGTCGGTTGGTACTTGACTTCAGACTTTTATATCCTTTTCCCGATGGAGGAAGGTGGAAGAGAGTATGCTTGGGGTGCGTGGGGTCCTTGGTTATGCTGGCTGCCTTTCTGAGGCAGCAGGAAGCGTAGACTGAGTCAATAGATGGGAGGTTGTTTTGCATGATGGACTGGGCTTTGGAAGAATCTACAAAGAATTATTTTTAAAAGTTCACACTGACTGCCAGAGGAAAAAGAACAGTCAACAATGAGATGACGAAGTATGGGACATTTCCTGACTGTCCTAAACATCATAGTAAAACACACACACGAAATGCCCTCATCCACGGACTAATCTGCAAGCGACAAATGTGATCAACTCAAATGATTTTCGGTGGAATGTTTAATTGTTCTTTCATATTAAACGTTTGTTTTGCTGTGACCTTTCCATGATGCTGGGTGTAATGAGGGACACTACTAGCGTTTAGTAATCAAGAGACGTATTTGTTAAGCCTCGCAGAGATTTATTATGTAAATGCAACTTAAAAAAAAAACTTTCAATTGTGTTTTACTATTTCTAAATGACCTTTGTCTATTGGTTATATCTTCTGAATTAATTTGCTCCAGCAGTTATAATGGTTGACCGACTGATCAATTAATAACCAGATACAGGTCACGATTAACTGACTGCACTATTCATTAATCATCACATCCCTAAATGTCAACACATAACGTCTGGGGAATATAGGCTGAACCTTGAAGATTTCATTGGATGCAGAACAGTTCAGTCTTTGCATAAGCTCATGTGACAATACCCAGCATGTTTAAAGAGCTCTGATTTTTCTCCTATTTTCTGGTGTATCAGATCTGCTTTTCTATTTCTACTTAGTATTAGATTTCCAAATGAGGTTCCAATCCTTCCCACCTACATTGTGGTTTACAAAAAAAAGTGTTGCGTTGAAATGTTTGACAAATATGTTTTTTTTGGTCTCCAGAGCTCCTGCATCTGTTTTATTTCAGAGCTGCAGTCCTCTCCTTTAGCTAGTCTTGGGTGATCAGTTTGCAATCCGTAAAGCATTAATTTTCCAAAATTGCCCTTTATTGGCCCTCCATAATGTCTCGAGTGTATCCAGCATTCAGAAACACAATAAGCATTTAGATACGAGAATCTACAAGCATGTCTCTCTTCAGCTCCACACTGTATCATTCACCCTCTTTCAATAAAGAGTGGCAACTATCTAGAATGTAGGAAATGCTGTAAACATACTTTAAATAGTTTACCTAATCGGCACACGGAAGGAAACTCAATCTCCTTGTTAAGCCATTCCGTTAATCTCAGTTTTGCAGGGAGATATTAAAGTGCCTTGTATTTACATATGCACAGAATCCCGCTGTTCAGGACTCTCCATTCACAAGACAAGGCAATTAATCACAGCCAAATACTCCTGCAGAGTCCCCGAGTACCCTAACTGTTCTATCTGCCAATGAATAAGCAGGTGTAAACCACAATGCAGCAAATCTGTCAGAGGAAAATTAAAGTCTACAATAGTTTGAATGGGCAAAGGATGCATTATAATTTACCTTATTAATCCACGCAAAGTAGCATGAAAATTTTGAGGAAATAAATAATTTTTTCATTTTCTAAAAGAGCTTTTTGTTTATTTTGAATAAAGAAGTTTATTAAAAGCTGAGGTTTACAGTAACGCTTTCGGTTCAAAGCAACAAAATAATCAAAAGTCACAGAGATTCAAGCAACAGATTCCTGAGAGTTTTTGTTTTGTTTAGAAAGTATTTTAAAATATAAATATTTGAGAGGAATGGGCGAATTACATACATGGCCCTTTTGAAACAGTCTGGTAATTTTGGTAATTCTCCACGCTTATTCCAAATCAATAGAGTTTCTAATTAAATCCAACATTATGCTTACAAACAGCTCGTAAGAGGTTAAGACTATTTTGTGAAAATGCACACAGGCTCTATCATTTGCACCCTTCCGCGATGAGATATTTGTTCATCTGCAGTCCAAATATGATGACATTCAAATGATAAAAGGTGGTAGTCAAACTCCAGACTTGTGGATATAAATGATATCCGTGTACATTAATTCCCGATCTACTAAATCTTTCTAATTGTTTTGATAAATTGAGGTCGGTCAGTTGAAACTTCATGTTATTATGACGCAATGCGTTATTGTTTAAAAATTGTATATTCAAAGGCAATTTGCACTTTTGTCGCTAATGGAGGTGATTTAATGCGTAAAAGTGAAATTCATTATTTGGGGCTTCAATTCGAGTTCATTCCTGGAGTCACACTACATAAAGGATTTCACCATGAAAAGCTTCACTCTGAACAGTTTTTCTCTCTGATAAGCTACTTCCCTCGATAAATTAAATTCCTTCTCTCCACATTCTTGTTATTATTTTTAATACCAGGAGACATAGAAACTAGAAACAGGAGTAGGTCATTCAGCCCATCCTGCTCCACCATTCATTTTGATAATGACTCATCATCGAATTCAATATCCTGACCTTCTTTTCCCCATGTATTCCTTGATTCTTTTAGCCCCAAGAGCTATATCTAATTTCTTCTCAAAATCAGATGTTTTGGCCTCAACTACTTTCGTAGCGAATTCCACACATTCACTACTCTGTGGGTGAAGAAATTTCTCCACACCTCAGTTTTAAAACGGTTTATCCTTTACCCCCGAAGTATGGTCCCTAATTCTGGACTCCCCCACTAATAGCAACATTCTTTCGAAATCAACCCTATCTAACACTGTTAGAATTTTGTACGTTTCTGTGAGATCCTCCCTCACTCTTCTAAAGACAAGAAACAGAAAGGGATTTGTTTAAGAAGAATAAATAGGTAATCTTAACGTGGTTTTTATGCCGAGGTGACATGGATGGGTGATTAATATATTTGATAATGTGCCAGTATTGCTTACATTGTGTGCGTTTGACCACACAGTAAGCATAATTATTTTTCCTCAGTATAGCTATTATCTTCAAGGTTTTACGATCAATAATTCCTGTGATATTTGTGTAACAGACATAGAATAATCAATAGCAGGTCATATAAAGTAAATTACATTTCTCACGAGTGATTCTTTCTGTTGATGAGAAACATATTTTATTGGTTGATTAAAGTCTAATATTCTGCATTAACTCTGGGAATGCCAAAAGCAGATTACCTTTTTTTTTAAAAGTGAAGAAAATATTTCCCATGTTCAGATTAGAGACAACCTCAGCGAACCCACCTTCTCAATTCTGTGCAAACCACAGCACTTTGAGTGCACAAAGCACTCAGCGAATGTGCAAACTGCAAACAACAGATTCAGCAATGTTAGCAAAATTATGGATGAATGAGGAAACAATGAGAAAGTGAATAAGGGTTAACAGTGATTTGTTCAGTATTGGACACTGAAGGTAAAATAGAATGACAGACATGTATGGACACAGATATTAGAACAGAGCTATTAATGAACATTTACTGACAATGCAGGCATCATGATATAGATCTACATTCAAACTACTGGTGCTCTGAGCCAGAAACCCCATTGCTCATTTCCAACATTTTGATGTTTGCCACTTGCTTAGCTCATATGTCTTGGACTATCAATCACTAATTGCATCTATAATCGTAGATACCAGGATTAAAAAGAGGCGGACACAGGGGATTACTACAATGCGCTGATATTAGCTATTGATTTGTATATGAAAAGCAGCTGATTCAGTCTGGAGCTACACCTTCATGAGCAGACAGTAAGAGGTCTATAGCCTCATGCGATATGCACAGGGCAGAAGTAAATAATAGCACTTAAAAAAATGTTTTTTAAAAGAACTTGTGATACTCATCACAAATCTCCGGAATGACACAATAGACCTTCACAAAGTGTTAACCTAATTAATTCTGTACAATATTCTCAAGCTTCTGTATCAAGAGAAAAGTAGCTTTTGCTACGGTGGCTAATTTGAATGGTTGTTACAACTGTAAAGAGTCTGCAATTTACCCAAATACGCAACCACAGTGTTATAAAATTGGCAGAAGATTCAGTGCGAGTGTTTCGCAGTGTAGAGTCAGGGATAGTGATTACCGAACAATCTCCTCCGAGAAAATGTGAAGGGCTCGGGAATATCTAGACTTCGAATGTGTGCCCTAATGTCTGTTGTCTTTTGGCATTTTGTGAAGCAACTCCGAAGATCGTCTTTTCCTTCTGGCTGGTAGCAAAATGACGAATGCTAGCTTGTTCATCTTTATAAATTACTATGATATAGTCATAATCAATAATCTTACTATTACCAAAATGACTGTCAGTGTGTGTTACTTTTGTACCAGTGCAGTTATTTAATTACTCTTGAAACAGGTTAAAACATTAAGTGTGCTGGAAATCTATTGAACTACGCCTGTTATTACTATGTCAGTCTTGACAGGAGAATTACTTTAAAATGTTAGACCTGGAATAATCATGGCAGCTCACCTAGTACTCATGAAATGCACAGGGAAAAAAAAACATTTCCAATTATAGAGTAGTAGATAATGGCTTCACTATGTCTTTTCCCTGTCAATGCCTTTTCAGGTGTTGCTTTCTGAAAAATACCTGTTCAACAATGATTTCACATGCAGTACTGGGAGGACAGATTATCTCAAAGTAATAACAAACAATGTGGTACAAATTGATTTCCAGTGCCCGACAAATGAGGATTATGATAGAAAGCAATGATTTATGAATTTTAATATCGGTGCCAGTATCAAAATGGATTTCAGGACTTTATACCAGTGAAGACTTTAAGTTTATTTTTTAGTGCCACAAGTAGGCTTACAATGAAGTTACTGTGAAACCCCTCTCTAGTTCCCACACTCCGGCTCCTATTCGGGTACACTGAGGGAAAATTTAGCAAGCCATTGCACCCAAAAGAGCACATCTTTCAGACTGTGGGAGGAAACCGGAGCACCCAAAAGAAACCCACACAGACATGGGGAGAACATGCAAACTCTGTACAAACAGTGACCCAAGCCAGGAAACAAACTTGGGTCCCTGGCACTGTGAGGCAGCAGTGCCGCCTTGGCTATTAGGCTGCTGATTATACCTGTGAGCAGGTCTTGAGTAGGTGGAGGGTGAGTTGGGAACTTTTTTGGCTGCAGTAGGAAACAAATCCAAGTTATTTTCACATGTTGCCAGCCCAGTCCACATTCAGAACTAATGGTAAATGAGTGGGAAATGGTGATAGACAGGCTATCATCCCTCAGAAAATTAGTGGCCAATTGCCAGATGGGCAAAGAGGTGTGTGGAGCAAGAAAAGCATCCTTTCTCCTCTTAACATCCTAAAGACAAAGGAAAATTTATCACAAGTAGCGTCTTAGAATCTCTACAGTGCAGAAGAGGTGTCTGTGTTTGCACCGACTCTGTGACAGGGTATTTTTACCTAGGTTCTTTCCCCCCTGTTGTACCCCTATAATCCCACTTATTTCCCATGGTTAATACTTCCAACCCTAAGATATTTAAGTTTATTTATTAGTGACAGAAGGTGGCTTACCTTAATGCTGCAATGAAGCTACTGTGAAAATCCTCTAGTCACCACACTCCGGCTCCTATCCAGCTATACCAAGAGAAAATTTAGCATGGCTAATACACTTAGCTAGCAATAAGTTCAATTCCCAGCTTGGGTTACTGTCTGTGTGCAGTTTGCACGTTCTCCCTGTGTCTGCATGATTTTCCTCCAGATGCTCTGGTTTTCTCACACAATCTAAAGATGTGCAGGCTAATTGCCCCTTAGTGTGCTGGGGATGTGTAGATTAGAGGGATTAGTTGGGTAAAGGTGTGGGATTGTGGGGATAGGACCTGGGCGATGAACTGAATGGCCTGCTTCTGTACTCTGGGGTTTCTGTGATTCTATGATTTTAAGTCTGACGGCATTTGTGGAGAGAAGACACAAAACAATGGCTTTATTTTTCTCTCCATATTTGCTATCAGACCAGGTGAGATTTTGCAGTATTTTCAAATTTACTGTTAATTCTGTTTCCAAGTAAAGGTCATAAAAATGAAGTGTTAACTCTATTTCTATCTCCACAGAGGCTTCCAGACCTGGTGAGGATTTTCAGCATATCCTGTTTTCAATTTCAGATTTCCGCTGGCGGAAGCATTTTGATTTTGTGCTGGAATATTTTTTCCTTCTTAAGAGAACACGACTGGTGTTTAAAAACAGAGTCCTGAAGTTGTGTGGTGAAATTCTAGCTCGCAGGTAATAAATGGATGAAATAAAGTTTCAGCAGAATCATCAAATAGCTACAACGCTGAAGTGAGAAATTTTAAAGCAAATATGTGGGAATGAATTTTACAGCCCTTTGCTTGGCACAAACAATAGGTCCGATGGTTAGCCCACCATTTTTCCATCCACCCCTTCATCCAGTCCGCATAACATGCATAACAAAATTGGCAACCCACCACTGTTTTTTAATGAATGATTGAAGATCAACTAGCCCCTGCTCTTGGTCTGAGCATCAACCAAGTCTCTGCTGAGACACTAGATGCATTGGTTTTAATTTTCCAAACTTCCTGAAAGGTCCCATCAAATTGGAAAATAGCAAAATGACTGACGATTTGAGAAAGAAAGGAGGCAGGAAGCAGGAAAGTACAAACTGGTTAGCTTTGCATCTATTATAGGCAAATTGCTAGAATCAGTGATTAAGGAGGTTATAGCAGAGCACTCAATGCAATCAAGCAGAGTCAACATGGGTTAGTGAAAGGGAAATCATGCTTGATCAATTTATTGAAGTTCTTTGAAGGAGTAACAGGCAATGTGGGTAAAGGGGAACCTGTGGTCGTGCTGATTTTTGTTGCTATGATACCACATAACAGGTTAAAATACAAAATATGTTTCTAAATGCACTAGTGTAAGGCCTTTGAATGATATTGATATTTATTTTAAATCATGTGAATCATGTTCATGCCCTTTCTGGGTATGAGTCTGATGGTGTTACTGGCAGGATGTGAGAAAGGCCTCAATCTTAGATCTCATCAGTGCAAATCCTGTTATGACCCTCCCCTAAAATTTGGCAGCTGTAAGGGGATTTGAGCCTGTGGCAAAGGGACGCATAAAATCACTCCGAAGGGCTGGAATTTTACCAACTCGCTCTTCCCGGAATCAGACTGGGTTTACAGAATGGAAATCTCTGTTGGCCTTGGGCAGGATTTTATGATCTTACTCTAGCAAGGTTGTAAAATCCCACCTCAGGAGTCTGCAAATGGATTTAGGTAGCTTACAAGGATGGACAAAAATGTGGCAGTTGGAGCACGGTATGGGAAAATGTGAACTTGTTCTCTTTGGCAAGAAGAATAGAAAATCAGTTTAAATGGAGAGGAATTGCAGAACCATGAGGTACAGGGGGGGATGTATACATAGATAAGGAAGGGTTCATATGCAGGAACAGCAAGTGATTAGAAAGATAAGTGCCTTATTGTTCATTGCAAGGAGAATGGAATATAAAACTAGAGATGTTTTGCTACAATTGTACAGGACACTGGAGAGGCCACATCTGGAGTTCTGTGTACAAGTTTTGGTCTCCTCATTTAAGTAAAGATATAAACGCATCAAAAGTAGTTCAGAGATAGTTCACTCAACTGATACCTGGGAGGGGCTGGTGTCATACAAAGGCAAATTGGAAAGGCGTGTTCATGTATCCATGGGATAAGAATATTGAGAGGTGACCTTAATGAATTAATCCTTTGAGAGGATTTGATAAGGTGAATGCTGAAAGGATATTTTCCCTTACAGGAAAGACTGGAACTAGCGAGCACAGTTTAAAAAAAGGAGATAAGAAGAAATAGTTGCTCTCAGAGGTTTATGAGTATTTGGAACACCCTTCTCCAGAGAGTTGTGCAGGCAAGGGCAATAGATGTTCTTTAGGCAGAGGCTGAATGATTCTTAACTAATTAGAGAGTCAAAGGTTATCGGGAGAAGGTGAAATATGGAGTTGGGATCACAATCAGATTAGCTATGATTAGCCATCCGGGCCGCACAGTGGCACAGTGGTTAACACGCTGGCTCACAGCACCAGGGACTCGGGTTCAATTCCCAGTTTTGGGTGACTATGTGGAGTTTGCACGTTCTCCCCATGCCTGGATTTCCAGTGGATGCTCCTGTTTTCTCTCACAGTCCAAAGAATGCAGGTTAGATTAATTGGCAGTGCTAAATTGTCCCTTAGTTGTGCAGATTAGTGGAGTAAATATATGGGCTTATGGGAATAGGGTCTGGGTAAGCTTCTCTGTTAGGAGAGTCAGTGCAGACTCAATGGGCAGAATGGCCTCCTTCTGTACTGTAGGAATTCTGTGATTTCTATGATGATCTTATGAAATAGCAGAGAAGGCTGAAGGGGCTGAATGGACTAGTCCTGCTACTTCATATCTTTGAATGGTCAAATGCTTCAGACACTTCCATTTAGCCGTGATGAGGAGCATTGGACTGAGGTGGGCACAGTAAAAAGTCTCACAACACCAGGTTAAACTCCAACAGGTTTACTTGGAATCATGAACTTTCAGAGTGTTGCTTCTTCATCAGGTGATTACACACAAGTTTAGCCTTTTTTTTGCCTGACTCTCAATTTTCTCTCTTTATTTTTTTGGACAAGTTAATCTTTCTTCTACTTGTTTGGCTGCTCTTCCAATAAAAGCATTTCTTGGTGATCATTTCATTGTCAAGCACAATTAAGCTTTGTGACAGCAGATTTTAGCTTCATTATCAAGTTAGCAGGGTCGGTGCCAAAAATTTTTCAGCAGACAAACAAAGTGTGTAAGTTCCAATTATTTTAATATTATTGCAGCAGATATCTGTGGTGATAAAAGCAAAATACTTCAGACGCTGGAACCTGAAACAAAACACCAAATGCTGGAAAATCTCAGTAGGTTTGACGTCATCTGTGGAGAGAGAACAGTCAACGTTTTGAGTCTGGATGACTCTTCGTCAAAGCTGCAGTGAGGTGATTTTTTCCTCAGTGCATCAGGATTATGTTTGAACCAAGGCACAAAGGATTGAACTGGACACCTATGGTGGGATTTTCCATCTGCATTCACCCCAAAGCTGGAAAATCCAACCTGGTATGATCCATGTCCTGCTCATTACAATTCCTGTTGTAGGTGGGATAGGAAGATTCCACCCCTAGTGTTCCAAGAAGCATATGCTAGTGGAGTAAATCCATGGGGATAGAGTGGGCGATAGGTCTGGTTGAGATGCTCTGTGCTGAATCATAGAAGCCGTACAGTGCAGAAGGAGACCGTTCAGCCCACTAAGTTTGCTCTGTAAGGGAAATTCCACCCCCAGTATTTCCCATCTCAACTGGGAGACACGGAACAATTATTTAATATAGAGGTCATCACACACAGGTTGGTAAATATGTGGAACAGTCCAATCAAAAAAATGGAGGACATTATGAATAGAAAGAGTGGAATGGAGACATTTCAAAGAACAAAGAACAAAAAAAAAATTCCTGGGTGATGGGAGTGGAGAAGTGATGAGAGTTAACAGAAGGCATGTAATCTGACATTATGGGACTCGTCTGCTGAAAAGGGAACTTTGCATTTATAGAGAACTTTAAACAATCTTCGGACTTACCAGTCCATCTCAGATACAATTTTATTAATTGGAATTATCAGTTGGCAAATCGGGAAATATAGCACTATCCTGACCTGGAATGCTATTACCATTCCTTCACTGGGTTAAAAACCTGGAACTCCCTTTCCAATAGCACTGTGGATATACTTACATCACTTGGACTGAAGAGATTCAAGAATATTTGTGCGAAACCTCTGATAATGCGTACATCTTTTGTTTTTGTGTGAGGAGGCATGATGACACAACAGTTGGCATTGCTGTCAGATGGCACCAGGGATCTGGTTGCAGAGCTTGCAAGTTCTTCATGTGTCTGAACAGGTTTTCTCTGGGCGCTCTGGTTTCCTGTCACACTCCAAAAATGTGCAGGTTAGTGAATTGGCCATGCTAAATTGTCCTTTAGTACCATAGGGATTTTCTGGGTAAATACATGGGGTTACAGGGGTCGGATCTGAGTGGGAATGTTGTTGGTGCAGATCAACGGGCCAGATAGACCCCTTCTGCTCTATATGGAATCAAGGATTTGATGTCTCTTGATGGCTAAACATTGGCCAAGACATGAAGGAAACCTCCCTGCTCTTCTAATGTCATGGGATCTTAGGTTTTCACCTTCAGAGGGCAAACAGTTTACTGTTTTATCCAAAAGACACCACGTCAAGTATAAACCATTCCCTCAGTGCTTCACTGAAGTGGAAGCCTGGATCCTAAGCTCAAGCCTCTGAAGTGGGGCTTCCACTCAAGTCAAGGGTCTGATGGACTGAGCCACAGCTGCTGAACAGAAATGTCCTGGTTGTGAAGGAAGGGAGATCAGTCACGTACCCCTAATGATTCATCATAGGCCTTCCAGGAATTTCTTGATAGCTTTCAGGAATCATGAGAAACTTGGCAGAAATGATGGCCTAAGTTTTCCAGTCTCACCCATCACAGGAATTGTTGTGGGCGGGACGGGAAATCTGATGGACTGGCATTGATATTAGACAGGAATTTCCAGTCCTGTGGCAGGCAGGATCAGAAATTTCTATCCTTTTTTTTCTTGCTGCAGTTGGGAATAGCATTAGTAGTGGTTGGGGGTGAGTAGTACATTATGCTATCCCGTCAAACGCACAGCACACATATTATTTGCCTTTTTCTCACCCTTTTTCCCACGTGTAAGTTTAGAAATTTGGTTGAGTTCCCATTTACCATACCTCTAGCATATTAACACACGTAAGTTACTTAAAATAGATTAACCGTGATACTGACTAAAAGGAATTATTGCTACCTGTTGTAAGGGTGGCATAGTGATTAGCACTACTGCCTCATAGTGCTAGGATCTTGGGTTCAATTCCTGGCTTGGGTCACGGTGTGGAGTTTGCCTATTCCCCCTGTGTCTGCGTGGGTCTCCTCCGGTTGCTCTGGTTTCCTCCCACAGTTCGAAAGACATGCTATGCTAAATTCTCCCTCAGCGTACCCAAACAGGTGCCGGAGTGTGACAACTGGGGGATTTTCATAGTAATTTCACTGCAGTGTTAATATCAGCCTACTTGTGACAATAATAAATAAACTTTAATCTTTAACATTTACTTTCCTGGATGCTTGCTAATTCTGTCACACAATATACAAAATAATAACTGTAAAACTGGAATAATCAACAAAATGGAGATGAAACAACACAAAGTTGAGATTGAACTGTACGAACACTGTAAGAAAGGGTCCGAACTTTGCAGTGGAGATCTTTATGCATAAGCCTCAATGGCAAAATTAGTGAATTCAATTTCCAGCAGAGTCATTTCCTTTTAGTCTTTTTCGCCTCCACCACCCAACGCCCCCACTCCCACCATTAATGCTTTGCTTTACTGTGAATGATATCCTCGAACATTGTGCTGTCATAACTCCTTGTCAGAAAAGCATAAAACACCATCTGTACAGCACAATCACGAAGCTTGTGACTCCACTGTGCAGAAGTATGTTTGTTTTAATTCCTGCAAGCCCGGAATTAAAATAGGCACAGTTTAATGTAGGGATTTCAGAGCTAAGGAAGATGCTTTATCCCCTGCACTTCCTACCTCACCTTCAAAAAGGTTCTGCAGCTTGGAAAACTGTTTTCATCACAGTTCCTTTCTCTGAAGTTGGGAGAAAGGGGATCATCTCTATATCATTCTGGGCGTTTGCTTTCATTGAACTGTAGAATGATGCTAATGTTTCGACATGAATAACAACAATGTTGATTTATAAACTGCCTTAAATGTAATACAATGTCACAAGGCACTTCAGAAGAATGTTATCGAATACTGAGCCACAAAAGAAGATCATGGGTGGCATTCTCCAGCCCAGCTGGAAATTTCCTCCCGACTGTCAATGTGAGTTCACGTTGCCTGCAACACATCCGCTAAAATTCCGGTGGTGGGCAGATTGGAGAATTCTGGCCAATACAACAGGGGACTGAAAGCTTGGCCAAATTTATAAGAACATTTTAAAGGGGATGAGAGAAGTAGACAGTGGGGAGGTTTCAGCAGAGAATTCTAGAGTTAATAATAGAATCCTGTCAGTGCAGATACGATGGGCTGAACGTCCTCCTTCTGCACCAGAGGGCTTCCATTTCACTGGAAAGCTTTGATCTGTAATAAGTTCAATCTGCAGTGCCTCATAAAAGAATCAGCTGTCAGATCAATTTATCATCCTCCAGCCACCTGTGTTTATTGTGACAGCAACTCACAAGTTAAAGTTGATCAGTCAGTAAAGAAGCTGCTTCCTTTACCAATTAACATTAACTTGGTCAGCATTTTACAATTGGATAATGATGGCCAGGATTTTCTGGTCCAGCCCACTGCAGGACTTGATATCCCTGTCCAAAGCTAGAGGACCTTTTGCGAGTCTGTCAAATTTTCCTTCCCATCCGTGACTATGCCTGTTTCTAGCGAAAATCCCAGTCAAAGTTCATGTCATGAGATTGTATGTTGGCAAACAAAGTACTCGGAGGGTAATTTTAACTCTGGATGATAAATGGGTGATAGCCAGTCCATTTCATTGTCTGTCTGATCTACACCATTGACTCCAGTGGAAAGGAAATGAGAGATCAGGTGTATGATGGGCAGCTAACTCAACATCATCCACTTTAAACCTTTAACTTCAGATAGCTTTCTTTCTTTGTGTTACTGATGTTTAATTATAGTATTTCTATAAAAAGAGAGATTTCAAATGCCGTGGGTAAAAATTCATTTTAGCCAAAGGTACAGATTGGTGATACCTGAATGACCACACATCGTATGTTGCCCTTGATATTTAATTCTTTTGCTTTCACTGGAATTAAAAATCAGGTGCTGTGTATAATTGCTGATTTGATATCACTTGGCTTTCAACACCGAAGAAAGCATCTGTTCCGGGTGTATCACAGTTTCATATGTCTCCTGTTCTGACCAAGACTGCCAGAAACTACAAAGAGTTGTGAACATAGCCCAGTCTATCATGCAAATCAGCCTCCCATCCATTGACTCTGTCTACAGTTCCCACTGCCTTAATTAGCCAGCACAATCAAGGAGCCCATGCACCCTGGACACACTGGCTGGAATGCTACCACCTCGCTCGCTTTGGAATCGGAGAGGCCTATGTTCCGAAAACAAAAATCTCTGTTGATCTTGGGCATGAATTTCTGGTCTCGCCCGAGTGAGGCCATAAAATCCCACCTGCTCCCTTCCACCTTCTTCTGTCAAGAATAAGATACAAAAATTGAGGTCACATACCAAGTCACTCAAGAAAAGCTTCTTCCTTGCTGCTTTTAGACTTTTGAATGGACCTATCATATATTAAGCTGACCTTTCTCTACACTCTAGCTATGACTGTACTATTACCTTCTGTACCCTCTCCTTTCCTTCTCCTGTATGTACTTTATGAACAATATGCTTTGTCTATATAGTGTTCAAAAAATAATATTTTTCAGTGTATCCTAATAAACATGCTAATAATAAATCAGATCAAAACACCACAAATTTTGATGTCAGCCATAGGTTCTCTGATCTTTGAACATTCAAATGAAACTTTAATAAAGAAATAATGTTCCATCATATCCTCATTGCATCTTCCTGTGATATTTTAAACAAGAAATAACTGAATGTTTATAGAAGAGAAGGGAATGGTTTAGTTTGGAGGGTCATTGCTTTTTATAATGGTCGGCGCAACATCGAAGGCCGAAGGGCCTGTTCTGCGCTGTAATGTTCTATGTTCTATGTTCTATGAATAGAAAGCCAAAATTTTCCAGCCGCTCTTGCCAATGAGATCTCCTTCAAAAAATCCTGCCCGAAGACTCCGCTTAATCGGCCATGTTGTTGCACTTTATTCAGACCTCCCAAACAGAGAGGGCAGTATCACAATCGGATCAACTCTTAAAACATTACAAATTATTACTTACAAATATCTCTACACATCTAAATGTATTGTCGATACTAATTCAGTTTACCAACTAGAGGTAAAAGTTCCTTTTGACGCCATCATATGGGAAAATGTTTTCTTGTATGTTTGCTCAAAGCTGAAAAAAAATCATGTGCAAGAAATAAGCAAAACATTACAAAGTGTAGTCTAGGGTTTCACTTTAGTCAGGACAATGGTCCAGATCTGTGTAATGGTCAAAGTTTATTTACTATTGTCACAAGTAAGCTTACGTTAACACCACAATGAAGTTACTGTGAAAATCCCCTAGATGCCTCTCTCCAGCACCCGTTCAGGTACATGAGAGGGAAATTTAGCAAGATCAATGCACCTAACCAGCACATCTTTCAGATTATGAAAGGAAACCGGAGCACCCGGAGGAAACCCACGCAGACATGGGGACAACATGCAAATTCCACACCCACAGTGACCCAAGCTGGGAACTGAACTCAAGGCCCTGGCACCGTGAGGTAGAAATGCTAACCACTGTGCCACCGTGTTGCCCTCGAATTCCTTGCACAATGTACACATATTACAAAATGTGATGGGAGTGATACCCCAGGCTTAAAATGTCTTGAAAGATTTTTGCACAAATGAAAATGGCGATTGTTAATGTGAACAAATTAAAACTCACAATTCATTATTTTACTTATTTTGATTTACTAAACAAGCAAGTATATATTCCTTGCACTGATAGCACAGATCACGAGTTCAAAAATGCCCTCTATAGCATTTAAATGACTTCTTTTCCATACCCATAAAGTAGCGCACAAGCATCAGAACACACTTTGTTGCTGACGGATCCTTTGATTCAATTATTCCAGGATTGAGATCAAAGGCTGCACTTGATCATCAACGACACTGGGCTGATTTTTGTTAGGATACACTTGATACACGTGGCTTTGATTAACACTACCCACCCCACCCCACCATCTCCCCACCCCCGGCAACAGAGAGATCTTATTCACCTCCTGCGTCCACACCCCTACACACCCGTCAGGAGCAAACTGCTCTCCCAAATGCAGTTTTGTGTGTACTGTACCAGCTAAAAATAGCAGACAGGAATCCGAAACCACAGCATCTGCTGCGATCACGTGATGCCGTCCAGATGTTTAATTCCAGATGTTAGCATTCTCACCTGTGTGCTGAGGACCTTGTCCTCCCTCAGATGCAAGGCTGACCCTCCTCCTTCCCCCACTAACCCCAATCCCCGATGCCAATGAGCTAAAAGGCTGGCACTAATCTCTGATATTGATTGGCTATCTTCAGGACAAGAGCTGTAAATCCTCATCTGAGATCTAAGTCGATTTATTATCAAATCACCCATCGACTGGCTGATTCATTGCCATTCCGTGCTGCTGATTTATATGCAGAATCTTAAACAGATGCAGTATGTGATACATATTTATGGTGAGTGCTGTTGAGAAGATTTATTACTGATTCTTTCATCAGGGGTGTGCATGAGTAAAGCGATGATGGCTTGTATTTCCTCTCAGCTGTCAATGCCAAACTCATTAAAAGAGGTGTGACTATTAATATACATTGTAATACTGACAGACACTAATTTATAATAGTGTGGTCTGCTCTAGATGCTTGACGTGGAGATGTTTTGGGTCCCTTTTCTCTAATATTGCTCCTAAATGGTGCTTCTAATCCAGGTGATCGCTAGTTAGAGACGCGGAGGAGTATTAGAGAATTGAATCAGAAAATAGTAATTCCTGTCAACTGTGCCACTCTTCCATCTCCAAAAAAACTGCTTTATACCGCGTTGGTGAACTCTGTGTTAAACATTGCCTGGTGTGGCTCAGGACAGTCTACGCTTGCCAGAGGAGATGGTGGAATTAGATACAACAACAATGTTTATGACATTGACAGATACACAAATAGGCAAGGAATAAAGTGATATGGACCCCATAGGGGCAAAAGAGCTTTAGATTAGAAAGGCGTCGTTTGGTTGGCACAGACTTGGTGGGCCGAAGGGCCTGTCCTGTCCTCTTCTTGGTTGTGGAGAAGACAATGAACTGAGAAGGTGCATGATTCTCTGGCCTTTCTCTTCTCTGGGCCCTAGCTTTCCAAGGGCTTTTTATTTCTGCTTGCCTCTTCCAATAGCCTTCTAAACAGACAGAGGTTGTCAGCAACGCTCTCACAGTTATCAGTGTCAATGGCTGCCTTTTTTCTATCTCACTTGCAGGTGTCCTTTTGGCAGAAGGAAGTCGTGACCCAGATTCACTGTACAGAAAGTCTTTGAGTATATGGACGTCATCCATTTGATTAACATAGCTGAGCCAGTACAGACATTGTTGGGTTGGCAATGAGGCTGCTGATAGAATGTACTGATAGAATTAGTGGCCTCTGAGTTAGTGATGGGCTTCTGCCAAGAGCTGCCGAGGATATGCCTGAGATGTAAAACGTTCAGCATTTTCTCCTGCCTTGCATATGTCTGTCCACTGTAGAGGGATGCACCAAGGATGCAGGCTTTTTAGACCCAAGTTTGATGTTGTCAGTCAGGTTGTGGTTGTTCCACACTCCCTTACTCATCTTGAATGCAACACCTGTAGCTTTTGTGATCCATGTATGGATTTCAGCATCAGGTGACAGATTGCTGGCGATTATGGGGTCTAGATATGTGAAGTGATCAACAACTTCCATTGACATATTGTCAATACTGATAGTGGCACAAGCAACTTCCTGGATGATGACATTTGTCTTCCTGATGCAGATGGGTCAAACCAATCTCTTTAAAGATGTGAACAAGTCTGTCCATTTACTGCTCCAGATGTTCCTCAGTGTAGAATGCAGGTACAGAATCATCAGTGTAGAACAACTCCCTGAGGTGGATTTAGAGCACCTTTGTCCTGAATGTAGGCAAGCAATGCTGAGAAGAGGGAAATAAGATGATAAATAAACTGATCTATGTCTTCAAGTGATACATTCGTCACAGAACATTCTTGGAAATCACGCACAAGTCCCTTTGGCAGAATTTACACTCCCCACAGGAATGTCTTTAGGTGAGAAGGAGAATGAAGCTGAGGGGACGATCTTCCCTCTGGGTTCCCATCTGCCCCAAATATACCATGATTTTTTTACTTGGGCTGGAAAGGCCACCAACCCTTGCAGCAATCGAGACCTTTAAGTGGCTAATTATTGGCCACTCAAGGCCCAATTTTGCACAGTCTTAACTCTTAATTTGTATGCTGGAAAGATTAAACAAAGTTACACCTCAGGTGGAAAAAGATGGGCAGCACCTCCGTTAGAAAATCCATTCCAAATGCAGGCACCACCAACTCGCCACTCACGTCCCCGTTCCTTTTCCTCCTCACGTCTCCAGTGGCCTCTAGATGTCTCTCTCACCCTGGCCTCTATGTGAGACCCTGATTGCCCCCCTCAGACCACTTCAGTCTTCCCTACCCTTGTTTCCCTGGGTCTCCTTGAACTTACCTGCACTTCCCATAGAATGAGAGAGGTTTACAGCATGGAAACAGGCCCTTCCACTCAACTTTTCTGTGCTACCCGTTTTTTTAACCACTAAACTAGTCCCAGTTGCCCACATTTGGCCCATATCCCTCTATACCTGTCTTACCCATGTTCATGTCTAAATGTTTTTTAAAAGACAAAATTGTATTCACCTCTACTACTACCTCTGGCAGCTTGTTCCAGACACTCACCACCTTTTGGGTGAAAGAACTGTCTCTCTTGGACCTTTTTGTATCTCTCCCCTCTCACCTTAAACCTATGCCTTTTAGTTTTAGACTCCCCTACCTTTCCAGACGTAGGGAGGGGATTTTCCATCTTCCCTGGTGGGGCAGCACAGTGATTAACACTGCTGCCTCACATTGCCAGGGTCTGGGATTCAGTTCTAGCTACAGGTTGCTGTCTCTGTGCAGTTGGATATTCTCCTGATGTCTGCGTGTGTTTCCTCCAGATGCTCCAGTTTCCTGCCACAATCCAAAGATGTGTAGGTTAGGTTGATTGGCCATACTAAAATGACCCTTAGTTGCTGGGGGATTAGTGGGGTAAATATGGAAGTAATGGGGATAGGACCTGAGTAAGATTATGTTGGTACATGCTCCATGGACCAAGTAGCAACCTTCAGTACTGTAGGAATTCTGTGATTGTATATTTGATGGGCACAGATAACAGAAGTGTCAGAGTTCAGAGGGAATCTCAAAACAGCCTTTGAGCTGGTGGGAGTTCCCCACTCAATTATTCCAGCCACTCCCTCCACCAGTAATATCCCCTCAGTGCAATGATAGGAATCCCATTTAAATTCAGTGAAATATCATTCTTGTATTCATATCTCTGCAGTAAACCCCCCCCCCCCCCACATGAAAATGTTAGAAGCGGTGGGAATTCAGTGTTCATGAGGGTGGGTGAGGGTTCCACGTCCATGGTGGGTGTTCCTTTGGAGTGCAGGGCCAGTTCTGTGCCTGAGATGGAGAGTTTGTTTTTTTAAATTTGTGATCTCTTTAACATGGAGCATCCTGATTTGTCAAATGCCAAGGTTACAGGCTCTGAGTGAACCCGCCCTACCATCTTAGGAGCCTCCTCCAGGAATTTTCTTTTCAGAGTGTTTACAAAATTGGCAGGAAAAGCCAATTTCCTGGACAGCAGGCGACATGTCGTTTTCCCTGACTGAGTTGACACCATGAGAAAAAAGTGGGAAAATTCCTCCCGCCAGTGTCTTGAATTTCCTTTTCTATCCACTGCAGCGCTGTTGCCACAGCAACTGGAGAGCTGCTGGCCAATCAGATTCGCCGGCAGTTCACTAAGGCGGGGCTTCCTCCCAAGTGAGGGGCAGATGACCGGCCTGCAGCCATCAATACTCATTGGAGTCTAGATTGACAGTAGGCCAGGTGAAATTGGCAGAGTTATGGCAGACTGACAGTGAGGCAGGTGAAGTTGGCAGTGTTATGTTCCCTGCCGAAGTTGTGGATGGCTGGAAACAAGACCCCACCATCTGAAAAATTCAGGCCTTTATAACTAAAGTGCTGTGCTGATCCTGGATTGCTTCTGTGTCATTTTGGGGCCCACAAGAGCCAATCTCTTTTCCTTTGTGTGGCACTCACAGGAATTTTCTCTTGGGTTATTTGTGAGTGTTGTCCTACAATTATGGCCTGTTATTCAACCTGTGTTAGAATGTAACCGGTAATAAAGCTGAATATGTTGTATTGTGACCAATGGTAACAAGTTGTAAGAGTCAGCTGACCAAAACAATTATGTAACCAATGACAGAATAACATGATAATCAGCTGACTAGCTGACTCAGTATAAATAGGAAGCTGTTGGAAATTGCTTGGAATGGCCCAGGGTGAGGCCTCAGGTGTTGGAGTAATAAAGTTTCTCTATTAAATCTTTTTTTTGATAGATAATTTGGAGTAAAAGTTTTGTTATATTTTATTGCCTACAATTGAAAAGTTCCTTCTGGAAAATCAACAATCCGCACGCTATCAATTTGCGCAAGAAGACGTCAGACCCGCATCCCGACTGTGGCACGCACTCACGTGATATTTCAGTCAGTGGGTGCACCAATATTCAGAATCGCTTCTGCTGATGATCAAGAAGTTTATTTAATTTTACGTAGCCTGGCTGCCTTTATAGTTGGCGAGCAGGTCAGTTGGCCAGCTGGCATTTGTGTTTAAGTTGCAACTTCGATTCAGAATGGGTGAAAGATCAGAACAAAATAAAATTAACGAATGTGTCTGTGGACTGAGGTCTGTGTCTGACTGTACTGCCGAGACACTGGTGACAGAGTTTTTACATCGATATTTATTTCTCACCATTTAGCAATTCCTTGAGGAGGTTCCACAGCGGCGGACCCCCTAAGAGAATGCACTGGCATCGCCAATCCGCACCCACCCATTTCTCAGTGCCCACCTCCTTCTTGCCCTCCCTGGCAGCACTCAGCCTTTCACAGCACATATTTCACTCTGGTTGGCCATTAGTTGAAGTTAAAAGAGTTTTTTTATTAGTATCACAAGTAGGCTTACGTTAACACAGCAATGAATTTACAGTGGAAATCCCCAAGCTGTCACACTTTGGCGCCTGTTCGGATACACAGAGGGTGAATCTAGCATGGCCAGTGCACCTAACCAGCACGTCTCTCAAACTGTGGAAGGAAACCAGAAGGAATTCCAGCAGACATGAGTAGAATGTACAGGCTCCACATAGACAGTGACGAAAGCTGGAAATCGTATACAGGTCCTTGGCTCTATGAGGCAGCAGTGCTAACCAATGTATGACCATGCAGGCCATGCTGGCCATTGGAGTTGAAATATGTTCCAGGGCCCGCCACAGCTGGGAACATGTTTTGTTCCTGCTTCCATACCTACCGAGTACTTGCATCTGACAGGCAAACATTCCCACTGATATTTTTTCCAGGGCTCTACAAGCCATGAAAACTAAACTGATGTGACACCTAAGATGCGCCATCACAATGATTTATTAAATGACCAGTAACAAATGAAACTTTTTGCTGATTTTTGTATGAAGTGTGCCAGCATGATGATAGAGGTTCTCGGATAAACTATAGAACATTAGCAGATAGATTAACCAAGCGAAAGAAGCTGATTGTCCAAGACAATGGTTATTAATATGCATTGAAGTTTCCTATTCTTGGGTCAGATACATTTTAAAGCCCCACGTACTGCTGCATTTTGAGCATGAATATGAAATTTAAATCAATTAAGTCCCATCTATCTATTTAAGCTGATAATAAATGTTCCATCGTGTTTAATGCTGTAATAGAGGACCAAGATTTGATTAAAACATGAGGTGTAGTCTCACTGCCCATTGGTTCAACATAAAACATGCTGAAACCTTATGGGTGTAATTATGATCCAATTTTTTACCATTGACCTTCTGTACTCCAATCTGAATCATGAACTGGCTAAAACAGGACTTTTTTTTAAAGTTCTGATATTAAAATTACTCCCTTCATGACATAACTCACTCCTTTTATGACTATCAACTTTTTTAAAACAAAAAAAATCTGCTTAAAATACTTATTTTGGCAAACTGAGGACGTGTAACCTTTTTTTTTTGGCTGTTCAGCATTCAGATGACAGGATTCCTGAGTAAAGTTGCATCATTAACCATATTCATTGCTTAAATGAGATGAAGAGAGTGAATAGAATTAAGGTAAGGTGCAGGGAAAGCGGATGAAATGATAAAGTGAGCTGGAAAGGGATACTTGTTTTTTCTATATATTGGAAGCTTCGTTGGGTCAGCCAATGGACTTTGAAAGTATGAAAGGATTGAGGATGGCAGCCAACAGGTTTGGCTTGCATCATTGTCCCTGAAAACTAAGTCTCTGGAGGGATTTCACCAAAATCCATTTATTTATAAACTCTACTGCAATTCAAGAATGCTTGCAATTAGCTATCCATCTCCGGGAGTGTCAGAGGAACTAAAATGCCTGGTTAAGAAAAAAGTCAAAGACTCCTTGATTGGCCTACCAATTGGATCCTTACTCAGGGAGTTCATACTCCAATAGGCCAAACTCAATGGCCTGACTGAAGTCATTACTGTCCCACAGGCCACAACTGGACAATCTACAAGTAGACTACTCTGCCTGAAAAAGACAGGGCTGATGATGTTCATCTGCCAGTAAGGATCTTCAACTACAAGTAGCACAAGAGCTAACTTCACAAAGTAAATGAAAGAAAAAAGGTTTAATAAAGAAATTTCATTACAATCAGGCCACACCCTGGACCATACAAGCTTTCCATAATCCCTATCTGCTTTCTATTTATACCAGCTGACCCATCAAATCATTTTGCCATTAGTTACATTGTTGACTGAGTCAGCTGACTCTCACAGCACGTTACCATTGGTTACATTATAACAGATTCCAATGTTGTCATTGTTTAAATTGTAACAGATAAGGGGAACAAATTTAGAAGCGAGTCAGAGAATCCTAGTCAGAGAAGAAAATGAGCAAACAGGATAAAATAGAATTAAAGCAATTCTAAATCATTGGCATCTTTTACATATAATTCTCATCTGGCAAGCGTGTCCAAAATAATCTTAGTCTAAAAGAAAAACAAAAATAATTAAGGCAAGAGAAAAAGAAAATGCATCCGATAATAATGGATAACATGTCCAAAATTACTGGGAGGAACCCTATACAGTGATTCAAACTATGTTGTATAAGAGGAAACAAAGGTCTGAGAAAGAGATGTTAATAATGTGAACCCAGAGCTGATTCACTTTCTGAAGTAACTGCAGAGCAATAGGTATGGCATAAAGTCTTTTATTTTTCTCATCATTGCAGTGCCTTATTGCCTCTAAATTTTGTAAGTCAAAGAGTCCGAGGAACTATCACAATCACAGTGGAAAAACTGCAACAGAGGATGTGAAAGTCTACTGAGTTTGTAACACAGGGGACACATGTTAACCAGTTATATTTTTAACAATGAATCACCGGCACTCACTACCCTGCCCATTTGACATCACAGGATTGACAAATTTGATAATCACTTGGACTTTTACATTTAATTCATCATTAACTTTGCAAAACCCGCAAAAGTTAAAAAAAAATCACCCTCCATAGATCTGTAAAATACTTTATAAATAGATAATACTATCGCATTGTTAACATTGAGTGGCATGGTGGCACAATGGTGGCACATTGTTGTCTCACAGCTCCAGGGACTCAGGTTCAATTCCAACCCTGAGTGAATGTCCATGTGGAGTCTGCACGTTCTCCCCGTATCTGCATGGGTTTCCTCCGGGTGCTCTGGTTTCCTCCTACATTCCAAAGATGTACAAGTTAGGTCAATTGGCCGTGGTAAATTGCCCCACAGTGACAGGGAGTACGAGGATAGGGGCTGGATGGAATTATTGTTGATGTGGGCTCAATGAGCCCAATGGTCTCCTTCTGTCGAGATTCCATGATTACTTCCTAATAAAGGAAACATATTCCTTTTTGTGCTATTTATAGTTTACAATAGGACAACAATCGTTTTTATGCAGAATATACGTACCAATACCTTACAGATAACATAATGCAGAACTCAGCCACATCTGCCAAGCCCGAACCCACCCTTCCTGTTCACCCCACATAACATCAATGACATAGTAGACTTATATCTGAAATATTCAGTACCGCCATAAAGTTTAGGAAGTTTAAACATCACTTATTGTGCTTGTACAATTAGGTTTCTGTAAAATAAAAATAACTTGCTTGAAATTCCAGCACAGGGCAGCATGGTTAGTGCTGCTGCCTAAGAGCACCAGGAACCCGGGTTTGATTCCACTCTCAGGTGACTGCCTGTGTAGAGTTTACACTTCCTCCCTGTGCCTGCGTGGGTTTCCTCTGGGTACTCCAGTTTCCTCCCACGGTTCGAAAGATGTGCCAGTTATGTGCATTGCCGACGCTGAATTCTCTCTCCGTGTACCTAAACAGGCACTGAAGCATGGCATCTAGGGGATTTTCACAGTAACTTCACTGCAATGTTAATGTAAGCCTACTATGACACAAATAAATGAACTTTAAATTTAAAGAAAGAGTACAGTTAAAAAAAAGCCCTTTACACCAAAAATCTCAGCAACAAAAACATTTATGAAGAAAAACTAAATCTTTATGAGGCAGTGAGGGCCTAATGAGGCTCAGTGAACCATATCAGGCCCCAGGGATCTTCTACACACCTGCATTTATTAAGCAACCTGGCCTTGAGCATTAATAGTTGTCCCATGGCAGTTAAGTTCATCATCTTCAAGTTTGTGCCAATACACCATCTTATTCCTGGTCACTCTCTAAGACTGTTATCTCACAGTCCAACTGCAAAACTCTCCAAGCAACTGTGTGGAAGAGGCTATACGTTATAGGTGCCTTAATCAATAGAGTGCATCTAATGAAAACATCAATCAATTATGCATATTTTCTGTAGAACGTAACCTGCAGTGGGGGGGGGAAGGAAGACTGCCTTGGAAAAATAAATGGTGGGGATTCGAACGGTTCATTTCAGAACCGAGTTTAATTTGCTTAAGAAATTAAGTTTACCAAATATTCCCCAGCACGGCAACATTTAAGAGTAAAACTCCTACTTCAAGTGCAAAATACCTGCTTTCTTCCCCATAATTAATGAGTTGCTAATGAAATTTCTGTCTCAAAAAAGATGCATATTTCAATGCCATACGCTTTTGTTAGTGGGCAGTTAATTACAGATAATACTACTTTTCATTCCACTAAAAAATGGGGAAGGGATTCCATGGCCAAAGCCTTTTTTTTTAATTCACAAAGACATACACCATTTTGAAGTTGTCTTGAAATGGGAATTCCATATTATGACATGAAGATGGAGTTTTATGCATTATAAGTTTATTAAGTTTGTTTATTATTATTGTCACAAGTAGGCTTACTTGTGGTTAGCACTGCTGCCTCACTGTGCCAGGGACCCGGGTTCGGTTCCCGGCTTGGGTCACTGTCTGTGTGGAGTTTGCACGTTCTCCCCGTATTTGCGTGGGTTTCCATCAGGTGTTCCCGTTTCCTCTGACAGTCGAAAAAAAAAGTGTGCTTGTTCAGGGCATTGACCCGAACAGGTGCCGGAATGTGGCGACTAGGGGAATTTCACAGTAACTTCATTGCAGTGTTAATGTAAGCCTTGCTTTTGACTAATAAATAAACGTAAACTTTAAACGTTAACATTGCAATGAAATTACTGTGAAAATCTGTGAAAGATTATCTGCAAATATAATTTTTTTTCCAGAAATTATTAACTGGGTAGTAGAATAGGTGGAATGTCGGATAATAAAGCTTCCGATGTGTAGATTGACGCATACTGCCATTTTCTAGCCTTTCTCCCATATCCTACAAATTGCGCACAGCAATCCTTACTTCCTGAAAAAAAAACAGGAAAGTGTTTTATTCTTTCTAATTAAGTCTTGTTCGGAAGAAAGGGGATCCATTTATTTTTTTGAACTCATTTTTCTTCCAATCAAGGAAGCTGCAAATTTTGTATTATACGAACTTAATTACACTCGGCACTTAAAAAGCTGATGGAGATTTGGAGAATTTGCTTCAGAAATCATGTTACCTGTACAAAGATTACAGTGAAGTGCTCAGCCTAATTGCTGGAACAGTCGTAGTTACATGATTTACAGTTACCTCACTATTTGGAAACAAGTTTTCTATTTTTCAGCTTAATTAGAACATTGTAATTGTTGACAGTTCATTTATGTTTGTGTTTCCTTTAACTTCCTTAACTAATGACCTGGGAAAAATTAAATTCTCTTTCTAATCAGAGGTGACGCACACTAAAAAGTAAAAATGGCTACTGAATATAATGCCCATGTCCTATTTTGAGTGTCAATGCATAAAATATCTACTTAAAGGTCACCCCTACTGACAGTAACCATGAAGCATAACAAGAAATGGGGATTGAGAGAGTTCTCAAATTGTGTTGAAAATATCCCTATAGCTTTTACGATAATGCAGCAATTCAGTAGAAGCTATGTCCCCTTTCTAAAAAAGGCAAGAATTGTAGATATTTATCATAGAAGAATCCATACAACCCCGACAATGCAGAAGAGGCCATTTGGCCCATTGAATCTGTATGGACAGACTCAATGAGCCAGGGTATCTTGCCATTGACAGAATACCTTACCCAGGCTCTCTACCCTGCCCTATTCCAAACCTCCAACATTAGCATGGCTGCTCCACCTAACGTACACCAAAAAACGACCAGGGTTAATGCACCTCACCTGCAAATCTTTGGACTGTAGGAGGAAATTGGAGCAAACTCACACAGGCATGGGGCAGCACAGTGGCATGGTGATTAGCACTGCTGCCTCACAGCGCCAGGGAATTGGGTTCAATTCCCAGCTTGGATCACTGTCTGTGTGGAGTTTGCACATCCTCCCCATACAAGTGTGGGTTTCCTTTGGATCGCGCAAAGGTCATTTGACCTCAGGTGGGATTTTCCTATCTTGGGGTGAGCATGGCCGGAAAATCTTGTCTCAGGACTCATAAATATAACAGCTCTCACGAAGAATTCAGGAGCACCTTCTTTAGCCAGAAGAGTGGTTCTAATGTAGAACATGGTGTAGTGCATGTGATAGACTCTTAGGAGGAAACAAGGAAAGACTATGAGAAAGGAATAATATTATATGTAATCAAGACAGATGAAGTTGATTTGGGACAGGCTTCTGTGGAGCATAAACATCAGCACAGAATACCAACTGACTTGTTTGTATACTATTCCACAAAAGTTGTACGTAAATTTCATGCTTCTTCAACTACCAATGCACAAAGGGTCAGTTTGAAATGTCAATATTTTGCATACAGGAGCAAAGTTACAGTGGAAATAGTTGCAACTTATCCAACATGATAATCAACATGTCAACCCTTTGTCAGGATTCATTTAAGTTTTTTAGTTTATTTATTATGTCACAAGTAAGCATACATTCACATCACAGTAAAGTTATTGTGAAAATCCTCTAGTCACCATACTCCTGTTCGGGTACACTGAGAGAGAATTTAGCATGGCCAATGCACCTAACCAACACAGTTAGACTAGACAATCTTCTGGACTGTTGGAGGAAACCGGAGCACCCGGAGGAAACCCATGCCGACACAGAGAAAATGTGCAGACTCTGCAGACAGTGACACAAGCCAGGAATCAAACCCGGGTCCTTGGCGCTGTGAGGCAGCAGTGCTAACCACTGTGCCACCACGTTGCCCCCATAGAAGGGAGTCCCATACCTTATAAGGAATATTTCCCCCACTATCTTCTTGCTCAGATTAATTGCTGTGATGATAAGTCTGATTAATGTTGACTTATATTTAGATAGTAGCACGTTTACACACAATGTATACTGTTCTGTACATTAGTGAAGAAATGCAGCTTTGTGTTTCATAGTGTAATCATTTTATTTAACTATTTGCTCTCCCAATATACGTCCATCATCAAAGCTATTTCATTTTGCCCATCTCCAATCCATACCAAAATGACTTAGATTGATTTATCCAATTCATGCAAAAATTTCCAATAGATTCTTTTCTCTTGATTATTTCATGGGACATATGCTGGCCAGCATTTATTGCCCATCCCTAGTGCAGTTGAGAATCAACCACATTATTGTGGCTCTGGAGTCACAAGTATGCCAGACTGGGTAAGAACAGTAGATTTCCTTTCCTAAAGGATATTAGTGATCTAGATGGGTTTTTGCAACAATCGACAATGGCTTCATGGCCATCAGTAGATTTTCAAAATGTGAGAAAGAAACAAGCTTCACAAAGTATCTGAAATGATTTTGAATTGCTGCATATTTTGGATTTGTACCAACAATTGTTGTTTTTGATACTGACATCATAGTTTGACAAAACCACTATTTCATTCATAATGTTTGCATGTGTTATCTCCATAATATGATGAGGCAATGATTCAACATTACCCAGGGTGGGGATGGGGTTGGGAATGGGGGGAGTGAGGAAGAATTTTTACATTCCGTGAGTTGCAATGTTATGATACTTGTTGCACACAAAGGTGGTGAAAACAGAGACAATCAGTGAGAAACATCGATGGGTACTTGAGGTGAATAAATTTCAGAGTTATTAGGATAGAACAGAGGTAATGGGGCAGAATGGATTGCTCCACAGATAGCCGAGTGGATTTGATGGGCCAAATGTACTCCTTCCGTACCTTGATGGATTAATAGTACCAGTTGCCACATCTTGAACACGGAACTCTCCCCATGATAGAAACCAATACGAAATGCCCGGAGATAGAAGGGGAATGCAGAAATGGTGGATAGGCCCTCACTGTATGACACCAGGAAGTACATTAATCACTGGTCAGCAGATAACAGAGGCAACCATTCACTGGGCTAGAAAGCAAAGTAAAGTGGCATCAACCCAGTGATTGAATGGGATTTTTCTTTTTCAAAAACTAAAAAGAATATATGTATGAGAAATAGTCCTCAAAGAAACCTTTGCAAGGTACTGTACAACAGAATTGCAAATACATTTTGAAACAAGGTCAATCTGGCACATTTTGATTTGATTTGATTTATTATTGTCCCATGCATTAGAATACAATGAAAAGTATTGTTTCTTGCATGCTATAAAGACAAAGCATACCATTCATAGAGAAGGAGATGAGAGAGTGCAGAATGTAGTTTTACAATCATAGCCAGGAGGTAGACAAAGATCAACTCAGTGTGAGGTTGGTCCATTCAAGAGTTTAACGGGAAGAAGTTGTTCTTGAATCAGTTGGTAGACGACCTCAGACTTTTGATTCTTTTTCTGATGGAAGATAAAATGTCCAGGATGTGTGGGGTTCTTAAATATGCTGCTGCTTTTCCCAGGCAGTGGGAAGTGTAGAAAGAGCTGGGAGGCTGGTTTGCATGATGGACTGGGCTTTGTTCACCATCATTTGTAGTTTCTTGCAGTCTTGGACAGAGCAGGAGCCATACCAAGCTATGAAACAATCAGGAAGAATGTTTTCTATGGTGCATCTATAAAAGTTGGTGTGATTCGTAGCTGACGTGCCAAATTTCCTTAGCCTTCTGAGACAGTAGACAAAATAGACAAAAAGAAAGTAGTAAATATTTACGCAGGGACACATTCTGTCCAGATATTTTTTGGATTAAAAGCACAGCTGAATATAGACAATATTTGACACTTGCCTCTTGTGATTGGTAAAGTGAAAGACTATGTGGCTAAACAAATGCTAACTATGACCATTGCATCCATGGGCTAAGCACTTCCTGCTGTCATGTAGTGATTGCTTACACATCGTTTATATTCCTCCATTCCCTTCCATGTCCAGGCATTTCTTACTGATCTCTGTCGTGTTCATTCATGGAGAGAATTCCATGCATAAGATCCTGTCATTGATGTGGCAATGTTAACTCTAACACATGTCATAGGTCCTAATTTTACAGTCCCTCTTAGTGGGATCTTAGGTGGGTGGCATATCTTAAAACTCATGGATGGAATTCTCTCCGGGATCCTGCCAGCCCTGATACAGATGCAATTTTACGGTATGACAGGATGACTGAAAGCGGACCCTCTATTGGGGTCTTTAAAGTGGCCACTTAATGGCCGGTTAAGACCTTTTTCCTGCCCAGTTTCAATCTTTAGGTCAGATCAGGGTGCCAAATATATAAGTCTTCACCCTCAATCTCGGGTGAGAAGTGAGGGCACAGAGAGCAACTTAATCTAAAGGCCTCTTCAGATTTGGGGCAACTGCCCGAGGGACTTGGGAGCTCTGGCCCTTTCTTCCCCCACCAGTGGCCTATCTCTCAACACTGAGATCAAGGGGGGCTCCTCCAAGTCATTCACCTGGGGCTTTCGGTACTTACCTGAAGTGGATGTAAGTCCTGCCTACTGCCAATCAATACTCAATGGAACAAAAAAGGGCACTCACTCTCGGGATAGCGGGCACCAAACACTAAGTATCCAAAATGTTCAAGCCAGAGTCATTAAGCTCAAGAGGAATGGAATCAGTCATGAAATCCCTATAGTATAGAAGGAGGCTATCTGGCCCATCGAGTCTGTACTGACTCTCCCAAAGAGCATCTTACCCAAGTTCTCCTCTCTGCCCTACCCCTATTATCACAAGCATTTACCATGGCTAATCCACCTAACTGACAAACCTTGGGGCAACAATTTAGCATTGCCAATCCAGCCAAACTGCACCTCTTTGGACTATACACAGAAGCCAGACACCTGGATGAAACCCACACAATCATGGGGAGGATGTGCAAACTCCACACAGTCACCGTAGGCTGGAATTGAACTCGAATCCCTGACAATATGAAGCAACAATGCTAACCCACTGTGCTGCTACATTGCCTGGTCCATTGAGCTGACAAACAGTCCGTGGCTTGATGCATTCAGTCCCATTTTCTCCTGCTCCATCTCCTTAATTCCACACTTTTTTCCCAAAAATATATTTTATTATAAAGATTGTAAAAGAAATTTAAAAATCATTTCATCTTGAAAATTATGGATATGTTCATAAAACTCAACTTATCACTGGACAGTATTTTCCAATCTGAGGTGCCTCTATAAGTTTCTATTTACCTCGAATTCCCAATTAATTCCCTTTCAAAATAATTAATTGTCTCCATTTCCACCTTGTCGGCAATAAGTTTCAGGTCATTGCCATTGACTGAATACAAAAATTCTTTCTCACACCCTTGCTTATTTGCCCAAAATCTTAACTCCGTGTCCTATAATCATAGAATCATAGAAACCCTACAGTGCAGAAGGAGGCCACTTGGTCTATTAAGTCTGCACTGACAACAATCTCACCTAGGCCCTAACCCCAAAACCCTACACATTTACCTTGCTAATCCCTCTGATATACACATCCCAGGACACTAAAGGACAATTTAGCATGGCCAATCGACCTAACCTTTGGAATGTTATAGGAAACCACAGCATCCAGAGGAAACCCAAGCAAACAAAGGGAGCATGTGCAAACTCCGCATAGGTAAAAATCCAAGACAGGAATCAAACCTTGGTCCCTGGAGCTGTGAGGCAACAGTGCTAACCACTGTGCCCCTGTGTTTAACCCACTTTCTGTTAAAGCCAGAATTAAATGCATGGCAAAATTATACCACATTCAAAATGGTAAAAATAGACCAAACCCAGCTCCTTCATTTTGTTTAGGAGAGCCATCATATTTGTGAAAAAAATAGTCTTTTCCTGTTTTACTGGACACTTCAAGGGGGTTAGTGAAAATCTCACACACTTTTGCTGACTCTCTGTTCTTTGTCAATTTGATATTCATTTAATAATACCAATAGAATGAGATTAATTCATAAACAAGGTCACAGTGTAACATGATTTTCATAGAATCATAGAATCCCACAGTCCAGAAGGAAGCTATTCAACCCATCGAGTTTGCACCCATCACAATCCCAAACAAGCCCTATTCCTGTAACCCTTCATATTTATCCTATTAACACCCATGACATTAGGGTTCATTTAGCATGATCAATCAACCTAACCCACGCATCTTTGGAATGCGGAGGAAACCCACGCTGAGAGGGGGAGAACATGCCAACTCCACACAGACAGTGACCCGAGGCTGGAATCGAACCTGTGACCCCGGCACTGCAAGGCAGCAGTGCTACCAAATGTATGAATGCTTCACATTTGTCCCAAATCTAACTCAAGACACCATAAACCATGAGGAGATCACGTGACTCACCTTGTCTTCCCTGGCTTCCTGAGTTATCAACTTAGTCCATTCCTCATACTCTTTCAAATTAGTATATGGTTGTACAAAGAACAACAAAGAACAAAGAGCAACACAGCATGGGAAACAGGCCCTTGGGCCCAACGAGCCCGCGCCGCCGTCCTAACGTCTTAATGACATATCCATGACTTTAGGCTATGCCTATTGTGGAAGATTCCCATATAGGGACCAATATAGGGACAATTTGTTTCCCAATCAGCCTAAGAGCTGGGATGTGGGAGCGCCCGGAGAAAACCCATGCAACCACGGGGAGAACGCACAAACTCTCGCAGACACAGGCCCAAATCTATGTGTCTGCACAGCAACAGCGATAGTCTCTGAGCTGTCATGTTGCCCATCAGATGGTCCAGTTTAAGCATACACTAACGACTTGAAACACTAGGTCACTCCTAAAGCAAAATCCAAGAGCAGCCCTCGCACGACCTGCCGAATGCATGCACTTTGTTGGTCAACAAGGTGGACCGAATTGCCTGTGGAAACAAATAAGATATTTAGACAGTCCTGCTATATCCCTCTATCTGCAGACCGCTCATGTGGCTATCCAAGGGACCCTTAAACAACCCTAGCGTGCCTGCTCCCACTACCTTACTCGGCAGTGCATTCCACACCCCCACTACCCTTTGTGTGAAAAACTGCCCTCTAATATTCATCTTATACATAGCCCCCCTCACCCTAAGGCCATGACCCCTCGTTCTATCCATTTCTAATGATGGAAAAAGCTTACTACCATTTGTTCTATCTATACCCCTTATAATCTTATATACCTCTAATAGATCCCCTCTCAGCCGACGTCTTTCAAGGGAAAACAACCCCAGTGTGTTGCAACTCTAAACACTTCGTGCATATGTGGGCTTTCAGGAGACCTGCTGCCTCCAAGAATGTCCACATATGGCAACGAACACAGTGGACGCGTTTATTCAAGGATCCTGACATTTTCTAGACCCCCTATAGAGGTATGGGCACTAGAGGTTTGGTGGGACAGGAATCCAGTAACTTACTGCATCCAAGCCTGCGCTCGCCCAAGCCCAGTGAGCTTAAGCCCTTACAGCTCTCACTCTGCTCCCCGCCTCACTCCACTGCCCACTCCCGACGCTGCCCGCTGTCTACCTTGGCCTTCTTTATATAATCCCGTGCTCCCTTCCCAGCAGCCCCCGCGCCTATCTCCCGCTATGGAGCGCCAAAATAAACAACAAACCCTCGCGACCTAAAACTATTGTTAAAGACAGACAGGTTGTGTTCTGGGACAAATAATTCAGAAGTCTGGCTGAATGATCAAGGGACATGAGCACATATCCCTAAAATAGCGGCTAGGGAATTTAAATTCAATCTGTATAAATAGCAAGTGCCAGTAATGATGACCACATAATTACCTGAATAAATGTCCATCTGGTTCACCATCATCTTTAAGGAAGGAAATCTGCTATCCTTACCTGATCTGAACTCCAGAACCTCTGTCTTAAAACTGCCCTCTGAAACAGCTGAGCAAGCTTTTAATTTGCCAAGTCGGCAGCTAACTGTCACCATCTCAAGGGCAATTAGGGATGGGCAATAAATGTTGGCTTTGTCAGTGATGCCCTCAGCTCAAGAGTGAATAATAAAAACACATTTTCATTTCTGCTTTAAAAGTTATTATGCATTCCGTATCCGTCACTACTTCTGGAGGATAATCCATGTCAAGAAACTATCTGTGTGGGAAAAGAAAGAATCTCTTAACCACTTAATTCATTCATTTTGTGATGAATTTAAATTGATGGTCTTTGGTTACTGACTCGCTGACCCATGAAAATAGTATTTTCTGCTATTTACCTTATCAAAACTTTTCGTAACTTTGAATGTCTCCCTCTGATCCTCTGCTAACTCTCCCTGTTCTGATGAAAAGAGCAAAGTTCCTCTTGTCTTTTCTTTCCTGATTATTTGAAATGTGCTAAAACCTCACCTTGAGTGGAAAAAAAAACTTGGTGAGAAACGTACTTTCACGCATTAAATTTAATTTTTTTTCTCTTTGAAAAGGGCAGCTAAAGCTGGAGTTCAGATTGACCACGTGCTGCACTGCGCGACCTCCTGCTGGGAGTCACACTCAGGAGTTTGTTGGCGTCAGTTGTAGCCGGTGGATTATCAGATATAGCTTCAACACCGCCACAGGGCGCTGCTACAAAGGCCGGCTGCAGTGAGTGCTGCAAGGTTTGGCTGCGGGTGCATGGGGCAGCCCTCCTCCGCCAGTCCACTTGGGCAGGAGAGCAGAGCTGCAGCGGATGCAAAGTGCTTGGCACCTTGGCCCCACTGTAGCTGCGCCCTCCCCCGGCTCGCTGGGCGATTGCGCGACAGCGCTGACAGCACTGATGAAGAAGTTTGCAGACGGATGGATCCGCCCCTCTCAGCTGCAGGATGAAGTGTGTCGACAGGCAGTCTGAAAAGGGGAAAGAATGAGAAGTAAAGTTCTTTAATAAAAAATTAAACGTTGCAACCAACATTACAATTCTTTCTTACCCTAATTACACATTTTTTTACAAACGCCTCAATTTTAATTGTTGCAATTTTCCTTCTAAATTATAGCTCATAAAATACCCACCAGCACTTTTTTTTAATATATTTATAATCACTTATTTCCTTCCTAAGTTTAAAAACAAGGGAAAACTTGGAAGGAACCACAATTAATATTTTATGTAGGATTTTTGTTTCTCCAGTTATGTGGTGGAACACTTGTATGATATCAACCCTATTCAACATTCTTTTACTCTCCGCGCAATGAAAGCAAGCCCCCGGAGCAGCTCACCCCACTATCCCCCTCCCCGACCAGAGCTCTTGTTCAAATCAAGACCGCAAACAATAGATTGACATCAATGTGTTCTATCTGGTGCATCTAATGAGATAAAGTGGGCAGATCAGCGCCACTGGTTAGTCATTCAAACCAGGAGGAAGGGGTGAGGAAAGAAAAATACAATGGGGTTTTTTTTTCAAATATCAGAGTAAGTGATGTGTATCTCAGCCTCCCTGTGAAGGCTGGAGGGAGCCTTCAAACTGCTGAATATTGTTTCTTAACACAGCCCATCCTGTGCTATTATGCCTTCTGACAGCTGATTGGGAGAAGGTTCCTCACTCTCTTAGAATGTGCAGCCAACCATTCCATTAACCCTCGAGGTTCCACATGAAATCCCCCCTTTAGATAAATTCGTACTCAACAAATGTGATTAGCTTTACAGCCCTGGTGCTTCTAATGTATAAAAGCAGGACATCCATGATCAATGAGGGCCGCGATTGTCTTCTTTTAAAGTCGGGTGCAATAGCCAGGGCCTGTGAAGATGTAACAAGCAGCAGCCCTTTTTGAAGATGACAAGGCGAGCTTGACAACCTAATCCTTCAGCTTCACTTGCTGTCTTAGTTAGTGGTCGCCTTTAGAAAATGCAGGAGTGCTGGCTTCCAAGGCTTCTGCCTGCAAAATAAAAAAGGAGGAACGTTTAAATTTAATCCCTCCATTCGAAATTTGATAAATCCGAATTTATTGCAGTTGATGTCTGTTTCGGCCCCATGCTTGCCACAAGCACATCACGTCGCATCAAAAACGTGCACGGAACAATTACACGTTCATCATTATCGGCTAATAATGGACACTTATAAGATTCTGCCAGCATCCCTGTTTTGACATTTTGTGAAGCACGCATCTCCATTACCACTGGCTGCACCCAAACAGGATTTTCTGAGCGCAAACTTTTAGCATCTGTTTCAATGCTAGGCCCAGGTACATCCAGAGTCTGCTTCAGCAGGCTGTGACAAGGGGCTATTTAGGAGGTTTTAATTTCTAAGCCGCGCAGCAATCATCTAAACAATCAAAGAGGGCCCGAGACAACAGGACAGGGTCATTTCCATTACAGATCTCTGATACTTATAGCATTAGGCTGCCTGGGCAATGGTCGAAATCTTGGGACATTTCTAGCCGGCCGCCTCACAAAGTGGCCAAGAAGTGTTTACAAGTGAGAATTTAAATGAGTGCTCCATTCTCCTACATGTCATTTTCCCACAGTTATATGATTTGGACTTGTTGCTGTTGACACTGAGTTGCGCAGAATGTGGGGGAAAAAAAAAAGGAGTGAAAGAATTCTTTTCAACTCATTTCATGTTGCACTCACTTCGTCTTGGCACCACTTTAGCCTCTTTATGTTACACGATCAGTTGGAATTTGCACAGGAGGAGTTGAAGGAATGCATAGGTTCCCTGGGAGAAGGAACTACAAACATGCTTTAGACCAGATGTATAATGTTATATGGTCAAACAGTCAAATACAAAAGCTTAAAAACAAAGCTGTGAATTAGGGAGAAGCATTCAAAGAAATGTTTTCAAAACAGCCCAGCTGAGAGCTTGGATGCTTCTCCTGAGACTAAATGCTTAAAAAGGAACCAGAAAAAGAAAGGAGAAAAAAAAAGCCCATTTTGCTAATTAGGTGAGGCTTGGCTGCTGAATTTAGCATCTACTTTTCATCAAGAGCTGGTCTGTGAGGCTAAAAATATGCTTAGAGACTTATAAAAGGAAACCTATAGAGGATCAATTTTGAAGGGGGGGAGAAAGGAAGGTAGATGATACAGGCATCTGGGTTACATCAAGGTCTGCATAAAGCTTTTATGCTTTTAAACACGCAGGAAGAAACATGGAAATCCTATCTGTTGAAACACACTTTACTTCAAAATAACACTAAGCCAAGTTTCTAAAAAAAAAGCGCAAATTTGAAGATGGAAATCAAGCAGGTTTTGAATTGGATCCAACGTATTATGCTCTCTTAAAGATTTAACAAATGCTTAATTTGTGATGTTAATGTTGATAAATTTGTTAAAACCGTTCAGAATGTTTCAACTGAAACTGAACGTTTTTAACCTCTTTCTGCTCTTAAAAATGACGAGAGTTTGAAAAAGGCTTTACGCCCTCAGGGTCGTGGATAGTTTTACACATTTTAGAGAAGCAGACAGTTTCAGAATACATTTTACTTTATCTTGTTGCAATTTTTTTAAAATCTATAATTCTGTGTCACTGGCAAACTTGGTCAGCAAAAAATCAAAATGAAAATCTTGAAACTTTCTTACTGGGGTTTTTATTTATGTAGCAGCAATAATAGCTATATACATTTCAGGAGGACAATAATGCTCGAGAAACAATGGACACAAAGAAGGAGCACTGAAACAGGGCAATCTCAACCTTGCCGACATACTGGAGAAAGTGCGTCAGAGAATACTAACAAGTTACTGGTTATCTTCAGTGACACAGTTTTGTTTCGAAGGTTGAAGATGCAGAACATTTGGTGATGATTTACAAGTCAGCACTCCCTTCATCAGTAAGGGGCTTCTTTTCACAAGAGGGGCAGAGCTCATTGACAGGGACGGGGGGGGGGGGGGAGGTTGGGGGTTGTAGATGAGGGGGAGGTGGGGGCAAGTAATTTTCTGCATCTTGCCACTCTGAGATTCATTCGGTAGCAACACTGAACCATGTGTCTGATGCGAAATACTGTTAAAAGTAACATTCCCTCTTTCGATAAAAAATGCTAATCTACACAGATAGCCTGAAGTCAAAATAATCTCTAATAAGATGTCTATTCACCGATCAACAGATGAGGAGTCAGTGTGCTAACTCTTCCAAAATAATTGTTCTGTAACATGAACTTCTTAATTTTAACTGAGGGATGAATTTAATTCCTTTATTGTATCAATGTAAACAAGCAAACTGAAGCTTGCTCAAAAAAGCAAACAGCATCTCACTTAATAAAAAAAACTTTGAGCACTTTGAACTGTCCATAGTCCGGTCATTTAATCGTTATACCTTACTAACATTATCAACCTGCAAAAATATTTTCCAAAGTAACTGCTTCTTATCAGCCTATGTCTTATTCCCCAACAAAATGTCTTCAAAGACATCTCATTTTGTGAAGTAGGCTTAAAGGGGAGCGCCATCTGATCCTCACCTTCTTAACACCATTCTAAAATGTTGTTACGTTAAGCAGTTTTCAGAAACTGCTTGACCTGAATATTACGTAAGTGACCTTTATAGGGATCCATAACATGTTACACATTAGTTAGCCTGACTTATGTTATCGAAGTTCCATCGCCCCACTTTAAGTGCTGACAAAACTGTACATGTTTTTAATTGTAATAGTGTAAAAGCAAATAGTGCAAAACACACCTGCGATTTGTCGCAGAGATTAGAAAATAGTGCAGGAAAAATCCGAGAGAATCTGTAAGTGGAACTTGGAGAGAGGGTTCCATATGTGGAAGTGTGAGAGGCCTGTGATGTGTTAAAGGGGATGGAGTGCGGATTGGATGTCAGATTGCTCTACCATACTCTGATAAAGGATATTGAAAAGGGAGATACTGCAGCTTTCAGGAAAAGAGGAGTCATAACAATTAGAGAAAATTAAATGTGAAGGGGGGGAAAAGTAGCAGCCATCTAAATGCTATCACTTAAAAAATACCTCTATTGATGAAATTGGGACAATGACATCTTTTGGCTTAAGTTTGCCCGACTTGAAATGTTTTATCTCACTTTTTAAAATATAAAGCATCTGTCAATCTGACAGTCAGCATACTTAATCCATCGGCCAGCTTGAAACAATGACTCACTGTTTGGCTTTAGATGGAGGCAGTGAAAGAGAGCGCAATTTCCACTGATAGGGTCGACTGTGAAATCACTCAAGAATGATTCATAAAGGGAGACCACTCTGGTCAAAAAATCCAGATTCCTCTATCAGCTTGTCCTCAGTTCTGGTTTTAAATTGGGGAGAGGGGGGGAACAGTGAAAGAGAGGCTTGTGAAAGGGTAACTAAGATTAATGAAATAACCAGCCTGCTAACATGCAATCATTCTGTTAAATAGCTCCACAGACTGCCCCGTGTGAGGCAGACAAGAATGCAGAAGACATTCTTTTCTTTTTTTTTTGGGGGGTGGTACAGAAGGGCAGAGCAGGGGTGTGGGGGGGGGGGGGGGGAAGGGAAGTGGTGGGGGAGAACGACCAGAACCTCTGTGAGTAACTGGTTGTCAAGTGCACCCATTGAGAAATGATGAGGTCAGCAGATCTGAGGGGCTAGCACCATATGCTTCAGATCCAGGCAAGTACCGGTGTGACCTCCGCAGCCATGTGGAGGGGGTTGGGAGGGGAGGGGGAGGGGTGGAGAGGGAAGGGTGTGTGGGGATGGGGAGTGCTGCTAAAAGGAAATGCGCCAGAACAAGGAAGGGAGATGCGAGGGAAGATATGTTGCAAAAAAAATGTAACAGCCCAGCCAAAAAGAAACAGTCAAACTGACATTTCTTCAATTATTAGCCTCCAGTATTTGGCCTGAACCTACAAGAACACAACTTGCATTTACAATGCTTTTGCTAGTGTTCTGGTTCAATATTTTGATTCTCATATATCCTGTGTATAGATTTTATTAAAGAGCTTATTACATTATCATGTGACAGTGCCAGAATTTTACGACCCAGCCCGCCGTGGGAATTAGAGTGGGCGAGGGGCAGACAATGGAAAGGTCCGTTGACCTCGGGTGGGATTTTACGGTTTCGGGATGAACGAGGCTGTAAAATTCCGCCCTTTTCATGTCTGTAGCAGCTTTTGGTGATAACCTTGATTTGAACTGAATTCGAGAGTTAACTATTTCTGATCTGGTACCTCACAGACATCAGTTGTGGTGACAATTTTCTCCACAATCTGGTGGGAAGGAAAGATGGTGGGGGTGGGGGGGAGTGAAATGTTCCAGAAAGAACACATGAAAGGACAGTAATAGATTTGAAAGTTTCTCTTGCCAGATTGAGGGTCAGGGGAAAAGTGAAAATCCTTGAAGGAAAATTTCAAATGGGCAAATGGCGGGAGTCACAGCTATCAGTGCTCCCCACAGTTGTCTGCCGATCCCATTGGGATGCAAAGAGTCATTTTCCCTTGAAAAACAAGAGAAAAAAAATCTTACTTTTAAATGCTCTCCACATCCTGAGGGAAAACCATTTCTAATGTAAACACAGCTTCAAATGCCAATGTTGCTGCACAGGATTTGAACTCTACTCTTGCTGATGATCTAAAGCCCCATTCACGTTATATCTATTTGACCGACATTGTGGGGTCAAACAGCAGCTTGTCCGTAGGATATGGGGGACCACTTTCCAAAGCAAACGGGGCTTTGACTGAGGCGAAAGCTGCCACACTGCTCCGCAGGCAAGACTCACCGGAAAACCTTCAGAAGACTTTACCGCGCAGCAAACAAACTAAACAAGAGCTACAGGGCCGAATTGGCTCTCGTCACACACTGGTTATAGTGAATTTGTCTCTGGGATGACGTCAGCCAAAACATTCCCTGCAGTTCACCACAGTAAATTTAAAATTGGGACAGAGCCCAGTGTATAGGAACTGCAAACAACAAAAAAACTTGTAGCTAAGTTTTTGGCCCTTTGATTTGTATGTAGATATTTGCTTCTTCCCTCCAAGAATTTGCAGTTTCCAAATGACACAAGTATTTTCCCATCAAACACAGAACTACTTTACTATCAATCATAATATATTCTCATAGAAACTCCATAGCGCAGACGCAGGCTATTCAGCCCATCAATTCTGCACTGGCAACACCTCCACCTAGCCCCTATTCCTGTAACCCCACATATTTACCCCACTAATCCCTCTATCCACATCCCAGGATATTATGGGGCAATTTAGCATGGCCGATGCAATTAACCCACACATCTTTGGACCGTAGGAGGAAACACACAGACACGGGGAGAACGTGCAAACTCCACGCAGACAACCAGGGATTGAACTCAGGTCCCTGGAGACGGGAGGCAGTGGTGCTAATCACTGTGCCACGGTGTATTGTGAATGAGAGAAATACAAGGGAATCAGAACCCAAAAGTCTTTGCTTATATTGCCCATTGAGTAAGCAACAAAAAGCGTGACCTTGTATATTTACAGTTCATGATGCTGCCATATTTCTCAAGGGGTTAATTATGCTGTGTTGTGGAAATGCATAAATCCGTCAGGTGAAGGCCTCCGTCCAGGGATCGGGCATGAGGAGCAGCAGGAAACAGGATACTTCTATTGCAAAACAAGACCCTCCACTTCAGATTAACTGCTGCCAGTATTATATTTGCGCACCATAATGGAAATAAACAAATGGCTAATCTTAAACATCAAGTCAAGACATAAAGGTTGTGCGCTTGTGGCCTGCTCCCCCTGGTGGCTGGAAGGTGACCTAGAGGCAATTGGAGAAATTTAGTCCTTGCATGAAACACAGTCACACACTGCGTAATTAGAGGGTTGTGCACTGTAACTTTTAGTTTAGCAGTAGAACATAAGATACAGCCAAAAATTCAAAACAAGAAGTAATTAAATCTTTTCCTAGGATTTTTTTGGGGCATTCAAAATGCATTGTACTTTTTCCAGCATTTTCATATTGCTTTCATAACTGACCACTTATGCCTCAGGCATTCTTACCAATGCAATGCATGCACTATGAAAGGCGTGCAACAATTTTCATCCTGAGAATACTGAATATTCAATTTCAACATCAGAAAGTTGTGATATCAATCTTTAAAATGGACAGAATTAAAGTTTCATGTTCGTTGTTGCACTCTCGTGCCTCATTTTTTCTTAGTTAAAACAACCCTCTTCTTTTGGGGGTTAATGATAGATCTCTTATAATAAATAATACTGTTGTTATGTTCAGAAAACTATATAAAAAGTCACCTTATTGATAAAACAATCTTATTATAACAAGTAAGTTAATCAAAGTGTAACATTTTCAGCATAGTATTGAAGTTTTCTTTTTAGTGTCACAAGTAGGCTTACATTAACACTGCAATGAAGTTACTGTGAAAATTCCCTCGTTACCGCATTCAGCATCTGTTTGGCAACACTGAGGGAGAATTCAGCATGTCCAATATACCTATGGGAGGAAACCGGAGAACCCAGAGGAAACTCATGCAAACATGGGGAGAATGCACAGACTCTGCATAGACAGTGACCCAAGCCATGAATTGAACCCATGTCCCTGGTACTGTGAAGCAGCAGTGCTAACTATAATGATCCCATTAAGACTGGGCTTTTTATTCTTAATTTTATATTGCTATGAGGACTAATGTTTCTTAAGGTAGATTCCCCATGTTAAAGTAATAGTGATAAGCAGTTAGTAACAGATTTAAGTTCATTACTGCAGTGCTCTAAGATTTCTAGAAGATGTGTCCATCCATGCCTTACACACAAATTCATCTACGCATTAAAATGAACACTCAAAGTGGCCATTTCTATAATATATCTTGGCTTAAAGATGAATTTTGGACAACTTCCTTGAAAATGTTATTGTTATTGTTTTCTGTGATGAATTTGGAAACGGAAACCAGTTTTATAAACAAGAATTAGATTCCTCTATACCACGTGCTATTCACGTATGAATATATGATGAACTCAGTTAGCCTGTTCCACTGTTCAATTAGATCTTGATTGAGTTTTGCTTCAACTCCATGTTATCAACTTTTTTTACTTTTACTTAACAAAATTTTACTGATCTCTGCCCTGACTGCTCCAATCATTCCTGTATCCACAGCCTCTGAGAGAGAAATTTCCACTGGTTTACTAAACTTTGTATGAAAATCCACTTTGACTCCTGACTGAGCTGGCCCTAATTTCAAGATTATACTTCACTCATTCATGATTTTCCTCCCACCACAGTAAACAGTTTTCTCTATATCTACCCTTGTCAAATCCTTTATGTATTTAAAACACCTTGATCAGATCACACTTCAACCTTCCATTGTCGAAGGGGCAGCATGTGGCACAGTGATTAGCACTGCTACCTCCCGGCTCCAGGGATCGGGGTTCTATTCCAGCCTTGGGTCACTGTCTGTGCAGAGTCTGCACATTCTCCCTGTGTCTGCATGGGTTTCCTCCGGATGCTCCAGTTTTCTCCACAGTCTAAAGATGTGTGAGTCAGATTGATTGGCCATGCTAACTTTTAGTGTCAGGGAGATTAGTAGGGTAAATGTGTGGAGTTATAGGAATAGGCCAGGTGGGATTGTGGTCGGCACAGTTTCAATGGGATGAATGGCTTCCCTCTGTACAGTAGGATTTTATAATTCTATGGTACTGAGATGTGCAAGTTAGGTGGATTGGCCATACTAAATTGCCCCATAGTATCCAAAATGTGTAGATTTGGGCATTAGCCGTTGTGGAGTTAAGAGATAAGATGGGGGGGGGGGGGGGGGGGGGGGGAATCCGAAATGGAAGTGGAAAATGTTGGAAAAGCTCAGCAGGTCTGGCAGCAACTGTGGAGAGAGAAACAGTTAACGTTACGAGTTGTATGTGAGTCTTCTAATACCTCCTCCTCCTCCTCATCTTTCACTCATAGTTTCAGTTTCGACTTATCACAAACACTTTGGGAGATTCATATATATTGAATCATAATGAAAACATTTTAGAATCAGTTGTTAGGAAGTTATGCGTGCTTCCATCGTGCAGAGATGGTTTGGCAGTGAAGTGGTTAATGACTTGAATCAGCTCGGAATGCTGAACCCGTCTTAAACTTTGCTGGACACATTTCCCATAAAAGTCACTGAAAGAAGAGACAGTGACTGATTACAATTCGCACTGCATTGTTTTGTTAGTTTAAGCATTTGCCAAGTAATTCTAACCATTTCGACAAGGTTCTGTTTTCTGACTGTGTAAAACTGCGAGCACTTTGGTAATTAAAAGAGATGCCTGCATGTCCATGAAGTAAAGCTGACTGGCGTTTGACAGCCCCTGTCTCACAGAGGTGCTTCAGAGACATGCTGAGGATTTCAAGCCTGTCAGCATTAGGTCCTGACCTGCAGGTCTGGGAGTGCCAGTGTAACATGACCTGATACCAGGTGTATGCCCAAAGGGCTTTGGGCTGGGAAGCCAGCACTAACCCACTCTCCCTAACCACCCAGATCCCATTAGCTGTTCAGCGTCCACATTCTTTGTTTTGATAGGTGTTTGCTATTTTGACTGAACCACACACAAGTGCCTTTTTGTTTTACTTCAATGTATCAATTCATTGGGGGAGGAAATGGGCCTGCATGTAAAATACAGTTTCATTTGCCACACAGCAATAATCTACATTTGATTATCTCGTGACATTACATGATGTATGACTTGCGCAGGGAGGATAAAATGGCAGGGAAAATTTGTCCAAGAAATTGTTCTCAGAATTAGTTGCAAGAGAGTTCTGGTGATTAAGCATGAGTAGAAAAGGGTGATTCTTTACAGGCATGTTTCTCATCAGGCAAGATTAACTTTCCTAACCTTTGGAACTATTGCTAAATGGCTACTGATAGAAGGCAAGGAACGCTGGGCTTAGTTGTAATAGTTATAAGAGGGTTTTTTTTAAAGTAAAAGTTTATTTATTAGTCATGGTTACATTAATACTACAATGAAGTTACTGCAAAATTTCCCTGTTCAAATCAATGAACCTAACCAACACATCTTTCAAACTGTGGGAGGAATCCAGGGCAAACGCACACAAATAGCATGCAAACTCCTCACAGGCGCTAATCAAAGCCAGGAATTGAACCCAGGTCCCTGACATTGTGAGGCAGCAATGCTAACCACCGTGCTACCATGCTGCCCTAGGAGGATGTCACTTTGCAGAAGCTTTAGTCAAATGCATTCATGATTTCTAGCAGCTTTGTGGTTCCTTCCATTTTATTTTAATAAGCTTTTAAACATTTTTTTTGCCCCAGACCAGCTCAGTGATAGACATTTTATGTAGAACCTCTCCTGCAGTGACATTGCCAGCTGGAGGTTGAGGTTGAGGTTGGGGAGGGCGTGGGGACACACCATGACCCCAGGAGTTTCAAAGCAGAAACTAAACAGGGAGATGGCTGAAAGATATCAGTAAGTGTACAGAGAGCTCCCTCTATATTCAGGAGCATGGGAAGGTCTTAATGAATACAATTCTCCGTTAAAATGTCAGACTGATTGAATTACAAAATGTTGCAGATTAAATCATAACATACACAGATGCAATTTTCTTTAATCAGGAAATTTGACAATAACATTATTCATGATTTAATAAATATTAAAGACATTACACTCTGGTGTGAAATATGAATAACCCTGAATTTGAATGCAATTTCCAAAATTTTCAGGCTAGAGTTCAGGTTTTAGATAAGACAGACATTACTGAGGAGGTGTCAGCAGCAAGAGTTATATCTATTTGTGTCTAGATTGTCTCACTGAAAGGATACAGAGTTTTTAATATTCTGCACGATTAATCATTGTATACCCAGTGATAGTCTAAGTGAATAAAACAAGCAAGGCAAAGGTTGGCAATTCTGCAATGGATGGCTCCTCTCTCAACTCATTGTCAAGGCTTCAAGGCAGGAATATTATGAAATACTCACCACTCACTTGGATGAGCATAATCGCAACAACACTTAAAAGGTATGGTATCAGCCCCAGTTAAAGGATTTGATAGGACAGATACACAAATTATTTCTTTTGGTGGAATAGTCCAGAAATGGGGACATAACCTTAACATTCAAGCTAAACCACAAAGGATTTTTTTTTCCCATTATTTCTTTACAGTATGTAGCCATCACTGGAAAGGTCATTGCCCCTCACTAATTGCCTTTGAAAATTCCTATAATGCAGAAAGAGGCTATTCAGCCCATTGAGTTTATACAGATTCTCTGGTAAAACATCTTACCCAGGCTCACACTCTGTCCTATCCCCATAAGCCCACACATTTATTCCACTAATCCTCATAATCTACACATCTTTGGACTGTTGGAGGAAATCAGAGCATCCTGGAGGAAACCCACGCAGACATGAGGAGAACATACAAACTCCACAAGAGCAGATAACAAAGGCTGGAATTGAACCTATGTCCTTGGTTTTCTGAGACAACACTGTTAACCACTGTGCCACTATGCTGCTCATAAAATATCACCAACTACTGTGGTGGGTTTGGAAACCAGGGACATCCAGATTACCCTGGGTGTTTAGTCTTCTGAAAATGCCAGTGTGCTGCTGCTGCCCTGTAAAGGTGGGTGGTGAGCCATTTTCTTGATTTCCTGCAGTCCATGTATTGTAGTTATACCCAATGTGCTGCTAGGGAGGGGCATTCCAGGATTTTGACCTAGCGACAGTGAAGGAATGGTGACACAATTCCATGACGTGGAGATGCTGGCATTGGACTGGGGTAAACACAGTAAGAAGTCTCACAACATTAGATTAAAGCCCAACAGGTTTTTTTGGTAGCAAAAGTCATTAGCTTTCGGAGTGTTGTCCCTTCGTCAGGTGAGAACCAACTTTTTCACCACTTGTATCCTGTTGTTGCAGGATTGTACTGCAGAAACTCACCGAGTGTACCTTGAAAGCATTTCCCAACGCTCTGTTCTCAACTTCTGGGAGCATAATGAAGGATATGCCTCTGTCTGCAATGGGGATGAAGTAAATAGAAATGGTCGAGAGCTCCCAGAAGTTTTTAGGTGTTCAGATCATTCTCAACCTGCCCTTGTCCCCCCATGCCGACACTATAGTTAGGAAAGTCCACCAATGCCTTCACTTTCTCAGAAGACTAATGAAATTTGGCATGGCAGCTACGGCTCTCACCAATGTTTACAGGTGCACCATAGAAAGCATCCTTTCTGCTTGTACTACAGCTTAGTATGGCTCCTGCTCTACCCAAGATCACAGGAAACTACAACGGGTTGTGAATGTAGCCCATCGTACAAACAAGCCAGTCCATCATGCAATACAGCCTCCCATCCATTGACTCTGTCTACATTTCTCGCTGCCTTGGAAAAGCAGCCAGCATAATTAAGGATCCCACGCACACCGGACATGCTCTCTTCCACCTTCTTCCATTGGAAGAAAGATACAAAAGTCTGAGATCATGTACCAACTGATTCAAGAACAATAATCTTTCCTGCTACCATCAGATTTTTGAATGGACCTGCCTTGCACTAAGTTGATCTTTCTTTACACCCTAGCTATGACTGTAACACTACATTCTACACTCTCTCATATCCTTCTCTATGTTTGGTATGCTTTGTCTGTATAACATGAAAGAAACAATACTTTTTACTGTACACGAATACATATGACAATAATTAATCAAATCAAATCAAATCTACTGGACTAAAGAGGGATTCCTCTGGGTGCTCTGGTTTCCTTCCATAGTCCAAAAGACATGCTGGAGGTTAGGTGCATTGGCTAAATTCTCCCTTAGTGTATTTGAACAGGTGCCACAATGAAATTTTCACAGTAACTTCAGTGCAGTGTTAATGTAAGCCCAATTTTGACACTAATAAATAAACAATTTAAATTTTGTAGCAATACCATCAGCTCCAGGCTTCCACATCTTATTGGATATATATCACTGTTTTTCAGTGTCACTGGTGAAAATTCTGAAATATCCCAAGAAGAGTGTTGTAGGAACTATCACTATTCAACCCATAATGATTCAAGAAGAATACTCCGACCTCTGTCCCAGACAAATCAAGGGGGCAATTCTCCCAAAACAATTCTGAGTGTCGAATTCACAAAAAAACGGAAATAAATCCCATTGGCTTTTGCAGCAGGAATTTCAAAATGAATCATCCAGAGAGCACTAAGTCTCCTCAGAGAATCACTCTTAAACCATGTTTTAAATTTTTTTATTAGTGTCATTAGTAGGCTTATATTAACACTGCAATGAAGTTAATGTGAAAATCCCTTATGCACCGAGGCCTGTTCAGATGCATAGAGGGAGAATTTAGCATGGCCAATGTACCTAGCCAGCGCATGTTTTGGACTGTGGGAGGAAGCTGGAGCATCTGGAGGAAACCCACGCAAACACGAGGAGAATGTGCAGACTCCGCACAGACAGTGACCTAGCTGGAAATCGAGCCCAGGTCCTTGGTGCTATAGGCAGCAGTGCTAACCACTGTGCCACTTACAGGATGGGTGTGCCTATGATGTTCAGATCATGAAAAGAAGTAAGAATTACAAATTGGTCTCACATTGCCTATGGACCAGAGTATCCTGTGTCCTGCTCCCTCAGTAGAAAAAGTAGAGCTGGAATCTGTTAAGGGGTCTGAGGCAAAATGATGGGCTGGAAAATGGCCAGCAAGCTTGCTTCTGCAACTTGAGGAAGTCCTGCCTGCAGTTTAGGGCCCTCCCAGCAGCCAATTAGATGGCGTCAGACCTCCTGTCCCTTTACCAATTGGTGACCTCTCAGCAGTGCCTCTGGGAATGGTGGCTACTACTGGAACTGCACCCAGCCAAGAATTGGCAACGAAAGGGGTGGAGCAGTGTTCGTGAGGGCAGGGGATGTTACTGTTGCAGAAACTTTTGAAAGATGAAGGGGGATCTAATTGAAACTTCCAGAATACTGATAGGCCTGGATACAGTGAATATGGAGAGGATGTTTCCACCAGTGGGAGAGACTAGAACTCGAGAGTACAACCTCAGAATGAAGGGACACTCCTTTAAAACTGAGATGAGGAGAAATTTCTTCAGCAAGAGAGTGTTGAATCTGTGAAACTCATTGCCACAGTAGGCTGTGGAGGCCAGGTCATTGAACATCTTTAAGACAGAGATAGATACGTTCTTGAACAATAAGGGGATCAACGATTATGGGGAGAAGTAAGGAAATGACAGAGGGAGGAAAGCCAGTGAACAGGCCTGGTCATCGGGCTGGGTATTGGAAATAGTAGCAAGTGGGACACATACTATCCCAATGGCCAATTGACTTCAGACGGGATTTTCCAGCCTTAGGGTGAAAGTGGCTGGAAAATTCCATGCTTAGTGTCAGGGAGATTAGCTGGGTAAATACATTGTGTTACAGTAATTGGTGGGATTGTTGCTGGTACAGGCTCGAAGGGCCAAGTGGCCTCTAATGCACTGTCGGGGATTCCACATTAATTTTCATTGCTATATTTGGATTGAAGTGAGTAATACTATGCGGCTTAGGTTGAATGGGAAGCAGCCCATGTAATGGCTCAATCACAGTGCAGCAGGCTCAATGGGCTGAATGGACTCTCTCTGCATTGTAGGGATTCTATATTAATTTTCATTGTTATAGTTGAAAGAAAGTGAGCAATACCATGTAGCTTAGGTTGAAGGAGAAGCAGCCATGTAATGGCTCAGTCATAATGCAGCAGTGTGGGAGAAGAATAGCTTTTGGAACGCACTCCTCTACACCTGACTGTGCAAAGCAAGGTCACATGTCCTGACTCTTTCAGCCTCGCCCTTGTTTTTCTACTGAGGTGTTGTCTGAAATCTGGCCATACCTGTGAGCAGCACCTATGCCCTCCAGGGCAACCTGCCCTATAGCTCTAAAATAAGCTGACATGAAAATATGTGTGTGCTTGCACAGAAAGGTTTCCCTGCCTTTAATATTGAGACCTCCGGAGTTGTCTTACTATAATAATTCAAGGGAGGAAAAGTCCCACTGAAAGCGTAATAACATTTCACTTGATGGTAGAAAAAATAAAGCAGATAATTTACGAGTAGACCCTTGCCTCAAGGAACCACAACAGTACAGTGTATAAATGTTCGACAGATTATACCCTCTATCCCTGCTCTGAAAACGGCTCCGAAAGGTCTAAAGTCAACACTGCGCCAAAGTTAAATATACATTTTCTGATTCCTGTGTTTTATGCGAGAGAGAAGTGAATAGGCTCCTAATTAAATTTAAAAAAAAACATGACCTTTGTCTAAACTCCACTTTCTTGTCGGTTTGAACTTCCCCTCGAATGATTCACTTTACGGGAACTTGTGGCTGAACAAGGTCTATGATTCGGCGAGGCAATTTACTGGCTACATATGTTCCACAAACCACGGACAAATTATTTTGTGCGATAAATTTCCACTCTCCACAACCCCCCACCCCCCACCCCTGCATCCCCAACCCTCCCGAGGGAGGAGAATGTGGATAAATATTGCTGAAAAATGCACTCTTTTCTCATTGAACATAAATTTGTTAATTTCCTTTACTTCTTCTGAATGCCCTGATGAGTGCAAGGCAAAAAGCTTCAACAAAAAAAGTAACTTGCACTCATCAAGACATTCTTAAGAATATCATGTAAGGAAGATCAACAAATTCATACTCTGGGAGAAGAGGGTGCTGATTGGTTGGCAAGTGAATGCTGATTGGTAGAAGTGTTACCATGGAGAACGCACCAGTTGATGGTGACTGATAGTTAATTGCCAAGCATTGTTTGAAATTTAAAATAGGCAGTTTTATTCTGATTTGTCCGGATATTGCCCTGAGGAATGAACCAATGAATGACTGTCACTCATTTTGTTTAGCTGAAAGAGATGCAATGTGTGTATGTATTCTTTTTGTCTGCAAAGAATAGGGTTCTATGAATTACTATGTGTAGCTTCCAGTACATGTAAATGGGTCACATGGTGAGCTTGACTGACAGTCTTAAACTGGTTGAAGATTATTTAGTAAATGCTTTTGAATCAAGAAACAAATCTAATATCGGATTTTATGTTTTGAGGTTTTCGCACATGAATGGGTTGGGCACAGTCTGAAATTGCCCATTGCAAACAGTGAATATGATTCAACAGTCTTTGGGACATACAGCCTAAATACCTAACATCACACTGGCACTGAAGTTCATATACCACACACACATTTGTGTGATCACTGACAGCCACCATCAACTGATGCATTCGCCATGGTGATGTCTCTACCAATCAGAGTCCACTTGCTAACCAATCAGCACTCTTTTCTCACAGAATATAAATTTGTTAATTTCCTTTACTTCTTCTGAATGCCCTGATGAGTGCAAGGCAAAAAGTTTCAACAAAAAAAGTATTTTTATAGGAATGCTCAAGTTCTGTACTACCAAATGACTACATGGATAAATTTGTTTTTCTTACAAGCCTGACTTGATAAATAATGCAAGGCATTTCTCAAACTTATAAGATGAGAAACATGAACACAAGCTAGAAAACATACTGATCTAATATTGACATCTGTGTGAATCTGCTTTGTGGAGGTGTAAACAGAACTGGAGCAAAGAGAAAATTCCCATGAAGCTGTATAAAAGAAAAAAAAGCTTGCATTTACATAGCATCTTTCCTCCCAAAATGTTTCTCAGCTAGTGAAGCACTTTTATAGTTTGCTCACCACTGTTGTAACAGGAACACAGCAGTGAATTTACATACAGCAAGCTCCCACAAATAGCAATAAGTACATGACCACATCCATCAATTGGAATGAGATTGGTTAAGGGATCATATTGGGCAGGACGCCAGGGAAGAATTCCTCTGCCTCCTGTCCTGCCCCCCCTGCCCCTTTAAAAGAGTGCAACAGATCTTTTGCATCCACATCAGGCCCTGGTTTGACATCTCAGATGAAGCACAGTGGTTAGCACCGATGCTTTACAGCACCAGGAACCCGGGTTTGATTCCCAGCTTATGTCATTGTCTATGTGGAGTCGGCACACTCTCCTCGTGTCTGCTTGGGTTTCCTCCGGGTGCTGCGGTTTCCTCCCACAGTCCGAAAGACATGCTGGTTACATGCATTGTCCATGCTAAATTCTCGCTCAATGTACTGAAGAGATGCCAGAGTGTGGCAACTGCAGAATTTTCACATTGACTTCATTACAGCGTTAAGGTAAGCCCACTTGTGACACTAATAAATGAACCTTAAATTTAAATTCCAATTGTGCTGCACTCCTTCAATACTGCAATGGAGTGCCGGCCTAGATTATGAACTGAATATGGTACCTGTGTGCAGTTTGCACATTTTGCTTGTATCTATATGGGTTTCCTCCAGGTGCTCTGGTTTGCTCCCACAGTCCAAAGATGTGCAGGTTAGGTTGATTGGCCATGCTAAAATTGCCCCTGAAATGCATAGGTTAGAGGGATTAGCAGATGAACATGTAGGGATAGGGGGTTAGGGCCTAGGTGGGATTATATTCGGTGCAGACTCAATGGGCCAGATGGCCTCTTTCTGCCATCTATGGTTTCTATGGTTTGAACCCATAACCCATGGCCCCAGAAGTGAGGCTGTTACTATAGCTGCTGTCTGATCTGTTCTGCCCTCAGAAATAACCATTTTATGGTTTTGCATTTCTTTAATTGCCCAACAATCATTATTTTGTCGTCAGGATTACCATGATAACCTTTTACACGCTCATATAATTTTACTTGCGTTCAGTGACATTGTTGAACCAGGTAACACCCAGGTCAACAGAACAAGTTTGGCTTGAAAAAATGATGATTATTTTTTCATGCCTCTGCATGCTTAAAGGGTGGGGTGGAATCAGTGTTAAGATCATCGTAAGTGGCACCTTGAACAATAAATGAAAAGAAATTGCTTCCATTCGCAAGGCCCGTCCCCTAAATTTAGCACCAGCTGCAAGTTGTTACTCCACAAAATAGAAATAATGCAGGCAATGCAACCTAATGTCAAGGACATAACCATTCACCCAATAACTCTGAGTACCAGAGTTATTTTACCTTGGTGTGATCAAAGCAAAACAGAGAAAGACTTCTATATTACACTGAAAGAACCTTCTTTTATCCAAGCATGGAACAATGGCTGTCACTGACTGACCAGCATTTATTGCCCATCCCCAGTTGCCCTTGGGAAGGTGGTAATGAGCTGCCTTCTTGAATCCTGCAGTCTATGTGCTGTGGGTTGACCCACAAAGCCGTTAGGTAGAGAATTCCAGATTTTTGACCGAAGGAGCCGTGATATATTTCCAAATCAGGATGCCGAGTGTCTTGGAGGGGAACTTGCAGGTGTTTTTATTCATTTGTGGTCGCTGGCTGGCCAGAATTTATTCTCCATCCCTTGGTTGTCCTTGAACTAAGTGGCTGACTAGGCCATGTCAGAGGACAGCTGAGAGTCAGCCACATTGCTGTGGCTCTGGAATCACATGTAGGCCAGACTGGGTAAGGCTGGTAAATTTCCTTCCCTAAAGGACATTAGTGAACCAGATCGGTTTTTCCAACAATGTTTTAATGGTCATTAGTAGACTCTTAATTCCAGAATTTTTAAAATTGAATTCATATTCCACCAGCCATCGAATCTGGTGGGATTTGAAACCGGGATCATTTGATGAATTTCTGGATTAATAATCTAGAAATAATACCACTAGGTTATTGCTTCCCCAAGGGTGTTCTCTTGTAGAAAGATGAAACTCTATGTTCATGCAGATGAGGCTAATCCAAACCAGTACAGGCCAAAGGATCTAAATACATGTTGCCATCACACTGCAAAACAATGCAAGTTAAATCTCTCTCGCTCTCTCTCTGTACTCCTCTATTGATTTACACTACTTCTGTCTGCAAACTTTAACTCTGCTGGAATCCAGGTTAACATTTCAAAAACCAATTAAAAGAAAAAGAAAGCGAGGCATTTTCAGATCATCAAATGTGCTGACAAATTTGCCATTGAGTATTACCCAGATCTCATTTCATCACTCATCCCCTGTTGACTTTCCCAATGCTGGGTTAATCAAATACTTCTACAGGTGAAATTCCCATTTATACAGGATTGTCTCTTTAAATGAATCATGTTTTAAATCTTATCATTAAAATTAGTTGGCAAAAATTCAGATGTGACTTCCAACTGCCAAACAGCTTTATGGTCGCATCACAGTTAATGATGCTGAATGATAAGTTGTATAAACAACAGCTTTATATGCATTAGGGTGCATGTGGCAAATCTGTGACTCAACCGTTCTCCAACCAAGAGAAAATCTCAAACACATTCGAATGCACCTCATGTCTAGCTCCAAAAAATAATGAAATGTTCTCATTTTAGTCAAGCTCCCCCTGCAGTAATTATTTTAGTCTCTGCAAGGAGTATCACATTAGTGCTAGTGATTAACTAATTGCAACTTTATATGCTGGCTTTAAAAAATGTACCAAATTTTCAGTACCAAATTACAAATTCAGTAAGGCCGTGATTGCAGACAGGAGTGTGCTCCCACTTTGTGCACAGGTAAGTTTATATGCTGTAACCGCTCTAGTTTGGAGATCTATTGTACAGCAGCAGTCGGTCGGAAAGATTTTGGGCATGTTTTTGAGGTTGCGATCATCCCAAGGTAGGAAAATCGCACCAGAGGTCAACGGATCTTTGCACGGTGCGTGTCCTGCTCACTGTAATTCCCATGGGCAGGCTGGATGGGAAAATTTGAGTCAACGCAAGAGACTCATGGCACGTAAAGTGCTTTGGAGTGGAGACATAGAAGGTAGGGATCTTACCAACTCACCGTACTAATCAAATGGCATAGGAAGCCAGTAAGATAGGGCGTTGGTGAGGCCACACTGGGATTTTTATGTGCAGCTTTGGTTTCCTTACTTGAGGAAGGATATCCTTGCTGTAGAGAGAGTACAGTGAAGGTTTACCAGGCAGATGCCATGGGTACTGTCATATGAGGAGCGACTAAGTTGATTAAGATTATATTCACTGGAGTTCAGAAGAGTGAGAGGGCATCTAACACGGTTAGAAGGGTAGATTCAGAAAGAATGGTGGGGGAGTCCAGAAGTAGCATTTATAGTAAGATGATAATTGGTAACCCTTTATGAACTAAAGCAAGGAGAAATTTCTTTACCCAGAGAGTGGTGAATGTGTGGAATTCACTATCACTGAAAGTAATGGAGGCCAAAATGTTGTTTGACTTCAAGAAGAAATTAGATTTAGCTCTTGGGACTAATGGGATTAAGGGATGTGGGGAGGAAGGGGGGGGGGTATCAGGATATGAATTTGATGATCAGCCATGATCAAAATGAATGGTGGAGCAGTTCAAAAATGGCCTACTCCTGCTTTTAGTTTCTATATTTTTATAAGAGATGAAAAATCACGTTTGCGCCCAGTTTCTCGCGATCTTGCCGGCCCCGTGTTGCCAACAGAATAAGCTTCGTGCCCAGTTAAGAGAAAATGTCATTAAAGAGATCTCATTTTACCATCTGGGCTCACTTACCTTAGCCCCCTCGCTGGCCTAGATCCTCACCAGCAAGGATCAGAGATGGTGAGGATCTAGAGACCAGATGCGTTGGCCTCGACAGAGGGAGTGGAGGTTATGAAGCCTCTAGGTGTTGGGGGGGCAAAGCTGGACACCTGCCGTTTTCTCACCTGTTCGACATTTCAAATTTTTTTTGAGAAAATTCCGCCCATGGAATGGGGTTTTCTGGCCTTGTTCCCCCATCCCCCAGCAAGATGTCCCATCAAAGGTGACCCACCACAATAGGATGACAACCCACGTAAAGTGCCGTAGGCACTAGTGGGACTGCAAGATTCTAATATTGACTAATGGCAAACTGTCTCCACTGCCAGAAAGCAGGACATGGTGGAGAGGGGAGATGGAGGCAGGGGGATTGGGAGGAGGAGGAGATGGGGGGTATTCCACTCACAGTATTTGGATAAGTAAAACAATTTTCATTTGAGCTTGATGATGTTTCATCACTATTTTATATTTTTTGTAAATATTTAGATTGATGGCATTTTCCGGTTCACACATTTGTGGATAAAGTTTTAAAATTTAAAGTTTATTTTTTTATGTCACCATTTGACTTACATTAACAGTGCAATAACGCTACTGTGCAAATCCCCTAATCGCTATATTACGGCACTTGTTAGGGTACACTGAGGAAAATTTAGCATGGCCAATGCACCTAACCAACAAGTCTTTTCAGACTGTGGGAGGAAAACGGAGCATCCGAAGGAAACCCATGCAGACACGGGGAGAACATGCACACTCCGCACAGACATTGACCCAAGTCAGGAGTCCTGGCGCTGTGAGGTAGCAGTGTTAACCACTGTGCCACTGTACTGCCCTTAGGAATACTAGGTTCAGCATACCAATGTCATTCTCTAACCCAGAAAATTCCGAAATCCAGAAATGACTTTGACCCAAGATCTCAGGACAGGAGGGCTTACAGTGTATTATGGTAGCAGTTGTGTGTGACTAATGTAACGGCTGCATAAACATTGCTGCAGAACCCACAAGAACCTTGTGCATTCTCAAGACTAAAATGGTAGCTTAAGTTTTTATTGGTGAACAATATGGCATGCAATTTAACAACTAACTCCTCCCCATCCCTTCATAAAATGAGCATGTTGTGGGGCCTCTGTAAATTGTGACTATTCACAATTGACTTTAAACAGTTTCCCACAAAGATTCTATGCTCCACAACTGGATTAGTGAATATTCTGACATTGATAGCTGCTAAGTTACTTGTTAACTGCGCAAAATGTGCTGCAGCATCATTATTATAAGTCTCTTGTGACTGGCTACATTTTTGTTTCATTATCACTAACCAGTCAGACTCAGAATACAATGTGGATTTCAAAACTACAAGTTAAAATTATTTCATCGCAGGATCAATCATAATGAAAAATAAATATACTTCCTCTTTTTACAGAAAGTTATTCCTTTGCCAATTTAACTTTTTTTAAATTCATCCTTGGGACATCGCTGGTCAGCCCCAGCATTTATTGCCCATCCCTAACTGCCCTTGAACTGAGTGACTTGCTAGGCCATTTTAGAGGATAGTTGAGAGTCAACCACATTGCTGTGGCTCTGGAGTCACACGTAGGCCAGACCAGGTAAGAACAGTAGATTTCCTTCCCTAAGAGGCATTAATGAATCAGGTAAGTTTACCGACAATCAACAATCTTATCAGTAGAATTCTTGATTCCAGATTTCTTTTACTGAATTCGAACTCCATGAATCATGTCATTCGAATCAGAACAGTACCTTTTAGAAAATATATCTGATGTCCTACAGGCTGATATTTTTCATTTACTCTTTATACACCTCTGGCTATGTGGCCAAATTCCCCTCCAATTCAATATTCCAGTTGGTTGATGACACTACCGTGAGTTAGATCTCAAACAACGATGAGATAGAGTACAGGAAAAAGATAGAGAATCTGGTGAACTGGTACGATGACAATAATCAATATTATTATTATTGATCAATATATAATCAATATTAATATATTATTAAAATATCAACAAAACAATCAAAATTTCTCAATTAGTTGTCCAGCGGGGCTGTTTTCCTTAGAAAGACATAGACTTAGAGGAGATCTAATAGAGGTGTACAAGATTATGAGGGGTATAGATAGAGTAAACAGGTTTAAGATTTTTCCTAGGATGGACTCAAATAGCACGAGGGGTCATGGGCTTAGGATGAGGGGGGTAAGGTATAATTTGGATGCTAGAGGGAGTTTTTTCATACAGAGGGTAGTGGGGGTATGGAATGTGCTGCCAAGTAAAGTGATGGAGGCAGGTACTCTGGAGTTATTTAAGAGATACTTAGATGGGCACATGAACAGAATGGGAATGGAGGGGTATAGAAAACTGATTTAAAATAGGGATCATGAGCCTTGGGAGTCCCTGGGAAGTGTGTAATTAGAGATGATATTGATGAACTTGTTTTTATCCTATAGGTGCTTTGGTCCTACACGCGAAGGGTTGTGAGAGGGCTGCTCTTGGATTTTGAGAGTATCCTAGTGCTTCACGTCATTAGTGTACGCTTGACCTGGACCATTTGATGAGCAACACGACAGCTCAGTGACTATTGCTGTGCAGTTCAGACACATGGATTTGGGCCTGTGTCTCTGGGAGTTTGCGCATTCTCCCCGTGCTTGCGTGGGTTTTTTCCAGGTGCCCCGGTTTCCTCCCACACCCCAAAAATGTGCTCTTAGGCTAATTGACAAAACAAATTCTCCCTAAATTGTCTCAAATTTGTTCTTAATCCACAGATCTATAAACATAGACAGGGATCACAGGTAGAGGTGGGAACATTGAGGTGCAGCGCGGGCTCGTTGGGCCGAAGGGCCTGTTTCCCGTGCTGTTTTGTTCTTTGTACTTTGATACCATTAGGCCACTGCCTCCCCTGCGATTAGCTGAAAACCTAAATAGCTGACGGAATAACAGTGGTGTTTTCTTTTGGGAGACTAACTTTCTGATTCATCCAAACCTCTTTCATGGTTCTGAACAACAGCTGATTCCTCAGAGCTTTGTCAATGGTAGTTATCTGTCTCCACTTGAATATGTCTTTCTTATAAAAAAATATAGACATGATAATTCTGTAGTTAGCAAATTAAACATCTTTTGAGCATTCTATAAAGGCATTCTCAGAAAAGTCTGTGATAATGGATCATGGATAATGCCAGAAGTCTCGAACTGTTAAATTCCTACTGCAAGAGAAACAAAAGGTATATTGAACAGTCGTTATCAATATGCAAGTAAATTAATTTTGGTACTTGCTACTGTGCAGGAAGTGGAACTATTTTAAATACTTGCTTTGCTTAGTCTGTGAAAGTTATGCATAGCTCATAATATTTTTCAGCTTTTTCTGTCTCAGTGAACATATCACTTGCATTGTTTAGTTCACTTCAGCAAGCTGACAGTGAAATACAAGTGGCATGGTGGCCCAGTGGTTAACACAGCTGTCTCGTAGTGTCAGGGACCTGGGTTTGATTCTCAGCTTGGGTCACAGTCTGTCCAGAGTCTGCATGTTCTTGCACATGTTTTCTTCGTGTGCTCCTGTTGCTGTGCTGACTACTCACATTGGTAATGCTCCATTCTCCCTCTGTGTATCTGAACAGGTGCTGGAGTGTGGTGACTAGGGGATTTTCATAGTAACTTCATTGTAGCCTACTTACCTCACCAATAAAAAAATTAAATAAACTAAACTAAGGAAAGACATTGGAAAAAAAGAGATGAGGTCTTGTGGCACAGTGAACAGAGTCTATATCTCTAAGCAAGGATCTATATGTTTAAGTTGCACTTTAGGCCATGATATGATTTGATTTATTATTGTCTCATGTATTAACGTACAGTGAAAAGTATTATTTCTTGCACGCTATACAGACAAAACATACTGTACACAGAGAAGAAGGTGCAGAATATCTTGTTGCAGTCAAAGCTAGGGCGTAGAGAAAGATCAACTTAATGTGAGGTAGGTCCATTCAAAAGTCTGATGGCAGCAGGGAGGAAGCTGTCCTTGAGTCAGTTGGTACATGTTCTCAGACTTTTGTATCTTTTTCCCAATGGAAATAGATGGAAGAGTGTATGTCCAGGGTGCATGAGATCCTTAATTATGCTGGCTGTTTTCCTGAGACAGCAGGAAGTATAGACGGAGTCAGTGGGTGGGAGGCTGGTTTGCATGATGGACTGGGCTTCATTCAGGATCCTTTGTAGTTTCTTGCAGTCTTGAGCAGAGCAGGAGCCATACCAATCTGTGATACAACCAGAAAGAATACTTTCTATGGTGCATTCGTAAAGGTTGATGAGAGTTGCCGTGGACATGCCAATTTTCCTTAGCGTTCTGAGAAAGTAGAGGTGTTGGTGGACTTTCTTAACTATAGTGTTGGCATGGCGGGACCAGGGCAAGTTGTTGGTGATTTGGACCCCTAAAAACTTGAAGCTCTCGACCATTTCTACTTCATCCCCTTTGATGTATTCAGGGGCAAGTCCTCCATTACGCTTTCTGAAATCAATGACTGTCTCCTTTGCTTTGTTGATATTGAGGGAGAGATTATTGTCATCGCACTAGTTCACCAGATTCTCTATCTCTTTTCTGTACTCTGCCTTGTCATTGTTTGAGATTTGACCCATTACGGTGGTGCCATCAGCAAACTTGAAAACTGAGTTGGTGAGGAATCTGGCCACACACTCAAATGTGTATAAGGAGTAACCGTGAAATATGAGCCTATCAAGTACATTTCCTAAAAGGAATAGTAAATAGTCCCATTTAAAAAAAATATCCACACTGTTTTAGCTCCAAGTTGCGCTCATAACATGGACAAACAGGTTGAGGTAAATACTTCCAATATGGCTGACTGTAGGTGGTCAAAGCAGGAAAGTCTGCCATACTTCAAAGGGCAATGGCAAACCAATGCCATACTTTGCCAAGAATTATCATGGACCAATTCAATGGAAATCCATGGTCGCCAATGTCAAAGAACAACAAAGAACAAAGAGCAACACAGCACGGGAAACAGGCCCTTCGGCCCTACGAGCCCACGCCGCCGTCCTAACGTCCTAATGACATATCCTTGACTTTAGGCTATGCCTATTGTTGAAGATTCCCATATAGGGACCAATATAGGGACAATTTGTTACCCAATCAGCCTAAGAGCACATTTTTGGGATGTGAGAGGAAACCGGAGCACCCGGAGGAAACCCACTTTTTTTCTTTGGGATCAGAAGACCAGCAATGGAGGGTTGCTGGGCTAGCCCGCGATTGGGAGGCCTGCTGTACATGTGCCAATCTCCACTTTGACAGATTGGCGCATGCACAGTGGCCTCTCCAGCGGGAATAGGCCCTGCCCATGATTTCCAGAATGAGCCCTACTGGGCCACTATATATGCACAGAGTGTCGGCGATTCATTCTGGAAATCATGTCAAAAATCCAAGATTTGCCACAACCTGAATAATTTCAACTTAGAATGCAAAAGTTCCTGTAAATCTGAAATGAAAACTGAAGGTGTTGGAAATACTTCATTACTGATGAACTTCCCTCCCTCTTGCATTGTAAATTGGATGATCTGCTCTCAGGATTCCCAAGGCCCGCTGAACATTTGGTTGCACCATTGGAAAAGGGAGGGTGCATTCTTTGTCTGGACTTTGCATCAGACAATTCTCAAACAAATGGGGCAGGATTTTATAGCTTCACTTGTCCCGAAACCGTCCCATTGACCATTCCTCACCTATTCCAAAGATGTGCAGGTTAGGTTGATTTGCCATGATCAATTGGTTCTGGTATCAGGGGATTAGCAGGGTAAATGGGGATTAGCGGAATAGGGCTTGGGTGGGATTGTGGTTAGTGCAGACTTGATGGGCTGAATGGCATCTTTCTGCACTGTAGGAATTCCACTCCCTGATTCCATGAGACTCCTGCATGACAAATTACCATAAAATACAGTGAGCAATCTTACGGTTGCCTCATCACTCAATACATCTCTCCAAGGCACCGGCGTGCACTCCTACAATGTCCTTTTAGAGCATGGAATTTGGAGAGGAGGAAAAAAGAGAAAATAATTTTGTGTCGAGTAATCTAGAGCATGGGCAAGAAAGAAAGCTGGCAATTAAAATGTTTTGAAAAGAAAAGTAGGAGCAAGAATGGGAGGAAGAAAAGTCTTTTCATCATTCACAGTGATGTCTTGCAGGATTCAGACTGACATTTCAAAGTTACTATGAGTAGAATCCAGAGAAACACAATAAGAAATCTGACAAGACTAGATTGAAGTCCAATAGGTTTATTCGTAGCAAACATCACTAGCTTTCGGAACTGGTTGTTCATTCGTCAGGTGGATGGGAGTTCTGACCTGATGAAGGGGCAGCACTCTGAAAGCTAGTGGTATTTGCTACAAATTAAACCTGTTGGACTTTAACCTGGTGTTGTGAGACTTCTTACTATGTTTACCCCAGTCCAATGCCGGCATCTCCAGATCGTAGAATCCAGAGAAACAAAGCAAGAAGCTTGTCAGCTTATTTTGGCTTATTACCCAATCAAGTATAAACTATGTGACAAAATGCAATTACACTAGTCTATTTGTGTTCATCCAGAGAAGACCACACTTATATAATACCGATAAAGTCTGCTTTTGTCTTTACTGAGTGGAATACAATACATTGGTTTTTATTAGTGCCACAAATAGCCTTACATTAACACTGCAATTAAGTTACTGTGAAAATACCCTAGCCACCACACTCTGGCATCTGTTCAGGTATACTATGGGAGAATTTAGCATGGCCAATACATTTAACCATCACCAGACTGTGGGAGGAAATCAGAGCAGCTGGAGGAAATCCACATAAATGCAGGGAGAACGTGCAGACTCCGCACAAAGAGTGACCCAAGCCGGGACTCGAACATGGGTCCCTGAGGTTGTGAGGCAGCAGTGCTAACCACAGTGCCACCGTGCCACCCAAAATACAATCAAAGAAGCTATACAACAAAGGAATAAAAAGAAACAGAAAATAAGACAAAGCCATGTTGATATAGCAAAAATTAATAAAGAACACATGTGTATAATTGCAAGTACCTGGAATTTTTATGTACCTATTTGTGTTATGTGTATATAAAGGTCAATTTTTCTCTTCGCAAGGAACTGCAACTGTTGACTCTGCATACCAGGAAATTATTCTGGTTCCCATCCAATATTCCTCCCATTTATTTTCTTCGATGAGAAGTTTAACGTGGGGTCACATTCCTGCTGGGTGAGGCTCAGGGAATGTGTTTGGAAAGTTTACCCGATATCAAAATTCCAGGCTTGGTGCTCACAATGACTTGGAAAATGTGCTGTTTATAACAATAGGGCAGTGAAGTTCAGTAACATGCAGCATACCATTAGAACCACTGACCCACAGTGCTTCAACAAGACAAATTCAATCTTTTTACATTGAGGGTTCAGCCCTTATGTGTATCTTTCATTCTGTTTCTGTCTTCCACCTCCTTACTTCCCTTCCATTTGTCTCTCTCCTGTTCTCTGCCTCTTGCAAGATTCTGGTTTTCTCTTTCTCAAGCATTGAGTCATAGAGATGTACAGCATGAAAATAGGCCCTTCAGCCCAACTCCTCCATGCCAACCTGTTTTCCTTCACTTGAACTAGTCTCTGCATTTGACCACATCCCTCAAAACCTTTCCTATCCATGTACCTGCCCAAATATCTACCAAAGTTTGTAATTGTACCCATCTCTACACCTCCTCTGGCAGCTCATTGTACACACATGCCAATCCCTGTGTGAAAAAGTTGTCCTTTGGGTCCCTTTCAAATCTTTCCCCTCTTAACTTAAACCTAGGCCCTTTAGTTTTGGACTCTCCTACCCTGGGGAAAAGTCTTTGGCTATTCATCATACTTGTGCTTCTTATGATCTTATAAACCTCTTTCTCTCGTCACTTCTCATCCATCTATGTTCCAAAGGGAAAAGAGTACCATTCCGGCAACATCATCTCTATTTTCTCTTTCTACCTCAGCGTTGCTGCTTTAACTTCCTCTGTGCTCTTCGGATGGTTTCAAGTGTTTGGGAAATGAAGAGGACCTAGACTGGCGACTGCAGAGAGCCTGTAGTCTAAACGGCCTGAAATGGTTTTTCTTTTTTGGTGTGGGGGCGCGCGGTAGAAGGGGAGCGTGGACAAGAGGTGCAGAGCAATTCTCCAGAGGAGTCCTCCCATGTCACCCGATGGGTATGAGAAAAAATTCCAAAGCAAAGCTAGGCCGTTTACTAAGAAATTTTTATCACTTGTCTTTTTAATCATCAAATAATGCAATGGCATTTAAATAATATTAACTTTTTTTAACATGAAGAGGCAGTGAGGTGTTTAGAGGATCCATTGTAATAAGCATTTGGCACTATACTCTATGAACAGAAGGGCAAACTAACCAGCGATAAGTATAGTTTAGACAAGGGTAGTAATGTGACAGAAATGCTTGGTGAAAGTAAAGGTGACAGAAAATGACAATGACCTGACATTGCTCTCTATATTGTAAACTTTCTATGATTCCATTCCATAAAAGTGAGATAAAATAATTGATAACCATCGAATCCTTACAGCAGACAAAGATGCCATTCAACCCATTAAGTCTACACCATTTTTCTGAAAGAGCATGCCACCCAAGCCTTCACCTTTGCTCTATCCCTATAACCCCATGCATTTACCATGGCTAATCCCTTTAACCTACACATCTTTGGATACTAAGGACAACTTGGCATGGCCAATCCACCTCACTTGCACATTTTTGGACTGTGGGAGGAAATCAGAGCAATCAGAGAAAACCCACACAGGCACGGGGAGAATGTATAGACTCAGCACAGCCAGCCACCCAAGACCAGAATGGTTCCTCGTGCTGTGAGGCAGCAATGCTAACCACTATGCCACTGTGCCACCCTTCACTATTACACGAAATTGATGAGAAAGGTCTCTGTCCATTTTGTATCAAATAATCAATTTGAAACTGCTCTGTCTACAGTAGTGCCATCCAACATGTCATTGACATTGCCATGCACTTGTGCTGAATACACAACTTCTCAAGCTAATGTAATAATTCTTTTGGCCACCAAAATTATTCTCTTGATTATTAGAACTAGTAAATTTTCATTTTGCTTTATTCTAAGCAGTACTGCAGGGCAGCATAGTCATACAGTGGTTATCACTGCTGCCTCACAACTCCAGCGACCCAGGTTCGATTCCCGACTTCAGTGGCTCTCTGCATGGAGTCTGCATGTTCTCCTTGTGTCTGCATGGGTTTCCTCCGGGTCCTCCAGTTTCTCACCACAGTCCAAAAATGGGTTAGGTGGATTGGCCATGCAAAAAATGCCCATTATTGTGAGGAGGATTAGTAGGGTAATTACGTGGATTTTAAAGATTGTTGTCATTGCAGGGTTGATGGGCCAAATGGCCTCCTTCCATACTGTAGGGATTCAACAGGCAGGAATTTTTGGCTGTGTTCGCTCTTAGAAAATCCTGCCCTTTGCATGCTCCTGCCCTGCCCATTATGATTCCTGAGATGGGTAAGATGAGAAAATGCTGCCCTATGGTTCTATGATTCTAATTTCAAACATTGTATAAACATAGTAAAGCGAGAAACAAGTCATGATAGCTTTGTGATAAAACTTTCTATGCCTCACCAAGTTCAAATTCACCTGCAGAAATGAAAAACTGCAAAAAAAAACTCAGATTACACTCACACACTTTTCAGATGGAAATACACCTTCCCTGCACAGAATCTGAAGCACTGTCATCTGTAGAAGGGCACTCATTGAGCTCGCACCTGTTTAAGTTGGAGTGGGGGCTGGAGGATGTTGAATAAGGCCAAGGTTATGTTGGCCGTAAGTGCAGAATGTTTTCATTGTAGATAACAAGGCTACTTTAGCCTGGAAGAATAGATGTTTCTGTCAACTCATATTTGCGATGGAGTGGAGGAATTTGAAGTTTAAGAACCAAAATGCAAGTCTACAGCGCTGTTTGGGGCTTGTTGTTCCTTTCAGCGCAAATTGTTAACATAATTGAGAGATCCATCCAGGAATCTGTGTTGGTGGCATTTGGCCCAGACGATATAATTTATCCAATCCCTTTTTAAGTAACATAACTAAACTGCTAGGATTCTCTGCAGGCAAGTTTAATCCCTGCTGTTATCTGAAAAATGCATGAGATCACAATAGATGGTTAAGCCTGTGTTTAAATGTTCTTCAATATATTATAGCAGAGTGCCCTTTGGAGTTGAGTTTTTTTTAAATGTTTTCCTGATACAAGGACTTTTTTTTCGTGTGCATAGGCGTGTCTTTCTCAAGGGCAATTTGGAGGGGCATCAGATTCTTGATTTGCCAATGACAATCATATCCATGAAAAATTACAAAGAGTTGCCAAAACTAGAAATTCGGTGCAAATGTCAAATTTAACTTCTTCCTCTCCCTCTGAGATATTGCTTATTCCTTTCATTTTTCAGCGCCTTTGTCATGGCATCTTGCCATTTTCATGTATGTCATGGTTCAGCCCAAGAGAGGTAGGGAATTGAACAAAGAGAGCAATCATGGGAATGTAAAACTCTGCCAGCAAGACTTAAATAATCTCTACAACTACGTATTTTAAAAAAAGATACATCACAGTCCCAACGGTACTGAATCCAATGTTTTAAATCTTATTTATTAGTGTCACAACTATGGTAACATTAACACTGCTACAAAGTTACTGTGAAAATCCCCTCATCATCACACTTGCTTGGGTACACTGAGGGATAATTTAGATTCCTCAATGCATCTAACCGATGCATCTTTTGGTGTGTGGGAGGAAACCGGAGCACCCGGAGGAATCCCATGCGGATAACATGCAGACTCCACACAAATGGTGACCCATGCTGAGAATCAAACCCAGATGTTGTGAGGCAGTAGTGCTAACCACCATGCCACTCCACATAACATATTTTTTTAAAAAACAAGAAAAACACAGAAGCAGGAGGAGACCATTTGACCTTTTGAGCCTGTCCTGCCATTCATCACGATCATGGCTGATCATCCAACTCAATAGCCTTTCTCCCCAAAACCTTTGATCCCATTCACCCCAAGTGCTATATCTAGCCATCTCTTGAATACATTCAATGCTTTGGCATCAATTACTTCCTCTGATAACGAATTCCATAAGGTCACCACTCTTTGGGTGAAATGTCCACTCATCTCCATCCTAAATGTCTACCCCAAATTTTTAGACTCTGACCTCTTGTTCTGGACTCTGTTTTACTGTACTTAACAATGCAATGTATTTAACCTCTGTAAAGGCAAAATGATTCATGTAGCTACCAACACACCGTAATTATACCATCTGTGATTTGCCACTATATTTCTCTGAAAGATGCGGGTTCTCCACGACCAGTAAAAATTTGAGAAAGCATCCTTAATGCATAAAGAAAGGAATAATGAAATTTAATTTACATAGTACCTTTCACATTTTTGAGATATGTCACAGCACTTCACAGTCAAAGAAGTATGTTTTGAAGCGTTGGTTTAGTAATATAATTAAATTACAAATTACTGTATGGCACACAGAACGGTTGTGGAATATTTTCAACAATCTCTAACAAAACATATTCTTAAGGATTAGCACATGTTGCACACAAAAGCGGAATAATTTCTCCGGTACTCAGATATAAAGAATTTTTCTTTTGAAAAACTGGGCGTAAAAATTGAAGGATAATTATGCACCTACTCTTTGCGGATGTTTGTAAGTGTATGGAGACAAGAAGGTTACTCTCAGACTTATTTGGGAGATGATTAATTGGTGTTCCTTCACGTTTCTTCTGGACCTTACAGAGACTGTCTGGTGAAGTCCCCTGAGCAAGCTCTCGCAATGTCACTTTGAACAGGCTGGGGACAGGTAGGCTGTGTTTATGAGAATATCAATGATTTGATCTATAATTGATTATTTGCAGGGTCATCTAGTTTCAAACATATGTAATTGTTATACCCCCTGAATTGTACACTTCGTTGCGAGCAGTTTATTTGTGTAGGTTAAGTCCTCAACTACACTCCACAGATATCTAATTTCCTGTTTCCTTTTTGCTTTGACAAAAGTGTTTGGTTACTGAACTTACTGAGGCTCTTCTGGGGAGAAAGCAATCCAATCCACAGAAAAAGCGCGCACATAATGTGTTTTCCAGCGCGCTTCAATGGGCTACAACCTAGCTACTGAATGTCACTACATTGGCTATTAATATAAAATTACACCCCGTGCTCTATCCATTTTTGCTAAGGTCACAATGTGGGAGGTATTTTACCAAGTGGTCTCCTAGGGCTGAAGGAGTTCACTTACCATAGATGTTTGCAAGCACTGGCCAAACTGTATCAAGGTTGTATTACACAGCTCAGGGGCTGAAAGGACACACTCGTGAATCTGAACCGATATAAACTCGAGAAGAAAGCAGCTTTGTTTGGACTTTGGGAGCCTCGTTGTATCAGGGAAGACCCGAGTAGTTTTACACCAGCTTCTCTCACGCATCCTGTGCTCAGTATTAAAGTATTCACTGCATAACACACCAGCATAATTTAACCAATTCACTGCCTTATATATTCAAAAGGAACTTTTCTTACTTTGTCCATAATGCCCTGGTTATATTTAGAATCATAGAAACATCATGGAATCCCTGCAATGTGGAAGGAGGCCATTCGGCCCATCAAATCTGCGCTGAACCACATTTTTTCTATTTTATACAGGCCCTATCTCTGTACCTTCAAGTATTTACTTAGCTAAATCCCTAACCTACACGTCTTGGGAATTTATGGATAATTTAGCATGGCTGATCCACCTAATCTGCACATCTTTGGACTATGGAAGGAAACCGGAGCACCCGGAGGAACCCCAAACGCTTACAAAGCTACTTAAAGTCAGTTCAGAAATAGGCAAGAATGCAAGAATTTTGTTGTTGAATTTGAATGCATGTGCATAGACAAGTTGCAGTTAGCACAACAAACAGGAAACTTAAACTGGATTACATTGTGGATGCAAACAAAATATAACAGGGAAAATGTACCATTTTCTGCAGACATTTCAATGACAGTACATGCAATTCTGTGGGTGTTTGTCCATTTAAAAATATTTTTTTTTGAACATTATAGGCTGAACTTTCAACCTGGACTGCAGCGTAAGACAAAGCACAATTCTTGGACCACCCATTAAAGACAATCTCCTGCCACCCAATGTTCTGGAAAGACAAACAGCAGAAGTTAATCATGTGTCGAGAAGATATGTCCAAATCTTCTTCATTTATCATAAAATCCCAATTTTTTTGTTTGTAATATTTAATCAAGTGATTGCATTTTGGAACTTGCGTTTCTCGAGCTATATTTCAGCTTTGCGTTTCAGGCTGCTCTTGCAACTCAGTATGCTTTTAAAGTTTAAAGTTTTTTAAACTTTTTTTTAAAGTTTATTTATGAGTGACAAGTAAGCTTTCATTAACACTGCAATTAAGTTACTGTGAAAATCCTCTAGTCACCACACTCCAGTGCCTGTTTGGATACACGTGGGGGAGAACTTAGCACAAGTGTTTGCATTTATTCAGGTATCTAGGTAAAGTTGTGAGGACCCCATTGATCAGGGAACCCTATTCAGTTTGTTTGTAATGCTAGGCCATACGATTCTGGTCTTTGGAAGATGCCAGGGTAGCCAAACACAGTGCTGTGATAAACATTGGCATAGTCTTTGGTTGCTAAACAAAGGCAATAAAAAGTAATAGTAAAAAGCAAGAAGGCTTATATTAAAATAATGCTTTTTGAAATCACCAGAAATTGGGCCGAAGGGCCTATTTCCCGTGCTGTTTTGTTCTTTGTTCTTTGGGTCACGAGCTTAGGGTGAGGCGGGTAAGGTATAATTTGGATGCTAGAGGGAGTTTTTTCACACAGAGGGTGGTGGGGGTATGGAATGTGCTGCCAAGTAAAGTGGTGGAGGCAGGTACTCTTTGGAGTTTTTTAAGAAATACTTAGATGGGCACATGAACAGAATGGGAATGGAGGGGTATAGAAAACTGATTTAAAATAGGGATCATGAGCCTTGGGAGTCCCTGGAAGTGTGTAAATAGATGATGATATTGATGTACTTGTTTTTATCCTACAGGTGCTTTGGTCCACCTTGTTGTCTAATGAGGGGCATACACGCGATGGGTCGTGAGAGGGCTGCTCTTGGATTGTTTTTTCGAGAGTGTCTTAGTGCTTCACGTCGTTAGTGTATGCTTGACCTGGACCATTTGAAAGGCAACACGACAGCTCAGTGACTATCGCTGTGCTGTGCAGATATGTGGATTTGGGCCTGTGTCTGTGGGAGTTTGCGCATACTCTCTGTGCTTGCGTGGGTTTTCTCCGGGTGCTCCAGTTTCCTCCCACATCCCAAAGATGTGTTCTTAGGCGAATTGGCAAAACAAATTCCCCCTAAATTGTCTCAAATTTGGTTTTTAATCCATAGATCTATAAACATGGACAGGGATCGTGGGAAGAGGTGGGAACATCAGGGTGGCGGCACGGGCTTGTTGGGCCGAAGGGCCTGTTTCCCATGCTGTTTTGTTCTTTGTTCTTTGTCTCAAAGCATGTTACTGCCAATCATATAACAGTTGCTGAAGTTAGCCAGTGTAGTAGAGATTGTTGGAAGGACGTGATTACACTGGAGGGGATACAGAGGAAATTCATGAGGATGCTGCTTGGGATGGAGTGAAAATAATGAAGAGAGGTTGGATAGGCTTGGGTTGTTTTCACTGGAGCAGAGAAGACTGAGGGGTGACCTGATTGAGGTATACAAGATTATGAGGGGCACGGACAGGATGGAGAGGGAGCAGCTATTCCCTTTAAGTTGAAAGGTCTGTTAAAAGGGGACATAGATTCAAATTTAGGGCAGGAGGTTTGGTGAGGGGGATATGAGGAACACCGTTTTTTACCCAGAAGGTGATCTAGAATGTGCTGCCTGAGAGGGCGGTAAAAACAGATTGCCTCACATCCTTTAAAAAGTACTTGGATGAGCACTTGGTACATCATAACATTCAAGGCTATTGGCCAAGTGCTAGTAAGTGGGATTAAGTGAGAATTCATGTGTTTCCCACATGTCGGTGCAAACTTGATGGGCCTAAGAGTCTTTCTGCACTGTATGATTCCATGAATAATAATGAGTTTGTCACCGCTGTGTTAAATTACCACGCAAGTAATATTTTTTCTTCACTTTCCATAAATCATATTCATCATATGCAACAACTAATTGGGAAGTTTGTATGTATTTGACAGCTATTAATTGACTTCCTGATTGATAAATTCCTTTAAAAAGCAATAGAGACCAAATAAAGCTGAATAACGTACGTATCTGTTATTTAAGGGGAGAAAAAGTGCTGTCAATCAAACACATATTTGAAAAAATTTCACAAAGTGTTTGCAGTTGAATGAAATGTGTTGACCCACCTTTGTTAGGCATTAGATAAATCAATTGAAATCTGTAATAATTATATCCAGTTAAGTTGGAAAATGATTTCTCAGCTTAACCCCTCCTCTGACAAACTGAAATAGGTCAAGACTGCTCTAAATATTATGCAAAAACATTTCTGTTTTGACACACTGACTCATATTATAAAATAAAATATTGAAAATATAATTACTGGGAATTTAATTAGATCATAAGATTCAAAACTATCTTTCTTACTACCTCTCCTCCCTCATTATCACAAAAAGCAAGATTAGATTTAAAACTCAACCAGATATGTCGTCCAACACAAATTAATGGTGCAGTACTGGGATCAATAGTACCTGATGTTTGTGCACTTGTAGTAAGATGGTAGTCAGTAGTAGTGATATTGACACTGGATTAGTAATCCAGAGACCTAGGATAATGGTCTGGGGACCCAGATTCTAATCCCACCACAGAAGATTGTAAAATTTGAATTCAGCAAAAATCTGGAATTAAAAATCTAACGATGACCATGAAATCATTGTTGATTGTTGTAAACACTTATCTGGTTCACTAATGTCCTTTAACAAAGGGAATCTGCCCTGATTATGAGTCTGGTCTATATATAACTCCAGACCTATAGCGACTTGGTTGGGTCTTAAATGGTCTAGCAACCACTCAGTTCAGTGGGCAATTAGGGATGGGCAAAATATGCTGTGCCAGCCAGGAATGCCCACATCCCATGAAAGAATAAAGTAACATAAACTGGGGCAAAGACATTGCTCTCCATGTATATATGCGCGTTTCTGCTGTGAATTCTGTTGGACAGCATCTTACTACAAGATAATAAGGGATATCTTTTACTCATGACTGAAGCAATGCTTCTGTTTCCTGCTGCAACTTTGGTTTGTCCTATGTCAGTGAGGTTTAACATTGACTGCCTTGGGGAAAACCAACACTATCTACAAACTTGAGTAAGATAAGGTAAGTCCATCCCCTAATTACTGCTGCCCCCAATCCTGCAATATCAAATTTCACTCCTAACATTAACTTTCTTCCCTCCAAACTCCCATCTCTCAAGAGCACCAGTCCTGACCTCCTACCGCCACTTAACAGAACTCCTTTATCCCCAAACTCTCCACCTACACTCCTGAAGTTTGCAATTGTCTGACCCATTCACCCCAACATTGGTCTGCCCTACCAACAGTCCTTCCAAGGTTTGATCTTTTTATCCAATGCACTTAGAATCCCTAGTACAGAAGGAGGCATTCAACCCATTGAGTCTGCAGAAATAACAATCTAATCCAGACCCTATACCCATAGCTCTATAAATTTAGCCTGCTAGTTCCTCTGACCTCAATTTAGCATGGCCAATCAACCTAACCCACATATCTTTGGACTGTGGGAAGAAATTGGAGCACCCAGAGGAAACCCATGCAGACTCGGGGAGAATGTGCAAATTCCACGCAGCCAGAGTAATCCAAGCCAGGAATCGAACCTGGGTCCCTGGTGCTGTGAGGCAGCAGTGCTAACCACTGTGTCACTGTTCCAGCCCTTCCAGTTCGACAAACTTTCTACTCAAAACCCTCCCAATGCAGATGAGAGATTCTGAGTCTCTTTCTCCTCCTGATCTTGCAGCCCAGCTAAATTACTTGCCTGGAAATTGGAGTATGAACCTGCATGAAATTGTGCCACTGCATCGTGTTTCTTTTTACTCATTGTGGTTCTGAACATCACTGGTTGAGCATTTATTGCTCTGTCTTAGTTGCCTGAGGGCAGTTGAAAGTCAATCACATTGTTGTGGCTCTGGAGTCGCATGTAGGCCAGACCAGGTAAAAATGGCAGATTTCCTTCTGTAAGAGACATGAATGAACCTGATGGATTTTTCCAATAACCAATCATGGTTTCACTGGTCATCAATAGATTCAAATTTTTTTAAATTGAATTCCATAACCTGCCATGGTAGGTTTCGAACCCGGATCCCCGGAACATTGACTGAGTTTCTGGATTTATTGTTCAGCAGCAATACCATTGGTCCATCACCTCCCCCAGATCATGAATTTATTCATGATGAGTGCTGAGGCTCAAAACAGGGGGCTCCTTGGAACACACCATTTGAGTTTGGGATACTATCACATACTATACAAATAAAAATCTCAAATACAAACAAGCTCAAATTTCCAAGTAGCGGAAAATTTGAGTACTTCCCTGAAAACATTTATTATTCAATTTGAAATCAAGATGAGAGGCATTGTCTGTTCTGTCCCTTTCTCTTTACCTGGTTTGAAGTGCAACAATTTTCTGAAGCATATTTTTTTAACTTCTGCTTCTGCCTGGGAGGGACACTCAATTCATTTTCCCCATTGTCTCTGCTTCCATCCTACTTATACCATGTCCTGATTGCTGATGTATGACTGTCATTTTGCTCTTTGTAGAAAGCCTACAATGAATACAATTTACCTTAAATTCAAGCTGAAAGCAATCTATTTCTTTGCTACAATAAGTAATCTCACAACAACACCTTAAAGCCCAGCAGGTTTATTTGGAATCACAAGCTTTTGGAGCACTGTTCCTTCATCCTGTGAGTGGAGAGATAGATTCAAAAAATGGCATATATAGGCAAAGAAACAATTATGAGATAATTACGGATTGGCTCCCCGATCATTTACCCTACCCTGTGCTGGATATTGAACAACCAGGGTTTAGTGCCAGAATTCTCCGGCTGTTGACGCCAGCAGGATTCTCTGGTCCCGCTGGCAGTGTATCCCTGTCTGCGGGTTTCCCGCTGGTGCGGGGTGACGTCAGTAGGAATTCCCATTGACAGTGGTGAGACCAGAGAATCCCGCTGCTGGTAAACAACGCGCTATCTCCCACCGGCAAGAACCATCTGGTTGAGAGGCCGGAGAATCTCGCTCCAGGCATAAGCATCACCACATCCCCTCCCCAGAGAAATCCAGAGTTCAGTCAAAGACCAGGTATCTCCTTGCCTTGCCTCTAGCTGAATAAAGAGCGCTATTTATTTGGAAAAGTAATTGATTAATTTTTTAATGTGATCAGGCATTTTACTGGTGCTTCCAGGAAACAAATAGCTAACTGTGTGCTAACAGCACTGGTAACCAGCAGGTAAGCACTTTATTTTTTAAAAAAATACAATTAACATTTGCTTTTGGCATTGTGGAATTATGAGAGGAAAATTTAAATGGGATCTGCAAAAGGGCCATCAGACACACAGCACAATTGTACATCTAAATTTTACTCAAACTGTTTATCCAGAGAGGGATAAATTATGAATCTGAATGGGATGGCAATTACACAGTTGGATATTAGAACATGAACACATTCATTTAGTTACAATAGTTGGAAAATCAGCGACACTATGGATAGAATTTTATCTCCCCCCTCCACCCTCCTACCCCACCATACTCCCTCCCGGCCCCCAGCTATACTGAGCGGCACAGCAGCACAGTGATTAACACTGCTGCTCCACAGCGTCAGGGACCCGGGTTTGATTCCCAGCTTGGGTCACTGTCTGTGTGGAGTTCACGCATTGTCCCCGTGTTAGCGTGGGTTTCCTCCGGGTGCTCTGCTTTCTTCCCACAAAGATGTGCAGGTTAGGCGGATTGACGGTGCTAAATTGCCCCTTAGTGACAGGGCGATTAGCTTGGAGTTATGAGGATAGGGGCTGGGTGGGATTGTGGTTGGTGTTCTGTCCCTTTTTCTTTATCTGGTTTGAAGTGCACAAATTTTCCAAAGTCTATTTTTTAACTTCTGCTTCTGCCTGGGAGGGACACTCAATTCATTTTCTCCATTGCCTCTGCTTCCATCCTATTTTTTGTTGATGTATGACTGTCATTTTCGATGGGCTGAATGGCCTCCTTCTGCACTGCAGGATTCTATATTTGTTCAGTGGATATGGCCAGCATTTATTGCCTTTGAGTTGAGTGGCTTGCTTGGCCATTTCAGAGGACATTTGTTTTTTTTTATGATTCAACCACATTGCTGTGGCTCTGGAGTCATATGGAGGCCAAATCAGGTAAGAATGGCAGATTTCCTTCTCTAAAGTTCATCAGTGAGCCAGATGGTAGCATTGCTCCAACACTGGCAACTCTATTGTGCCGCAAAATAGTTTTCCTGATGGCAGATGGGAGCTTGGTTTAAGTTGGCATCCACAGATGGCAACTCCAACAGTGCTGCAGTAGACTTTGGTCTCAAGTCCCTGCAGTGGGTCTAAAGCTTAAGTTTATTTATTAGTCATAAGCAGGCTTACATTAACACTGCAATGAAGTTACTGTGAAAATTCCCTTGTCACCACACTCTGTAGCCTGTTCAGGTAAACTTGGAACTTAAACTAGACCTGGAGCCCTGCAGTGAGTTTTGAATCCACAGCTTAAGGCTCAGAGGTGAGAGAGCTGATAAACAGGAAAGTGGTTGATATGACAACAGCTCATCATAGCATTCTTGAAAAAAAAAGATTCCATCTTCATGAGAAACTGTTTCGCAAATCATCTGTGCGTTTTGTCATAACAACAACATGCCCAAATAATCCAGTGGCTGACATCACTACATAACTCATTTTTTATTGTACCTTATAGAATCCCTACTGTGCAGAAGGAGGCCATTCAGCCCATTGAGTCTGTACCAACTCTCCAACAGAACATGTTATCTAGGCTCCATCTCCCCGTATTTACCCCATTAATCCCCCTAAACAACATATCTTTGGATACCAAGAGGCAATTTAGCATGCCAATCCACCTAACATGCACATCTTTGAACTGTGGGAGGAAAGTAGAGCACCTGGAAGAAAAGCATGCAGACGTGGGGAGAAAGTGAAGCAATACAGTACCACAGTGGTTAGCACTGCTGTCTCCCAGCACCAGGGACCTAGGTTCAATTCTGGCCTCGGGTCACCCTGTGTGTGGAGTTTGCACGTTCTCCCTGTGTGTGCTTGGGTTTCCTCCGCGTGCTCCAGTTTCCTCTCATAGTCTGAAAGACATGCTGGTTAGGTGCATTGGCTATGCTAAGTTCTCCCTCTGTGTACCTTTACAGGCAACAGAGTGCGGCAAACAGGGGATTCTCACAGTAGCTTCATTGCTGTGTTAATGTAAGCCTCCACAAGTAACCCAAGGCTGGAATCAAACTAGCGTCCCTGATGTTGTAAAATAGCTGTATTAACCACTGTGACATCCCTTGAATAAGAATTTTTTAGACTATAAAATATATTGCTGAAATTAATGCCAAAATGAATACTTGGTACAGCATAGGCTCTCTAGACTTTGATGTTAAAACATTATGTACTATATTGTATGGTTGTCAGGCACATTGAAAATCCAATGTGATGCTAGAATTGTTCATAGCAGGAGAAATTGTATTTTGTGTTTTGCCTTTGTTAAAAAACCTACTATAATTACCACTGTGGAAAATATTTCTTCTTAAATCTTTTAAATATTAGAAATCACACAGATTGTAACAAGCTGAAACTACAAAGGGGATTGCAAGAGTCACACTTTGTGCAGCTCAATATTCTGTAGCTTTTACACCTCATTGAACAATAGAATCTACAGCATGAAGACAGGCCTTTCAACTCAAACTGGTCCATGCTGACCAAAATGCCCATCTCAGCTAACTCCATTTGCCTGCATTTGGCCCATATCCCTCTAAACCTTTCCTAGCCATGTATCTGTCCAAATGCCTTTTAAATGTTGTTTATGTCCCTGCTTCAACTACTTCCTCCGGCAGTTCATTCCACACACGGACCACCCTCTGTGTAAAAATGTTGCTCCCTCACGTTTCTATTAATTCTTTCCCCTCTGAATTTAAACCTAGTCTAGATTCCCCAACCCTGGGAAAAACAGAGTGGATTCACCCTATCCATGCCTCCCATAATCTTATAGACTTCTATAAGATCATCCCTCAGTCTCTTACATTCCAAAGAGAAAAGTCCTAGCTTGTCCAATCTCTCCCTTTTACTCAGTGCCTTGAGTCCTGGCAACATCCTTGTAAATCTCTGTTACACTCTCTCCAGTGTAATAACATATTTTCTATAGTAAGGTGACTAAAATTGAACACCATACTCCAGGTACAGCCTCACCAATGTCTTGTACAACTGGAACATCACTTCCCAGTTTCTACACTCAATGCCTTGACTAATGAAGGCCAGCATGCCCATAATTTTCTTCACTGCCCTATCTAGCTATAATTCCACTTTTAAAGAACCGTGCACCTGATCTCCAAGGTTCCCCTGTTCCACGATATTCCCCAAGGGTCCTACCATTCACTGTGAAAATCCTATCTTGATTTGACATTCCAAAATGCAACACCTCATACTTATCTGTATTGAACTCCATTTGTCATTTCTTGGCCCACTTCCCCAGCTGATCAAGATCCTGCTGCAATTTTTGATAACCTTCTTCACTGTCTAAAACACCGCCTACTTGTCTTGTACATTCTCATGACATATGTTCAATTTTGGTGATTAAAAACAGCAGTAGGCCCAGCACTGATCCCTGAGACACTCCATTAGTCACAGACCTCCAGTCCGGCAAGCACACTTCCCACCATTATTCTCTGGTAAAGCTGTGTAAGAATACTACACACCCAATCCATTTGTTCTTCAGTGCTTCCTGCTCCATAGCCACAAACAACCATGGCAAACCCATGACATACCAATTCCCATTCCACACTTGCTGTATCAGAGGTGTGGCATGCTTGCCTCTACCTATTGCGACATTGGCAGCTTAATGGCATAGATGTGAATTCATTAAACTGATTGCAGAACTGAAGTGATGTTGCCGCTCACAAAATAACGGAAGGCTCACTTTGAAATTCATTGCAGAATGGCTCCTGGAAATACACTTCCTTGAACCTCACACTGACCAAACTTGCATATCTAAACCTCGAAACGACTTCTGACAGAGAGGTGAAAACTGACAGTCACAAGTATGACAATAGGGCAACCACTTAAAACCATGTTTGAGGCTGCAACTCCCTGGATAAACAGGAGAACACTCAAAATAAGGTTTTCCACGTGAGATCTGAGTAGTTTAACATCCTCATTTAGGATTGGGCGTGAACTTGACAGAAAGATAACCAGGCCTAGATCACATATATAAGTACTGGGTCTGTAATTTCTGATGATGCTTTCTACTCAAAAGATATACCCCGGGATTTTATCACCCCATCCGCCACGGGAATCGGAGCGGGCAAGGGGCGGACAATGGGAAGGTCGGTTGATCTTAGGTGGGATTTTATGGTTTCAGGATGAGAGAGGCCAGAAAATCCCGCACATTGGGTGGGATTCTTTGGCCGTCCCACTGCAGAGAACGGAGATTTGACTGAGTGCCAAATTTTTTGTCCTCTCTGGCAGCAACAGCAGCGGTGCATGAATGGCCGAAGAATTCTGGCTGTAGAGTTGTAAAGTGAGAATAACCAGCATTCTGTAACTATGCACTCCCAAAATGCATGGGCATATCCGTGGTTTGGCAAAAATGTCATTGCATTTGTTCTGAAATGTGGCCACGTTCAACGAAAAATCTCATTGCCAATACAAGGGACCTCCGTGTAATGATTCCGAAAATGACACAGAGTAGGAACAATGGTACAGGCTTCTCTAATTCTGCTGTCTTCAACATATGGCCCTTTTCTATTTGCTTGCAAGGAAAAGCTATACATAACAGAGGCTTATAATTGCAAAGTGGATGGAACACAACAAGGGAAAGACAATTGCCCTTTTACCGGGAAAGAATCATACAAATTCAGGTTCTGGAAATAATTGAAGGAAGGATCAGGCTGGAGACCTCCAACAAGCTTGAGGCTAGTACCTTATTCTAATCATTATTCTCCCTCCCCCCATTCATCTGCACTCATTCATTCATTGAGACAATGTTGTGGAGAAATGCTATGTTGTGCGTGGATGTTGTGGTAAGGCTGGGACAGCCTTGGTGCCTGGTCAGGACTGGAGAAGCTCGTCAGCAATATAAAATAGGTTTTGCGGAATTGGTTTCTCTTTTCTCATAGAATCCCTACAGTGCAATAGGAGACCATTCGGCCCATTGAGCCTGTTCTGGCAACAATCCCGCCCAGGCCCTATACCCATAATCCCGTGTATTTCCCCTGCTGGTCCTCCTGACACTAAGGGGCAATTTGGCATGGTCAATCAACCTAATCAACACATCTTTGGTCTGTTTTACCATGTGGGAAAGCACGGTAGTGCAGTAGTTAGCACTGCAACCTCATAGCATCAGGGATCTGGATTCGATTCCAGCCTCGGGGTCACTGTCTGTACAGAGTTTTCACATTCTTCCCGTGTCTGTGTAAGTTTGCTCCAGTTTCCTCTCATTACCCATAGATGTGCAGGTTAGGTTGATTGGCGATGCTATATTGACCCTAATATCAGAGAGATTACCAGGGTAAACATGTGGGGGTGAGACCTGGGTAAGATTGTGATCAGTGTGACTCAATAGGCCAAATTGAAACATATAAGATGATTAGAGGTTTAGATAGGGTGGACAGTGATAGCCTTTTTTCTAGGATGGAGAAAGCTAGTACGAGGGGACACAGCTTTAAATTAAGGGGTGGTGGTTTTAGGACAGATGTCAGAGGTAGGTTCTTTACCCAGAGGGTGGTAAGGGTATGGAATGCCTTGCCTGCATCAATTGTAGATGCGCCAAGTTTGGTGGTGTTTAAGAGGTTAGTAGATAAGTTTATGGATGAAAAGGGAATGGTTTAGGTTAGAGGGTCACTGCTTGTTCCTAATTGGTTGGCGCAACATCGAGGGCCAAAGGGCCTGTTCTGTGCTGTAATGTTCTATGTTCTATGTTCTAAATGGCTTCCTTCTGCACTATAGGGATTCCAAGTCAAGACAATTTTTTGCAATCTAATAAATCTAGTTTGTGTCTGTTGCATAGGGCATCAGCTGGTGCGCTTCCGGTACATTGTTCTGCACAATGTACAGAAAACACATAGCATTGGGTAATGTAATTGCTTGGACCAGAGTTACGAGTACTGACCATCACAATATCTGCACCACTTCCCCTGATGCAATAACAAGAAATGGGCCACAAAATGGACTTATTCCCAATGCGCTATCACATTTGGAGATTAACAACTATGCTTAACAACTCGTAAGACTGAACTGGTCACAGAAACCAAGTTTTAATATGGGCTACATTGACCAAGCCCCACATAACTGCCCCCTGTTCAAAGGGAATTTCTCAAAGAGGAAAATCACCAGGGGATTTTCAAGCGCTTGGATTTTTTTTCACTATGTGGTAGCTTGGGGTATTTATATAGATTTGCATCATTTATATCTTATTCAAGTATATTTTCTTTTTAAGACCTACACATGTATCTCATTAGTTGCTGAAAAATACCATCAGTGCTATTACTTGCAAACTGGAGGGGAAAAGCTACAGTTCTAAACCAGGACAGGAGTTTGGCAGCAATTGAATTGGTCTCCTGCCAAGCTTAGTGCTGGTGCCAGGAAAAGAGGGGGAGGTGGCTGGAAACATCAAGGTTATTGTCTCCAAATATTTTTTTTTGCTCTTTAGGTTATAATTTAGATTTCAGCAAAGGATCTGAAGAAAGACCCTTTCTAATCCTAACTGTTAGCTATGGTGGTTAACAGAGAATGGGACCCAAATGCAATGGCCTCTATTTGCAACACTATTAACAAGGCTAGTCCCAGAGGGCAAGTGAAATGTCTGTGCCAGATGGAAGATCATAAAATCTCTACAGTGCAGAAAGAGGCCATTCAGCCCATCAAGCCTGCAGGTCGTACCCAGCTCCTAGCCCTGTAACTCCACTTATCTGCCCTCCTAATCCTCCTGACACTAAGGGTCAATTTAGCATGGCCAATCCATCTAACCTGCACATTTTTGGACTGTGGAAGGAAACTGGAGCACCAGAAGGAAACCCATGCAGTTACGGGGAGAACAGCCTCAAGATTGGGTGGTGGGGGGGGGTGGGGGTCAGATCAGAGTTGAGGAGGAATTTCTTCATGCAAAGGGTAGTGAATCTTTGGAATTCTCTGCCTGATGAAGTGGTGGAGGCTTCCTCACTGAATATGTTCAAGTCAAGAGTGGATAGGTTTTTAATTGACAAGGGAATTAAGGGTTACGGGGAGAAAGCAGGAAAGTGGTACTGAACCACTACAGATCAGCCATGACCTTATTGAATGGCAGGGCAGGCTCGAGGGGCTACTCCTGCTCCTATTTCTTATGTTCTTATGTGACCCGAGGCTGGAATTGAAGCCGGGATCCTGGTGCTGCGAGGCAGCTGTTGAATATCCATAAAGAAGAGTATTGTAATATTGCTTACTAATGTAGCATTTATTTTGCAGTAGATTGGTGAACCGTGGGGTGCATCACCAGAAAAAGAATGGTGGCAACTCTGAAAAAAGTATTTGAATATTAGTAAAATTATTATTTTAAAGGCATATGAAAGGTCAGGGGGAATGCACAGGTTCATTAATGAGTGGACACTGGCTTGGTAAACAGAATGGCCTTCCATACTATACCATTCTATGATTGGATTTCATTCAAGACAAGAAATTGACATAGGCATAGATTTTCTGATGGGTGCCAATTATCGTCAGATCATCACTCTGTTTAAACGTTCCTTACTTGGCACTGCTCCACAATTCTTGCCATGGTTCTTGAGTGTGGTTTTACTAGGAATGCAGAGTGCAGTTTCCCACCAGCAGCTCCACTGCAGCACTGAAGGAACGGGGCAAACCAGGTAATGTGCATTTCTTACAGTACTGCCTGTTGTAGGATAAGGTTAAAGGTCAGTGAACAGATGAATGGGTGAATGGAATGGATGGCACAATGGGTTGGTGGGTGAGGTTTGTGGGTTTGTGGAAGGTGAATGAAGTGATAGATGGATGAGGTGGTACATGGTGAGATGGTATGTGGGTGAGGTGGTATGTTGGGTGAGGTGGCACGTGGGTGAGGTGGTTGGTGGGAGGTGGTCGGTGGGTGAAGTGGTTGGTGGGTGAGGTGGGTGGTTGAGTCGAGGTGGTGACTGAGTGGGTCAGAATGGGGGGAAGGTGGGTGGTAGGAAAGTCAGGTCCAATTGAACTGTGGTTGTGTCTGGTTGGGAAGAGGTAGTCTGGCTGTTGGGGAAGTAGTCAAATATCCGAGGAGGGTAGTTGGGTGATTAGGACAGGCTAGTGATGTTGAGTTGGGTCAGAAGGCAGTCATGTTGTTGAGGAGTGGTTGCAAAGAAATTCAAGAAGGTAGTCGGGGGGTGTTCCTGGAGGGAGCTGTATGGTTGACGGGGAGACACTATTGGTATCAGGTTGGGTCAGGTTAGGAGTTTACCAGGTGTTTCTGGTGGTTGAGGGGGTTAGTTGAGGGAGCTGGTGGTTAGTTGGGCAGACAGGGAGTTTTCTAGGCAGGGGAGAGGAGATAGGCCAGGTGGTCAAGAAGATAGTTGGGGGTCGGTATGGATGATTAGGAGGTTAGTTGTGCAATTATCTGGGAGCAAGACTTGGTTTCAACCTGTCTAATATTCCTTAGCTAACTATTCAGGTAAGTACCCTTGAACTGTCTGAACTCTGACTCCAAGTTGGAGATCTTTGCAGAGTTCCTGAAAAGCTCAGGGAATTGTCCCTTGGAAATTGAAACTTCCCATGTAATTCCCATCAGGTCAATGTGTTAGAACCTCCATGGGATTCCATGTGCATTTTGGGTTGTGTGTCCACCCTCTGGCAAAGATTTGATAGTAAGGAGACAATCATGTAAACACTGAGTAAATATTTAACCATTCAAACTGATCTGACATCTCAAAGGAAGTCAAATTCCAATTGGGTTCTTGCTCATGACCCACAACAAATAAAAATACAAAAGTGGATTGTGAATAATTTCATTTTGTTTAGAGCTCCTGTTTTCTTACTGCTCACATGACAACCATTCTTTAGCAAAAAGTTCCAACAAAGGGCATTTCCCTAAATTAAGATCAGCACCTAAGAATGGTCATTGGCCAAAATGCTAATGGGTTTGTGAAACATTCATCTAGTCGCTATTTTTAATTAAATAAATTGTGCTGCTCCTATAGTGGGCAGCTCGGTGTCATATAAAATCAGGCCAGCTTTTGTACTCAACCACAAATATCATATTTAACCATGTGTACATTGACCCATTATACTTGGTTGAAAAGTTTATTTTTTTTCACAGGCCTCATGTAATAGTCAACCTTCATGTTTCATTGATCGAACAAAGCCCAAATGCTCTAGAGCCACATGCAACTATGGATACTGAAATCACAAAATCATTCAATAAGTCATCAGTTACTATTCATGATGAGGCAATGTCCAAGTGATATTATTTCTATTCAATATAAAACATCTGGAATTAAGAATCTTTTGATGACCATGAAACTATTGTCGATTGTTAGGAAAACCCATCTGGTTCACTAATGTCCTTTAGGGAGAAAAACCTGCCATCCTGGGTGACACGGTGGCAGACTGGTTAGCACTGCTGCCTCACAGTGCCAGGGACTCAGGTACAATTCCCAGCATGGGTCACTATCTGTGCAGAATCTGCATGGTCTCCCTGTGTCTGAGTGGGTTTCTTCCAGTTTCCTCCCACAATCCAAAAGACATGCTGGTTAGGTGCATTGGTCAGGATAAATTCTCACTCAGTGTACCCGAATGATGACAAAGGGATTTTCACAGTAACTTCTTGGAATGTTAATGTAAGCCTACTTGTAATACCAATAAATAAAATTAATCCTTACTTGGCCTGGCCTACATGTGACTCCAGAGCCACAGCAAGAGTGGTTGACTCTTAACTGCCCTCGGGCAATTAGGGATGGGCAATAAATAGTGGCTAGCCAGCGATGTCCATGACCCACGAATTAATTTTTAAAAAATTGAGTAGACTGCATAACCCATCGCGGCGCCGTGGAGAAACAGTAACAAGGGCACAGCTCAATCTAAAATAAAAGCTGGGCATTTATCAAGAAGGCAACTAATTGTGCAGCAGCAAGAGTTTCCAAGAAAATGTTTCCAAGAAAATAGTTCGAGACTTGAGAAAGATATCCAAGAAACTAGAAAAAAATGCCAAAGAGTAAACGGTTTATATTTCACTCCACTGATTATAAAAAAGATGAAAAACATCGATGGCCTTTTTTGGATTCTACTTGAGAGTTTGTTGTGATCTCGGTTTCATGCTGTGCAGGCCCAACTCAAGCAGGCATGTCAAACCCTCAAGGATGCTAACCTTGTAAAGGGCAGCACTTAATTTTTAAAAAAAAATTGGTCTCAAAAAATGTGACTTTTACAGAGCTCTTTACTGTGGATTAGTTGTCCTGGAATGTTTTAGTAATCAAATATATCTACGTCTTCACCTCAAAGCGAAGGCATTATCACAGCGGGTATTGTTTTACCTAACCCGGCAGAACAGTTTATTTTCCTGTTTATAGGCCGTTCAACCTATCATCTTTTCTTCAGTATCCTGCTTTAGGTGATCCTCAGTAACTGAACGAGATCTCTCTGCTGGGTGGCTGCCATGACTTTTGGCAAGGCCTCCTAATGCTGATCTGGGGACTATTTTGTTCATTCCTGCTGATTCTTCCTGAGCCAGTGGCATGGTAGGAATTGTGGGGGGGGTTGGGGTGAACAAAAGATTTAGAAAAGAACACTGCAGCAATTATAAATACAGGGATTCCAAAGCTGCCAGTGTTCAGTAGCAGCATGCAGGCAACTGGTGTGCCTGATGCAAATGAGATCTCAAAAAAGCAATTTTCACGGCCTTTGCAGCAGAGCACTAAGGCAATATTTAAATCATATTAAAATGAAAGAGGCGTATTTGAGACTCTTTAGTGTTTACTTGTTTGGTGCGCAAAAGCACGATGTCAGCATGCAGCAAACATAAGAAAAATGGGGCAATCACTCTTTTTTTTTAATCTCTGCTGCTCTCTTCTAACAAAGACAGGAACTTAATTTACTACTTTTTGCTCTGCCTGTCTAGTTTATGTTTGACAATCTTAGCCCTTTTACAACCCAAGTTGGGGGGAACAACATTTTGATAATGCACACCCAATAGAGACTTGCTGTATTTTCTTCCATTTTACTTTCTTTCCTGAGATTGGGAATGTGGTGCGGGAGGGGGTCCGGGGAGCCAGAAGTATTTCCAAACATAAAAAATAGAAGCAAGAGTAGGCTATTCGGCCCATTGAGCCTGCTCCGCCATTCATTTTGATTGTGGCTGATCATTAATCCTGCCTCCTTCTCCCCTTGATCCCTTTAATCCCAAGAACTATGTCTAATTCATTCTTGAAATCACACAACATTTTGGCCTCAACTACTTTCTGTGGTGAATATTAAAACTATTACCTTCATTGAACTAAAAAGAGACACTTCCCAGGATAACTACTCAATTGTATACACATGGTGACTATAAACTGGCCTTCACTTGTAGATCTATTGAATCGGATACTGTTTGAGAAGAGAGAAGTTCTGAAAAAGTTCAGATCATGTAAATGTACTTTGGAACAAAAAGAGAAATTTTTATTTAACCTGTGTAGTGTATTTAGTGGTTTATTGTACGTGAATGTTTTAGAAACATTCATAGAAATTAAGAGAGGAGTAGGCCCTTCGAGTCATCCATTATGATTATGGCTGATTATTGAATTCAATATAGAATTGAAATCCTAATCCCACCTTCTCCCATTGATCCCTTTAGCCCCAAGAGCTATAACTTATTCCTTCTTGAAATCACACAATGATTTGGCCTCAATTACTCTCTGTGGTAGTGAACACATTCACCACTCGCTGGATGAAGAAATTTCTCCTCACCTCAGTCCTAAATGGTTTACCCCTTATCCTCAAACCATGACCCCGGGTTCTGAGTTCTCCACTATCAGGAACATTCTAAAGCTCCCCACCCCCACCCCACCCTCTTCCCACACAGGGAAAATGGCCAGTTAAATATGCCGTCATATTTCAATAATGGATTGGTGAGGGGATGGAATGGGGAAGTCCAAAGATGTGCAGTTTAGGATAATTGGTCATGCTAAATTGAATCCAGAATCAAGGGATTAGCCAGGTAAAAATGAGGGGTTATGGGAATAGGACCTGGGTGGGATTGTGGTTTGTGCAAACTCGATGGGCCAAATGGCCTCCTTCTGCACTGTAGGGATTCTATGATTCTATGAATCTAAATGTAGAAATAGTTTACGGGCAGAATTTTCCCATCCTGCCCACCACAGGAATTTTAACAGGTGGGATAGGACCATGAAAAGATCTATTGACCTCAGGCAGGATTTTCTGGTCTTAGGGTGACCGAAAATCCCACCGAGATGCCATTGCTGTTGTACTGTAGGAAACGTGGAAGTTAATTTATGCAAAATCCCCCATCAACAATAATGGGATAAATGGCCAGACAATCTGTTTTAGTGATGTTTAGTTGAAGGATAAAATTGGTGAGGAAATTGGAGACAACTCTCCCGTTCATGTTCAAAATATGGCCAGGAGATCATTTGCATTCACTTGAGAGGAGAGACAATTTAATTTGAAAGATAGTATTTCCAACAGTGCAGCACACTCTCAGTACTGCACTGGATTGTTGGAAAAACTTTGAGGCAGGAATATGAGGCATTGAGCTGAAAATGAGTTCAGTCAGTGCAAATCACATGTTCTAGAAATATTGACAATATCAAACTTGGATTGTGTCTGTATTTCAGTTTTGCTACCTTTTTGATCGTATTCATGGAGAAAGCAATTTCCCTCCATTGGTGGCATGGTTAGCACTGTGCCTCACAGCACCAGAGACCCTGATTCAATTCCTGGTCTTGGTCTGTGTGGAGCCCGCACACTTTCCCTGTATCTGCATGGGTTTCCTGAAAGACACACTGATTAGGTGCATTGGTCATGCTAAATTCTCCCTCAGTGTACCCGAACAGGCACCCGGGGATTTTCACAGTAACCGCATTGCTGTGTCAATGTAAGCCTATTTATGACAAATAAATAAAGTTCTATTTTGACAGCCATTCCAGAATATGAAGCAAGTGCAATTTTATCTCCATTATATTTCCCTCATTACTAAGACAAGTGTCTTCCTAGTCAACTGATGGACATATGACACTGCCAAAGTGAACAGTGCAAGCTTAAAAACCACAGGCTTGCAAGAGTTAAATTACAATACTGTCACACAGTGTCCTTGTGATGTGTAGGCAAGAAGTCAAAGCGTCCTTGGGTTCAATTGTTTCTTCAGAATTTCACTGTTCAAAAGACTACCTGGCATACTCTACATTATTAATGACACTCTCTACGGCCTCTTTTGCACAGAGTCTTGGCAGAGTGCCATTTATAACACTGGAGAATTTGATGTTTCTGTACACTGTATGGTAATGGACAAAAATCAGTTTGCAGAACAATGATAATCTGCCAATTTGAATTGATTCTCCGAGTCCTCAGATCAATTGTGTTGGCAGATGGTATCCGTTACGCTGGCCTAATAATCTCGGCTGTGTGATATATTTTTACAGCTGTCAATCTGTTAAATTAGTTAGGCATGCTGTCTTTTAATGTAACCATATTACAAGTCATAATGATGATTCCTTTGAGGCGTATGTTTTCCAGACGAAACTGAAGAAAAAAATACTTCTTGAAGAAATATAAGGCAGAAGATGACAATATTGGATTCTCAGGCTGGAGTTCTCCAGTCTTGCACACAGTGAGGGTAGAGAATTTGGGTGCTCAGCTAAATTTCCATGCACGGTAGCGGGACTGGAGAACCCCGGCTGTGGGCAAGGTTGGAGAATTTCGGCCTGGCCATAAAACAAGGTGCATCGCTTTCATCTCCAGAGCAAAGAAATTTGGACAGGTGTAAATGGCAGACAACATATTACTTCCCCAATTAAAATTAATAATTAATTCTTCTAATAAGTAGAATAAATACACATACATCCTGGATTACTTTACTTTGAAGTCAAGTTCACCGTTAACGTCTACAAGGAAAAGCTTGCAAGTGACGTGAAATAATAATTACCTTGCCAACAGCCATGATTAAAAGAGGTCATTGATGTGTGCGCCAATCAGCACATCTTATATCCAGATACCCATATCTGAGCTAACAATAGGACAGTAAGAAGTCTGACAACACCAGGTTTAAATCCAACCGATTTATTTGATAGTAAACTCACAAGCTTTCGAACCTCTGGCCTTCGTGCCCAGTCCAATGCCAGCATCTCTACACCCTAACAATAGGACCACAGAGGTGGAAAATGGTGAAGGCATATTAAGAGGATAAAGTTGTCATTTAATCATCAAGACAGAGGATGAATTCTCCATCCTCTCAGCCGCATGACTTCCATCAGCAAGTGGTGGTGCATTACTTGCTAGCAGCGGGATTCTCTGGTCCCGCCACCATCAGTGGGGATTCCCAGTGATGTCATCCCATACTGGTAGGAAACAGGTGGGACTGGAGAATCCCACTGGTGTGAAGAATTCTGGCCGGGGCTCAATAAATAAATTGGTAACTGTCTCCACAAACCAAGTGCTCGGAATCATCATCGAGTAAAGGATATAACTGGGATGAACGATGATTTGATTAAACTGATGAAAAACCTGAGGACTGCGTTCCAAAGACATGTCCAAAATTCTTCTGAGGCTTCCTTCCTCGTACATTTCAAACAGGGAGAAGTCCAAAAACATAAACTAACATGGCCACATCAGTTGCAGTGCAGTAAGTTCTGAGACAGTGAACAAGATGACAACTGCTTTTTTGGCTTCTGGGGTAATGGACTGGTTTCATCCAAAAGGTAATAAAATTCAGACAGAATCATCCATAAAGCAGCTCTTAGAAGCAGGGACTAGATTGGGCAGGGATTAGCATTAAAGTAAGTAATGATCAGGCAGACAGTTCACTGGATGATGTATTAAATCTATAACATAAAGCAAAAGTACAAAGTTACAGCAATATTTGCTCTCCTACATTGGGACCCTCACTACAATTGCAAGCTGGGCCTGGAAAAGGCATCATCATGTCATAATTGCCTGTGACGACATCGGCATTACAAGCTCATCACCAACGTTGCAAACTGCACCAAAGGAAATTCCACCAGAATAAGTAGTCCATTTTTGACTCAACAAACTATCAGATTATTCTGATTCACAGAGTGGTGAATAGTTTTTTTTTCTGAATCACATCCCTGGAATAGACCTGTACAAATCATGCTGGCTAACCTCACCATGTCATTATGCAAAAGTAACGCAAGGTGCTGCGTAACCAAGGGTAAATAGTAGTGTGGGCTACAGATACATTTTTACTGGAGTTGGGGATCTGATCAATCAAACATATTTGTATTTGCTCATTGACAGTATCTGAGGCAGCTATGGGCAACCTAGGCTAGTGAATGGGCCACAAAACAAACCCACTTTCACATCATTGAAACTAGGCTTGTTTACTAACCATGACTCCATGAGTATGATTCAATACATTTAATACAAGCTGAATACTTTGTAATGAATTCCAGGAAGTCCTTCATCATTTATATTTTAATACACCTCTCATCAACTTCAAATGGTAAAGGCAAAATAAATATATTTACACTTCAGTTGCAGAGGGAACACATGGCTCTCACAGTCAATGCTGAGCGCAATCAACATGCAACCCACTTTACTCACCCTTGTTTTACATGTGTATAGCTATTTTTCTTTTATTAGTGTCACAAGAAGGTTCACATTAATACTGCAATGAAGTTAATGTGAAAATCTCCCTAGTCGTCACACTCTGGTGCCTGTTCAGGTACACTGAGGGAGAATTTATCACGGCCAATGCACCTAGTCAGTACATCTTTCTGGAAACCAAAGCATCTGGAGAAAACTCATGTAGACAGGGAACGAATGTGCAAACTCAGCTCAGACAATGATTCAAGCTGGGAGTTGAACCTGGGTCTCTGGTGCTTTGAGACAGCAGTGCTAACCATCGTGTCACCATGCCACCAGTAATACTAAAGACTTGTGCTCACCCCAAGACCGGAAATTCCCGGATCAATGGATCTTTGCATGGTCCTGTCCCACTCGCCATGATTCTCGTGGCAGGCGTGATGGGAAAATTCCGCCCTATGGGTCTCAATGTAATTGAAAGGTGAGCCATGCAGTGGGATGGTGTTTTCACAAAGTTATTAATGAACTGAGGCATCTCTAACAACCATGTTTTGACTTCCATCCTTAATTCTGTGCCAAAGGAATCATAGCAGGTGAGATAGGACCATAAAAAGTATATTGACATCGAGCGAGAATTTCTGAACTTGGGGCAAGCATGAGTCTGTAGTATTACTAGTGGCACAGTGACACAGTAGATTAGCACTGCTGCCTCACAGCACCAGGAACCTGGTTCCATTCCTAGTTTGGATCACTGTCTGTGTGGAGTCTGCACATTCTTCCCATTTCTGCAAGGGTTTCCTCCACTGCTCCAGTTTCCTCCCACGGTCCAAAAGACGTGCTTGTTCGATGTATTTGCCATGCTAACTTCTCCCTCAGTGTACTCAAACAAGCACCAGTGTGTGGCAACTGGGGGCATTCACAATAACTTCTTTGCAGTGTTAATATAAGCCAACTTGTGACACGAAGAAATCAACTTAAAAGACTAGTAACTTTTAAAAAGATATTTGAATTCCAGTGACTGACTGCAAAGGTCACACTTGATTTCAAATTGTAAGACTTTTACTTTAATAAACAAGCTAAAAGCAAACATCCAAGCAAAATTCAATAGGCAACTCTAAACTATACAAAAGATTCCCCATTAACTTTTAAGTAGGGAGGGCACAGTAAAAAGTCTCATAACACCAGATTAAAATCCAACAGGTTTATTTGGTATCATGACTTTTGGGGTATTGCTCCTTCATCAGGTGAGTGGAATGGAGTAAGCTCTAGATTGCACATATTGCCTCATCTGATGAAGAAACTGTGCTCCCAAAGCTCGTGATGCCAAATAAATCTGCCGGACTTTAACCTAATGTTGTGACACTTACTACTATTAACTTTTAAAGTATTTAAAAATTTACCTCCAGCTTAATATTATTTTTCCCTTAAAAAGAGATGTAATTTTTCAAAGCTATTCTTATGCATGCTTCCTTTTCCATTTTTCTGCCAGGAATCTTATCATTGTTGAACTGATTTTCATAGCAAGGCCTGCTTCTCTCTAGTCAAAGCTAGGTGAATCTTCCAGCCTCATTTAAATCCTCACAAACTTGGTCACTTCAATCTGAGCAAGATATTCCACCCTCATGCTGCATGGTGAACAATAGAGACTAGCTGTTTCTTTCTCTCTGCCTTCTCAATCTCTCCTCCAGTTTCTTGCAGACTGAAGAGTCATAATGTTGAAAATAATCTTAAGAAAACAACCCATAGCCCATACTACAATGGCAAGCCTCTTCCTTCTCAAATCTCCATAGCAAATTGAATCATATGAGCCCTGTATCCAGTGGGAAATAAAAATTAGCTGTTTTCTAGATCCCCCACATCACCTCAACTCCACTGTATGATGGAATTAAATAGACAGTTGAAAGTATAACAATTTACAAATTCTGGTATTCCTAACAGCCTATCCACATAGCTGTCCTGATCATTGTTTACAGGGATGAATATCTTACACTGTCTGCCCAGTAAGACTCTCTTAAATCCTTTATTTTACCTTAAATTAGAAAGACAAACCCAAAATATAATCCGACAAACTTTGTATCTGTAGCACACTAATTACAGCCCTGCCAGTGATATCCACAACCTAAGAATGAATGGGTGATTTGTTACATATCGCTTGCAATAAGCAGTCCTGGATTTCACTTTGATGTTGTTTTGTTCCAAAGTTACTATAACCTCTATATCGTGAACATTGAGTGCTCTCATTACTTTATTATTCCTGAATTATGTAAACATTTTTGCAATTGCTGTTATTTCAGATGATGGAGTGTGTTAGGCTACAAATTAATAGGAACCAATTTCTTCCTAAATATATTTCTGAGGATAAAGTTTGACAAAGAGGCTGACTGAATGTCACCTATGCTATCACGCTGCAGATTTCTACAGTAATGAAGGTGATACACTACTTTGCTGCTCCAGATATGGATCCCAAAATAATGCCAGGTTATTCCTCTGATCTAGATTCAACCCCTGAGACAATTGTGTTATTTTCGGTGGTTTATTTTAGAACCACAATAGCCTCATGCTATAACTCTCTTTGAATTAGCCTGACCTCCGATACAATACACAGTATTTAAGACACCTCAGTAATATTGGCTGCAATTTTCCAACCCCAATCCAGTTCTCTCTGCCCCCACATTGTGGGTTTCCCCACCAACACAACAGTGAGCTGTTAAAATCTCCTTTCATTCTGGGATGGCACAGTAGCACAGTTGTTAGCACTGCTGCCTCACAGCACTAGGGACCTGGATTCAATTCCAGGCTTGGATCACGGTCTGTGTGGAGTGTGCACATTCTCCCCATGTCTGTGTAGGTTTCCTTCGGGTGCTCCAGTTTGCTCCCACTGTCCAAAGGTGTGCAGGTTAGATGAATTGGCTGAGCTAAATTTCCACGTTGTAGGTTAGGGACATTAGAGCGTATTTATATGAAGTTTTGGGAAGATGTTCTTGGTAAGATACTCTGTAAGAGAGTCATTTCAGATTTGATAGACTGAATATCCTCCTTTGCACTGTAGAGATTCTGTGATTCTATGAATATATAATATTTGCATTCATTTCATTTGGCAGTATTCTATTACATAAAATGTGACTGCTTCAGTTTAGTGGACCTTACATTTCCTGTCACCATTCAGTTTATACATGTGTTGTATGAGTTGCCATGATAACACATTGTGGAATTTTCCAGCCACACTAGCCTCAATATTGGAAATTCCTGCTCCAGCTCTAAGGAGCTTTAAACAGTCCACCGACTTTTCTGTCTTGCCCACCACCATTTTTGTGGCGGGTGGAATGGGAGATATTCGGCCAACATTTCATTTTTCCACATCTTGCAATTCTCCCAAAAGCACTGAATTGATGGGAAAATCCTGAATGTTCTGTCTTCTCACCTGAATCTCTGCACTCTGTGCACTGGAGAGGTCCCAATAGTGAATCTCATTAAAAACCCAGGAGGCTGGGGACTATTCACACCGGAGACTGACAGTTCTGGAACTCTGCATCTTTGTAGTGGCTTCAATATATCAGTCTCCCCGTTTACTAGTCAACCCGGGACCCCTGCAGTGCTACTCCTCCAGTCACACCCCCCACCACTCCCCAAAGCCCAATTACAGCCCCTATAACAATTCCTGGACCAGCCCTGACTCCTCCCCCCCATCCCGGAGTTCCCTGATATCTAGCCCACACCCCCTAGCAGTGGCGATCCTCTGCATACGTCCTCATCCCGGCAGAAACCACCCCCTCCCAACTCTGCTGACCCCCCCCCACCTCGGGAGGCAGACCCCTTTCCAGTATACCACCCCCCACAAAGTCCGCCCCAATCGCTGCCCTCCCTTCATCCCAAACTGATCCTGTCTGCAGCAGGATTCCCCGCACCCCCCAAAAACCCCACCAATCACCTTGGGCCTGCCCACAATATGCCCTACCCCTTGTCTAATGGTGGGCAGTATCAAGGTGCCCCTTGGGCATGGGTACTTTGCTGCTTGGGCAGTGCTAGGGCACACAGGCTGGCACTGCCAGGGTGCCCCCCCCATCACCCAAATCCCCTGGGGGACCCCGATTGTTTCCCCCCTTCATTCCAATGGGGTCTCCTTCTAATTTCTCAAATGCGGAGAGCTATTCTAAACCGCCCCTCATTCCAGAATGAAGTACTCTGGCAGAGGAAGGAGATTCAATCAGGACCAGTAACTTCCCGATAATGACATTTAAAAAACATTTAAAACACATTAAAAAAAGCTTCAAATTATTCACCTACCTTCCCCCCCCCCCCCCCCACCCCCACCTCCCGGTTTCCAGCGTGGTTTGACCGGCGACTGTTCTCTGCCTCTGAGAGATGCAAATGCATTCCCGGCACAAGCGCAAATCCTGGAACAAGGCTGCATCTCCCACCCTGACCCACCAGACAAGTTATGGGTCAGGATGGGAGAATCACGGCCCCCATTTCTGCTGTTAAGATGTGCACTCGGAATTATTTGAATTCTGAGCCGACGTCTTCAGGCCCAAAAGTAGCATCAGCCTTTGATTTATTTTCCAAGACTAAAATATGACTTGAATCTTCATGGTAACTGAAAACAGCAGAAGTTAGTCCTGAGTAATGTACTTATGCTTTTCATGGTTGTGACTGGAACACCGTAGCCTCCTGAAATCCCCAGGATCACCATGAATAATGATGTGGACTTGCCGACATTGGACTGGTGTGGGCACAGTAAGAAGTCTCACAACACCTGGTTAAAGGCTAACAGGTTTATTTGGAATTATGAGCTTTCGGAGTGCTACTCTTCAAGAAGTGGCACTCCGAAAGTTCGTGATTCCAAATAAACCTGTAAGGTTACCATACCATGAATAATGCCACAGTCCTGCGTCATTATGACACAGATGTGAAAGTTAATCATTCCCTTTGCTTAGTTGCATCATGGAATTTGTGATGAATTTTGTTCCCCTGCTAGGCTGAATGTTACCATCGCATACGCCCCTGATTAACCACTGTGCCACCGGGCTACCGATGATTTTCTCACCCAACTGCAGTCAACCAAGATTTAACTGGACGCCAAATTCTCTGACCTCGCTGCAGTGAGAGCCTGGTGGGAATGGCTGGTAAGACTGCACCTCGAGGGCCAAACTTTCCCATTCCACCCACCTTGGGAATCTTAGCGGCCGGGACATGGGCCATGCAAAAGTCCATTGACTTCAGATGGAATTTTTCAATCTTGGAACATGGATGGTTGAAAATTCCCACACCTAGTATGTAAAATGGTGCATGCAAAACTGCTGCTTTCTGAGGAATACCTAGTGTAAGATAAGAGAGAAATGGCTGGGCTAAACCAATCCAGTGCATAGCACTGGAACTGATGTCCTCGACCAGAATTTTGTCCATAAGAATTACATTTTTAATTAAACAGCTCTCGCAATGGTTGCTGAGCTAAGTAATGAGCTCAGCTAAGATCAAACACAGAGCTACTATTTCAAGTTAATAATAAATCATCATGCACAGACATATACAAATCCACAGTGCATTCGACATAACGTTAATCTTTGGCCTAGAAATTATGCTGTATGAGGATTAGCATACGAATGATTAGTGCATTCTACTAAAATTCCACTATCCGTTTAACAAAACCCAAATGGGTTAATGTCCCCATTAAGGTAGAGGACAAATCAATTTTCCATGAACACCTTTAGTACTTGGACACTGGAATCTGCAGAGCCTAATTTCGAGGTCTTGTGGTCCGGCCTTTGACCCCATCTAACCACGCTCACGAGCCCTACCTCTCATTTGACTTGATCCGTTGCAATGAACATTTTGACTTTCAAAAGGAAGCCTAAGTGGTGTAGGGAAATATCAGTTGACTGCTCTGGGAATATTAGTTTTCTGCACTCCGTACTTCCAGAAAGAATTAGCTTTAACCTGGGCTACAGCTTAATAAAAGCGACATCAAATATTATTGTTAAGTGTGATTTGTATGCTTTAGTTTCCAAATCCTTCAGCACTGTCTGAAAAAAAACAGTTAAAAATCATGGGCAGGATTTTCCAACCTCACTTGCTTCAAAACCGGAAAATCCTGCCAGAGGTCAACAAACCTTTCTATGGTTCTCGCCTGCTCTGATTCCTGTAGCGATCAGGACAGTAAAATTCACCCCCATATCTCCACATGATTTTAATTGTTGAAAAGAAAGTAATTAATAAAACACTTCACAATATCTGGCTTATATTTTACAGTAGATTAACAGAGATAGAATCCCTACATTGCAGAAGAGGCCATTTGGCCATCAAAACTGTACTGATTCTCTGACACAGCATGTTACCCAAACCTTCTCTCTCACCCTATCCCTGTAACTCTACACTTTTACCATGTCTAATCCATCTAACCTAGAAATCTTAGGACACATTGGCACATTTTTGGTAGACAAGGGAGTCAAAAATTAAAAGTTTAGGAGTTTATTTATTTGTGTCACAACTAAGCTTACATTAACACTGCAATTAAGTTATTGTGAAAATCCCCTAATTGCCATGCTCTGACACCTGTTTGGATACACTGAAGGAGAATTTAGCATGGCCAACACACCTAGTCAGTACGTCTTTTGGACTGTGGGAGGGAACCGGAGCACCCGGAGAAAACCCACGCAGACATGGGGAAAATATGCAGATTCCATACAGACAGTGACCAAGCCGGGAATTGAACTGTGGTCCCTGGTGCCGTGAGGCAGCAATGCTAACCACTGTGCCACTGATGGTTATAGGGGGAAGACAAGAAGATGGCATTCAGCCACAATCAAACTTGCTATGATCTTATTGAATGGCAGAGCAGGCTTCAAGGCCCAATTAGCCTAATCCTGTTGCCATGGGTGTCTCCACTTCATGCCAGCTCCCCAAGCAAAGTCTATTTCTTGACCTAAGTCTCCCAGTTACCTCTCCCATTTTGCCGTACCCATTATTTTGTTTTTATTAACCCCGTTTTTCAATGTTTCAGCTTTTGCCCTCTCCTTATTTTAAGGGTCAGGTACTGGCTTTCCATTGAGTATTGCCATCTACCTATGCACATTGAACCAAATTGTAGCAAGTGTGTTTGAAGCTGTTTAGCCACTTTAATTATTTCCCCAGGTTGATCATTGACTGGAAAACTGATTGCAATTCCCATCGCATTTTCATAAGTAAATTGACACAAATTTGGCCACTCCAGTTGAAAAAAAAAACCCTAAAAATTTGTGGGCAGCACGGTGACACAGTGGTTAGCACTGCTGCTTCACAGTGCCAGTGACTTGGGTTCAATTCCAGCCTTAGGTCACTGTCTGTGTGGAGTCTGCGCATTCTCCTAGTGTCTGCGTGGGTTTCTTCCAGATGCTCTTGTTTCCTCCCACAATCCAAAGATGTGCAGGTTAGGTAAATAGGCCATGTTAAATTGTCCCTCAGTCTTCAAGGAGCCTTAACAGATTAACAAATTAACAGGATTAGGAGGGTAAATATGTGGGATTACTCAAAGATGTATTACAATAAAAACATAGAATCATTGAATCCCTACAGTCTGCGTGGAGTTTGCACATTCTCCCCATGTGTGTGTGGGTTTCATCCAAATGCTCTGGTTTTCTCTCATAGTCCATAGAATATTTGTGTTGCAAGTCAGATTTAATGTAAGCATTTAATTGCTGTCAATCATAGCTTGACCATGCTAAATTGGCCTTTAGTGTCAGTGAGATTAACAGGGTAAATATGTGTTACGGGGATAGGACCAAGGTGGAATTGGTATTAGCACAAGCTCGATGGACTGAATGACATTTTTCTGCACTGTAGGGATTCTCTGTTTCATTCAATTCCAGTTTTGAGCCTCAGGATGTGCGCTTCCCATATGCTCAGTTTATCTTCCTTATTGAAAATGAGTAAGCCTCAAACCTAACATTAAAAGCAACCTAGCAACCCATTTACAATTGTTTGACTGGGGTTTGGGCCAAACATGCCCCCTCATTTTCCATTATTGACAAAACACAGACGATGATTGCCACACAATTCGTACAGATTTATGCGCAGTATTGAGAAATTAAACCATAAATCAAACCAATTATTTGGGAGTAGCCACACTGCCATGTTCTGTATGTCTTACACACTGAACATATGTGTTGCAAGTCAGATTTAATGTAAGCGTTTAATTGCTTTCAGTCAAAAAATTATATGGGGATAAATATTTTCTGCCTCTGTGATTTGCATAACAGTGGGGATTTGTTAACATGCACTGTTATGAGATCATGGATAAATTTTCGGGAATCGAAGCAAAGTGTGATCATTTTAAATTGATTAAAAGGGATTTAAAGTGACACTAATAAATTGAAAATGAATTTAGTAGTGTCACTTTGCAGCAGTTTGTAACAGTTAGATGAATTGGAGTGTAGCCAGCCACAATCACCATGCATATATATTGAGGAAATTAGGGGCAAAAGTATAGCATGTGCCACAACATTTCAGGGAACATGACTAGTACGCTTCCCTTAAAGCAAATGGATCCATGGAGAGAAAAAAAGATCAGGATGCATTTCTGGATTGGCAAAGTGTTTGCACAAAAGCATGATGCTTTCATGCTGCTTTCTACTGTCTGCTACTTTCAGACAAGCACTAACCTGCTTACTCAAAATGGGTTAACGAATGCTTAAAAGTAAATTGTGCCTTAAGAATCAATACATGAACTTCAACAACTACTCCACACCTTGAAGTGATTCATCGAATCCCAGTCATGCAGAGGGAGTTGTTCCGCCCATCATGCCTATACTGAAAACAATCCCACCCAAGCCCTATCTCCATAACCCTAGGTATTTATCCTGTTAATTCTCCTGACCCCAAGGGACATCTTAACAATCTAACCTGCACATCTTTTGAGTATGGGAGGGATTGTGTGCGTTAGGTGGATTGACCATGCTAAGTTGATTCTATTGTCAGGGGAATTAGCAGAGTAAATATGTGGGTTACGAGAATGGGGCTATGTGGGATTGGAGTCAGTGCAGTCTCAATGGGTTGAAGGGACTCCTTCTACACTGTAGAGATTCTTTGATTCTATGATTCTATGAAATCAGAGCCCCTGGAGGAAACTCATATAGAGCACGGCAAGAATATACAAACTTCACACCGACAGTGACTTGAGGTTAGAATTGAACCAAGGTCCCTAGCACTGTGACGCAACATGTCATCCAAATAGTCTTATTTGCATTTCCAGCAGAAAATAAATAGCGCAACATCGACATAGTTGAAGGAACTGGAATGATTAATTGCATCCGGAATGCATATAGTTCAACACCCGGGATATATTTTGTGAGGGAGCGAAATGTTGGATAGCTTCTGAATGAAGTAGTGCTTTAAGTTGTTTCTATAATTGCCTGCCACATTAAGAGAACACCATGGATCTGTCTGCCTATATTGCTAAGTAGTGAAGATTATCAGAGGTAATTGTAGGCAAGTGCAGTCAGTAGCAGAGTGCCAATATGCTTTCAGCCTTGGACACACCCTGTATCCTGCTGATTCAAGGGCTGTGGTTAGAAAGTCAACTGCGCCCTTTCATAGCTTTAAGTGATTTGGCGAGGTGTCCCTGTGAGGAAACTTAGCATTGAGGAAATACCCTCCCTGCATCTGTTCCAGACGTTGGAAATCATAACCACCTCTTCCATTGTGTACTTAGGGTGTAGCTTGCTGAATTTTTTTCTCCACAGAGACCTGACTTCATTCTCCATGTTGTCAATGAAGATGGCAGGGTCAAGAATTTATCTCTCTACACTGAGAGAGCCTAAGGCCGCAACTCCGAATTCTCTTCCAAACTTTTTAGAAATGCAGACGCTGAGGAACGACGAACATTTGCATCTCCAGCTGTCGTACAAAGTTGTATCAGGCATCTCGGTGGACGTTACCTCAATGAATGATTTCACTCGAGCCAGGGTATGCACTTCCCTTGCTCTGGCCGGGATTTTCCAGCCATACTCGCTCCAAAATTGGAGGTCAATGGAACTTTGCACGGTCCACACCCAGCCTGCTACAATTCCCACGGCAGGCAGTTTGGGAAAATACCCCCCACGGGTGCAATGAGCCTGATTGACTCAACAAAGCTGCTAAATTTGTGTAACTCTATGCAACATTCAACTGGATGATTTAACCTGATGCTAATTTGCTGTTCCTACCAAAGGTTTTTGCTATATTCCTTAATTTGAAAAGTCTTTATTCCCCTAATGATGTTCATTCTCCACACACTGCAGGAGCAGACTATAATTTCACAGACCTCTTAAAAAAAAATGTGCCTAGTGTGCAACTCCAACCTGGATTCATGGTTTATTGAATAAATAGTGCCATATGTGATCTTCTACTTCCATGTATCATAACACACAGGGACCTGCACCATTGTGGCAGTTGTTTTACCCTAAAATTAATCACTTAGCACTAAGTCTCTCCTCTTGAGATATACCATTGTAAATCAAACTCCTCAAAACTACACTTCACAGGACCTGAAGAGATGGGTTGTGGTGTGGAGGATCCATAGTATTTGAAAAATGAAGACTCACCGATGTAGGATAACTATTGTTCTTCACCATGGTTACTGCACCAATTGTAGAAATTACATCAATCTAGTATGAATTTAAGAGGAAAGAGTTCCAGGATTTTTCAATTCATGTGTTTGTTGTTAGGATATGGACAGCATCACATTTATTGTCTTGAAATGGTAGTGGTTGTTCAAGCCATTCCACAGGGCATTAAGAATCAGCCATTCAGCTTCTTTTTTTCTCGCATTAAATTGTCCAATTTAACAAATTTAGTTTCAGAACACGGGATTGGGTGGCTCAGTCAGTGGAAGGATAGAGTATGATGAAGCTTGTAAAAGAAAGCAAACAGCACAGTATCAGGTAGTTCTTCAGGCCTACCTCCATCTCTTGTCCCAGAGTTACATTTTGGCTTCAGCCATCATTGGCAACACTTGGGCAACGTAGAGAAAGAATCTCAAGACGTTAATGAGGCTGAGTAGCAACAAAAACAGAAAATGTTGGAAAATCTCAATAGGACTGACAGCATCTCTGGAGAGAGAACAGAGCTCACATTTCAAGTCATCCTGACTCAAAACATCAGCTCTATTCTCTCCTGTCAGACCTGTTGACATTTTCCAGCATTTGCTGTTTTTGTTTCAAATTCCAGCATCAGCAGTAATTTGCTTTTATCTATGGATTAAAGTAGCCTGGGTTGCTAGTCAAGGATCGTAAAGTTGCAGCATCTTATCAGCTATTTCTATTGGAGCCCTAAACACTAATCCACCAAAAATATGTGTCATTGTGACAATAAAATGCTGACAAACATGTTGCATAAATGTGGGTGATTTAATGTGACAGCCTTTTTAATGATACCATCAGAGTATAATTGACACATACCCAGGAGCAACTTTGAAACAGGTAGAATGAGTCCACCCTTCTCTCTGGGTTTCTTCCTGTATATATGGTAGCAATGTATAGTCTAAATAATATCTATCTGCCCGCTTTTGCGTCACCACTCGCTACAACAGGAAATGGATGACTTTCGAGACTGCCTAAATTACGCTGTTCAAGAACAATAAGAAATGAAGCCTTGGCTCATTCCTATAAATTGGAAAAATACAGCATGAGGTTCACGTATGAAATAATCTGTGAGAAAAAATAGAAAAATTAACAGAATAGCCCAAAGCGGCTCAGAAAGAATAAAACCACATGTATGGAATTTACACTTTTAATATATTAATGATGCGGTGAAACAATTAAAAAGACATTGACATATGGAGCAGAAGTTTCCCATCCCCATCCGACATGGGAATTATAGAATCCCTACAGTGTAAAAGGAGACCATTCAGCCCATCGAGTCTGCACCAACTACAATCCCTCCCAGCCTCCAAACCTGTAACCCCACATATTTATCCTGTTAGTTCCCCTGACACTAAGGGTCAATTTAGCATAGTTAATTAACCTAACCCACACATCTTTGGACTGCGAGAGGAAACTACAGCACCCGGAGGAAACTCACCCAGGCATGGAGAGAATGTGCATATTTTACACAGACAGTGACCCAAACTGGGAATCGAACCTGGGTTCCAGGAGCTGTGAGGCAGCAGAGCTAACCACCATACCATCCTCAAATCGTAACAGACAGGGGCGGATCATGCAAATATCTGTTGGTCTTGGGCAGGAATTCAGGTTTTGGGGTGATTATCTCCATTAAAATCCATCCATGTCATTACATGGTCAGAATTATGTAGTACAATTACACTGCACTGACACAGAGACAACACAATGCGCTGGTTAAAATCACATGTAGATTAAACTTCCTGGTCACCACATAATAAGATGGAAGTGCCATCATTAGAAAAGAGTGCAGAAGAGCAGCAAATAATGATTTGGGGTGTAAGAGAGATATGAAGTTTGGGTAAAATACCTCATGCAGTTCAGACTAGGAGATTCCTTGGGCTGGATTTTCAGTTGCCCATGACAGTGTGATTGGGTGTCAGTGCAATGTGAAAATCGATTCTTGGACAGCACCAACAGCTCGGGAATGTGACACCTTCTTAAAAAGGGAGGGTGGGTGACGGGCACTGTCAAGAGCTCTTATGTCTCTAAATAAGGGGCATGTTAGGACCTCATTACAAGCAGCAGTTTTGGATTTTTAATTGGGATATAGGAGAGAAAAGGGAATGCCTGGGGCACTTCAGCGTGCTGCTGTTGTGTTCATAGTGGGGAGCCAGGAGTGCTCGTGGGTTCAATAATCAGCACATTGAAGAAAGGGAGATTTATACTCAACTGCTCAATAAATTATTACCACTTGGGCTGTGAGGCTTGTATTTGTGAGTGGTAGGGATCTCAGAAGGATGAGAGGGTGCTGGCATTACCTGGACTGCAAAGATTGGCCCTGGTGGATGAACATAGAACATAGAACATAGAACATTACAGCACAGAACAGGCCCTTCGGCCTTCGATGTTGTGCCGACCAATATAAAAAGCAATGCCCCTCAAAACTAAACCATTCCCTTCTCTTCCATATACTTATCAACTAACCTCTTAAACGCCACCAAACTTGCGCATCTACAACTGCAGCAGGCAGGGAATTCCACTCCCGAACCACCCTTTGGGTAAAGAACCTACCTCTGATATCCGTCCTATAACTATCACCCCTTAATTTAAAGCTGTGTCCCCTCGTGCTAGCTTTCTCCATACTAGGAAAAAGGCTATCACTGTCCACCCTATCTAAACCTCTAATCATCTTATATGTTTCAATCAGGTCCCCTCTTAGCCTCCTCCTTTCTAACGAAAACAAAGTCAAATCCCTCAGCCTCTCCTCATAAGACCTGCCCTCCATACCAGGCAACATCCTGGTAAACATCCTCTGTACCCTCTCCAATGCCTCCACATCTTTCTTATAATGTGGGGACCAGAACTGCACACAATACTCCAAGTGCGCCGCACTAGAGTTTTGTACAGTTGCAACATGACGTTGCGGCTCCGAAATTCAATCCCCCTACCAATAAAAGCTAAGACTCCATATGCCTTCTTAACAACCTTCTCGACTTGACTGCCTATTTTCAGGGATCTATGCACATAAACACCAAGATCCCTCTGTTCATCAAGACTACTAAGAATCCTACCATTAGCCCTATACTCTACACATTTATTATTTCTGCCATAGTGCATTACCTCACACTTTTCCACATTAAACTCCATTTGCCACCTCTTGGCCCAGCTCTGCAACGTGTCCAAGTCCCTCTGCAAACTATAACACCCCTCTTCACTATCTACCACTCCACCGACTTTAGTGTCATCTGCCAATTTACTAATCCATCCTTCAATACCCTCATCCAGATCATTTATAAAAATTACAAACAGCAGGGGCACCAAAACAGACCCCTGAGGTACACCACTTGTCACCGAACTCCAAGATGAATATCTCCCATCAACCACCACCCTCTGTCTTCTATCTGCTAGCCAATTCCTAACCCAATTAGCTAAATCACCCTCTATCCCATACATCTGCATTTTCTGCAGAAGTCTTCCATGGGCTGGATGAAGGGGTGCCAGCATAGGAACATAGAAATTAGGGGCAGAAGCAGGAAATTTGAATGGTGAGCCTGCTTCGCCATTCAATCAGATCTCTCCCTGGTCTTAAATCCACCTCCCCACCTATTCTCCATTTCCCCTTATTCCTTTTTCTATTAGAAATATGTCTATCTCCTCCTTGAACCATTCAACAATTTAGACTCCACTGCGCTATGGGACAGTGAGTTCCACAAACTCACCACCTCCTGTGAGAAGTATGGGCAGCATGGTAGCACAGTGGTTAGCACTGCTGCTTCACAGCTCCAGGGTCCTGTGTTTGATTCCCAGCTCGGTCACTGTCTGTATGGAGTTAGAACATAGAACATTACAGCGCAGTACAGGCCCTTCGTCCCTCGATGTTGCACCGGCCAGTGGACCCTCTAACCTAAACTATTCCAATATCACCCATATGCCTATCCACCGACCATTTGAATGCCCCCAAAGTAGGCGAGTCCACAACTGCTGCAGGCAGGTCATTCCACGCCCTCACCACCCTCTGTGTAAAGAACCTGCCTCTGACATCCGTCCTATAACTACCACCTCTTAATTTAAAGTTATGTCCCCTCGTGTTGGTCATCACCATCCGAGGAAAAAGGCTCTCACTATCCACCCTATTCAGTCCTTTGATCATCTTATACACCTCAATTAGGTCACCGCGTAACCTTCTTCTCTCTAATGAAAATAACCTCAGGTCCCTCAGCCTTTCCGCATAAGGCCTTCCCACCATACCAGGCAACATCCTGGTAAACCTCCTCTGCACCCTTTCCAATGCTTCCACATCTTTCCTATAATGCGGTGACCAGAACTGTACGCAATACTCCAAGTGCAGCCGCACCAGAGTTTTGTACAGTTGTAACGTAACCTCACGGCTCCTAAATTCAATCCCTCTACCAATAAAAGCTAACACACCGTACACCTTCTTAACAACTTTATCAACCTGGGTGCTAACTTTCAAAGAGCTATGTACTTGTACCCCAAGATCCCTCTGCTCGACAACACTATTAAGGGTCCTTCCATTAGCCCTATATTTCATATGCCTGTTATTTCTACCAAAGTGAATCACCTTACACTTATCCGTATTGAATTCCATTTGCCACCTCACAGCCCAGCTCTGCAACCTATCTATGTCCCTTTGCAAACTGTAACATTCATCCTCGCTGTCTACAACTCGCCCCACTTTGGTATTGTCAGCAAATTTACTAATCCAACCCTCTACACCCTCATCTAGGTCATTTATAAAAATGAGTTTGCACATTCTTCCCGTGTCTGTATAGATTTCCTCCAGATACTCCAATTTCCTCCCACAGTCCAAAGATATGCGGGTTAGGTTGATTGGCCATGCTAAGAAATTGCCCTTGAATGTCCAGGGACGTGTAGATTAGATCAATTAGTTGGTATAATATGTAGAGATATGGGGGTAGGGGTGGATATGGGTAGATTTGTGTTCGGTGCAGACTCGATGTGCCGAAGGGCCTCTTTTTACCCTGTAGGGTTCTATGATAAAGCCAAAGCATAGTGTCCATAGAGAAGATAACAAGAGATGCAGAATGTAGTGTTACAGTCACAGCTGGGGTGTAGAGAAAGATCAACTTAATGCGAGGTAGGTCCATTCAAAAGTCTGATGGCAGCAGGGAAGGAGCTCTTCTTGAGTTGGGTTGGTACGTGACCTCAGACTTTCATATCTTTTTCCCAATGGAAGAAGGTGGAAGAGTGAATGCCCAGGGTGCATGGGATCCTAATTATGCTGGCTTCTTTGCTGAGGCAGTGGGAAGTGTAGACAGAGTCAATGGATTGGAGGCTGACTTGTATCAGGGATTGGGCTACATTCACGATCTTTTGTAGTTTCTTGTGGTACTACAACTTTTCACTGTATGCTAATAGATGGGACAATAATAAATCAAATCAAACCAAGTTGCTCCAAGCATGAATAATTAAGTACCAAACTCATCCCTGGGACAATTAGACACTACAGTTGAAAATAACGTTGTGCTGATGTGACCCAATACTGGGACCCAGAGATGATCCAAGCATCATGTTCCCAAACCCGGATTGATAATCTAATCCACTCTGGAAGCATAAAGCATGTTAAATATATGGCAAAGATCCTAAAAATCACATTTCATTAAGACACTCAATAGGATGAGAAGTTATATAATATTACTGAAACACAAATATATTTACAACTGATTTCATATAGAATTCTCCAAGCAAAGAGTGCTAAATAGCTGGGAAAATGTACTCGGTGGAGAAATAAAGACAGATCAACCTTGACAGTTTGCAGATATTTTCCCAGGGGCCAGAAGTTTGTCTGGTTCTTTAGTTGAGTGTCATTTGTAACATGCCCAATCCCTTTGAAAGGTAAATTTTGTACATTCCAGATGGTACATTAACAAAGAAGAGAAGAAAGTAACTCCCACATAACACGTCTTTTAATCACATTATTTTAGCTCTCTAATATCTCGCTGCGATAGCACAGGTGATTGTGTCAATGCTTATTGAAAAATGTAACTACGGTGATGCACACTAAGCATTCTTATATTCTGACTGATCATTCTAAGTTTGGATTTAGTAATTAGTGTCACAAATACAAAGAACAACACAGTACAGGAAACAGGCCCTTCGGCCCAACAAGCCTGTGCCGCCATTTTAATATTGTGAGTGCCCTCTTCTGCCTACGACTTTTGTTTACGCCTATTGGACTCTACAATAAAGGAATTACAACCAGATTGAGGGACGCCTAATTTAGGGACAATTTGTTAACACCAATCAGCCTGAGAGCACATTTTTAGGGTGTGGGAGGAAACTGGAGCACCCGGAGAAAACCCACGCAAGCACAGGGAGAATGTGCAAACTCCCACAGACAATGGTTCAAATCTATGTATTTGCACAGCAAACAGTGATAGTCACTGAGCTGTCATGTTGCCCTTCAGCTGATCCAGTTTAAGCGTACACTAATGATGTGAAGCACTAGGCAACTCTTGAAGCAACATCCAAGAGCAGCTCTCGCACGACCCACTGCATGTATGTCTCTTGTTGGACAACAAGGCAGACCGAAGTAGTCTTACATTAACACTGCAACAAAGTTACTATGAAAATTCCTTTATCGCCACACTCCTTGCTTGCTTGGGATACACTGAGGAAGAATTTAGAACAACCAATACACCCAATTACCACATCTTGGTCTGTGAGAGAAAACCGGAGCACCTGGAGGAAACCCATCAGACATGGGGAGAATGTACAAACTCTACACAGACAGTGACCCATGTTGGGAATCGAACCCGGGTCCTTGGCGTTGTGAGGCAGCAGTGTTAACCGCTGTGTCACCCCGCTAGGTCGATGGCCAAAAAAAAGATTTCGCTTTGAGGGAAAAAAAATCATACCTTTAATTCTGTTTAGAGAGTGGGTGAACTGCATTAAGTCTGGACAATGCTGTTCCACACTCAGTTAAAAGTGTTGTGTGGAGGAAAAAATTCCTTTTCTGTTTTTGTGCCAGACTTCTATTTGAAAGCTGACGGACAATTTGGAACTCTATTATATTCATAGCTGGTTTATATGCATGTTAGATACTGTGAACATGCGCAAGTCTATGTAATCAATAGATTCTGCTTTGACCTGAAGGAATCTTAATTCTTTTTTTTGGCACAGTAACTCATCCTTCAGCAAACACGTATCAGTGGCAGTAGATATATTTTTGAAGATTTTACTGAAGAGTTCATTTTGACTGAAGGACCTTTTATCCTTCCTTTGTGTCCAGCTGGAAGAACTGAGATAGCCCAGGAGTAAGTGGAAATGGGTGGATTCCCTGGAGAGGCAGTTCCTGTTAGCCAGATTACAATAGTTGTCATCTAGGCAATCAGAAAGGAGGGAAGCAGAAGAGACGATAAAGTGCCACAGCTGCATGGGATGTCGCAAAATTGTAGGATGCAAAGACTCTATAAACAATTGAATGTAATCTCACATCCTACAACACACAGTGCTGTCCCTGTGGAATACTACACATCAATCCTCCATGTAAAATCACCGAGATTATCTTAACTATTTATTATACAAAAAAGCAAGAGTATGTTTAAGTTAGTTGACAAAAAAGTAGTGGTATCTATTTGTCTGTGGAATTTGCAGGTTCTCTCCGTTTCTGCATGGGTTTGCTCTGGGTGCTTCAATTTCCTCCCATAGTCCAAAGATCTTGGAATCCCTACAATGCAGAAGGAGGCCATTTGGCCCATCAAACCTACTGACAACAATCCCATATAGGCCATAACCCCCATAACCTAATTAATGCTAATTAACACTAAAGGGCACTTTAGCATGGTCAATAAGCCTCACCCACACATCTTCGGACTGTGGGAAGAAACCAGAGCACACAGAGGAAACCCACACAGACACAAGGAGTATGCGCAAACTTCACACAGTCACCTGAGGCCAAAATTGAACCCAGGTCCCTGACGCTAGAAGGCAACAGTGCTAACCATGCTCCCATCTTGCCTGTCAGGTTAGGTCAATTAGCCATGGTGAATTGCCCCTTTGTGTCCCAAGATGTGCAGGTTAGATGAATTAGTCATGGTAAATGTATGGGGTTACAGGGATAGGGTGGGGAAAGGGCCTGAGTAGCATACTTGAGACTTGATGGATGAAATGGCCTCTTCTGCACATGAGGGATTCTATGATTTATCTACTAAGTACAACATATCTGTTTCTGCATTTTAACCGTAATGTCTAATTTAGTCATCTCTTGCAGAATTATAATACTGTGATGTATGACATTTAGAGTCTTGAATAGTATGCTATCGTCTGAGTTATACTTTTGCAGGTATGTTTAAATCCACTAGCGTGTAGTCTCGATAAAAAATGAGTTGACACAGGCAAATTATTACTGAGTCCCTAAAAGAATCAAAAAAGATAAAAGCAAAATTCCGTGGATGCTGGTATTCTAACGTAGGGTCATCCAGACTTGAAACATTGGCTCAATTCTCTCCCAACAGATGCTGTCAGATCTGCTGAGATTTCCAGCATTTTCTGTTTTTAGCCCTAAAAGGATCAGTTGCTGGAGCAGTACTGAGTCCCGTTACATGTAATATTTCTGGCTAGCCTGATGTATTGCATATTACAAGATTCCACTACACAGGGTCTTGCAAGTTAAATTGTGCTTGCGTATCTGTGCTCAGCAGACATTACCATCAGAAATAAATAATTGTCCCCACAGTTCAGTTTTGGTTCTCCTGTAATCAGAGTTTAATGATGCGTTAAGTGTGTTCACGGCATTGTCCATTAGGTCCTTTAATAGACTCACTAGTGCTAAGAGAATAATGTAAAAACACGTAGGAAGACAGGCAACATCCTATTCACAATACCAAGACACCCATGCAAATTGGCCAGCCAGAGCAAAAAGTGCCCCACTCATTGATTCATAGAATCACAGAAGTCTGACAGTGTAGAAGGAGGGCATTTGGCCTATTGAGTCTGCACTGACAACAATCCCACCCAAGCTCTACCCATGTAAGCACACATAATCCTTCTGACACTAAGACGAAATCCCACCCAGACCTGTATCCCTGTAATCCCAAGTAGTTACCCACTAATTCCTCTAATCTATACATTTTGGGCCTCTAAAGGGCAATTTAGCATGGCCAATCCAACTATCCATCATATCTTTGGAGGAGGGAGGAAACTGGAGCACCCCGCAGAAACCCATGCAGAAACGGCGAGGACGTGCAAACTCCACACAGATAGTAACCAGAGGTAGGTATTGAACCTGGGTCCCTGCAATTGTAAGGCAGCAGTGCTAACCTCTGTGTCACCATGCTGCCTTCAACAATTACAGAGCTATCATCCAAAAATCAAAAAACGTCCTATTTGCCAGTAAACTGTTAGTCATTCTGCAAGAAATACCATCTACGAGAGTCATGATATTTGGTTGAACCAAGCAGTTTTTTGACCACCCCTCTCCACTTTCCCCTCCCCCTCACTTCACATCATCTTGTGGCACAGTAGTTGGCACTGTTACCTCACTGTGCTAGGGACCCAGATTCAATTCTGGCTTTGGGTGACTGTGTGGAGTTTACACGTTCTCCCCGTGTCAGCATGGAATTCCTCTGGATGCTCCAGTTTCATCCCACAGTCCAAAGGTAGATTGGCCATGTTAAATTGCCGCTTAGTGTCATGGGGATTAGCAGGGTAAATATGCGAGATTATGGAGATAGGGCCAGGGTGGGATTGTTATCGATGCAGGTTAGATAGGCTGAATGGCCTCATTCTGTAGGGATTCTATGAATTCTATAATGAATACTAGCTATGAGAGTCATGATATTTGCCTAAGTCAAGCACTTTTTTGATTCACCCACCCTCCTCTTCACTTCTTCATCTCATATCACATCTCCATCTTCATGCTGAAAAATAAACCTGGAAAAGTACCACCCATGAAAAGAATGCAATTTGTCATCCATGGCAGTTAAGGGAGGTTTCTTTGGCTGAAGGGTGAAAACAGGTATTAAATGGGTGCTGTGCAAATAATAAGCCTCATTGAAAGTCCAGAGAGAGGCACATAATTGTAGTCCTATTTGCTGTTAAATTTAGTTTGAACTTGTCTCGAGGCATTGAATAGCATCTTGGAGCATCACTGACTGCTTCCCCTGATAGTGTATCTGTGAATACAATTGACGATCTGCAGCCTTGCAAACATTTAAATCCTTGGCAATCCAGAAGAGTATTTTCCCTGCTCACACAGCAGCTTTGTAATGCTGACTTCACACTCAGTGTACTTCAACTAAATCGCTCCAAATTTAAAACCTATTCAAGTATGCGTTCTTAACCAAATCTTCTTACTCATATTAAAATGCTTCTCCTAACCTAATTATGGCTGTCAATTAAAAAAACATTGTCACGGCCAATTTTACATTTTTGACAATTGTTTTGTGTGCATCAGTATGAATGGTACAATTCAAAGTTGATCAGATAGATTTCTCTTCATCTGGGCAAGGAGACTATTCCTCCGCCTTTGATTGTCTGTGATATTACTCCAGGGACCAATTCAATACAGGACATAAGTGGTGCCTCTCATTAATTTTAGCACCACATATAGAATTTTCACTTGTCACTGAGTCAATTTCTGGCTCGTTTCAGCGGGCAACACATGAAAACGGACTGAAATTGATTAAGCATGAGGGATACAAGGGGATGTGAAATGTCTTTTTTGCACATGCAGTTGACCGAGAGAAACATTATTCACCACTAATTTGTGGGCTTGGTTGGCTTTTCTGTGTGTATTTATACATGAAGTGGCAGAATACCAGGATCCAGCAAAAGGCAACTGTGATGAAGACAAATATTACATGAACCTGACTCTGATGGAACCAACAAGCAAAGCATTGACAAATACGCAATCAATCTTATTCGTTCAATTATATCTGTTTGCTCCATGTGTCTGTTGTTCAGAGGCTCTTGTCTCCTCTAAGTGCCGATATTGGTTGGGGCAGGAAGGAAGGAGGGCGGAGGGTGGAAGAAAGGAAGGAAAGAAAGGGAGGAAAGAAAGATAGGAAGAAAAAAGGAAGAAAGGAAGAAAAGATGAAAGAAAAGAAGGAAAGAAAGGGAGGAGAGAAAGAAAGAAAGAAAGAAAGAAAATACAAGGGAAGACTTTCTTTCATTCATTTGTAGGGCATGGGCATTGCTGGCTGGCCAGCATCTATTGCCTGAGGGCAGTTGAGAATCAACCATATTGCTGTGGCTCTGGAGTCACATGGAAGCCAGACTGAGTAAGGACAGCAAATTTCCTTCCCTAAAAGAACATTAGAGAATGAGATGGACAATCAACAATAGCTTAATTTATAAATATGCCTTCCTTGATCTCAGGAGGTCTCAAATTATTACTTTTATAATAAAATATAATCTAATATATGATTATTGAGATGTGGCATGAGATTAAGCAGTCTAACTGGCCTCAAGTCTGGGCCACTCATTATCTCAGCTTTGTACCTGTTTCCCTGTTCAGAGTTTGCACCAATGTTTTATTTTAATACTGACTGGTGTTCAAATAAACTGAATAATATTGTGTCAGGGGTGAGGTGGCAGAGATGAGGAGAGAGGGGGTAGAGATGGCGTGGTTTGTGGACATAGCTTTAAAAATGAATCCAATTGCATTTCAATTCATAGCGGAATCCAAGCTTAATTCAAGAAGAAAGTGTTTCTATTGTGAATCATCGCTTTTTGAAGTAATGATAATACATTCCACGGATCAAGTTTAATGATGATCAATTATTTCTTTATTAAATCGTCCACTTGTTTTGAGGTACTGGTAAAGATCAAATGAAATAATCTCAATATTTAGAGATGTGATGTGGCTGATCTGTTATGCTAAAAAAATGACTATTCAATTAGGCAGAATTTTTGGTTCCAATACATATTTAGTAGGCTGCGCTGTCTAAAAGATGAGAAAAAAAATCTCGGGCTTGACATTCCTCATTCCATGAAAAGAAAGTTTGATGCATGTGTTTTGAACTTTCAACGGGTCTGCTAATGAAATTACCATAGCTTGACTACAAATTCATAAGCAGTAATGACAGGGTAACGACCAATCATGATGCAACTGCAATAATAATCTTTTCAAGCTTCCAAAGCAGCTAATGAACTAAGCGACCCCTATAAATTTCAAAAAGTCCAAGAATCTGGACTGTGGAACGGTGGTGAAAATTGGCTCAGCAGCCAAGAAATTGCTATCAGGAAGGAGGCCTTCCAAGGTGGCCGTGTTAATCCAAAATCAGGGGCACATCGCTGGTGGCGAGGAACTGCCCTCAAGTTTGCATAGGACCTTCCAAGTATGGTGAAATAAGACTCAGACTACTAGCCATCTCTCTTCCACTAAGAGGACACAAGAGGGAGAAGCTGCACAATTAAACAGAAGTATAAAGATAAGTTATGAGCGTCTAAATAGTCATTTGCTGGGACGGAGCTTGAGTATTGTTGAAGAAAGAGGCATGTCGAAGATTTTCATCTTGCACTCATCAGAGCACTTCACAAGAATGCCATATAAGGAGAAAATGACAATGCATACTCTATGAGAAATAAATGCTAATTGATTGGTTTGTGGACTCTGATTGGTAGGAGCATTGCCATAGAAAATACACCAGTTGACAGTGACTGACAATTAACTGCCTATCATTATTTGAAATTTCAACCAAGCAGCTTGATCCTTCAAGGCATTGCCCTGGGGAATGACTCAATGAATGGCCATTATTTATTTTGTTTAGCTGAAACAGGCACAATATGTATACCTGTCCTTTCTGTCTGCAAAGATCAGGGCTCTGTGCATTAATATATGTAGCTTCCAGTACATGCAAATGTGCCATGTTGTGAGCAAAACTAATAATCTTAAATTGGTTGTCAGTGTAATTCTTGGCATACTAAGGGTTATTCAGTAAATATCCAATCGCAGAATCATTTAACATATAACATTTAATATTAAATGTTATAAATATTAAATTTATAACATTTAATATTAAACCTTGTCTTTTGCGTTTTACAAACACGGATGGTTGAGTATGACCTGTACATTGCTAGTTGTGAACAGTGGTTGGAGCATGTTTGATATGATCCAGCAGTCTTTGGGACATGCTGCCTACATTGGCACTGAAATCTATATAACTTATTACATATCTGTTTGATAGGCTGAATGGATTGACTGCACCATCCTATTAGTGGAGAATACCACTCAGGTTGCTACCGCATGTTAAAAGCATGAAGTCTGCTGCTTGCAATTTCAGGATAATTTGAGTAGACTAGCACATTTCAGGGCCAAAGGTGATGGAATTAGATTTACTCATAAGATTATGTGATATACAGCTCAACGTCATCATATCAGGGTAGCCATTAACCCACGGGTGTCTATGGTGCATCTTACTTCATTATAGATTCATAAAATCCTACAGTGCAGAAGGGGGCCATTCAACCTATCGAGTCTGCACCAACCATAATCCCAGGTATTTACCCCAGCTAGTCCCCCTGACAGTAAGGGACAATTTAGCATGGCCAATCCACCTAACTGGCAGATCTTTGGACTGTGGGAGGAAACACACGCAGACATGGGGAGAATGTGCAAAGTCCACACGACAGTGATCCAACCTGGGAATTGAATCCATGTCACTTGGAGCTGAGAGGCAGCAGTAATAATCACTGTGCCACCACACAGTGGCACAGTGGTTAGCTCTGCTGCTTCGCATGCTGAGTAAAGGGTCCAGTCCCTATTTAAAAGGTTGAAAACAAGACCAGTCTTGTAGCATGTAGAACTGTAAGAATCCCAATGCACATGTTGACCAGTTAAGGTAGGCTTGCAGTAGAACACCCCGGGGTTACCATTAACCACGAACTGAACTGGGATTAACCATATAAGTACTGTGGCTACAGGAGTAGGTAAAGGCTAGGGATCCTTCAGCGAGTCGTTCACCTTCTGATCCCCCTAAAGCCTGTCCACCATCTACAAGTCACAAGCCAAGAATGGTCAAAGAATAGTTCACAGGTATTTGGAACTATCTGATCTCGTTCTTGGCTGGGATTCTTCAATCCTGCTGCAATGAATGGAGTTTTGGTTAAACATCAAATTCTCCATTCTCATTGGCAGTATTGGGGGCAAAGCAGAGTGGGGGAAGGGGAGGAAAGAGATTGGTGAATCCTAGCCATGAGCTTGCCTCTACTGGTCTGGTAAGTCACCAACATCTATTGACTATTGAAAGAGATTAGTCATATTGGAGAGAGTCCATCAGCTGCTAATTTTAAAATCCAGGGAGGTTTCATTTGAACCCAGAATTTTACTTGCACTTGTTTTTTTACAATTATTTCAAAACACCATCGTTACAGACAGAGGGGTTTGATTATGTCTGGGGAGTGTCCACTATCTCTTCATTGTTTTAAACATCTCAATCTTTTTCCTTCCAATTTGCCTGCAGCCTTAAACCTATCCCTTGTCCTCCAACATGTCTTCCTTGGAAATGCCTAAACCCTCCCTGCCCAACACCCTGGACTTACCTGCTCTAGGAATGCACGGGCAAGCAAAGTATCTAAGTATTCAGCTCATAAATAATTCCTTTGTCATTATACAGAGTGGATGTGTAGAGAAAGCTTCCTCTTGTGGGAGAACCTAGAACAAGGGTCACTGTTTAAAAATAAGGGGGTATCCCTTTAAGACCTAGATTAGGAGAATTTGCTTCCTCTCAGAAGATTGTGAGTCTCTGGAACTCTCTTCCTCAAAAGGTAGTAGAAGCAATCTTTGAATATTTTTAAGATGGAGCTGGATAGATTCTTGATGAGCAAGGGGAGTGGGGGGGGGGAGGTGTTGAAAGGTTAGCAGGGTACGTGGGAATGTGCAGTTGAGGTTACAATCAGATCTGCCATGATCTTATTAAATGATGGGACAGGCTCGAGAGACCAAGTGACCTGCTCTTAATTTGTGTGTTTGCATACCTAACAGTGACACAGTGGCACAGTGGTTAGCACTGCTGCTTTACAGCACAGGGACCTCGGTTAAATTCTGGCCTTGGATGACTGCGTGGTGTTTGCATGCTCTTCCCATGTCTGTGTGGTTTTCCTCCAGGTGTTCCAGTTTCCTCCCACACTCCAAAGACGTGTGTGTGTGTGTGTTAGGTTGATTGGCAATGTTCAATTACCCCTTAGTGTCAGTTGGATTAGCAGGGTAAATATACACATTACAGGGAAAAGAGCCTGGGTGGGATTATGTCAGTGCAGGCTTGATGAGCTGAATGGCCTCCTTCTGCACTGTATGGATTCTATGATTCTAACCTATTCTTGTAAATGTTTTGAAGAACCAATGTAGTCCATGCTAATTATTTCCTGGTTTCTAACATAAAGGAAAAAACATTCTTTCCATTCTTATAATAGTTTCCTACCTCCTTTTCTAAAACAATCTTTGTATTCCGAATTTAGGCTTCACTGATTCGCATTTTTCACATGTCCTTACTTTCTTAATGATTGAGCCTTATAAATGTCAAGACTTATAAATGTTCAAAAATACTTATTTTTAGGTTAATTTCTCTATAAACGTCCCTAGATATTTTTCCTCCACGCGACCTTGTTTTTTTTTGCTTCCAGGGATAAAAATGGCTTCCCTGTTCTTCGATATGGATTTCTTTTACATCACAGTTAATCCTCAACAGCATCCTCCAATGCACTTTTCCCAAAATCTTGCTCTTTAAGTGTTAAATTAATCCGATTGTGGATACGGAAATTAAATTGTCAACAGCATTAATTTGCCCCAAACAATTGAAATGTAACAATGCAATGATTGTTGTTGCCAAGATGTTTCCCCACAGAGCTTAGTCACGGTTGTTGGACCACTGTTAAATGTTGCATTTAATGTTGCTGTCTCTGATACTTTCTAGTGTACAATGAACCCGGAAACAAACATTATCAGTTTAAGCAACTAACTCAACCTTACCGCGTTCAGCTGGACCATATCAGACCATCAGAGTAACTCACCTCCATAATCTACAAGGTCTGGATTTGCCAGTGTTGTACTGTGGTAGGGGTAGTAAGTAGTCTCACAATACCAGGTTAAAGTCCAACAGGTTTTGTACCTGCATTTACAGCGGGTACAATTTTATCTTATAAAAAGCATTTAGTTATATGGATATAATGGGTACAGAGGGATATGGGTCAAATGCAGGCAACTGAGATTAGCTTAGAGGGGTTTTAAAAAAAAGGGTAGCATGAACAAGTTGGACCAAAGAGCCTGTTTCCATGCTGTGAACCTTGATGACTTGATGACTCTATGAGGTTTATTTGGTAGCATGAGTTCACCTGATGAAGGAACAGTGCTCTGAAAGCTCGTGCTACCAAATAAACCTGTTGGACTTTAACCTGCTATTGTAAGAATACATCATCTACAAAGTACAAGTCAGGATTGGGATGGAATACACTCCATTTGCTTGGATGGTTGCAACTCCAACAACGTTTAAGAAGCTCGACACCATCTAAGACATAGCAATCAATTAATTGACACCCATCCACAATCATTCACTCTCTCCACCAGCAGTGCACAATGGCAGCAGTGTGTACTATCTACAAGACGCACTGCAGCAGCTCACCAAGGTTCCATCGAAAGCGTCTTCCAAACCTATGGTTGCTACCATCTAGAAGGAGAAAGACAGTAAATATGTGGGAACACCAACACCTGGAAGTTTCCCTCCACTTACTATCCTGACTTGGAAATATATCACCGTTCCTTCACTGTCTCTGGATAAAAATTCTGGAATTCGCTCCCAACAGCACTGCAAGGTACTTACACCACATGAACTGCAGCAGATCAGTAAGGCAGCTGATCACTACCTTCTCACGGTAATTAGAGATGGGCAAGAAATGCTGGCTTAGCCAGCGAAGCCCACATCCCTCGAATGAATTATTAAAAATGGATTGTGAGCTATGGTTCAGTTAGTAACTTCCTTACCTCTGAGTAAGGAAGTTACTCAGGGTCCTCCAGACTCAAAGTGTTGACTCTATTCCCTCTCCACAGCTACAGAGATTTTCCTGCATTTTCTGTTTTTGGTTCAGATTCCAATATTCACAGTATTTTGCTTTAATCTTTCCAACATCAGCATGGCAATAATCAGAACAGCCATCATACTTTGAAATCAGTCATTTTATTGGCAAGAGTCAATGATCCCAAATGCTCAACTAAAAATATTAAATGTGTGGCAAGAAGGAATAGTTTCCCATGGTGGACCTTGCTCTCGAGTTGAATCCCTCATATACTCGTCTCAACATTTCCATTCTATGCTTCTGTTGGGAACTTCATTCTTTTCTTTATTCATTCATGGGACATGGGTGCCTCTGGCTGGTCAACATTTATTGCCCACCCCTAGTTGCCCTTGAAGGGCATTGTTGTGACTCTGGAGTCACATGTAGGTCAGACCAGGTAAGGATGGCAGATTTCCTTCCCAAAAGGACAGATGAATTTTTCCAACAATCAGTTTCATGGTCATCAGTGAATACTTAATGACAGATATTTTTCATTGAATTCAAATTTTGCCATTTGCCGTGGTCCCCAGAATATTAACTGAGTTTCCGGATTAATACTACTAGGCCATCCCTTCCATCGCTTATTGAACAGCACATGGCAAATGGCTGATTCTAGACGGCATTCTATGTGGGTAATTGAATGTGTCACAATACAAAAGTTGAGGGCAGTGGTGGATCGGATGCCACAATTCACTTGCAACATCCTTAATGAGGTAGAGCCCTGCTTTTCCCACTCATAATTTTATTCAGGTGAAAATGCTGCCAGAGCTAAAATAGCTCCTTTGCCTCCTCGTCCTTGACCATAGGTACCCAGCAATGGACCATGCTTGCATCATGAAAAAGCTTTTATAATCCCTGCCAATATGGTAAACACTTCATCAGACCCAACCTGAACTCAGGAAGTTCTATATTCGTAACTCACTCCTGACCTTAAGCAAGTTCAATTCGTCTTATCTCCAACATCTTGCAAGCATTCCTAAAATCTTGCTTTGAGAATTAAGAATATTCAGTGCATGATGAATAATCTGCTGTTGTTTTCTCCCACCATTCGCTCTCTGTTCACACAGCCTCAAACCTTACACAACTTTGCAAATAGAGGAATATAATCTACCAGTCCTCATGTTTTGAACTGGAAGGGAGTGGGAAGATAGCAATTAGTGGCTTGAATTGACCACCACAGTGGCACAGTGATAAATACTACTGCCTCATGGTGCCAGGGATCCGGGTTCAATTCCCAGCTTAGGTCTACATGGGTTTTCTCTGAGTGCTTCAGTTTCCTCCCACACTCTGAAAGGTGCATTGGCCATGCTAAATTCACCCACAAGATATCCAAACAGATGCCAGAGTGTTTAAGTTTATTTATTAGTGTCATAAGTAGGCTTATAGTAACACTGTAAAGAAGTTACAGTGAAAATCCCCTAGTCGCCACATTCCGGCAGCCGTTCGGGTACACCGAGGAAGAACTTAACATGGCCAATGCACTGGAGGATTTTCACAGTAACTTCATTGCATTATTAATGTATACCTTACTTGTAAAGTTAATAAATAAACTTCACTTTACTAAACTTCATACTCAAAAAAATTATGTAATGGATAACATTCCCTACTATTACATGGAACTCCTTCTTCCTTTGCAACAATATGCTCATAATTCTCTCATCAAAATGCCATTAGCTGGCATCACGTGTGCAGAGCTAGCCATCATAAGCAAAACTTGGAGAACTGACAGAAATCTTTGACAGATAATATTCTCTTCAAAATTTTAAATGTTAGAGCTTTCAACCCAGATCCAACTTCCACAGACCCAACAGGGAGTGCTCCTACCATTTGTGATAAACGGTACTCGGCTATACAAGCAAAATATTCGAAACTATTAAACATATGCTGAAGATAAATGCATTAAATGCCTTTTAGAATTATTATCAAATACCTTCAATAAGAGCAACCGTTAAGTAATATAAATAGAGCACTGGATGGTAGTTCAGGCAGATTATACTCATTACCATTCATCAAAAGCTTTTTTCAAACCTCCCGAATTCCTGATTGAAGCAAGTCTTTGTTGTGACAGATTAATGACTGTAGCAAAAGAATCCAATGAATTCAGTGCTAGAGATCAGAAAGACTAGTGCTAGCCAGATTTTAACAGAGATACCATTAGTGCTTCATATAAATCACGCGTGTTTAGAGTGAGGATACATTTTAAAGACCATCTGGACTTTTTAACCTTGGCATTTATATCCAGCACTCCTTGGCTATGCGATGCAACATTGAATGAATACACAGGTCTCTTAACTCTGTAAGGACTGGAATATTGTGGACAAGCTAATATATTTTTACTTTTATTTGTTATTTTGTGCAACATCCAGGTTAAAGTCAAACAAAAGTAGTACAAGATGAAGATCATTCATTTCAGGAAGATTGCTTTGCCATACTAACATATTGAGAGTCTGTCCATTCAGTTTTGGACTCCAGACTAGGGAAGTGCTGCTAATCTGTTAAGTCTTGCATCACAAACAGACAACATCCAAAGAGGATGGCCATTGTAAAGAAATGTTCAGTAGGCACTTTATCACCTTTTCATCTGCAATGTGCAGCTGCACTGGGGAAAGTGAGAAAGTTTAAAGGATAAAATTCCCACAACTGAAAGATGACCCATTGTAATAAAGTAGATAGAAGCTCCCATAATGCTTATTGGCTTGCCTAATTTAAATAGAAATCTGTGAAAGTTGATGAATTTACCGCTGACAAATAATCAATCCATTTGAACTCAATGACAGGAGTGGCTAAAATCAAAAGAATCTCAACAGTAATGCATAATTTGAGAGAAAACGTCAGAAAATGGTCCTCCTACGCTATGATGCTATGTTCTAGCACATGTAATTCTAAAAAACCGTAAGATCCCTTACTAGAAAATCCATAGTTTACCTTATTAATAAGCATTGAGCGGCACAGTGGCACAGTGGTTAGCACTGATGTCCCACAGTGCCAGAGACCTGGGTTTGATTCCCAGTTTGGTCACTGTCTGTGAGGAGTTTGCACGTTCTCTCCGTATCTGTGTGGGTTTCCTCCGAATGCTCTGGTTTCCTCTCACAGTCTAAAAGATGTGCCGATAAGGTGCACTGGCCATGCTAAATTCTCCCTTAGTGTACCCGAACAGGTGCTGGAGTGTGATGCCTAGGGGATTTTCACAGTAATGTCATTGCAGCATTAAGATAAGCCTACTTATGACCAAAGTAAATAGACTTTAATAAAACTTTATGATTAAAATTATTCAGATTAGAATTTCACAATTAGAAAAAGAACCTTTGAAATACCTTCAGCTTTTGAATTCGCATGTATTGTATTTGATTCTGGACATATCTGATTTTAAGAAGTAAATTGTTGGGTAGAGTTACATAACATTTTAGCACAGAAACAAGAGCATTCAGATACCGGTGTTCATGCTCCATGCTAGCATTCCTGCATCTAACTTGATTTCATTCAATTAGCATAAAAATCCAATGATAAATCAGGCATCGCTGGTAAGACTGGCATTTATTTTCCATCCATCGTTGTTCTGAAGGAATAGCAGTGTTCCTACTCCTTGAACTGATGGTAGCTGTTTAATAAGGCTGTTTGCTTTGTAACTTCAATGGACAGTTAAGAAGCATTGGTATAGGGCCAGAGTCACATATGGGCAAAGGATGTAAATGTTCCTTTTCAAGAGGGCAAATCCCTCATTTTTTTGCCTCTTCACCAATTGTCTTCATTGTTGAGTTTAGCATTGGCAGTGAAGAATTTTTGGATTGTTATGAATGTGCTACCACATTCAAAGCCACAAGCATTTCAAAAGGTGTTTTATAGGATATAAATGCCAATAATGAGATTAGCAGTTGTAGATAGAACAAAATATGTACCTTATTTAAACTTTCCTGAAGGCAGTTAAAACCCATATCTTCACTGAACCAAGAGACATACCACAGAATACTATTCAATCATGTGTGGCAACTATAAATGGGCCTTTATTTCGAGGATTGTTGAATTGGATATTTTTTGAGAAGAGGGAAATCATAAAAGAGTTCAGGTCATGTAAATATACTTTGAAACAAAAAGGGTAATTTTTACTTAACCTGTGCAGGTGTTTTTAATAGTTTATTGTACATAGCTGTCTAAGAAAGACACATAGAAACTAGAAGCAGGAGTAGGCATCGGTCCTTCGAGCCTCCTCCAACATTCATCATGATTGTGGCTGATCATCAAAATCAACACTCTGATCCTACCTTATCTCATATTCCTTGATCCCTTTAGCCCCAAGAGCTGTATCTAATTCATTCTTGAAATTACATGTTTTAGCCTCAACTGCTTTCTATAGTCATGAATTCTGTAATGAAATTTCTCCTCACCTCAGTGCTAAAAGATTTACCCCTTATCTTCAAACTATGACCCCTGTTCTGGATTCTCCCATCATTGAGAACATTTTTTTAAATCTACCCTACATAATCCTGTTAGAACTTTATAAGTTTCTATGAAATTTCCTCCTATTTTTTAAAACTCCAATGTAATATTGGGTGCATGTTCCATCTCGGCCTCCTCCAGAGATTGCCATCTTCACAAGGGCCAGTCTCCAGCCAATTTATTCACTCCAGGCGATACCAAGAAATAACTGAAGGCACTGGATGTTGCAAAGGCAATTGGTCCTGCCCAGATTCTGGCAATATTAATGAAATCTTGTGCTCCAGAACTTGCTGTGTCCCTAGACAAGCTGTTCCACTAAAGCCACAACATTGGCGTCTACCTGGCAATGTGAGAAATTACCCAGATGTGTCCTGTACACAAAAAGCTGGATAAATCCAATGTAGACATTGATCATCAGTAAAGTGACAAAAGAGGTCACCAACAGTGCAATCAAGTGGCACTTGCTTCACAGTAACCTGCTCACTGATGCTCCGCTTAGATTTCTCCAGGGTCACCCAGCTCCTGATCTCATTTCAGCCTTGGTTCAAACTTGGATAAAAGAGCTGATCTCCAGAGGTGAGATAAGAGTCACTGCCCTTGACGTCAAGGCAGCATTTGATTGAGCATGGCATCAAGAGGCTTAAGTAAAACTGGAGTCAATGGAAATCAGAGGGTAAAATCTCCAATGGTTGGAGTCATGACTAACACAAAAGAATTTGTTGGGGTGGCTGGATGGGAATCCCTCAACATCAACAAACTGGAGGTTACCATTGACCAGAAATTGAACTGGTCCATATAAATACTGCAGCTACAAGAGCAAATCATGGATTAGGAATCATGTGGCAAATAATTCATCTCCTGTCCATCATCGAAAAGTCAGAAGTATCATGGAACCATCTCCATTTGCCTGGATATGTGCAGTTCCAACAATATTCAAGACATACAAAGCAGCCCACTTGATTGATACCACATTCACAAATGTTCACTCCTTCCATCGCCGATACAAGATGTGAGTTCTTGCAATTTGTGCCATCTACAAGGTGCTTTGCAAGAACTCACCGAGGCTCCTTAGACCTTCCAAACCTCCAACCACTACCATCTAGAAGGGCAAAGGCAGCAAATACAAGGGACCACCACCGCCACCTCACCATTGAGGTTGAGGATAATTGTAAAGCCTCCTCCTCCAGCAAGTTGAGTAATTGTCTACCATTATTCACAACTAGATGTTGCAGGACTGCATTAGCTTGTGGGAGCACTTACAGTTCTGTCTATCATTTGCTGCTTATGCTGTTTCGTAGACAAGTCATCTCGTGCTACAAAAACAGAAAATGTTGCATAAACTCAGCAGGTCCGACAGCACCTGCAGAGAGAGAATAGAGGCAACATTTTGAGTCTGGGTGATCCTTTATGCAGTAGTCCTGTGCTATACCTTCACCAGGAGATGTTAAACTGAGGATCCATCTACCCTGGCCATATCATCATCCTGAATTGGAAATGTATCGCCGTTCCTTCACTGTTGCTGGATCAAAATCCCGGAACTCCCTTCCTGGAAACATTGTGGGTTCACCTCCAACACATGGACTGTAGCAGTTCAAGAAAGGCAGCTCAACACTACCTTCTCAAGGGAAATTGGGGATGGGCAATAAATGCTGGCTTCATCAGCAACACGTACATCCCAATGAATGAACTAAAAATCTCTTCTTCTGAAGGAATGTGGCCTTTCCTTGGGACCACACCAAAGTGTCAAGATAGATTTTGTGCGCAAGTTTCTGGAGTGAAAACTGAACTAAATGTGGCATCCCAGTGAAAGACCTGAATTTGGCACATTAAGATACATTAAAATAGAAGCAGGGAAGTTGTTTCCACTGGCAGATGAAACTAGAACTGGTGGGCATGGCTTCAAAATAAGGAGGAGCAGATTTAGGACCAAATTGAGGAGAAACTTCTTCACCCAAAGGTGAATTTGTGGAATTCTTTGTCCAGTGAAGAAGTTGAGGATACTCCATTGAATATTTTTTAGCCAAAGATAGATAAATTTTTGAAGAGTAAAGGGATTTAAGAATTATGGTGAGCAGGCGGGTAAGTGGAGCTGAGTCCATGAAAAGATCAACTATGATCTTATTGAGTGGAAAAGCAGGCTTGAGGGGTCAGATGGTCTACTCTTGCTCCTAGTTCTTATATTCTTATATTGTAACATGTGCATGTATGTGTGTGTGCATGTTAATCCATATGTTGCTTAAATATTAGATCAATAACATGCAAAACCGTATTCACCAAAAGAGGTCAGTTATTAAAGCGGCTAAGGTACATATGGGCTGAAATCATGCTAAGAGATACTAGCGACAAATGAGAATGTTGAAAATAAATTATTTGTCTGTAATTTCAATAATAGTATTAGCAGCATTGCTCAGCATGATTTGACCTAATAATTCCTATTTTAAATTTACACCCACCTTTCACGCTTTTAATTATTTACTTCAGACATGGCATGAATGGAATATACAATGAAGCAACACACGTTACGATTAGGTTCCTCTGCTGGAATTGACCATAACTCACCCACAACTTCACCGTTATTGTGTAACCAGGTCAAGCCACTTGTGGGAAATAAATCAGATCCCACGGCTCCTCTCTGTGTATTGACTGTGCATACGCAAACAATAAAGAAACAAATGACCACGTTCTGTTAACCAAGGTTAAGTTTTTCACTTAAAAATGAGCTCTCCGTTCGAAAACGTCTCACAGCTTTGAAGGTGAGGAATTCCAGAGTTGCACCTGTGGCACTGTCACTGACCTCAAAAGCTGAAAATGGATTATTAGAGGGCAGATTTTGACATTGCCCCACTGGCAGATTTGTAGGCAGGGTAGGGATGGGAGCAGAAGGGAAGTGACTATAATATTTTTCAGACTGCCTTCCCACTTGGCTCCTGCCCATTCTGACCTCTCCCCGATTTTATGTTAGGTTGGGTGAGCCCTAGGCCAGCTGTTGCTTCAGTTCATGCTCATAAATGGTCAATTGTTGGGAGAAAAGCCCAGAGATTAACCCTGCTCAGACATTGGGTAGGAAGAGTATGTAAAACCACCTTTAATCAGAAACTTCTTTTTCACATCAGGCATCCTTCCACCTCCTGCATCCCTCCTTCCTCTGCCCCCCCCCCCCCCCCCCCCAACCCCTCTTCACACCAGCACAAAAGATCTGAATCCCTGCAGGTGCTCCCAACTTCTCCAACTTCCGCCACCCACTCGAACTCCTGGGTTTCATCTCCCCACCCCACCCTGAGATCCCACACTTACCTGGTCTTGGGTTCCTGGGATTTGAACTCCTACTCCTTGCAGTCCCACTCCTGTCCACTACAACTTACAGAGTCATAGAGATTTACAGCATGGAAACAGGGTCTTTGACCCAACTTGTCCATGCTGTCCAGTTTTTATCACTAAGCCAGTCTCAATTACCTGCTTTTAGCCCATATCCCTCCATACTTATCTTACCCATGTAACTGTCTGAATGTTTTTTAAAAGACAAAATTGTTCCTGCCTCTATCATTGCTTCTGGCAGCTTGTGCCAGACACTCACCACCCTTTGAGTGAAAATATTGCCCCTCTGGACCATTTTATATTTCTCCCCTCTGGTGCTGGAGGGACTAGACAGCCAATCAGATTAATCGGCACCTCTCCGAGGCACCTCTCCTGAGTGAGGTACAAATGTCCTGCCTCCAGCCAATTAAAAAACTCCGCCATCCTAAAATACCTGGCCAAATTATTTCTTCCCACACTTCCGGACCCATCCGTCTCCAGAAACATAAGGATCGACTTTGATGCTACCTGTCCAGTTTCCATTTCTGGACTCCATAAGGAGAGCTTAATCTTCTCATTTTGAGGAATACACCCCCACCTCCCAATTTATCATAAGACCCCTGGGATTCCAATGCGAAACCGAGTCTCAATGGGCAATTTCAGGGTTTAAATGAAGCCAGGTAGTTAAAACATTTCTGGATCAGTGGATGACAAGTGGCAGTGACCATTGGCTTGGAGTTAAGTCAGGTGCATGCTCTGTGTTATAAGAATGGTTGGCAGTGTTACTTGGGCAGATAACTTCAGATATACATTGAGAAGAACAGGGAAGACGTGACTTATCAGATTTGTGTTCATGGTGTGTCTGATACAGTGTGGCGAAAAACATGATTGAGGTGTGTGGTTGAGGGAGTGAAATGGCGAGGTAGTATCTCATACCCATATTGCAGCCCATCTGATTTTCTCCTGGGAGAGCAGTGGTGATTGTTGTGTAATGATACTGTCATTGGATGAGCAATCCAGAGGCCTAGACTAATATTACAGAATCATAGAATCCTACAGTGCAGAAGGAGGTCATTCGGCCCATTGAGTCTGTACTGATCACAATCCCACATCCAGACCCTATCCCCATGACCCCTAGCATTTACTCCGACTAGTCCCTCTGACACTAAGCAGCAATTTAGCATGGCTAATCCACCTAACCCGAACATCTTTGGATAAAAGCAAATTACTGCGGATGTTGGAATCTGAAACCAGAAGAGAAAGCTTTGTCAAAGGATCATCTGGATTCAAAACATCAGCACTTTTCTCTCCTTGAGATGCTGCCAGACCGCCTGAGATTTTCTAGTGTTTTCTCTTTTGACCATATCTTTGGACCAAGGGAAGAAACCGGAGCGCCCAAAGGAAATCCATGCAGACACAAGGAGAATGTGCAAACTCCACACAGACAGTGACCCAAGCCGGGAATTGAACCTGTGTCCCTAGTGCTGTGAGATGGCAGTGCTAACCACTGTGACACTGTGCCACCCCATATGGCAGCTGATGGAAATAAATTCAATTTATAAAATCTAGAATTGGAAACCAGGGTGGACTTTTCCCATCCCACCCACCATGAGAATTGTGGTTGGTGGGGCACAAACCATGCCTTGGGCAGGTTTTCATGACCTTAGGGAGAGCATGGTTAGATAATCCCTTGCCTAGTCTCAGAAACGATGACTAGTAACCACTGGATTGTTGAAAAAAACTCACCTGGGTCACTAGGGCTCTTCAGGGAAGGGAATCTGCCATCTTCACTTGGTCAGACTTACATGTGACACCAGACACACGAAAATATGGTTAACTGATAGCTTTGAATAGAATGAGGAGAAAAAGGACCTATGTTGATTGGCATTGGGAAGTCTGTCATCCTGAGGAAGAGGAGTCAATGGGGGCCTTATGAAGATTAGATGCTGACCAGAAAGGACAACATCCATGAAGATATTTAATATGACCAAGGTCAACAAAGGATGTTGCTTAGCCATGGAAATGAATGAATGGCAGTGTCGTGAATGATTTTACTTATCTAAGGATGTGGTAGCTGATCCAACCCTCCAAAAATTCAACCCTCTGCCCAGTGGGAATCACACCAGCTTCCCTGCCTGCCACCACACTCAAACTACAGA